>OW203770.1:25262570-26012475 GCA_934045905.1 Leuctra nigra
CAGTGATTAAGAGTTTAATGAAGTCTTTGACAGGCTTCTTTAGTCACCTAACACAGTCTCGCCTGTGGTAATCGTAAAGAGTAGCTAATGACTGACAAATTACATCGCAAGAGGGAATTAGAAGCCAGCTTGGATTGAGTTACACGTGGAATTATAATGCCAGAGTTCAGTGGAAACATTTTAGATACCTATGTTCGAATTTTGAGGTTCAAGATTGCATAGATTGGAGCACTATTCTATATTTTTTTTAAGGTCACCACAACCATAAAAAACACTCCGTGTAAAAAAACAGCCAAGTCTCTTCAACTAAAAAAAAAATTATGAAATCTAAAAATTCTGCACTGAAACGTAGTGATATCAAAAAATGATCCAAGTCAAAACTTTATTTGAAAATTAAAAAATACTTGGCGCATCGTGTATATAAATAGCTTAGAAGTATAGGCTAGATATAAATACATATACTTATAGTACCTATACCTACAATGCCCTAAAAAAACGATGCGCCAAGTATTTTTTAATTTTCAAATAAAGTTTTGACTTGGCTCATTTTTTGATATCACTACGTTTCAGTGCAGAATTTTTAGATTTCATATTTTTTTTTTTTAGTTGAAGAGACTTGGCTGTTTTTTTACACGGAGTGTTTTTTATGGGGATATCACTTATTTTTTTAGTTTATTTACACAACTTGTAAAACTTATTAGGGCAACAATGGCTAATTCCTTTAAAAAAATACGCCATTTCCGAATTAGTTACTAAAAAAATATTGTTTGGAGCTAAATTTAAACTTAAAGTGATATGCCATGAAGAATTGCGAAAGCATCGTTCCAATAGGTCCAGCCGTTTTCGAGATATGGCATCACTTCCGGTTTTCAAAATGGCGGCTGAAAGCTCTTACACATTGTAGGTATTAATATGTATATAAATACTAATATTTCATTATAAGCCTTCTGAATATATAGTTGGTTTTTATATAAAGGGAAGTGAATTTAAGCAGATTTCGCTAAACTATGACGTCATTTCCGGTTTCAGTAATAAGAAAACTTTAATTTAACTATTGTTATTTCATAAAGAGGACCGTCTGAATCGATTGGCGCAAATTTCGTTCCGATCGGTTAAGCCGTTTTTGAGATATGACGTCACTTCCTGTTTCAAAATGGCGACTACCGGTTTGATTTATAAAAAGGCACCTCAGACGCCAAAAGTGCACATGTGGTAAAAATTTCAGATCGATCGGCTAAGCCGTTTAGGCTGTGGCGGTGATAGCGGTGTTTCCTGATATCATCAGATAGGTTTTAAAAGGGGTGTAATTTCACTGTTTTCACGGCCCTCTAGCACGCAAATGGCATAACCTATTGTTCCCAAATTTAGTATATGGAGTGGGGTGGGCCATAGCTCGAAATTAAGATATTTCACAACAATGTGAGATTTTCCAATTTTATGATCCAGTAGGCCGAAAATGCCATGTTGTTGCTTACAGTAAAAGTGTTTGGTCTGCTCCTCGGTTTATTAGGCATTTACGGTATGTTGAGTGACTGTGAGTGTACGGTACGACTTGGCTGGGTGGAGCGACCGCTCCACTAGATGTCAACAAGTCCAAAGTAAAGTGCGACATCTAGCGAAATTTTTGACGAATTAAATAAGCTTTAAATTGTTTAATGTGTGATAAAATTGGTTCTATAATTTCTATACATCATAGGTAGAAGGCCCAATGTCCATATTCTCGATTTTGCGTTGCACACTTTTAGATGTAATTATGTAATCAATCTCTATAAGAATTCAAGTATTCAAGTCAAGTATGCTTTATTGTTGTTGAAATCAGTACATGGTAGTACACGTAAATATGCTACCCCAGTAAGAAGAAACTTCTTGTGTCTTCAATACATGCAAGCATGTATTATAATTTGACTGATATCAACAAATACAGATATATTGAAGTATTCTCTACAAAACGACTACAGTTATATATATGATTGGATGAAGGCAGAATTACTGGTCTATGAGCTATGCTCAAGGTTCATTGATATGCACATCAGGCCTTCTACCTCTTAGATACAAATTTAAACTTGAATATTAAAGATGGATGAACATTAGATAAATTTATTTATTTGTTAAAATTAGAGATACTTGTCAAATAAGTAATTAATCTATGAATCGATTTTTAAAAATACAATTCATCAACTGTGCTTGAAAACAATTACATATTTCAAAATAACCCCCAAGGTATGGACACAAATCACTGTTGGCGGCATTAGCAGGGAACCTTTTCATCATTCGCCTCACGAGTAAATTCATTCCGAGAGGACGACCGCGGGAGTCGAACCCAGAACTCCTTCCTGATTGCAAGTTGAGAAGGTAACTCTCCGAGCCATTTGCTCTCTCTCTTCGGTCATGTCTTTACACCCTTCTCGAGTCCAACCGCAAATTCTGAACATCAAGAAGATTGCGGACGCAATAAGGAGCCAGGTTGAATCATTAATGGCAATATCTTTTAAGTCTGTCAAATTATCTACTCGAGGGGCCATTATAGCTACAGGATTTATTAGAAACATCACTTTGAGTGGAACTCATATTTTCGTGACGCTTTTTCACGTTCGCCTCAAAGATTGAAGGAGACTCTGCCAATATTAAACATTCAAGAGGTCCACTTGACTGGTACGAGAAACTTGAAGGCAATTGATCTACACGTGTTTGTAATTAATAATACATATTAATTTAAATGTTAAATTAAAGATAATTGTATTGAAGAATAAATTAGGTAGTAAAATTGCGAGTAATAAATGGAAATACTTTTTATAGTAAACTAACTTACAAATAAGAATACAATTACGAGTAAAAACGGCAATTCTCTGTGCCCAGAGCAACAAAATTAATTAATAGCTGCATATTTTTTGTTTGGTGCTTAACGTCGCACTGTTCTGCAGCGAGGCTAATGGCGACGGATGAATGATTATGATGATGATTGGAAGATGATGGTGAAGAGAAGGTAAGGATAGAAGGTGGGAAGGAGGCGGTCGTGGCCTATTAGTAGAATACCTTCTCAGCATTTGCCTGCCGACTGAGGGAATACCACGAAAAAACCCAGTCAGGAAGGACGGCCGCGGGAATCGAACCCGGACCTCAGGAATACAAGTTCAGAGCGTTACCACTCAGCCAACCTGTTCCGTAATAGCTGTAATTTAAGGCGTTTTACAAACATAGGGAGATTTTCCAATTTTGAAATCAAGGGACAGAAAATTATGTTAATACCTTAGAGGAATAAGTGGTGTATTCCTCTAAGCTAATACCTTCCTAGTTATGGTAAAAATGTTTGCTGTTATTTATTTTTACAGTGGCATGTTCCGATAGAGTTACAGTGTATCCGATAGAGGATACAGTTTGTTATTGTATGTTATACGGCCGTTTGGTTAACATGACGTTTAGGCCAATACACGATGGGTCAAACTTTTATTAGATATTTAAAATTATGTTTGAATTTACGCCTTGACTTGACCCTTTTTGATACCTATCACTAATTTTCAGAGCTCAATGTTTATCTCGCATAGAAATTGTTTCTGGCAACAATGCAGTGTTTCTTTGCTCTTCACTTTTAAATCTATTTCTTCTATTGATCTATACACCAAGTTAAAATTTTATTGTCAATCTGACTGAGCTGCCTAAGATTAAACTCCTCATTGGCTATTCTTCGTTTTTCAACTCCGCCAGAAGATCAATAATTAACACCACTTCGGCGACTTTCATCCGAGCAAAATGATCTAAACTTTGGCCTTTCGCATCTTCTAAAGATCCGGTAATGAACCTTGGCTAAAGTTAACGTGTACCTGATAATGAATAAGCAACAAAGACTGTGCACGTTGTAATGCAATTATCACACTGCCGTTTAGCTGTTACGACTTCTATTTTCATGTGATTACCGCAGATTTTATCGTGTTTCGTTCTCATAATTGATGTTGTAATTGCTTTATGATGTAAATAAACACGGAGAAGAAGTCGATGGAGGGAGATTTGTAAAGAGGAGGCTGCGCTCTGAACCGAATCCGGTTCCGGAACTTTTGTATTAATTTCCCTTTACGTGGTCGAATTTCCTTGAAAATAATTTTCTATATAACTTCTAAATCTGTATTAATAATGTTAGATGCTTTTGTTTAGTTCATTCTATACATTACATATTTTCATGATACTTCATAGTTATTATGCATCTATATATTTACAATAACGTCATTTTCATTTATATTATAAATCCATGCGGCACCAACCATGCGGCAACCATGTTATTATGCCAGGATTTTTTTCAATAAAGTCTCTCTCTCTGACTACTATCACAGCTATTATTCGAAAACCGGAACCGAAACAGTCTGAAATAAAGTTTCATTACAACTGCATTTTTTGTTTTCACGTTGTGTGCTTTTATTTTAAAAAAAAATAACAAACTTATTAACATTGGAATATTTATAATTAATACATTTTACGAAATTATGACAAATAAATGACATATGCAACTGCATAATTACAATAGTAATACTAATAGTGATGTTTTAAACATTGGTATAACAAATACAATGACAAAAGAATACAATGGCAATGAATACGATGCACAAAATAGGAAAAAAAATAACAAATAAAATTATGACAAAAATTCTTCTCACTGTGAAATAAATAAAAGATGTTCTGAGATTGAAGATGATTATAAATACAGGACAGAAGTAAGTCACTAGGTGAATCGAAGAGTCAAACCCGCGTCCTCCTGGGAATCACCCAAGCCAGAGTCGCACTTTTCAACCTCTTTTATCTTCACTAAAAAAAAACACATCATAGGAAACGAAGATTTATCTGCGATCGTAAAGCGAAAAGTTTATTTCAGCTGATTGTTTATCTATGCGCTGTATTTTCCCCTCTCCAAAGGAATCTTTTATATCTTCCAGCAAAATATTATTGCCTTCCTACATTATTTGTACGCGATGTCGATACATTGAATTATGTAGGCGTTCTTTGATGCCAGTAGCAACGTTTTATTTTATCAGTACGTATATTTTGTTGGTGAATATTATTGTACAAGTTTTTTAAACCTTATTTTAGTATAAAAACTAGTTAAGTATAGTTTAGTACTACCTATATTTTAGGTTTTATACGATTTTGTTGACTGTAATGCTCTAATGTATTCTTTGAAAATCATTGTTTATTCTATCGAATAGCTATATTATTTGATATTATGATCCAGATCTTGGTTGCAAATTGAGGCCTCGGCAGCTAGATTTTCAAGTCTCTAGATGATTATAATAATTTGATGATATGAAAAGAATAAGGCAACTGTTGGTTGATCAACTTGGTTCTGCTCGTGTGCAGTTCCATCAAAAGTTGCTTGGACTGAGAAACAGCAGAGAAAAACTCAAAGAACTAAGGATTCGAACCCGTAACTTAAGAAGAAGAAGAAGAAGAAGTATGAGATAGTAGGAAAATAATCTACATAAAATGCTCAATAACATGGGGTTATGGAATATGATACTGATATTTTAATTTGCCCAAAAATCCACATTGACCCATAACGATTAACCTTTCTTTAAAGTTTACTTTTGATTGAAGTGATATAAAAAATCTAATCAATTTCAGAAATTGAGTTTATTTGTGCACACATATTCCCCTCCCCTTGCGAAACGTTGCACGAAAGCTCATTTACAATTAAACGTTTAATCATGTTGAACAAAAAGCATACAAATACCTTCAAGCATCGTTACAATAATTAAACCCGTTGCATTTCCTCGTCCGGCTTTATGCAGCGTGGTGCATCCTGTGACCCCGATAAGCGGCCGGGTCGATTGCAACGAACTGAGGTCCTGTTTTAGAACAATGCAGGAATAAAATGATCACTTATCTAACGACTATCCACTGTCTCTATGACATCACATGGCGGACAGCCAGGGGCGTCGTCGGGAGGGTATTGGGAATTCATTTGTTCACTTAATTGGATAACGACTAATTGCTGTCAATAGTGCATTCTAATCACAAGTGTTCACTTTTTTTCTTGTCTTGTGTGGAAAGATAACGTTTTTAGCAGTGGCCTGGCCAAAAGATATACCTATATAGTATTGGTCGAGGACAATCTTTCCCGAGAAAAGAAGGCAGTGATATTTTATAATTAGTAATGGGACAGGTAGTCAAAGTAGTTATTCATAGTCTGCTAGTAATTTTAAAATATTGTATTATTTATTTAAAGTCGCATTGTTCTGCAAATGCTCTTGATGACTAATGAATGATTCGGCTACTGTTAATGATTGGAGGTGAAGAATGAATAGGTACGGAAGGGGTGGAAGCTACAGGTAAGAAACCTATTTTTAACTAAAAGAGGTGACCTTCCCAACAATTGCCTATGCACTTAGGGAAATCATGAAATAGAGTCATAAATGACGGTGGGTTTTACTAAAACTTGTATGTAATACTTGCTCTAAAGGATTAAATGAAATGAAAGACATTTGAAAATTGAGTATGCTATTTTGGTACTGCTGTTTAGCGTAGTTTTTAAGCTAAAACACTTTTAAATGTGTTCTCTCTTATCTCTACTATTTTATTCGTAAGAATACACTCAACTCTCAGCTCCAGAATGATCCCACCTTGTTGTTATGACTTTGTAATGAAACACAGTTTCAGCGACTTTTTATCCTAACAGTATAAAACTGTGTTAATTTTACAGAAAGAGCGTTTCAATTAAAAATGTGTTTTATCCCTTGATCCTTCAAAATGACAAATATATTTTTCTAATTTTAAGTTCGCGTCAAAAGAAAACTTGTTACACTTAATATTCATAAAAGAATATTCAGTTTAAAAGTAGTGTTTTACACTTTTGTTTCCACCAAATTAGAAAATATGATTTCCAATTAAAAGTTTGCACCAATATGTATAAACTCTTTACTGAAATATTCATATTGCACTTTTAATTTTATACTTACTTCGATTAAAATTGTTGCCAACTTGAAATTTGGCTTGCTAAAATATTACTTAAGTATGGATTATAGATGATGCAATTATGAAGAGTGCATTTATATTTTTAAATCCCTGTTTAATTATAATACATAACTTTAAGCCAAGTTTAAGTAGTAACTTATTAACATTTGGAAAATATAATACTCGAATTACAAAACGGACTGTATCTTTTAGACCGACTTAAAAAGAATTGATCTAATCTAAGGGAAACGCGTAGTGTAATGCGTTGATGAGCGAGTACAGATATACAACGTCTCCAACCAAACATGTTCCTTTCAATCAATACGAACTACTATTTATGAACTTCTATTTATGATCATTCCAATTTTCCACACACTATTGAAACAAATGAATAATATATCAATGTACCGTGAATTTGGTACTTTTCGATAAATCTCATTTTACAGCTATTTCATAATTCTTTAAAATGCAATAATTCTGTAAATACTTGACCGATTGGTCTGACAATGGGTTAGATATGACGAAATGACGGTTTTGATCACAATGCAAAATTGGATTTTTATCGGAACATTTTGATTTTCGTCCCATCAGAAGCATGTTTTAAATTTTAACCAATTGGAGGATTTGTTAAAACTTACAAACTAAACTAACTACCTAAAGTAAATTAAACTAGTAATCGTACTTAGTGTGTTTTCATGTGTAAAATTTCAGCTTGATCGTAGAAAAAACCTGCATCGGAGAACGGACAGGAAAAAAAACAGAGGTCCGACGCAAAGGAGTCCAGAGGCCCGCTTTTCTCTTTCAATAAGTGTTGAGACTAAATCCTGTAAAATAATATGACAAGACAGTCAATTACCTAAATCCTGCAGCTCTATGAGGTGAACATATATTAGTATAAATAAGTTGGAAGCTATGATGTGACGGGAGGGGAATCGCCTATTAGATATGCAAATGAAGCGGCCATTACAATCTTGTTTACTGTGTTCAGTCATGCAAGATCTTTCAGAAGTAAATAATCTCCTACTTGGTCGCGATGTTTCCATTGAAGATGTAGCCAGCCCACATGCAATAGATTGTCTCTTAAAGTAGTCACTAGACTGATTTAAGTGATACAAACTCAAGGAAATTAACATAAATGAGATCTTATTCATTAGGAATATGCTTGTGATATTCGAGTTGCTAATCTGTAGACATAAAGTAAACGGAATGATTTTGAAAGAGATCAAAGTGCTATTTAAAGAACATTTGAAATGTTGCTATGCACTTTAAATTTCACGGAGCAAGTTGGCGCAAGAAGCAGTGTTCATAACTTTCACAGATTCCTGCGGACGGACGGTTATGACTGAGGATTTATCGTGTCTTCCTACAGTCGAAAGACAAATTATGGGAAAGGTTCCTACTATTGACCACGACGTAATCCTTCTCACCGTCCATATTACCTATTTTCATCATCCTTATGAAAAACAACCTGCGTTGTAAATTTCAATTTACTATACACATAGTGTATAATTTACATTTTTAAATACTATAGATTTTTATAAATTGCTATTTCGCAAAGTTATTTTACATTTACATTGGCTGCCTACAGGCATTTGGATTCTCATAGTTTTGATTACTTCATAAGGGTTGTCGCCGGAGCATCATTAAAACATCGCAGTCGCCATTTACCTAGTTGTAGAATAGTGATCAAAGAAATAGCTCACACGTGTTTAATTAATATAATTAATTAATTTAATACTATATGATGATATGCTGGACAATTATTACAGTGGTACAACGAAACAAATTATATTTTGACAGATATCTTGCCAAGTGTTTTACTTTTCAATGTCTTCTGTCGGTGGATAGTTTCATGAACTTAAAAAGAGCCTCTTATAAGAAGTTAATTAATATAAGACTAAGCAATATTTATACAATAAGAAAACTATTTAGTCTAAAATGCAAGGGCACATTTTCAAAACCTGACTGTAAAAAAACATTTTATAAAACACAAAATTCTTACAGTTCCATGTTTATATATATATTAGAATCCATCCTTACAGTTAAGCAAAAAGCAAATAATATCCACAATACAAACATACATGAACATAATTCTAGACAAAAAAACAATATTCACACAAATAGGTACAGAACAAAATGCACACAAGAAAACTCAACGCATAATAACTTTAAAATGCTCAATGCACTTCCTTCATCATTAAAAGAATTAAAAGAACATTCCCATTTTAAACATCAGTTAAAGAGATTCCTTACTAATAAGGCATATTACTCTCTGGAGAAATTCTTTCAAGACAATGGCGTGTAAATATTTTTTTTTGTTCTTTTAGCATATATTATTACATGTGATTGATTATTGAAATCTATTGAATTCCTATTATTATTAGTTATTATTTTGTGAACCTATTATTATTTGCTATTATTATATGAATGATTCATTGTCATGTGTACATTTTGTCGGCCATTTTTGATCATGATGACACATAGGGTCTGTTGATGACGTTGTAGGGGGAGGAGATCTACATGGGTCAATTGTTTAGTAATTATCGTGTTGAATCAATTTGCGGTATCAATTACCGTTTGAAGTAGGTATATTTACTTTTATGTGTGAAGAGTTGTCTTCATTTGGCAACATGTATTTTTAACGAGCGCTTCTGTATGTGCCTTGTGTCACATAATATCAATTCCAACTTGTTATCTCTTTTGAGGTCAAATGTGAGCGATAATATACATATTAGCATTAATAGCTTTATCTGGCATTGAATTAGAATCAAACAAATTTCGACATATACTTATTAAAAATAGTTTTCGTGTGTTTTTTATATCTCGATATTTTACGTGTTATCTTATTCATATGTCAGTGTGGTATTTAAATTTAGTGATTCCTCTTCGCTCGTACTAAAAGACTTGCCCAGGTAATCATTAAAACTGTCAAATATCGCCAAAAAGCCAGAAGCACACCTATTCTGAATGGTGTCATATGGTGTCATTATGATGGTGGCAACAATGACGTGAATAATATGAATAAGTTCGAGAAGTAGAATCAAACATTGGCTAGTTATATTATTTAGTATGCTTTTACTTTTTCTCATTAGTAAACATCGACTCTCCTGCAACTTAACTGATAGCAAACTCTGATTAACTCTGAATGAAGATGATCGGAGATATTGGTGAGAAATGGTGAAGAATTGAAGATGGGAAGGAGATGGCTAGGAAGGATCTCTCCCAGAATTTGCCTGTTTAATAAAAATTGTATGTATATATATGAGAAGGTTGGCTGAGAGAATCGAGTCGCGACCTCCAGCATGTAAGTCGATAACTGTTAATGTAATGTGGACGCTAAAATCACTCGTGACAAAAACCTCTTTGTTTTAAAAGGGTTTGGCCATAAGAATTAACATTGTTACCATGCCATAGTTATCACAAGCGCCTCCAAAATGGTGTTGGTGAGAAAAAACGCTCTTTGTAACACGTTGATGAGCGAGCCGTCGTATCGCATGTACGAATTTATATTCGTGTGAAAGCAATAATTGTCGCTCTACAGGCTGTTCAATTTACGCTTACAACGCCGCTAGGGTGTAACTAAGCAGCACCATCCAGACCTTCCACCTGAATTCACACTTTGCCAACCTAAACTTCCCAAAGTGAATCCGCTAACTTGAATGTTCCACCTAGTTCTAGCTGATTTTCATTTTTTGTGTTGGTGCTAGCGTAGTACATCATTTTCGTTGCCATCTTCACCACAATAATCATTGTACAGAAGATTTGAACAAACTGTACATGCCTTGGAAACCCCTAGGAAGATAATCTCCTTATTAAACGCGTCAGAGTAGCTTTGATATTTTCTTTGAAATTATCTTTGAATACATTTTCCGAATAATTCAAAACGTGTATAAAATGTCACTAAATGTAAATTACTTTTGAATTTCTTGACCGATTTGTTAAAAAATTGTCAAAAAACAAAATGTTGGTCCCAGCGTCCATTCAAAATTTGATGTTGGCAGGTCAAAACGGATCAATTTTTTAATTTTCAACAAATCACTGAATCTCGTTTAAAAACTAATCGCTCATATGAAATTAGTAGGTGTGAACATTTTCAGATCGATTGGTGGAACGGTTTGACCTGGACAGTGGGCATACATACCTTCAAAAGAAAAACACAGGGAAAGATGACTAAGAGTTCAAAAAACGCTTTCTTAATACCTTGAGTCAACTGCACCGTTTTATGTAGGCAAGATTTTCTTTTTCAAATCATCGTCATGAAAAATTCTTCTTTAATCTTGATGTTCATAATTTAAATGTAAACTCCCAGTTGAAATCTTTGCATATTCTATGTATACGTCCTTAATCATGAGCCGGCGCAGATTAAACACCAGAAATAACCTGAGCTTGTGAAATTTCAGAATAAATATTACATCTTCACTGACATCCATTTCGTAGAAGGCTTAAAAACGACATTTTAACAGGAAATTGACATAATTTTGTTTGAAGTTTGGATTTAATTTCGACATTAAAATTTAACGTCAATTTGCATTTCCGTGATTTCGTGGAATTCCAAGTTGTTACAATATTTCAATCGTGTTTGAAAACAAATTACAGATTTGGCAATGGCATATTTACTCAGAGTTGACAGCCAAGGTGCCAAATTAATTCATTCAAATTATGAAAAAATGAAAGTGCACATAAAACAATCGTAATTTGTTTTGTAATTCATAACAATATGAAAATGTTAATTATATATTATCACGAAATAATGTGTTTTCTGACGATCTGGAGAGGGGAATTGACCAATGTAGGTGGGCGTTGCCTTATGAAAGACAAAAGTATTACCATGGTAACTCCAAGGTACTTAGAAAAAACAATTTTTCATTCAAACAAATGAAATTCAGAAAGATCAAAGAAATAGCTCACACGTGTTTAATCTAGTTTAATTTATCACTTGAAATAGTACAATCAATATATTTAAATCATATAAATCATGTTTGATGATTTGCTGGACAATTATTACAGATGCTACAACGAAACAAATTATATTTTTGCCAGGTATGTTGCCAAAGCGTTTTACTTTTTAATGGCGTCTGTCACTGGATAGTTTCGTCAACTTAAAAAGGCAATTCCTCTCTTATGAGAAGTTAATTAAGACTGAACAATATTCAAGTAGATAGCTTAAAGCAAAACTATTATTAACGGCAATTTGTTGATTGTAAAACTGTTAAATTCTGTACGAATTCAACATTATTCTAATAATATCATGTGTACAATTTGTTGTGTATATAAGCTCTTTGGTTGAGACCAAACATTGACTTTTGTTTCATGACGTCGTAGTTTGGTCAGATCTACATTGGTCAATTTATTGGATGTTTTTGAAATAATATCTCCATATTTTGTTAAATTTCATTAAAAACTCCCTTCCCATTTTCATTAGCACAGAACATACATGGAATTACATTCCCAATTTTAATAAATTATTTTTATAAGTGAAATCGTTGTTTTAAAATCATAGATTCCATAGATTAATAGCGTAATAGAGTATTAGTTAGAAATGGTGCCATACTATAGATCTATTATTCTAGTTTGGTCCTAAATATTTCCAATTCGGGTTTACTGGATAATAACAGCACAGGTGACTGAATCTATGCATTTAGAGAATAAGGCTTCTGGTGTTTTATATCAAATATGGCGGCCCGCTTCCGCATTATATTTGAACTCTGTAAGACTCAACGCGAAATGTCACGACTATTGTGGGTTGCATAACCCCAAGGCTCAGATTGTGTTGTTACAACTACGATAAATTTGAGTGAATATTACCCATAAAAAACACTTCGTGTAAAAATACCAGCCAAGTCTCTTCAACTAAAAAAAATATATGAAATCTAAAAATTCTGCACTGAAAAGTATTGATATCAAAAAATTTGCCAAGTCAAAACTTTATTTGAAAATCAAAAAATACTTGGCGCATCGTGTATATAAATAGATTAGAAGTATAGGCCAGATATAAAATATACATCAAATATACATATACATATAGTATACCTATAATTCTCAAAAAAATCGATGCGCCAAGTATTTTTTGATTTTCAAATAAAGTTTTGACTTGGCAAATTTTTTGATATCAATACTTTTCAGTGCAGAATTTTTAGATTTCATATATTTTTTTTTAGTTGAAGAGACTTGGCTGGTATTTTTACACGAAGTGTTTTTTATGGGGATATCACTCCTTTTTTTAGTTTATTCTTACAACTTGTGACACATATGAAATGAACAATTACTTAATTCTTTAAAAAAAATCGCCATTTACGATTTGGTTACTACTAATGAAAATCTGTTATATATTCATATATAGTCTTTCGTGAAGAATAGCAAAGGTTTCATTCCAATCGGTCAACCCAGTTCCAAGATATGGCATACACAAAGGTTTTCAAAATGGCTGCTAAACTTACTGCACTGCCACATAGAATTTATATCTACAATTAATGTGTATCATTTTAGGCTTTCTGAATATGTATTCATTGTATAGAATGGGGAATACAATAATTTTTAAATTTGAATTACTTCATTTCCGGGCTCATAAATAAGAACATTCTAGTTTGACTGTTCCTATTACATTAAGATGGCCTTCCGAATCATTTGGCGCTAGTTTCGTACTGATCGGTCTACCAGTTTTCGAGATACGACGTTACTTCCGGTTTCAAAATGGCGGCTGAAATCTCTGACCCCTTGAATTTTAATTTACACATGATAACATCTTATTATAAGCTGTCTCAAATAGTATTTATTGTATCAAAATGTAAATTTGTGAGATTTTTCAAATGTGTGACGTCATTTCCGGTTTTGCTATAAGAAACTGCACATATTATTGTTGATAATACATAAAGTTGACCGTCTAAATTGTTTGGCGCTGGTTTCGTTCAAATCTATTTAGCCGTTATTAAGATATGATGTCACTACCGGTTTCAAAATGGCGGATACCGGTTGGTTTTATAACAACTCAAATGAGATATCAAAAGTACATACGTTACATAAATATCAAAATAATCGGATCAATCTTTGTTGCCGAAATGCCAATCGATGTATTTCAAATTTCATGACGTCATTTCCGGTTTCGTTAACATAATTTTTAGTCTTTTGCTACTGATAATGCATATAGTTCACCGTCCGAATCGTTTGGCGCTATTTTCGCTCCAATCGGTTTAGCCGTTGTTGAGATATGACGTCACTTCCGGTTTCAAAATGGCGGCACAAAAAATTCATGGGGTGAAGGTTAAATCAGACGCCAAAAGTGCACACGTGGTAAAAATGTGAGATCAATCGGTTCAGCCGTTTAGGCTGTGGCCTTGTTACCGGATTTGAATTCCAGGAGACTACTACTGAGATTATTATTATTATTATTATGAAAACCGCCCTAAAACACTGTTTTCACGGCCCTCTAGCGCGCAAAGGGCGTAACCTATTGTTCCCAAATTTGGTATATGTTGTAGGGTGGGCCATAGCTCGAAATTAAGATATTTCGCAACAATGTGATATTTACCAATTTTAAGATCCAGTAGGCCGAAAATGCCACTTTGATGCTTACAGTAAAAGTGGGTTGCTCCAGCCTTTTTAAATGAGAGTGTGCGCGCGCCGTACGACTTGGCTGGCGTGGAGCGACCGCTCCACTAGATTATGGCGTAAATTCCAGTGGATTTTCGTCCATAACTTTAATCCGTACACTCAACAATATTACGTATAGTTTTCGAAGTGTTAGAATAAATTTAACTTCAGAATAGTGGATGATTTGACTCAATAAGAACACAACTATCTACGTGTCTTCTGACAACAAGCAGGTAGAACACAACAACTGTTAGCAAGCGACGTCCAATAGTCAATATGAATGTTACATTTCTATTCTTAACAATCATCTTTATAATAGTGTAGCTTACGTATCCTTTATCCAGATGTTTGAGATTTGCATTTATTAATTTATTCACATTTATTCACATTTATTCACATTTACATTTTTATTCACATTGTATACAAATAGTTAGTAATTTTAATTAATTTCAATGTAATTGTAATTTATTATTGATTAGTAAGCTGGATTTTATAGTCAAACATGTTTATCGACAGCCGTCAATAAATTGATTTTCTCTCTATGCATGGATAATAATTGACTCGTATACATGGGTGTTATTTTAATATTTTATTTTCAGTGGCACATTCTATTTATGAATAATAAATACAATGTACACAAGGTTAAATGGCGCATCAAAATTAAGTAAGTACCTACCTTTAAAATTAGTTTTGATAGCTTTATTGAGGTAACACACTCATTCATCAATAGATGAAATAAAGTATTTATCTTTGTTAAGGGAGTTGACGTTAAACAATGTAAACACCGACTCTAGGGAAATTCTGAAGACGGCATCTTGTTTTCGAGAATGTCTTGTAATATTTGTTCTTAACCAATAAACCTTTACCTTGTGAACACATTGTTTATAATGTATATTTACATCAGCGTTTCCATGAAGAATTCAATTACGTTTGGCGTAGGTAAGTCATTTATGTTAAGTAAACTGCGAGCCAAGAGCGACGTGATTTTAACAATATTAAGATAACTTTACAAAAAACGAAAACACACAATACCTACTCTTATGCATTGCAGCACGAGATTATTTAGCTTGCTTTTAAGATGCAAGATGTATGAAGTTGTGATTTATTGAGCCAAATCAGACGGTTGGGCAAACCGGTTCGCAATCGGAATCGAACCGAACCGGCTTTAGATGTTCGCGAACTGAACCTTAAAAATAAAAATCCAAACCGAATCTTTGTTACAGAATTAATAATTTTATTTTTATTTTACTTTTCTTACTTTTCTTTTTATTCAAGCAAAAGTGTCCGTATTACCTTACAAAAGTGTTGGTATAGGTATAACAAAAGAAGGAACACTAAAATGCAAAATCCCCTTGTGCAAACTATGCCAAATAATGTTTTATGTTATTTGTGTGTATCCTGACTAAGTATTATGTGATAAAACCACTGCAAGTAAAAAAAAAGCCAGAGGTTCGGTTCGGTTCGTAGGTTCGGTCAAATATTTGAAGTTCGGTTCGAGGTTCGGTTCGGGTAAAAAATATGAGGTTCGCCCAACCCTAAAATCAGTGTCTTGTGTTCCAGCTGCGTGATGTTTGAAGTCATCTCTGAAGTCTGAAATTGACTGGTGTGATTTTATCGAGTCAGAACATCTTTATTATTTTTGCGACGATATGAGATATAATGTGACAATCTGTAACCTATAGTTATAACAATATTGATTTGTCTATCCAATTTATTTACATTAAACAACAATAACTGTCAGCTCGATATAGTTCTAGAAGTAATGTTCCACATTTGAAGCACTCCAATGATCAGTGATCACATTAGCAAGACCACAATGGTGAGGCTGTTAGTTACATTGGGCAGTTGTAAATTACGTCTCAGGCTCGTAGGTCCACATCGCCGTAGAGAGGTGTGTTAACCCGTCCAACCCTCATCCCCTTGGGGGTGGTCGATCATATATTACACGTTAAGATAGCATTGTTCGTGGTCCAGTGAAGTGTGTAGAGATCCGGGGGGGGGGGGATGCTGTAATTGATGATCTCCATCTAGGCAATAAGATTTTCTTCGTCTTGAGATATTTTATTGAAGTGGGAAACGTTGTTTATTTGTGTCTTTCCTATAAACGATTTAAAGATTTTTTTTTCCTGATTTTAAATCAATATTAGTAATCATAAGTCAAAATGTATAATAAAGGATTTCGTGCATTTTTTAATAAGCGATCGGATTTGACTCTTGCGGCACTTTCTCTGCGTGGGTGTTTGTTTGTTTTTTTGTCGCGTCAACCCAGGTCGCACCGGTCAACGGATCGATCTGAAATTTGGCACACACCTTCATCTCATACTAACTTGGACCTGTAAGTTTTTGAGAAAGATCCGTCAATATATAATAATATTACATGTATTTTCATATAATGTGCGTAGTATAGGTTCAAGGGAGTCCGTTGCGGCCGCTCGGTGCTCCCCAATGGAAAACACCAGGACCGTAACAAGGGGTGTGCGGGCGGTGCGGCAGCACAGCGCGCCGCCAACGAGGGGGCGCCGGGAAGCAAAATTTGTATGACTTTTTTGCTCCCAAACTTAATTTTTGCGTATTAAAAACACAAAAACGCCCTGCGGGGCGTGGTTGATGTCGGTGATGATAATTAATGTGCCCTTTAAAGAATTTTGGAATTAAGTTTTGAAATAAAAATATTCTGATGAAAAACAAATCAGTGATCAGAAATGATTAAAAACAATTAAAATCCTATCACAAAAATCAAAATTGTCTGTTTCAGGGCCCTGGACCCGCATATTGTTGAGATGAACTCCCCCCCCCCCCAGGCCCCTCATTGCTGTCATTGTCAAGGGCCGTGGAAATGTTTGACCACTGTTTTGCATAATTATTTGTTTTGTGCACGACCAAAGTTTTGGTTTGTCCTAGTCTGAAACCATCACTGGTTGGGTATAGCGTTTTCTGGGGTGGTGGGGTTGGAGAGGGGGGGGGGGGGGGGGGGGGGGGCAAAATTTAGATTTGCACCGGACCCCGAAATCCCTAGTTACGGCACTGCAAAACACTGCCGCCATGTTGGTTGAAGAGTTTGAAGCTGCGATATGTGAAAGTATATTTAATTTAATAAATGTATTTGCACAAACTATGATTATTGAATATGTAGCCACGAAAACGTGTAATGGAATTAATAACAAATGTTGGAAATGTTGAATGTTGGATTCTAGAAGAATTACTGAACCATCTGTCGGTACTAGTTCTGTATCTAGATTCCAGTATCTTGGACAACACTGTTCTTAATCATTCATGATGTCATAATCTCCTTGGTCAAATGTTTACTAAGAACGCATGACACAACATAAACTAGCGACCCTCATCAGGTTGGGGCTCATAAATTTGACCCGGCTTCAAACCCCGTGCAAAGTCTTTCAACGCGTGAAATTGACGAAGGGTCTGAGGAGTCTAGTAATTTGATCGCGTAATCCGGGTGAACTCGCGTTAGTGTTGAGGGCGTTAGTAGAGGATATAGACTGACGGCCATTAGCGTGATGGCAGGGATATAGCTGCAAACCCTGTCATCTCCAAACAATTAACTTTTTGGTTGGAAAATGTAAATATGTATAGTTTTTAATTATCCATTTTCTACATACAATTGAAAGTGAAATATTATCCTGAGGGACAATTCTTGAGATTCACATTTTGAAACAGTTTTACGTTTACATTGTACAAAACTGGAAGCAGTTGACAACTATTGCTTAGACTTCAACTTTTTTTATGTTTTAAACAATGAAACCAATTGGCCCCCTGGTTGATTACGACTACCGGTACGACTACCAGGTACCGGTTCCGGTTCCTGTTCCGGTTCCGGTTCCTGTTCCGGTTCCGGTTCCGGTTCCGGTTCCAGTCCCTGTTTTTTCTGTTGTCTCCGAACTGTAAAATGTGGAGATAGTATGATTTTGCATCTAACCCCCCTCACGTGATCTTAAAAAGTACACAAAAATGCCCAAAAAGAGATCAAAGATGACGAAAATTTGCCTTAGCGCAAAAATGAAGAGATGGCAGGAATGCGTCAATAGGCTTTTGACTCTTTAAAAAAGCATAACAAAGAAACTTCCTGAAAATGACGGATTCATTTGTGTATGTTTTTAAATGAGATGTTTGGGAAATTAATTTCCACAATTTGGATGAATTTAATTGAATGCTTACCTAGAATCAGGAATATGCTCAAAATAATCTTATTTCAAATATTATAGTGTTTTTCAAGGGCTGTAGATGGGGATGAGCGGTATTATAACTGTTTCAGGATCTGTAGAGTTTGAAATGTAGAAATAATCTGACAATCTCAGATGGGATGATGTTTAGTATATGAACTGCAAATTTAAACGTGGGCTCAAATCCCACCGGAGGTCAAATCTTTTAAATTTGCAGTTCATATTCTGTAGACTATATTTTATTTATTTAATCCTATGATATATTACTTCAAATAATTAGCGGATAAAAGCCAATATGTGAGAACAATGGTTCAAACCACTAAAAAGGCGATAAATTATCCTATATACAAATTTTCCGTAGATGATATTTTCTAACGGCCTACCTGCAAACCACTTTGTTGCTAGTTTTGTGTTGGATGCCTCAAGCTACTCTCTTACATGGACGTAATGCGGCTACAAAGAGGATAATGACAATGCATAAGCGAGGCACGTTAACTATTGGCAGGCTGGTGATGGCGTCTAGCTTCCGTGCACCAAGATGGCGCCTGTCTGTTAAAGTAAAATATTGAAAAGTCAGTTTGAACTTAATGCAATATTGGCTCCATTAGCGTAACGTGCGTTAGGTACTACGGGACTCTTGCCTGTGCTTTCTTTGTGCCTTTTTTACATTTTATGGTTTTAGTTCAGACTAATGTCACAATAATTTCAAAATTTATTGGCATTTGAAGAACATTTTTGCTTGTTTTGAATTATGTCAAATTTAGAGAAATTAACTCAAGAAAAAATATCACTGTTCCTTTGACGCATTTGATCAGATTCTTTTCTTTCCCTTTCCAAGGTCTATTATAGAGCAGCAACTTCCACACATAATTACCAACGTGTTACACAGAGAGTTCAACTAAAATATAAACAATTGACATTTCTTTACCTCTTTAAAAATATAGAGTTTAATTTTTATGGTAATTGTTGTTATACTATATAGGTTCTCACATATATATTTTTTTAATTTAACATTTTGCACTCAGAAAAAGTTCTCTGAACAGCACCTTTGTTTGTGTCCTCTACGAAGAGCCAAAAGTCGAACGACGTCTCTGATGAAATAAGAATGCTTTTAGCCAAGATCTAAAACCTAACATACATTACCCAAGGCAATCACTGGCAATATCCAATGAGGGTCTAAAACCACTTTCTTGCTTTCTAAGAGAAAGTGCTCTTACTTTTCAATTCTCCCCTTCCTAACTGAGCTTAACGTCAATGCAGGGGTAGGAGTTGCTTGATCAGTGATTTTATCATCTTGTACTTTCAGTATTAAAGCAACGTACCTGACAAACATAGGGTTTTTATCAATTTCAGACATTTCTGTGGGCATTGCCTTTAAATTTCTTAATAAATTCACGCACTGTTTTATTTTCCAGGCATTGACGTGATTTATAAAGTTAATAAATATGAGGAAGTTATGTTGTAAAATTATTTAAAAATCCACAGTTGCCAAGATAATTTTTGGATGCTATCCTATGCTTTTCGGATGCTTTAAATTTGACTAAGTCAAGGTATACCGATTTGGCTGAAAATATGTAAAATTATGAGATAATGTCGGTCGTGACAAACCTGAATAATTTAAGCTTGACAGGATAATTTAGATTTTTCAACTAATCAGGAGATTATTTTTGTTACTTTATAAGCAATCATATTTTATTGAGCGAGCAAAGTGAGCGACTCCTTTTGGCTCTTTTGGTACGGACCTCTGTTTTTTTCCCCTGATACTATGGCAACAGTTTTTCTTCGATCGAGCTGAAATTGTGCACACATGTACGGACCATTCCTGGGCGTTGCAGATTGTAATTTTTTTGAATTCCGCTGATTGGTTCAAATTTTAAGAAAAATATCTTTCGGTTGGTTGGTCCATCAATTTAAAATTTTGGCAAGTCATTACGACCAACATTGTCCCTAGATTGATGGGTTAAAATTTAAACCCATCAATCCTGTGATTTTTGACATTTAAACGAGAACCGTTTAACCGATCAACATTTTAGGTATTTTTTGCCAATTTTCAGATTAATAATGTCATCTTCAAAAGTTATTGTAATTTTAATGCCATTTTGTTCTATAATCTTGAAATATTTGCAAATTTATGCCAGACATTTTAATTATTTAATCAGTGCCATCTTGATACTTCCGTTCCAAGGCCTGTGGAGCAGAGACTTACAAACGCATATCAAAGCGCATGCAGTTACGAAGGCTCGCTCATCAACGCGTTAAGGCCGTTTTACATAAAGCGCGTTTCGCGTTTCGCGTTATTTTTTATTGACCCATCAAAACCACCAAAAATTTCGCCGCACGCGTTTTATTTTTAAGCCGCCCCATCTCGATTGTAGGGAGGTTTTTTCAGTACCGCGCGTGGCGAAAATGACTTCACTATACGTAAACTATAAAATAAGACTATAATGTTAATAATTGCTTACCAGTGCATATTATTCCATCTTATAATATCTATTAACACCCACATTGTTACTAACAATAATAATAAATTTATATCAACTTTCTGTTTTCGACGGCCTCTTCTAGGCGTTATAAAAAAAGAAAAACGCGAAAACGCAAAACGCGAAACGCGTGTTATGTGAAACCGGCCTTACACAGAGCGTTTTCCTAGTAGTTTTACTGTCACATTGAAATCAGTATCATCTCGATCATGGTATTTATGGAAATGTGTTAAATTTCTGTCTGCATGTAGTGAATTTTATCCACGCTTCACTGATAGACATATTCTATACCATCATGGAAATTGGAACATTAAAGGTTGGCAAAGAGTTAAAACCAACGCATGTTACTAATCCCCTCAAGGTAGATTATAGATGAATAAGTGGCGTAATACGATCCTGACATTGGGGCAAAAACCATTAAATGCATTGAGGATCAGATCCTGTCTTTACATTGATAATCCTGGATGAACTAAAGAGATAGACTCTTCCACATGTGCGGATATTTAATCCGCTGGTGGAGATAGATGTAGCATAATCCTATACGTGGTTGGTGGTTACAACAAAACGAAGCTAATGTGTTATCCCCATACTGTTTCGTATAGTAATGAATTGAATTTCAAAATTGATTTTGTTTCCACAAAATCAATATTATTAGGAGGAGGAAAAATAAAAATGGTTGTCACTCTGGCCTTTTCGTTAGTCTTATCTTAGACTAAAAGGTAGAATAGTCAGTTTGTTTACACAATGTACTTGAAAAAGAATGTAAAATGCCATAAGACCACAATTAGGACTCGAATTTGGGCTTAAACTTGTTAAATATGTTTTTACATTCAGATGTGTTGCGTTAGTTGGATCTTTGAAAACAACTCGAATGTGAGATTTTACACAAATAAAATTGGTAGAAAATGAAAGCGAAACTAATGACAAATGTACGCTTTACACCATGAAAGGACAGGGCAATTTGGCTCAAGTGCTATGGACTTACGTTTCAGATCCCGGGTTCTATTGTCTAACCCATGGTTTGAGCTTATTTTTGGCAGAGGTAAATAATCACTGTTTTTACGATACTCTGAAATATGAACAACTTCTCGTGTCTAGATTTTGAGATATTGTAGTTATAAATTCCTATTTTTAACATGTAGTCCTATCTAGGCATGACGATTTCCATGCTATTTTTGAGTTTTGAATTTTACTGAGGTTTAACGTTTTTCAAAAAACTGATTTCTAGGTATAGATAGTTGGACATTCTATTAGGAAAAAAATTGAAAACAATTTACCAACGTGTGCTATATTTTAAAAGTTATCAACCAAAAACTAAATGATTTCCCTATACTCGGAAGGCAATAAATTGAAACCTCGCTATAAGACAGGAGTTGCAAGTTAAATGATATTTTATGTATCTTTTATACTTAAATATAATTGAAATGTAGGAAAACGTTTTTTGAACTTGTAATTTCAAGAAAAAATATTTTTGTATATGTATAGGTCGATGGTACTACCTTAACCATTTTTCCTGCCAGTGATTCTTTTTGTGGGTTACCACAGTCAAGAGGCAAAATAGCTGGGTAGGTTTCAAACTTATAGGCCACGTTCCTCTTTCCACAGCCCATTCTTATCTACTCTTTATAATCATCTCCATATCATCACCATAATCTTTGATCTGGCGCCATTAGCCTAGTTGTAGAACAGTGCGACGTCAAACACCACTAAAATGTAACACAATGGCTGTATGGGAATAACTAAAGGTGGAGAAGTATGACTGACAGGTAATCCAACTAACCAGGTTCGTGCCCCGACCTTGGCAGTTCTGCATACGTTGACATGACCTCCAGGAATCAAGTCTGTCGGTCATCGCGTCAGCCCCGACGAGTCCTAATGAACATGGCAACGCACTCCGAGAACCCGCGTTCGATGCTCGCGGTCGCCTGTCCGGAACAAGATTACCTCGTGGTTCCTTCCACAATGTCCGGAATATTGTCCAGGAACTTGCGGTTGTAACCTAGACGGACATGTAAATAATTGAGCGAGCGTAGCGAGCGTCACCACGGAACTCTTATGGCACTTTCTCTGTGTGTGTGTGTGTGTGTTTTTTTTTGTCTGCACTGCCCAGGTCAAACCGCACAACCAATCGATCTGAAATTTTGTACACATGCTAACGTAATATATGCGGTCTCTGGGATCGTTTTTGAAAGGGATCCTATGATTGGTTAAAATTAAAAAAAAAATATCTTTTGATTGGTTGGTTCGATCATAGACATTGTAGAGCCTTCAAGCCGAAGGCTATACAATGTCTATGGTTCGATCAATTTGAAATTTTGAGAAGTCATTACGACCAACATTTTAACCAATCATAAAAAGTGTCAGCCAAATCTTCCCTTTGGTTAAAATTTTAGCCCATATTTCCTGTGTTTTTTTACATTTAAACTAGAAGCGTTTGACTGATCAACTTAAAACTTCGCATGGTCATTGGTACCAACATTTAAAGTATTTTTGCCAATTTTCAGGCTAATCTGTCGTTATTTTCAAAAGTTTTTGTCATGTAGGGACATTTTATTCCATAATCTTGACATATTTGTAAAATGTATACTACATTTTCATCACTGCCTTCTTTAAGCTTGTGCTCCACCAAGGCCTGTAGAGCAGCCAAGCAGTCCACGATTTACAATAAAACTAGCGCATATCAAATCGGATGCAGTACGAATGCCATATCCTCCAATTGGTAGTATAAATAATATCTTCTGATGGGTCGACAATCAAAATGTTTTGCACGGTGATCAAGACCAACACAATCTAAAATTTTACACATTGTAAGCCCAACCAGTCAAGTATTAATTGTCATTTTACGAGTTTAGTATGGGTTGTCAAAAGCTGGAAAAAGTATGTAGGAAAGTAACAACACCATGGATCTGATCCAGAGTATTTATATGGAGATTGGAAAGTTGCAGAGAAAATCGTCTTTTCTGCCGTGTCGTGTATCGTGACTGGGGATGTTGCATATTCTGTGCTCGCTCATCAACGCGTTACACCGAGCGTTTTCCTAGTAATACGTGAATATGTATTTCAGGACATTACTTGTTGTTTTGTAGCGAGGCTAATGGCGACGGGTGAATGATTATGAGGATGATTAGGAGATGATGATGAAGAGGGCGAGGATGGCGGTAGTGGCATTTTAGTAGGGAATCAACCCAACAAGGGACCATGAGAAACCCGAGTGAGAAAAGACTCAGCAAGGAATCAAACCCGGTTCGTCTCCGGAGTGTAAGACAAAAGCGGTACTGCCTGTGCCAACTTGCTCTGTCACCTCATTCTTTTGATTGATTTTGAATGTTCTTCTCTTGTAGTTTTACATCAATCAGTAAATTTGCAAATAGAAGAAAAAATATATTATAATATAATATATTAGTAGAAAAAATTTTCACAATTTTGTATCTAATTTCAAAAGATTTACCGAATGAATTTTTTAATAATCTGTGGAAAATCAATATAGGCGATTCCGTTATTTTCCACAACTTAAACGCGAATATTGCGTCATATTTCTGCTTACTTTATCATTTCAAAACTTCTTTGGGCGCCAAGATTCTCTTCCATCAAGATGTTCAAAAAGCTTCCAAATATTCCATGAGTCCAAAAACTGTAGCACAGCTAAGAACAAGTTCTTCTAACTTCTACTATTTGTCTCCCAGAGAAAACTGTTCCAGCTCTAACATTTACAATATCGAGTAAGTGAGGGTGGAACTTTGACAAAATTGCCAATAACACGCAGAACATAGACAAAAACAAACTGGAGTAGGGTCTGAACTAAAGAGACTTACAAGAGCGTCAACTTCCTTTGCTGCCAATGCTAAATTTTAAAGCACAAACAAGTCAATCGGAGTGACTCCCATCAGCGCCATCTTCCACGTGACAATGGAAGTAAATGATCAGTCGATGGCTCAGTCGAACGCATTAAATACGTAAATAGTTATTAAAAATATATTTATTTACGCATATATATTTATTTATAAATATGTAAGTATATAAATATTTGCATTTAGAGTATATTCGTAACGAATATTCTCTCAGTTCCCACCACCACCAAGGACGGTGAAAAACACCTTGCACCACCACAGCGTTTCAGGAAGCATGCGGTTCATAATTCCGATTTTAGAACGTTTCTTATTGGCCATTTTGAGACCGCGAAAATCCTGAAGTTGAAACTTTTTCCTTGTGGTGGGGTGAGGGAAGTGTAGGTCATAGTCAACCAATCACAGGATCTCGTTCAAAAAGTTTCTGTGACCGCTTTTATGACAATAGTGATGTGTTTATAATTTCAGAGACGGCGGAAAAAACAGAAACACGCAGAAAATTGAGTATCATGGCGACTCTCGCTATACGCTTTAAAACCAAAAACCCACAGAAAATGCAGTAAAATGCATTAGTTTCGCTCTTGATTCCGCTTTATCCACGGTCTGTAGATCAGACTCTACGACAGAATACATAATATTGCATGCATAAGAAATGCTCGCTTATAGCGTTGAAGCGTTTCCTTAGCGTATCAAAAGCGATTGTGGCGTCGACTGGTGGTAACTCTCTCAACCATCTTTGAAATCCTGTATTTCTCGACAACATACTTCATGACAATCTAATTATCACTTCCTCAGTTCTCCAGAAACCAGGGACTACAAAATATTTCAAATCCGAGATCTAGACACTAATGAGTCCAGAGAAAAGTATGTACACTCCTGGACACTGAAATTGGTCCGCGGTCAATGTTCAAGTAACACCACGGCTAGTATATTTAAGATTTATGTTAATGTAATATTTTGGCACAAAGACCGGATGGCTAGTGTGAGTTAAGGGCCGAAAAATTACTTTAAATAAATAATAAATACTAGCCTAGAAGTCGAGTGAATATTGACTGCGAACCATTTTCCGTGTCCAGGAGTGTACAACCCCTACTTATTCTATTGGATTTATACACATTGTGCAAAATAAAAATAACAAATAATTATGCCTATCCCGTTTATGGCCAAACATATTTTGTATAAGAACATTTTAAATATTACAGAACAGTGTTGACGCTCTTTTTGTACAGAACATACATACCTAGTTACAAAATCTTAAATAAATATTTTTATAAAATGCAATAATTCAGGATAATTTTTGAAAAAAAAAATTTAAATATAGTTGAGTCCTGTTAGGATAAGTGGAGTCTTGATTCTAAAGGATGGAATTGACGTGTTTTGGTTTTTGAAATGATGTTGGAGTAGACTAGTTTTGATAATACATGAATTTGATATTTTTTCTCATAACGTGCCAATCAAGTCAGATAACAATAATCAGTGACTATAACTATTTTCGTTTGAAAAGTCGAAAAGTCAAGTTTTACTTCAATATGACTAACATCTGACTTTGTGCGCCCCTTGTTAAGTGGATAGTCATAGCAGAGTAACTGCATACTAGAGTAGGCGTCCTTAATTACAATATCATAGTTTAATTAAATTCCACGTGGAAGATTGACTTGGGAACTTGGATTGAGTGTGAGCTCATGATTTAGTCAGTTGACAGCAGTGGGCGCAAGTTTCAAGATTGTTTCACTGATCCAGTTGGGGGTGGAATATTTACACTCCCTTCTATAAACAGCTCTCGAGCTTGTTTTCTCAAGCACGTAATGTAAGTGGGCTGAGAATTTAGGAGAATGTTCATAGAGTGGAGTGGTGAAGGACGTTTTTGAAACTATGAACCATTCAACGAAATCATTTGAAACATAATTTTTCAAAAGGATATTACTTTTTCGATCACAATTACAGTGTCGTGCAAACTTTTGTACCATATGAATGAACCTAAAACAGAGTGTGTTTTTATTCAATGAATGAGATAACCCTAGTAGAAAAATAACATCACCAAAAGATAGCCAAAAGTAAGCCAAAAGTAAACATAAACGTAAGCCTAAAGCAAACCAAAGCATCACCATTTAGGTTCATTTGTTTCACAAAACGATGCTTTGGTGATGCTTTTGCAAGCCAAAAGCAAACCAATTTTCATGCATGGATAGCAAAACGTCACCAAAGCATTACCAAAGCATTACCAAAACATTACCAAATTAAACCAAAGCATTACCAAAGCATCACCAAAGCATCAACATGAAAACCTACAAAAAACCGAAGCATTACCAAAGAATCACGAAAGCATTACCAAAGCATCGCCAAAGCATTACCAAAGAATCACGAAAGCATTACCAAAGCATCACCAAAGCATTACCAAAGCATCGCGAAAGCATTTCCAAAACGTCACCAAAGAGTAACGAATAATTACGAACAAAATTAAAAACTTTAATTCATTATTACACTTTAATTAACATTCGTATCCACATTTAAACCAGCAGTGCGATTGTGTAACTCTCATTGTGAGATGTACACGAACATCTTTCACTTCTAGCCAATAGCGGAAAGGGACTGACTATTTGTTTCGCTATTGACTAGAAATGAAAGATGTTCGTGTACATCTCACAATGAGAGTTACACAATCGCACTGCTGATATTTGCAGAGAACTGGTCAGCTGTAACAAACATGCGAAATTAAATTATTCGACTGCGACGAAGAATGTAGCCGGGACCCTCGATGTGACATCTCGCAGCGCTAGCTCTGTGCCATGGAGGCAGATGTGTTTTGGTGCGCTGAAACTTCTATACCTTCTAACCTGAACGGATCTGCTGTTAACTATTGCAATAATACGCCTCTTTACTCGAATTGAATCTTGTGTTTAGCACTGCCCAGGAGATCAGAACTGTTTCTTTTAATTGTAAATCACTCAATCGATTCTTGGACTGAATCGCCCAGCTCTGATAATTACCTACAGAATACGTATTTATTTATGTACCTATATATTTGTAGTTTATTAACTTTACAACGATATATTGACAATTAAACAGACTTGCATATTTATAAGTCAATAAGCCCCAATCATGTTTGTGAAATGGAAGTGGACAGTGATTGGTTATACCTACAGTAAAAGCATAGATTGGATTAACTGTTATCAACTGCAAATCATTAAGACTTTACCAATATGTAATTCAAACCCAAAACCAGCGATTATTATTATTTTTTTAATTCACTGATTAATCAGAATGCAGATAGTCGAAAAAATCGATAGCCAAAAGTGGAATCAATTCTAGCGCGTATTATTTTATAAAATGTAAGAAAACATTCCACTCAATTGCATAATCGTGAAAATCAGTCTGAGAGAATCGATCACAGATAAATCGAAATGCAGAAAATCAATGCAAAAATCAATATTTATGAAAATAGAATCGCCCATCCCTACCCTAAATTTGAATTACAATACTTAGCTTAATGGGCACTGGAGCACACTGGATAACTAAAGGAGAAAATTACATTATAAAGCATCACCAAAGCATTACCATGTAGGCCAAGCAACGAAGGCTAAAAACAAGCCGAACCCGGGACAAATTGCAAGATTTGTCTTTTTCATCAGACCTTATTCAGAAAAATTCGCTGATTACAACAAAAATAGTTTTACGCAGAGATGTGAAGGGAAATTGTCCAAAATTACGTGTAAAGTTCAAACTTTGAGAACAATTTTTTTTTTTTTAAGAATCACAGGACACATTTTGATATTTGATTTCAATAAAAAGTATGTATTATATTAGGATACAATAGTCTAAAAATAATCGGGTGATAATATTAATTATTTTTGGATTTATTGCAATATTTAATAAAATTACGTAATTTAAATAATTACTCGTAGTGACGTAACTAAAGGAGCTAGAATAAATGTTTTTACGGGAAAATGTTGGTAATAAAGCCTTATATTTTTGGTATGAATATGATCAAAAGTTCACCACGCATCTACTAATTGTTGTCAAACAAAATTTTAATCAAATTATATGAAAAATTAAACATCAATACAACGCAATTATTGGCATAACGGCGGAACTGTTTGATCAGAAAATGTTGTTACTTATAGAATTTTGGCACCTGATAAAACCTAGCCTAAAGAGAGATTTGGGACGCCATTTTTAAACCGGAAGTGGCATCATCTTGAAAACGGCTGGACCGATTATAACGGAAATGGTGGCAATCGACTCCAACGGTCATATGACAGAACAGATCAATAGTAAAACCAGAAATTACCAATAACAAATACCGGAAATGATGTCACAAATATTCAAAATATTCCGGTTCTCAAAATGGCGACTGAAAACAATGACACTAAGTTTTTTTTTAATTAATTCATATATTACATTAAAACAAGCCAGAATAATGTATTTATTGTTGAAAGGGGGTTTAAAAGAATTTTGAATACTTGTGACGTCATTTCCGGTATTTGTTATTGGTAATTTCTGGTTTTACTATTGATCTGTTCACTCATATGACCGTTGGAGTCGATTGCCACCATTTCCGTTATAATCGGTCCAGCCGTTTTCAAGATGATGCCACTTCCGGTTTCAAAATGGCGTCCCAAATCTCTCTTTAGGCTAGGTTTTATCAGGTGCCAAAATTCTATAAGTGACAACATTTTCTGATCAAACAGTTTCGCCGTTATGCCAATAATTGCGTTGTATTGATGTTTAATTTTTCATATAATTTGATTAAAATTTTGTTTGACAACAATTAGTAGATGCGTGGTGAACTTTTGATCATATTCATACCAAAAATAAAAGGCTTTATTACCAACATTTTCCCGTAAAAACATTTATTCTAGCTCCTTTAGTTACGTCACTTCGACTAATTATTTAAATTACGTCACTTTATGAAATCATTGAATAAATCCAAAAATAATTAATATTATCACCCAATTTTTTTTCGACTATTGTATCCTAATATAATTCATACTTTTTATTGAAAACAAATATCAAAATGTGTTCTGTGATTCTAAAAAAAAATATTTTATGTTCTCAAAATTTGAACTTTACACGTAATTTTGGACAATTTCCCTTCACATCTCTGCGTAAAACTTTTTTTTGGTGTAATCAGCGAATTTTTCTGAATAAGGTCTGATGAAAAAGACAAATCTTGCAATTTGTCCCGGGTTCGGCTTGTTTTTAGCCTTTGTTGCTTGGCCTACATGGTAATGCTTTGGTTTATCCTTCTCTTGCAAACCATGGTGATCGTTTGACGATCTTTTGGTTTATAAGACGGGATTAGTGGTTTACATTTGGAAATGCTGTGGTAATGCTTTGGTTTGTTGGTTATCTTTTGGTGTAAATTGGTGATGTTTTGGTAATGTATATTCTTTTGCTCAAAAATTTTGGTAATGCTAGGTTTACTTTTGGCGATCGTTTGGTGATGTTATAGTTATCTTATTGCGACGCTATGGTGATGCTTTGGTGATCTTTTCGTTTTACTAGGGAAGGTTCTACAATGTTGAATGGGCGGCAAAATTGGAAAGGACTTCGAAGTAAACAAGAAAGTGATTTATAGATTAATAAATGAAACGCGAAAGTACAGCGACGCAGCAAGGAAGATAGTTTGGGACGCGGAAATAAAAACAGATTAATTATATATTTTTTACAATTTGCTGTAATTTAATAGAAATCACTAATCAGCAATATCTTAAAACATTTACGTTTGTTAAACAAAATAAACGTTATAAATTAAACTACTTCATCCTTAGGTTAACATAAATATATTAATATCAATTTATATGCACATACGAATTACGCAGCGCATTTATAAAATAATACCTAGTTCAAAATATTAACAAGTATTCACAACAGTCTCTGCCGAAATATTCCGGTATAGCCCCACCGGCATCGTCAATAGAATATCCTGTCCTGATAGCCGGACTCTGTAGCGAGACCTCCAAGGACATCGGCCCGCCTCTGCGCCGCCACGAAGTCGAACATGCATTGCGAGTGTCGTCCCAACATCGTGGCCAGCCCCACCGGCATCGTCTAGAATATCCTGTCCTGATAGCCGGACTCTGTAGCGAGTCCTCCAAGGACATCGGCCCGCCTCTGCGCCGCCACGAAGTCGAACATGCATTGCGAGTGTCGTCCCAACATCGTGGCCAGCCCCACCGGCATCGGATCCTCCCAGAAGAACTGATGATACAACGCCATATTCGTGTCGATCCTTGCACTGGGATTCAATGTCAACAACTGATCCAGAAGGTCACATCCTCTTGCGTCCTTCACGTAGGGTCTCAGTCGATCCCGAACTCTTCTTCGATGATGCGTGGAGAGTTCCAGCTTGGAGAAGAAATCGTAGCTTTCAACGCCCGGCCATGTGGCTGGAGTAATGGAGCCACAGAGATTCGTGATGAGTTTTAGTTGATGCTGTTCGGAATTTCCTTGCAGGATTGGACAGCGTGTCCACATTTCAGCCATGACGCATCCGGCGCCCCACATGTCTATGGCAGTTCCGTAGTTGCGTTCTCCTAGTAGGAGTTCCGGAGGACGATACCAGAGAGTCACAACTTGGTTGGTGTATTCATTTACATGGCCTACCTTAACGTTATGCACCCGAGATAACCCGAAGTCCGCTAGTTTCAATGTCCCGTTCTTTGTTAGGAGAATGTTGGCTGGTTTCATGTCGCGGTGGAGAATCTTGCACCGGTGGTGTAAGTAGTCAAGGCCGAGGAATATCTGTTTCATGACTGACTTGATTTCTGCGAGGGTGAACTGAACATTTTCGTTCTTCAACAAACCGGACAAGTCGTGTTCGCAGAACTCAAAGACGAGGTAGAAGGAAGCCAAGTGGCGGTTCTTCTCGTTTGGTTTCGAGCAACATACTTCAATTAAGTTGACTATGTTCTCATGTTTAACATTTTGTAAGATCTTTATTTCTCGTAGTGCGGTGACTGGGAATCCTTCTTTCTGGTTCTCCATTATAACTCTTTTCATGGCGACGAAATTCTTGGTCGAGTTTCTTTCGCGAGCTTTGAACACTTCTCCGTATGTACCCTGCCCAATTTTAGCGACTTTCTCGTATTTAGCGGCGTCGTCGCAAAAAGGGGAAACGAAAGTTTCGACGTATCTTTCTCTCTCTCGGGTGCTGAACTTTGAAGGCCTGCCAAATCGCGCTGGCATCATGAAGTGGCTCAATAGTAGCAGAGCAAAGTGAGACCTGTACAATGAAGGAGAAATCAAAATATAAACAAAATATCATTTATATTTGAATGCACTAGTTAAAACGCGAGCACGAGATACTTTTTCCGAATCTTTTGGCAATGACCAACGGTTTTTGTCATCCTGTTTTTGATTTCAAAGAGGTTACACCGTTTCTCCGATCAATCTGGAATTTGGCACACATCACATGAATAAAATCCTCGATTGGTTGGATTTTGGAAATGGAACCGTCCTACCGCGATCAAAATAAAATGTTGCGCTATCATTTAAACCAACATAGAGTTTTTGATAACTTTCAGAAAAAAATGTTATTAATTTGAAGAATTATTGACATTTTACTGAAATTTTATGTTTGTTTTGAAATATTTTGTCAAATGTATTCAAAGAAATTTCAAATTATTCTTTTAACGCAAGTGATAATATTGTTCTTCTTGCAGTTCGAAACGATAAGAAGAATGTTATCCAAGATTACGTCGTGTACATTTTAAGTTCTATTATAGAGCAGCAACTTTCACACAAATAATAATTCGCATGAAATACGAAGGCTCGCTTGCGCTTTTCTAGTACTATATATAGCATTCTGCACAAAAACAATAACTTGTAAAAAGACTGCCAAACACCCCCACACTAAAAGGGTTGAGATCTAAAAGGAGAGCCAAGCTAATTCGTTTGCTAAACGTCTTCTCATCGCACCGAAAATGCATGAAATCATTTTGCCCTGTTACAATGCCGCCAAGCGCTACAGACATTGTTACTGAAACTCTACATTTCAAAATGTCAACCAACAAAAAAAAATTAAAAATACATAGTTCAAAATAAAAATACATAGCTTTACTCATTGATTTTGCATCGGGCATTTTTTACTTATTCTTTCTTTTTCTCCAAGCGAACGGGAATCGCACGGTTCGTCAGAGCGTTTTTTGAAATTTTGTGTTCCCACTAAATAATTCAAAAAAATTAGATAGTAACGACCCATTACAGCATAATAGACTTAATAATGCCGCACACTGGAGTACTTTATGACCTCTGATGCGACCTCAAAGTGTTAAATACGATTTTTGAGGTAAAATAATCGTATTTAACACTTTGAGGTCGCACCAGAGGTCATAAAGTAGGTACTCCAGTGTGCGGCACTATTTAGTCTATTTTACTATCTAATTTTTAATAATTATTTAGTGGGAAGACAAAATGTCAAAAAACGCTCTGACGAACCGTGCGATTCCCGTTCGCTTACGTTTGCCTCTTAGCGGATTGAGAAAAAATATATTTTTTTATTTTTTCATAAAGTTTTTTAAATATTTCTTTCTACGTATAAATTCAACTTAAATCCTTCGGCGACATGCATGCGTAATTTGAAATAAAGTACTCGTAAATAAAGCTACATACGATCACGACGGACCAAAGATTTAAGCTGTTTAGTGAGTAAAATGTAATCAGTGAATTGATTTCATCTGAGAGACATAGAAAACATTTAACAAGTGAGCTTCAACGGCCCAGCGCTAGTTGCTTCAAACGTTTCTTATTTTAACGTTGCGTCACGTTAAAATACGTGTGTGAAATATGGTAATACATACGTAGGTAAATATAAGTAATGCAATTATTAAATCTTATAATAATTATCCGTCCCCCTTGTCCCAGAAAGTTGATCTTTCACCTAATTTGGGGTACAGTAGGTTACCGCTAAAAAAAATTGAACAATATCGCATAAAAATCTTTCATTATTTAAATTCATAATTTCTATGGGTATTCTATTACAGATTTAGCAAAAATTGAATTTTCTTGAAATTTTGTTACCATATTTTTTAATTACAAATTTATCTCTCTTTCTAATGTTATGGTCATGTTTTGGATGAATGTTTATAAGTTTGCAGAAGTAATTGGGGGCAGACCTTTTGTTATTTTAAACATTAGTACCATTGTATTCAGGATAATTCTCTGCTTTACATCAAGGTGCTGCAAGCGCGAGCCATTTTGCTGCATTTTGTAGACACTTTTTTTGGATACGATTGGAGACAAAATGGGGTTGACGAAATGATTTGAAATTTACATCGTGATTAGATAAAAAAAAATTAGGGTTATATCTCGGTAAATTTTTTTTTATTTCGTTAATTAGTAATAATTAGTGGGATGTTGGTGTTAAATTAGATATTTGCTTGTCTCCCTGGACGCCGTATAAAATTAAATTTCAAAAATGTGTCAAGTGATAACCCTAAGTTTGTCTTTCATCTAACCATGATTAAAATTTAAGATCAATTGGTTTACGGGTTTGGTCTCCAATCGTATCGCAAATTTCATAGTTTTGCGCGGTTTTGTTGAATAACCGGCGCCTAATTAACAAGGCACCAATTAAAAATGAAAAAGTGCTACTTATATACCTACAATCAGACTGATCATGTGAACATCCTATCAAAGTTACACCAACTTATGAAACAATTTTTCTCTCTCAATTTTCTAAAACAGCCGAGCGCTAGTATCAGTCTAAGGCAGAGCATTTTTTTTTATTGATGTGTCTCTTGGCACTCTCAATATAACACGCATAGCATAATTCTTAAATTTGTTGCATAGAACTGATTTAATATTAAAAGTATAGGTATGCCTAAATGCTTTCGACTTTAAAGTATACATACACTCCGAAGAGTGCATAGTAAGACTGCTATTATAAACCAATGAAATTGTACGATATTACTTTGGAAATTAGCGCGATAACGATTGATTAGATATACTTTATTATATGAGATTTGTTTTCAAGCTTTCTAAGTGAATGTTCTAGTGCAGAAATAAAAATTCAATTACTTGGCACGAAAATTTTAATTTACGGTTTCCGTTAGTTTTCGAAATATTGCTACATCACATTATCTGTGTATACATCAGAGATTGAAATCACGATGTCCATTTCAAAGATTCTTGAGGTGAGCTAAAAAGCAGTAATTCTGTCTTCATCCAATCATATTTGTAATTGTGACACCAAAGTCACTCGTAAGAAAATACTTCAATGTAACTGTTTGTCGAAATCAGTCAAATTGCAATTGAAATGAAATTGAAACTCCATTACATGATTCCAAAAGTAGGTATAAGCAACGCTTAATGGAGAAAATGGACTTCGAGCTTTCTACCTCTGAGATACTGAAATTAGTTATCGTAACGGCTGCCCTTCTATAAACTACGACAAATTAGTTTAAGTCTAACGCTCGTCCGTTCGATTAGCTCAGTTGGTAGTTATGTTCAGTTGGTCTCGTTCCCTAGGTTATAGCCGCGGATATTTTCTCTTCGCACATCCCAATTCATATCAACTAAACATCACTGTAAGGCTCCCCCCCCCCATGAAAAGAGCATACCATCACTCATCTCAAAGATATATTAAATTTTACCTGTGAACATAGCTGAAACCATAGGTAACACTGTAAATCAAATTTCCAAAAATATCGTCCATCTAAATTAGATGCAATAAACGCTACGTCCAACTTACCTATAGGTCCTTCGGTGAAGTGTTAAAAGGGACTGACTGGGTTGATTATCACACGGAAAGAGAAAGGTAGAAATATTTAGCAGACAGAATGATATTGACAATCTGTTATTATTATTTCTAAATAATATGACGACCGCTTGGGCTTTTGCTAAGAATTAGAAAGTGTCTCTTGAAATTGGGACTAAAATAGAATTCCGCTCGGTTGGGGTTCGAACTCAACTGTTCGACACTTTAAATTATGAAAATTACACTTGTTAGAACTCAAATTGATTGGCCCAGTAACATCTACACTCTGCACTTTGGTTTATCTTAAGCGTCAAATTTTAAAATTCGGTAAAATTTGATCTGAAGATGAAATTGATTGGGCTAGAGGCCCGCTTCGACCCCAAGGAGCCCATAAATACTCGAGTTTACATAATTTCCATGTAAAATCCATGTAATTATACATGAAGTACAGAATATTCTAACCTATTATCATTTTTTCTAACCTGTAACATGTGTTTTTCAATAAATAAAAATAAATAGATATAACATCTGGGGCCCTATTATATAACTATAATATTCCCGATTATGATGGAATCCGATTCATGAACATCATGGAATCGGATTCCAGCCAAATCGGGAATTTTAAAGTTATATAAAAACCTTATACAATAGGTTAGAGGAATTTTCAAAAAAACACCTTACCCAATATATGACCAAAGTAAATCAAACCCAAGTTGTTTCGTGCAGTTCGTGCTCTTGACTTGCATTCCGGAGGTCCAGGGTTCGATTTCAGCTAACGTCCTACCAAATTGCTTTTTCTTAAGTTTCCCTCAATTGAGAGGTAAAGAAGATGGGAAGGTTCGAGAGGAAGATTTCCTATCATATAGTTACAGTCCACGACCTCTCCTTCCCAGCGTCCATCGTTATATGTTCCATCATTGTTCATGTGAATATTGTTAATAAAACATGTGTTTCTGTTTTAAATTTATATGGTAATTATAACCATTGTTATAACGATGTTATTGTTGGAATTAACAACATAAAACGTTGATTACACGCTTACGGAAATGGAGATTATGCGAGTTCGGACAAATTGTTATGAAATCCTGGGCAGTCTTCTAATCCCTGACCTACATCCCCCCCCCCCCTTCCCCCGGCATGGAATCACATAAACCACGCGACACGTCCTGCGGTCCTCGAGGGGGGGGGGGGGGGGGGGGGATGCGGTCAGACCGGCAAGTACGGCACCGCGTGTACGGAACGACCGTACGAGACATCGACCTGTCGGGGCTGGAGGAGGCATCATCATGAGAGATCGGCAAGACACAGGCTCCTCAAGTTCACAAATGTTTTGAGGGACGTTGAATTTTGTATGCATGAATAGTTTTGGAAGGGATTTGACACTGTTTTTATGCGGATTTCATGGCATGTCCCGTGGTGCATTTTTGTAAATTTTTGAACAGTTTTGTGTCTCGTACCCCAACTGCCGTGCTCTCTATCCAGGTCCTCCAGAAGCTCTTTTTTCCTCATCGCCTCAACCCCATCCTATCGGGACTAGCACGCTTTCTCCTCCCGACAGGACTCCACTCCCACATTCTCTGACGCCACCTGTAGAGCTTGGTGTTAATTTTGTCAAAAACATCGAGCTAATTTTTTTCCAAGAATCGTAAATGGCACAAAGCATATCGTCATGGCCATTTTAAACGCGAAATTATACCTTCAATTTACCGAAAACTTTAAACGATAATAATTTTCTGATAACACAAACTGTCGGTAACGTGGATATGATATCTACATAAAACAATTAAATATAATTGTGTAGATAATGATTATTTTTATCAAAATGAAAGTAGGTCACGGCATGAGTGTTTCCCTATAAAACATGCAGGCATTAGTTACTTGTTCATTCATTATCCAACGCTATTCAAGTCCCACTTGCAGGTAACACGTCAGTTGACTTAAGATCTCAGTCCACTCCTGGGTCAGCAGGGACACGGAATTCCACCAGTCACAATACAATAAACACACAAGACCCAAGTAGGTATATTACACCAGCATAGCAGTATGTTGTTCCCACATGTATATGTTAAAAAGCAGTGGTGACTCTGTGTCCCTGCTTCCCTCCCAGTAGACTGCGACCTCAAGGCAACTGGCTTGTGACTGCAAGTGAGACTTGACCAGTGTAGGATGATGCAAATATTATTCACATTTCTCCCCAACGGAGCAAGTTGGCTCAGAGTTAGCACACTGGAATTGCACTCCGAAGGCCTGGGTTTGATTCCCTCGGCTGTCCTTACTGAATGCAGGGACGGCGCCAGGGGTGGGCGCGGGTGGGCGCGCGCCCACCAAAATTATCTCCTGCCCACCCAAAAATAATCGGGTCACATTTAATATTGTATTTTAATTTGAATGTTTCAGTGTAAATAATTTTCTAGAAAATATTACACCGCCTTCCTTCTGCATAGGCTCATTTAGATCAAACCTGTATTTGGTAAAGGCTTAGACTAAATAACTGTGTAAAGGCTAGGCCACTGCTTAATGTCTAATGTGTAAGGAGGGCCACAAAAGGGTCTTATTTCAACTGCAGGAGCACTAGTAGAACTACAAAATACATGTAATTTCCAGAGCCTCCTGCAGTTTACAGCCTTCATTTGAAACAAACATCTGCTATAAAAGTTCGTAAGTTACTTATTTCATATAGTTTAATGTTAATCTGCCACTTATCTGCAATTTTAACTGTAGTTACAAGTTCTGAATTTCTCCGCGGCGCGCAGCAGTAGTACAGTAAGTCTATTCTGATTGGCTTGTCGTAAGGTTTTGTTGTAAGAAATGAATTGTATTCAATTCTTATACCACTGTGACTAAACACTAATCACTATAACATATTGTGGCCCTTATCACATAAACCCTATCATCCATTTCTCTTAGACATTAAACATTAAACGCACTAAACATTAAACATTATGCATTACGACAATTGTGGCCTAGCCTTTATTACAAATATTTTTTGTTATTTCAAACATCATTTACCTACCCCAAAAGCGATTATTTTGTTTCTATTGATTTAAAATCAACACGCCCTACAGGTCAAGGGTTTCTTTTAATCGACAACTATATACATTTTGAGGATTTTTTTGTGCCCATCCCAAATAATTTCTCGCCGCTCGCTGCCCACCCTTGCAAAAATTCCTAGCACCGTTCCTGCTGTAGGTTTTCGTGATTTCCATCAGATTATAGTTGCAGGCCAGTATGAAAACAAGCGATCTGACTATACTTTTATAACGTCGAAAAAAGGAAAACGACGATTAAATGTAATTAAGTATACAATTATATAACGCTTATGTAGCGTTACATAATAGGATGCGTAACGCGTTTTAAACGAGTTCACTCAACAAAAGATAAAACGGCATTCGAAAAAAAACCGATTGGCTGAAAAAGATTTATGACATCATCCAAAGAAGTATATTTTATCGCGTCAAACTCTAGAGATTATAGCTCTTATGATAATTATTGATACTAACAATAATTTTATTTGTCAAGGAACTTGACAAGAAGCCAATCCGTCGTTTTATGTTTTGTTGAAAGTATATACATCAAATTTTAGAGAATTACATGACATCTATTCATAGCCAATTCGATTGTATATTGACTTACCTCAGAACGGGTAAATAATTCCCTAAGGCCCGGTCTTTCAATACTCTGCTAAAGTCTCAATTAGCTCTTAACAGTTAGTTAGTGGTCATTCTAGGAATGTCATTGGTTGTTGCCATGGCAATATAGTCCTAATTGACTGTATAAAAGTTAGAAAGGCATTGAAAGACCGTCCCTAAGTCTCAAAGATATGTTCATTGTTAATTTAATTACGAAAAAATTATTATGAAAAATCGTAAATTTTGATTGTTTCTTGCCGCTGAAGACGGTGCAGGTGACATAAACGTAACGTAACCACACATCGTAAACGTAAACGTAATAAAGCTAACCACACATAGGTTAGTTGAAACCCCTGCATATGTGTGCCCTCACACTTGCATTGGTTTACCCCTTGTAAGTATACAAAACAATGTCCTAGATTTCCGGGTTCAAGCATTCAATGTGCCCTAGATTAGCATCGTCCTTGCACACGTTCTTACTCCTACGCTTCAAGTGTCATCACACACAATCTCACCTAGTTGCAAAAGTGCAACCTTGCACGTGTAATGACACCTGCACAGCTGCAAGAGTTCTGAACGTTGATCTTTGTATGCAACTATCATAGAAGACGACCGCTGTGTAGTGAACTGCTTTACTACACACGCACGCTCGCATCATATAAATCCCGATAAACCACAATCCTGATAGGCTTTCCAGAGAATCGAACTCCGGCCTTTCTACCTTGAAATCAATCATTTAACACCCGCACAATCACACACAGTATATAAACACTATAATGAGCACTAAAGACGCTCCAAATTGCCACAAAACATAGTATAAGCGTTTATTTACACCAAACATCTGCACAATCACACTGTTGTGTTTTCTTCGCCTCTCAAAGGTAACTGAACCTATCCTTGATCTTTTCATTCGAGTAACTCTTTTACAGTACAGTCACCAATTTTGGACAATTTAATACCATTCAAATTTTGTTTCAAGTAACACTTCTTCGTTCCCACACTAACAAAAATACCGTTTAAATTTTGATTACACATTTTTTCGTTTTTTTTCATATTCTTTTTCCAATACCTCACTAATGAACTTTTCCCGTGTAAAAACTATCATCCTGGACCATTCCTGTTCCCGTTGTTACCTCCAGTTTGACCCTTTACTTGACCCTTTACCCACCCTTGAGTAACCTACCCCGCAGCCACAACATTTTTGAAAACAAATTTAAATAGCAACCCCCCCGTTTCTTAGTTTACTTGAATTTACGAAACCTAATACTTTGCACACCAAAACACAAATACCTCCCTTGCAGGGACAGAACCCATGCAAAAACGGCGTCTCCACCAGTGTTACGCAGCTCAGTTATAGCCACGTATGGTACCGAGTTTACTAGGGATCTGGGAGTTTATTCTGGTGTACAAATTATTCAGTAACCCTAAGATGAATTTAAGAATGAGTTTATTTAAATAGAATTACACAAAGAGTTTAGTTGTGACTGCGTGGGTTTACACTTTAACCTATTGACTTATCTGAATGTCGGCATGGGCGCAGAGTCCCTCTCCCCTGATGTTCTTGGGTCTGCGTCGTCCAGCCTTCCTTCCGTCCCGTGGTCTCGAGCTCTTGTCCCGTGCTCGACTCGTTCGCTTCTCTCGTCGTTCCATCGGTCAAGTCCTGGGTAGCGTGTGATTTGCATAGTCAACGCTTACCACGCTAGAATCCTGCCTATTGTTCGTCCAGCGCGGCCGAGGCTCTTGATGCTCTAGCACGGTCTTGCAGTAGATGTTTATGCAAGACCGGCTTATGTCCACTGGTGATGTTGGACCTGGACGAACAATAGCCGCGTAGAAGCCAGGACTTGCCGAGTTGCAGATCTTGTTGCATTGACGTCATTTATCTGACATCCGACACACGTCGCCTCTAGAGGCAGGAAATCACGAGGACCCAAACCAAAATCGACCATCTTCTTGGTCCTCGTAACAATATCATGTTTGTTGAAAACTGATAGGTAAGATTGAAGTACCTAGCTCATTGATCGTGTGCAACTTTATCCATTACTATCTGCGCGGGTTCAACTTCATGTGAGGACGCTAGGCGAGGAAACTTCGCTCCTAGACTTAGATAATGGAAACTTTGTATCCAATAAGTAGTTATTTCTCGTTTTTGTTGTAGTGGCATAACCTGGCAGAGCCTGACCTTCCGAACTCACCTCACCAAACCTAGCATATCTTACCTGGTAAACTATTTTACCACACACAAACGACGTATATCGTATAATCTAACAAAGAAAGAGGGGATTTTTCTTACATAACTCCGAGTATTTAAATGTTTACTCGATATTCAATGTTCAGCCATTGCCAAGAAATATTTGATTCAGTAACAATATTTCTTAGTTTATTGACTTTTTTTACCATCAGTATCAGAGTTTTTGTTTTTAGTTTTGTTAAATCGGCCTAGACAGTAAGTAACCCCCCATTTATATATATAAAAGAGTATTTTCTTTGGAGACGCGCTGCTTTTTGCGTTATGTTGAAAAATGACTTGGAAGAATAACACCACATTAGATGATAATGCATACAAATTGTACAGCTTACTTCAGAAAATAAACCGCAGTGAAAACAGCGCAGCGGAAAATATGTAGCTGAACCAACATTTTTATCTGTCAATTAAATAACATTACGGTTATTATACACACATGGCGCATCGTGGAGAAAGATGCATCATACTTTAAAAGTAGTACTGAACTAATACAGGATATGAGGAACTAGAATATTCTTTATGTGAAACTTTTTCATGGTTTATTAGTAAAGTTTTTGTAATAATAAATAATAAAGATCATAACGTATCATGATGGAAAGTATGAGCTACTAGAGTAATAAAATGTTAGAGAAAGAAAAGTTAGTTTTCACAATGTTGTTACCATATTTGTTCCATGCAACAGAATTCTTGGCTTTGAAATTAATATGGAAGGTTTACAGGACAAAAGAATGCGCGGCGCAGTACCTAGATTAGAAAACAAACGTTTGTAATCAGCAAGAAGTCACTGACTCAACTATTGGTGGACATTGAGGTAGTAGTGTCACAGTGTACGGAACATACTTCACACTATGATGTACAAAAACAAAACTTGTAAAAACACTGATAAGGGCCTTTTCTCCTAAAAGTGTTGAGATCAATAAGGAGGGCCAAGCAAAATTATATCAAACTTGTTCGTACTTTAAATGCGTGAAATCATTTAGCCCAGACGGCCTGAAAAGCCTTTAAATTTCATTTCAAATATTAACCGGAAAGGAAATGTTAACAAAATAAAAATGAGAAATCGAAATAATGTAAAAACGTGATAAAAACATAAAACCAAATGTTTGGCGCATTGCGTTCAAAAGAAGGCATCACAAGAAAAGACCTAGAAGAATGATAAAATAGAAGTTCGTGGCCGGTGCAAATTCACTGCGCCAAGGTTTTTTTGTTATTGTAATATGCCAGTAAAGTGAAGTAACCATGAAGTAAAACAATAATGGAAGGGATGTTGATGATGACGATGATGACGATGATGACGATGATGATGACGATGACGATGACGATGACGATGACGATGACGATGATGATGACGATAATGATGACGATGATGACGATGATGACGATGATGACGATGATGACGATGATGACGATGATGACGATGATGATGACGATGATGATGATAATAATGCAGAATAGGAAAGGATAGACAGTACGAAGGAGGTGGTCATTGCCTATAGTACCTCTTGACAGAGGAACACCAAATAAAACGTTAGTCAGGATCGTCGGACATCCAAACTTATAAAATCTTCATTCCATGAATGTGATTCGACTCGAAGGAACTCGCGGTTTGAAGAAAGCATCTTCTTCCACTCGCCATCTTGTTTGTTTAGCCAATCATTGATAGACGAGAGAATTCTTCTGTATTCATTCAGCAAGTCGGTTGAACTCAAACCTTAAGTTTTCGTCTCGAATCAAAACGTCTTTGAAACACAGAAACATTCAAACAAGAAAACAAGAAGGAAATGAAGTCTTGGGAAAAGACAACACACATATTACCTTACGCACGATCTTATAAAATGCCCCGAGCTTTTAGAGCAAGACGTCAGACCGTATATTCCAATTATTGTAGCAAATAAGAAAGTCATTGTTTCCTTGACTACTAGAAGTACTCGACATGGTTACAAACTACTTTACCGACCTTAGGTATCGTGTTATCAACTGCTAAACTGCGACATTCACTAGGAAAACGCTTCTATTATCGCGTTGATAAGCGAGCAATGTCGTGCATGTGATATTCTGTGCTGCGTGCGAGTTGCCGATCTGTATAGACTAGATTCTGAGAATAAAATGTACGTACAACGGAGAAGGATAATAGTATAATGTTCGTTTGATGAAATTATTTTAAAAGTCAATAAGTACTGATGATTTGTTTACGATTTGTCTCAAGATTATAACAAAAGAGACACTTCTGTGTTAGAATGAAATGAAAATGCATCGGGAACGGGTTGTTACACCCGCGGACTCTAAAATTGTTTGTGAAATAATAAGTCATTTTTAAAATCTTGATTATCCAGACGATAACAGAGGAAAAGCGGATAACGAGCATGCTGGGTTGGAGGGTTTGAGGATACAATTTAAACAACCAACTAACTAAACAACCAACCACCTCATATAAAATAACCATTTCTCCATTCAACAAAATATTGACAGTAATTCAAGCTCTAATACCATGTTCTCTCTGAGGATTCAATCATGATCCAAATCTCGAATGAGTTGAAGAACGCGATCGAAATCTGAATCATGATCGAATTCAAGGTCAAACGAAAGAAATTATACTTTTCAAACAAATAACTAACAAAATAATGCTCAAATTAGAATATATCAAGCACTATAAAGTGCAACTTTATGTTGCCGCCATTTGATCGAATACTCAGTGTGAACAGGGTATAACTTGTCCGTTCCTAATCTATTTTTAAGTCCGAGAGTGTAATGATTACTTTCAACATAAATATCAGTTTGTTCAAATTGTATAGCACATATCGATAAGAAACTCAACGAAAACAGTGAAACTTGAGAGGACAAATCCAACTCGCTTACGTTCTTGAAATTCTACTAATCTCGTATCTTTATTCTTGTATCTACGATTCATGGAACATCTCATATCAGTTGACTTGTTTTTAGTATGTACTCGTTTCACATATTTTTTATAATTCAATTTAAATGAAAGTCATCTTGAATCCAGAATATCTCAGAATTCATTTCTTTGACTTGAACACTTTATTCCGACTGGCCCTCGATTGTGGGAGTTGAAAAATATGTTAAAAATATATTATTAAGAATATTATAATTATAAATAATAGATAATAGATATTATAATAATTGAATCATAGCGACATTTCAGAGTGTAATCAACTGAAATTAAACAATCTTAAGTTATGTAAAGCAATCTCAAAGTATAGCATATGCTGTAGTAAATATAAGTTAATCTCCCCTGTTATTCGTATACCACGAGAGAATAGTAATACAATATTATCGGCCAATTCATACGTTTAGTATCTTTTAATTTGTGGTTAGTCCACTTAGAAGCGATGTAAGCTCCACCACTCAACTTTAACTGGGTTCAAAGTTTCTTTTGATACATTAAAAGCTATAAAAACGTAAATATCTAAGGACATACAAAATTCATAGAGATAATATTCTTCCATCTTAGTACTTAATGTACGATATATCTTTGGAAATCTGGATCATATTTGCATGTACTTTAAATGTAACATCAAGTTTGTTAGAAAGATTGTATCATCTCCCACGCAGGATTCTATTTTTATAACGCTTTCGTTGTTGGTTTATTTTATAGGTAGTTAAATCACTATTTCACCTTTCCTTATACAACTTTTAAATACGTTTTTACTTCGGAAACTAATTTAATTTCTCGACACTTTTTTTATGCCCGTAGGCTTTATTACAAGATGAAGTCTGCTTCAAGATTTCTGCTGTCAACAAAAACGAAAAGACGCTGGAAATGAGTTGGAAAAGCGATAGAAAACTCAGATGATATCTGATTTAACTGATGGAGGAAAATCAGGTCACTTCGATTGAAAGGAAATCAGTGATTGGATAGAAACTTGTTGCGACTTGGAAGAATTATGGGGGTTTCCTTAAAATAAATTGTGATGAAAATAAACCATATAAAACTTAGATAGGTTTTCAGAGTAAAGCTGGGTCCGTATAGAGCGTTTTTGCATTTTGGGTTTTGCGTGTTTTCTTTTCTTTAAACCGCAATTACATGTAAACTTCGTGCGGAATTTATTTTCACTACGCTGCATAAATCGAGGATATGGTATAGCAATAAAAGCGATATGTAATTAGTAAAAGAACGCTTGACGCAAAACGCAAGACGCAAAACGCAAGACTCAAAACGCAAGACGCAAAACGCAAGACGCAAAACGCAAGACGTAAAACGCAAAACGCAAGACGCAAAACGCAAGACGCAAAACGCAAGATGCAGAACGCAAGATGCAGAACGCAAGATGTAAGACGCAAGACGCTAAAACCTCTGTGAGGACCCTGCTTTAAGTTTTTCAAAATAGGAAACCTAGTACTCTTTTTAGTTGAGTTTTTTTAATCACACTAACAGAATTTGAAAAAAATCTAAGAGTAGCCCACATTTCAAGCCAACTATACAATTTCTATTACCTATCTTTAAATCAAGTTGACGGAGTGATAGTGCTTTATAACGAAATTGAATGAACCAAGCAGAGCAAATGATTATGTCGCAACCACAAAGGAACTATGTTTGCCATATTTGGTATTCGCGTAGAATGTCAAGTGGAATTCCGTGGAGCCCTTTGATCGAATATCGGAATGCGCCTTTGTGAACTTCAAATAACGTTATCTTGGTGTTCTCTTCGTCCCCAAAACGTTGTCCGCAATTTAAACGTTTACACGCAGTTCTATGTGTAAAGGCAAACTATCGCAGGGATAGTTTAGTAATAAACTAATGAAACGCTGAATGAAGGCGTTGATAAGCGAGCATTCATTCGCGTTCAGACATCGATAAAAAGCGGGGAATAAATTCTAAATGAATTGTCCTGTGAAACCAAGAAACTCCATAATAATATATCAATAGGGAAGCGAAGATGATCGTATTGAAACATCTGTGAACAAATTAACAAACAAAATAACTTCGTTTGATCTGGACGAGAACCACGTTCTCGTTTACATTTTCCCTAATGAGAGTGTAGACTATTACTCATTCAAATGGTTTTTTCACGTGGTAGATATCGCCATATAAGGTGCCCTACAACATTTTTATCTTCAAACACTAGAATTGAGATTGAGATAATTTTCTTGTAGAGTACGAACGTGGAGGTTTCGTTTTTCCCATCAGAAACATAAGAAGTAATGTTACTATTTCTAGCCTTGTATCCAGTCGCAAGAAAAGTTCTACTCACAGAAGAGAGGAATGATAACAGTTCGTTTATTTCCCAGGACGAAAAACTGTAAACCCTCCCTTCACCCTCCCCTTTTCCTTTAGGTCCTAAAAACTGCCCTCTAAACAGCTGTGCCCCAAGATGAAAGAAACAACAAGAACAGTGCGAGGTAATGAGAACCCGCCCCGAGGCTGGGATCGAACCGGGACATCTTCGTAAGATTACTCGTGAATATTTCACACCCCCTCACAGAGTGGGTGGGGGGGGGGGGGGTGTTTACACGGGTTTTTCAGGGACAATTCGGGCCGTGGCTGCTGGAAGTTGACAGTTTATTTCAAAATATCTCAGGAAAACTTTTTCTAGTGGATTCGTACATTAAGCTGGAGATCAGGGTTTGTTTGTATTCCTTCCCTGGAGATCTTTTGGTCTTTCATTTCCTCCAGGTAGAATTGAAACAATATTCACAAAATAAATAATAGACGACAGTAGTGTTATTGATTTTTATCGTCTTTTCGTTTATGCATCATTAAATAATGATTTACAAGTTTGAAATGTATGCCTCAGTGATATAACAGCGTACGTATTTTAATATATTTTGACATCACTTTTTGTTGCACACATTAGAAACATTCAAATGAAAATTGAATTTTAATTTTTTAACTGATAATCATTAATCAAACAAAACTATTATTTTTTTGCAAGTCATTTCACTTCTTGCGACGTGCGTAAAACCATAAAGTAAGTAAAACGCACTGCATCGAATAGTTTGAGCGTTTCTTAAACTCATCCAGAAAATGTAAAATAACTGACGATTCTATTGGATCCCCTAGAGGATGACAGATGGCAGCACTTTCTCCCCTTGTGGAGGTTACACAGTATCATTTTGACAACCACATTAGACGCTCAATTCACATATTTTCCTTTATTCGAATGAACCCTGACACGTGATCACCTAGCGTATTTCATATCTTCACGCTCTTCATATCTCTACTTTCGTACTCTACAAGAAAATTATCTCAATCCCAATTCTAGTGTTTGAAGCTGAAAATGTTGTAGGGCACCTTATATGGCGATATCTACCACGTGGAAAAAACCATTTAAATGAGTAATAGTCTACACTCTCATTAGGGAAAATGTAAACGAGATCGTGGTTCTCGTCCAGATCAAACGAAGTTATTTTGTTTGTTAGTTTGTTCACAGATGTTTCAATACGATCATCTTCGCTTCTCTATTGATATATTATTATGGAGTTTCTTGGTTTCACAGGACAATTTTTTGAATTTATTCTCCCTTTTTTACTGATGTATATCAATAAAACAAAATGTAGCAATAAAACACATATTATATGAATTTTAGAAGGAAATTACACTCCAGTATGATGTGCTACACTAGCACAACTAAAACGGTATTTTAACGAAACCTTCCATCCATCCTTTTTATTATCAATGAAATCAGATATCATTTAGAGTTATGACAAATTAGCATAGATTTTATCGAATTACGCCATCAAATTTCCATCAGCCAATCCATTTCTTTCGAATACGGTTTTTAGTATGGTCTAGTGCACCATCCATTTCACCAAAAAAAAACACTTGAAATCCTAAATATTTATCACACATCAGACAATCCGTCATGAGTGTTGATAGAGTATAGTACACATCTATAGTTCATAGCATGTGAGACTAATGGTGTGTTATTCTTCCCCACCAGATGGCGAGTACCAACATCACAGACTCGTTTGTCCCCGACACATTAATCAAGGAGCTGGAGTTTCAATGTTGGCAACACTTGAACACGAGCAATGTTACCACAACAACGCTGCATCCAGGTATTGTGGAGTTATTTATCTTACTTCTTCGTTGACAAGTTTTTTTTCTAGTTTGCGTTTTACTGTTCGCTGGTTATTCGTACAAATGTGTTTGTTTTTAATTAATTGTGTTGTTGTACAGTTTTGTGGGTTTGGGCTTCGTTATAAAAGTGGCGTGACAAAAAGTAGCTGTAGGAGAGATTGCTCTATTGAAATTGAATGACGAAGATTTGGAACATGTAAACTTTGTCCTTGATCATTAATATCGAACGAAAAATGCCACCGTCTTTTCACATTTTACCTCTAATTCTATTAATCAGCGACTTTTGTATTCGATGTCAAACCTTGGGTCTGCAACCTAGTATATTGTTGTATGCTAATCGAAACAATATTATTTTCAATATTTACAAATCAGTCATGTCTGATTATTCAAGGTTTATTGTTTGCTCTCAATCTTTATTAAATTATTTATATTAAAAATACACATGTTTGTAAAGTTCATTGCGCATACAGTTTATTTTTCGCTATTGTTTCCTTTCAATCTTTATTTTCCTTTTTTTAGTATTATTATTAAACAGATACAATATGTTTGTAAAGTTCATTGCGCATTTTAAGTCGACAAAGATGTTCTGATCAAAATCAGATTACAATAGGCATTTGGTCCAAAAGTTTCCAACTAATAGTTAAATTTACATTTCTCTGTGGACGATGTTAATTTAGTCCTTGTCTTTGTGTAATTCGGGGTTTTCTTTCCCACAATCGTGAAAGAAATGGAAGATGTGGTAAATTCATCCCAAGAGAAATGACGTCCAACCCAACTGAGGTAGGTTTAACTCTAATATATCACTCCAGCTTTTACATTTCTCTTCAATCATATCAAAGAGAGACTAGTTTGCACTTTGTTTGTTTTTCATTATAACTGTTTTTGGGGGAACGACAGAATTGAATGAAACAAGATAAAAATAGATTTTATGTCAAACGAAGGAATGGTTTTATTTGTATACATTGTATTGTCACTCCGAACAAAGGCTTATGATAATAATTGGTAATTTCTTTGGTATTACACAAAGTGAGCTACGTATATACACAATAAAAATAATCAAATTACTACAGTCCGGCTTCGTAACCATTTGTTAATGAATGTTTCTTCAGAACTTTTCATCGCTTATTGTGGGATTCCAAATAAATTAAATAAGGACAATAGCTATGCTTGAAATTGTTGACAGAAAATAACAAATATAATATGAGAGATAAAATGAAAGCAAGAGCTTAACATCTGTACCACAGAGTAGAAGACCTGGGGTGGGATTACATAAAATGATAACTTTCTTGTCACGGTGACAAGCTTATCACTCCATGCTATTCACGGCCTTCTAGGGACTTGTCACCGTGACAAGGAAGTTATCATTTTATGTGATCGCACCCCAGGGGGCGTTTCCTGTACGCATTTTCACTCTCTATATCTTAAATTTAATCTTGTTTTAAATCAACAATGTAAAAAAGTATATTTTAGGCCATTTTGGTGACAGTTGTCAAGTCGATTTAAACTAATTATTATCGGTTCTAGTCGAACATAGTTTGTAAATGAGTGGTTTTATGCTTATAAGAACATCTTCTGCAGCCTAAATTGCACAGGTAAACCATAAATAATATCAAAAAATACTAAAAAACAGATTGACAGCCGTTCTGACATGTATCACCAAGATGGCCGCGCCACAATGAGATGACCTCACCTGCAAACTATGAATAGTGAGAATGAGATAAGTCATTCTATGAGACACAAAATGACGAAAATGCATTTTCTTCCTTTTATTTGCAATAGTTTTGCCAATTTCGTGATTTATACTTTTAGTTACGTGGTATCAACCCTTAAAATGTGTATTACCATGAGCAGCATATTGATATGATATGTAAATTCCACTTGTTTTGATCACGGCCTTCTGAACGATGCGTCAAGAAGACTGTGTGGGCACTGTTTTTCAGCCAATTTGTTTTACTAGCGCACTACCAGCGTACTAGGTACTTTGGTTCTAGATACTTAGGTAACTGGGGTTTCTTTTCTTTCTCCGAATGATTTGTGAATTGGAGAAGGCGTGGTTCAGGATAAAACTCCCTCAAATTGTTGGCTCACATTTTGTTTGAAACCTAAAAACTCCACTCAATGCATATTTTATTGAGGAGTACCTCGTTTTGTCTACATAGATGTTGTGTGTGTGCATTGGTAGTTGTTCAAATTATGCCATCAAAAGGCGTAATAATTAAATAAAAATTGTGTGTATTTAATGGTCATCAGTCATCAATCGTACTTATATCTATGACTGTAATAGTATTTCCCAACCACAGCCGTCTGTATACTCGTCGTTCGTTCCTCTTCCTCCTGTGAGCTGCCTGTCGTCTGAGTAAAAATTGTAGTTCCTCCCGCGAAGGGGCCGCCACCGTCGCGCATTTGAATAGCCAAGGCGACGGTGGCGAAAGCTTTGGAACTACAAATGTTACTCAGATAATAGGCAGCTCACAGGAAGAAGAGGAACGAACGACGAGTCTACAGGACGGCTGTGTTCCTAACGATAGTAAAAAATATGTAAAATTTGCGTCCAACATATGCCACCAAATGTGAAACGGACGAATAATTAATTAATGAAATAGACATACTGTGTATTTAATATTTGTATTAATACAATTGTTTCAGCTGTAGCTGTTATTTATTCTTATTTATAGTGTTTTATTAAACAAATATAAATTTGAATCCATCATATGCCACCAAATGTAATTCGGCTATTTCAGTAACCAGGCGTTTACCCTCAAGATATTTGGAATGGATGTTGCTTGGCCGACAGCCAAAACGTAAAATTACCACCGTCTAGGGGCTGGAAGTTGTATTTTAACTCATTATGATGTATGAGTTAACACCTATCCCGGCGCCAACGATTCTTTTTCATCTCATTTACGTTTTAATAATATTTTAATCTTATGGACGCAATTTGGCGCGTAATTGCCAACAAATTGTTATGGATTATCGTCATCCAGGTTTAAACCGTGCAAGTTTTAAGCAGGGATGTCCAAAACACAGTTAAAAATTATATTGGTTATAGAATAGACGTCCAATAGAGTTCCGTAAATGTTAGTCAATAAACAGGGTGCAATCTTGGGATAATGCGTGATAAGGCGCCGAAAACAATACATAACTCTTAGCGTTCACGATCCTGGGGGTGGGGGGCCTAAGAAATTTTTAATTTATGTTTATACTTATTTGGGATCAAATTGTAAAGTTGTTTTAATTTAAATGATCTCACTTCAGTATTATTACATTTCGCCAATTTCAAGTTTTATTCTCAGTGTAACAAAAGTTATGATCCATTTATTTGCCTTTTCAATTGATCTCGGCTGTGAATTCACTGATCACACTTTCAACGTGCCATCAGACATCACACGGAACAGTTTGGGTGAGTGGTTAACGCTCTGAACTTGTAATCCAGAGGCCCGGGTTCGATTCCCGCGGCCGTCCTTCCTGACTGGAGTTTTTTTGTTGTTTTCCCTCAGTCGACAGGCAAATGCTGGGAAGGTACCCTACTAATAGGCCACGACCGCCTCCTTCCCACCTTCCATCATTACCTACTCTTCACCATCATCTCCCAATCATCATCATAATCATTCATCCGTCGCCATTAGCCTCGCTGCAGAACAGTGCGACGTTAAGCCACAGACAAAAAAAAATCAGACATCACGCAGCCAGAACACAAGGCACAGTGTAAATTAATAACAGTACTTCAAACTCAACTCTCACATCCTTCAGCATTATTCCACTTGTTCCTATTTCAGGTGTTCACATTTCAAATCCTAATTTGAAAATAAATTCTCCAGCTTTATTTTCCAGGCAGAACTTTTTCTGTTTCATATTTCACCTGCCGTCAAACTTAGTCAGAAACTCTGAAATATGCCAGCTGTTCAACCTTGCTCACTTCCCGTGCAAATTCAACTCAAACAGCTTTCCCTGCATGAAATTTTAATGACGTAATCTCACTTTTTTCGTGCTGTCGTTTTCAATGATGTCCATAAAGACTCGTCCTTTATCCCACTGATGACTCGACATGGACAAAAGTTGATGTCGATTGGATTAAGCTCCATCGAGATCTCTTGACAATAAATTAAATCTGAAAAATCATCACCAATTAACCAGCATAGTGGACAAAATTATTCCCCCTGTTTGCAAGCTCACTCGAGGTCACGAGGTCACGAACTGAAACTTTCACACATTATAGAAAACATATGAAAATTTAATGCATGCTATCTTCAGAAATTTGAAAATAATTAAAAAAAAAGTTATAGACATTTGAATTAAGACGTTGAAAAACTGTTTATACCAGCGTTATAAAACTTTTCACATAACTTTAACAACATGCGAATAGAAATCAAAGATTCGTGTTCACTAATTTCTATATCACAGATTCAGACATCTATATCACAATGGGAACATCATTTGCGCATAGTCCACAAGAAAAATGGTGGACCCAACAACATAATTGTACCAAATTCCCATGAAGTACCTCCAAATGAATTCTTCACATGTCGATTTATCTGGTCCATTTTGTTTTTTGGAACTGTATCTTCAATAATTTCAATATTTTTTCCTATTCTACAAATATGTTTGTAATTGCACAATATATTACCTAAATGTTGGTACTTATGTTTTTTAAATTTAAAAAAAATCAGAACCTTAGCTTTAATAGTTTTGATGTAGTGACCTCTCGAACTAGAGGAATTTTTTTCAACCAACTGTTATCGGCGACCTTCTGCAAAGAGATTTAATTTAAATTCTATTTTGTAGTTCTGAGGTAATTGAGGTACAACATAGTACTTTCAACACTTGAAAAGAAAACTATGTATCTTGTTGCACACCTTGTACCTCTATTTAATTATTAATATTCACAATTCACATTGTGGGCAGTACAAAGGAGGATAGAAAATAACAATGTACCTAATTAGTTAACTCAATTTTCACAAAATGTGAATTAGGAAGTTTCTGCAGAGAGCCGACGGTAGCCTCTCACAAAGACACTTACCTTTAACTAAGTAAACCGACATTATTAAGTTATGACAATTATTTCAGATAATATATTATCCATGATATTCTTATTGTAGTGAGATTATGTATGATTTAAATTATTTAGTTTTAATTACGTATATAAACGAGATCCAGCGGAATTTTTTGAAACTGTAGTTGGTTGCTGCAATTGGAATGTGTTTTAAGGTCGCACTGCCAGCCAAGTCGTACGGCGCGCACACTCTCATATAAAAAAGCTGGAGCAACCCACTTTTACTGTAAGCATCAAAGTGACATTTTCGGCCAATAGCTATTACATGACATATTCTTGAATGAGTACATATTTTAGTTTGTATTCATTATTTGAAACTAACTATTTTTAAATAACACTAGATTCTGGTATTTAAGAATGCAGAATGATTTTAAAAAACAGCATTTGTCTAAACAGTATATTTATTTTCGTCGTCCTCATTATCACAAAACATATTCATCTAAATCCCATTGAAACCATTTAAATCCGACAGATTATTCTGTTCCGAATTCCACAGAGAGCTTTCACAAAATACGTCAAACACATGAGCAGTATTTAACTCTCGACATTGACTTTTCATCCATCAATCATCCTCCATAATCAACCCTTCAGTGAGTGCAGCGCTGTCAGAGAGAGGCGGCGAGTTCACGAACCACAACAACCTCTTCAGCTCAGTCGAACACCAGACACATCAATCACGACTTCTATTGAATTACATTTATAGAATTTAGTTGCGTGAGAAAATAGAAATGTTTTCATAGGATACTTATTTGTGTTAAAATACTACATTTTATTTTAAATGAATTACTTTCCTTTGGACAGGACACAAACTTTATTTTTTTATATTATAAATTGCACAATATTTCGGTCAGGAAGAGGAAATTTAATCAATACATTTTATTTGTTCATTCGAGGTTACTTTGGAATTTTTATCTGCGAGCGTATTATTGCACTATTATTGTACATCCCTCAGAAAGGTGGAGTGGGGAAGGTCGGTCACGGGAAATCCAGGTAGCTGTCAGCGAATACAATGGAATGGATGCTAAAAACGAGGTGGTTTGGCCGATTTTGCCAAGCGTGGCCTAATACGTTGGGAGAGGAAAATACCATAAATTCGATGAGGCAGTATCGCATAATATCGCACTCCGGAGGGCCTAGTTTCGATTTCTGGAGACGATTTTTTTGTATGGACTTATTTCATGACCTCCTACCCAACATCCATCATAACCTATTTTCAGGATATCCCAATCATCATCACAATCAGTCATCCATCGCCATTAGCATATAGTCCATTCCATCCTAACATTCAGTTGTATATTTCAGAAAAATAAACATTTTAAATATTCCTAGATGACCAGAAACTCCTCCAGCTTTCTAACCTATCCAAATCGGACAACGAATCTACATCAATAAAATACTGGAAATATTTGAAATGTTATCAAATTTAAACGTCATCGTTTTATTGTCTCGTTAGGGTGGGACGGACTATAGTTGCAGAATAGTGCGACGTTAAACCGAATTATAAAAGTTATAAAATATATAAATGTTCTGTCTGATCTATATTTGAGATTGATTGATTATTAGAGTTTAACGGCGCGTCAACGACGAGGTTATATTGCGCACATTATTTTAACTTTTAACTTTGTTGAACTAAGTGGAGGACATCGGGAGGGGTCGACCTAACGGGCCCGATCTGAGGGAGTCTGAAACTGGTGGGAAAGCCAGGTCAGAATGGGGACAGACCGGGGGGTGGAGAGCTTCGGGCCGGTGGGACTCGATTTCAGGGGGATCACCATCTCGAGGGGGGAGGCCGGCCCGAGGGGCCCGCGAATTTGGGGAGGGCATGGGACTAGGTCGACCCTGGACTGCACTTGGTTGGGGCCAACTCGTATGTGAGCCGGCCCCTTAAGCCCCACCACCACGTCAAGGTGGCAGTCCATTGGTGGGGAGATCTATATTTGAGTAGCTATAGAAGTGACTACTTTTGGTGTCATACTGCGGGATGGATGACTTGTGTATGGGGGAGGGGGGAGGGGGGGGGAACTTGCTTGACGTGTCTGAGATTGAGGCAGGGTGTATTCCGAGACGTGATTGGAATTGCTATTTTCAAGACTACATTTGGTGGCAGTTGGCGGGACGTTTATTATACGTGATTTAAGTGGAAGTCACGCGAGCGAAGACAACACGGTTGAAGAGGAGATCGAACTGAACATGAATTAAACATAGAAATGTATAACTTAATTCGTGAAATAAAATTGAGACCGAAAGAGCATGAAGAGTTATGATTGAGGAAAACGAAGTTGTTTTGGATTTTACTCATCTAGAACCTGTTTTAGGTAAAATATGAGCCAGAGAAACTTTTCAACGTTTTGCTGAGCTGTAACAGTCAGTGATGGACGCTGCATCAGTTTTTATCTTTAACTTTTGACAGATCGTTACAGCGTAATAAAATTCGTCTCTGTTGTAATAGTAAATGTGTTATTGCATATTGTAAACAGTTTGTTCATTTGTTTGTTTGTAGTTTGCATGTTTTTAAAGAAATACAAAACTATTTTAAAGTTTCGCCTGGAGCCCTATTCTAGAACTTTTACCTTCCCAATCCTGATGGAATTCGATTCCATGCAATTCCGTAATTTGCAATTTACATTTACATTCGATTCCGTATGGCCGTGACCGGATTCCATCAGAATGGAATTGGAAAACGTTCTAGAATACGCCTCCTGTCTAATGCACAAAGCTTATCTGTGGTATGCACATAAAGACAGCAGAAAGAATAGTGAGCATAATACGTAGATAAACTAATTGTTACATGGATACATGTAATATTATACAATATAACGGAATGCTTAAAGAATTTACAAAAAGATGTATAATGTTAGAAATATAGCAATCTGTTGATAAATGTTTTGAAATGAGTTATTTTGGTTAAAATAATTATGTAATTGACAGGGTTTGAAAATAAATGTGCGGTAGAAAAATAACTAGATACATATTTTGCTTGCACTTGAATCCAAAGCAGGCAGAACATCAGAACAAATTGACTAGATATCTATTTTAGTAACTTTATATATTCTAATGTAAATTATGAGTAGGAATTATACCATGTTATTGTCAGGTTCGAAAGCTGACAGAAACAAATGAATGTATCAGTAACATTGATCCTGAATCACGCGATATGTTGCTATTTTTACATCTGTATAGAATTGCAGTTATGAAATAAACATTTCCGTGATCAATGAAACACGAATAGCGTGGAGAGTTGGTGTGACTAAACATGTCACGGCTTATTGAGATATCCGCAGTTTAAAAAAATACTTCAACTGTCATTAGCTGTTTTTGAACTTCATTTCTTCAATTGATGTTATACATATTAGAAGCCTACACAAGGTTATTAACAAAATGAGTAGGTACACCATTTCATTATTTTGAATGTTGAAAATATTTACTTATTCTATTATGTAACTTTATAGTTCCCGATTCAGCTGGATTCCGATTCACGGCCATATGGATTAACATTGCAAGGAATTGGGTTCCAGCTGAATCGGGGAGTGAAAAGTTATAAAATAGGTCTCCAAGTGTATTGGATCTCACCTGAAATACAAAACCAACGCAATTAAGTTAATGCAATTGTTGAAACGATTCAACAAAGAGAATGGCAAACACTTGTAAATACTTGTAAATAAATATAACTACATTTCGTGCGCAATTCGAGGCTAAGAGGTCTTAGACATAACGGCAACGTAACACAAATTGAAACATCATTTTCTCTCTGTCACCGTTGCGTCAATTGTGACCTATTGAACATCCCATATTCAACATTCCCGGACCGTTACTTCAAATGTCGATAGACCACGCTTGAAATTGACAAAATAGCTCTACTTTACATGAGCCACAAGTTTCACCGAAAAAAATGTATTTAAAATCTAGACAAATATCAGTAGGTAGCTCAATTTTTCATTTCTGCTAATCTTATTACGAAATTTTATAAAAAAATCTCAAGTTTCACTTCTTGGCCCTGCCTACTCCTTAATGAACATCTGCGCCTAAGAAACATGAACTCTGATTAACATGATCTGTAATTGTGTTTTAGTAATTGAGTCAGACTAAGGTTTCAACTTTGAAGTTCCGAACGTTTGACACATCGTTTCGAGAATTAGTGAAAGAATGAGGTGTTCAAAGTTTCATAAAAAAAATCTTCAAAAGCAATTTAAACTCTATAAAAGCTTAAAGCTTGAAGACACTTTTTAAGTCAAGTTGAACTAATAAGTTCATATTCTTTTTATCTTTCTCGTCACTTGGAAGTTTACTTAAGAAAAGCCACGTAGTTTACTTACAAAGTCAGCCTATCATAAAGTTCATCATGAACTGACATGTTAATTACAGTACTTCAACATCTTCCAAGTTTTTATGGTTCAATCTAAATTGAGAAGTTTTGGTCGGTCTCATCATACTTAATAACTATCTTATGAACTTTTCTAGACCTTCGTCTTCATGTTATTTTAGGTACTGTTTACTCTTCAAAACACGTATTTTTTTAAAATAATTCATCAAATAATAAATCAATAATTCATTTTATTTTACTAATTTTTTCTTGTTGGTTATTTGTAATCACCTGCTTTTCTATTCCAAAATAAAAAAAACGGAGAGAATCCGATTGGTAGTTTTTTTATTGATAATATTTTCTTTGCGTCATGATGTTATTACACAATGTACAATCTTAAACTGATTTTTCCTAAAAACTACTTTTATAGGGCAGAACGATATATTCCAACAGAGAGAACGTCTAGTATTTTTGTGATAGAGAGTTCATTATTTTATTTATAATTAAGCTACGAACAGTTCGCATGATTTATGAAAGCCAAAAATTCCATCTTGTTTTTATTTGTTTAATAAAAATTGTTTAAATAATATGCATATAAGGAAAAAATAGCGATTTATAAATTATTATAATTTTTTTTTAACTTTATGTTGTGAGAATAGGGCATGTCAAAGATAGGACGATAAGTTGTCCGCCGTAAGCATCATGAACGTTTCGTGGAAAAGTGTTTCATATTTATTTCTGGTTCCGGTTCCACCTTAAAAATTAATAAGGGCTCCGGTTCCAGTTTCGGTTCCAGTCCCTGCTTGAAAGGCGATCCAAGTTCTCACGCTGTGTATCGACATTTCGCTGACATCAAAACAACTGAATTGTTCCTCGATTCAGCTCAGGTCCATTAATTACACTGGCAATCAACTACAATTAGTTGACCGCTGTCTTCATTGAGGGGCTGTTCGGAATGCAATTAAGCCACTTGCGCGCTATCTGTAGAGTTGACCAAAGACTAAATCACTCATTGGTCAGAGTAGTAACTGAATAACAAATTGTACAAAAACAAAAACTTGTAAAAAAAAACTGCCAAGCACCTTCCCACTTAAAACAATTGAGATCTAAAAGAAGGGCCAATCAATAATATATTGTTTAAACATTTTCGCACTTAAAATTCGTGAAATCATTTCGCCCAGTTACTGCCGCCAAGCACAACACTAAAAACCTAATGTTGTGTCCAAATTTGAAGAATACAATCTAAGTAAACCATCATTGTAAATTTAACAAAATTATAAAAATTAAAAACGACTTCAAAATAAATTTAAAATTGAAATTAAAAAAATTAAAAATAAAGCTAGGCGCATTGTGTCAAGAAGAATATATTTGAATATATATCCATGAAGGTATCATCGCTTATACAAATTAAAAAATAATATATGAAAAAAAAAGTTTTCCGGTATCGGGAATCGAACGTGTTATGCCGATGTCGAAGCCAGCTGCCTTCCTAACATGAGCTATCAGTCCGATGGGAATTAGAGCCGCTGTTTAGTGTATCAAAGAAGAAGGGCGGAACGTAAATATTGATAATTTTCCCACTTCCGGTTTAAATTTATTGATTTTTCTTGAAGTGGAGTGTCTAGCAATACATTGTCTTTATTGTTGCCAAATTTCAAAACTCTCGATGGACCCGTTTGACTTTTAAAATATTTAAAATTTAAAATTGTAATAACTTCACTTCCGGTCAAAATGTTTCAGATTTTCTTTCAAAGGGCACTGCTATAAATATGACTCTATGTCTCTGCCAAATTTCAACTCTCTAGGACAAACCGTTCAACCTGTGGAGAGGGGCAAACAAATTGACCGTGCCTAACTAACTAACTAACTAACATGAAAGTCAATCCTTGCATGTTTGAGGCCCAAAATTCACCCCGAAGGGATGATCGCAGCACTTTGATATTTAGTTAGGTGTTGTCAGGTGGCTAAATATACCCGATAACCATGGTTTTCAACTTTCATTTCTAAATGCTTGCATGCGTACTGACACCCCGAAATCGGGCCCGAAGCGCTTGCAGTATAAGTCTGGTAGTAGCTCGCACGTTGTATTAGAGCGGTGCTTGGCAGCGTCGAGCTAGCGCCCGACTAGATGACGTTATTACTGAGTGATAGCTAATCAAGAGATCATCAGTGATAATAAGAAGTACATTGTTGAGATGCATTTAACGTAAATGCATCTTGTTTGAGGCCAAGTCTTGAAACTTACGCTTTCAGGACGCAAAAGCATAATAAACAATAATAATCTCAGACATCAATAAGTACCTTTCACTGTAAAAATGACGACCTTGAAATCTACTGTCAACTTTTAGCTCAATTTTGAATGAGGTTTTAATGGCTGTATAATATCTGTTATAATAATTATAAAGTTAAATACATTTCATAATAAGTTATGAATAAGTTAATTGAGCGAGCGTAGCGAGCGTCACCACGGTACTCTTATAGCACTTTCTCTGTGTGTGTGTGTTTTTTTTTTTTTTTTTTTGCCTGCACTGCCCAGGTCAAACCGCACAACCAATCGATCTGAAATTTTGTACACATACTAACGTAATCTATGCGATCCCTGGGATCTTTTCTGAACGGGATCCTGTGATTGGTTCAAATTTTATAAAAATTATCTTTCGATTGGTTGGTTCGATCAATTTAAAATTTAGGAAAGTCATTGCAACCAACATTGTACCCAATCAAAAAAAAATTCAGCCAAATCCTCCAATTGGTTCAAATTTGAAACCATTTTTCATGTGATTTTTGAAATTTAAACTGGAACCGATTGACCGACCAACTAAAAACTTCGCATTGTCATTGGTACCAACATTTAAAGTATTTTTGCCAATTTTCACTCTAATCTGTCGTTATTTTCAAAAGTTTTTGTCATTTTAGGGACATTTTGCGTGTTGGCTGTCAAATTCACGGCGACTTCGAATCTACAGTTCAAGGCAAGGTAGTTAGAGCAGAAAGTTTTAAACGATATGAAACTAATAATGACCGTTCAACAGATTGATCTGATATTGTGTACACACACTACATATCATATCATATGGGTGGTCCCAGGTATATTTTTTGAACGAGATCCTGTGATTTTTGAAAATTAACAAGGAACCGTTCAATCATAAAGGTTTAATCGATCAACTTAAAACTTAGCAAGGATTGGCATCAATATTTTTGGAGATTTTGGAGATTTTTATACAAGTATGTGACGAAACTAAAGAATTATTGGCTTTTAATGACATTCGATAGACATAATTTCGGTTCGAGGTGTTGCGTGTATCCGTGCTCGCTCATCAACGCGTTACACAGAGCGTTTTCCTAGTAAGTTTCATAACATAAAGTGAATCCACTTATTTGATTGTCATCCAGCAATATATTGGAAACAATTTATTCACATTATAATTATTATTACAGATATTATACAGCCATTAAAACCTTATTCAAAATTAAGCTTCTTATACTGTGAACGGTACATATTGCCGTCCGAGCAGCGTTTGCGTCCTCCTGATAAGGCGGTTTTACATATCACGCGTTTCGCGTTTTGCGTTTTCGCGTCTTTTCTTTTTTTATAACGCCTAGAAGAGGCCGTCGAAAACAGAATGTTGATAAACATTTATTATTCTTGTTAGTAACAATTTGGTGTTATTATATATGATTAGATGGAATAATATGCACAGGTAAGCAATTATTAACATACTAGTCTTATTTTATAGTTATTTTATAGTTTATTTTATAGTTTACGTATAATGACGTCATTTTCGCCACGCGCGGAACAGAAAAAACCTTCATGCAATCAAGATGAGGCGGCTTTAAAATAAAACGCGTGCGGCGATATTTTAAGGGGTTTTGATGGATTAATAAAAAAACGCGAAACGCAAAACGCGAAATGCAAAACGCGGAATGCGTGTTATGTAAAACCGCCTATACGACTACTTATGTCAGTGGGACCAATTGGGAAGCAAATTCTTAGACAATCCTTTTCATACATCGCTAAAACTATTAAAAGTTATTAATGAATGCATGATTCATAACTTCAAAACATTAATGTTATTACTTACGGTGTAAATTAACAGTAAATAGAGAAATATTTTTGTGAACAATTGTGTAAAATTTGTGACGGAGTGATCGCGTGGGGTACTGGTGACCCCACATAAGTTTGCAGCATTGTTGATGGGCAGGCGATGTTTTTTTTTAAAGTTTCCAGTAAAGTCGTACTTGAAGGTACTGCTGAGAAGGAAAAAAATTACTGCTGCTCTCTATGAAGAAACAGGGAAAGTGGCAAAGTTGGGGTCAAGTCTGCTTGTATTAAATGTATTATGTATTATTTATTGTGTACATTGTTACTATTATTTGAAGAGTTCGTGATGAGTACTTTGTGTTTTTTTAATAATATATTATATCTGCCCCGCAGCCAAGCCATTACGTGGCTTTGTGGGGCTTCAGTTTATTTTTTAGTGTGTAAAATGTATCCATGTAAAAACAATAAAATATATATATATATATATATATATATTAATGTGTAAATTTTCACGGGTGTAATACATTATTAATAAGTTTCTTAGGCTTAATACCGTGTAAATCACTTTTATTCCTCTCCCAACAGTTTCGACCACATAACAGCGATCATTTTCAAGGTTCATAGAGGTTCATCTGATACACAAGTCAATCGAAGAGTGACACGAAGCCAAGCACGTGACGTTGATACGCTTCCGCTAGCAGATCGTCTAGTGATACTTGATACTTGAAAATATTTATTTTGTTCATGCTAAGTTATTGATGACAATTGTTATTTTGCATAGTGTATTATCATTTGTAGACTCTGATTTTGACTTTTTCTGTTTCAAGTATGCTATGACTTTGTTCAATTTTTCTATTAGCTGTCAAATTATTTCTATGAATTTGTAGTCCCTTGAAAATGATCGCTGTTATGTGGTCGAAACTGTTGGGAGAGGAATAAAAGTGATTTACACGGTATTAAGCCTAAGAAACTTATTAATAATATATATATATATATATATATATATACACTACCCTTGTATATATACACTTGATACACTACCCTTATCGGATCGTCTAGTTCTCCTCCAAGTGCAGACTCAAGAGGACAATAGAGGTTCATCTGATACACAAGTCAATCGAAGAGTGACACGAAGCCAAGCACGTGACGTTGATACGCTTCCACTAGCAGATCGTCTAGTGATACTTGATACTTGAAAATATTTATTTTGTTCATGCTAAGTTATTGATGACAATTGTTATTTTGCATAGTGTATTATCATTTGTAGACTCTGATTTTGACTTTTTCTGTTTCAAGTATGCTATGACTTTGTTCAATTTTTCTATTAGCTGTCAAATTATTTCTATGAATTTGTAGTCCCTTGAAAATGATCGCTGTTATGTGGTCGAAACTGTTGGGAGAGGAATAAAAGTGATTTACACGGTATAAAGCCTAAGAAACTTATTAATAATATATATATATATATATATATGTATATATATGACGATGCTACCGTGATAACGCTTAGATCGATTCGTTGAACGGTATTATTACGTTATCTGAACATTGCCAGCAAGAAAACAAAAAAAAATATGCAAAGAAAGTTATATAAGAGCCTCGAAGTAACCCGTACTCTGCTCGCTTAACAAAGCAAAGCGGCTTTCTTTACATAATCTTTGCATTGTGTCGAGAACAAAGTGAGCTTTGTCGGCATGAACACCTTCAAGAATAGTATTGAAAGAGAGTACAATATTCACAATTCTTATTTTGTTGTAATAAGTTTTAAGAAGAAAATTGAGAGTAGAGCTCGCAGTAGTAGGTCAAACTTCAACTGAATTTATAAATATAATTTCTCCTTGGCTTTATGTCACAATAAACAAAAGCTTTGTAAAAGGAATGCCAAGCACTTCGCGCCTAAAAGGAATGTAATGCCGAGCTAAATTTTGCTTTGCCTTCACACTGAAATTTGTCAAATAATTTCGCCAAGTTATTGATTCCAAGCGCAACATTTCTTTGAGCCTGAATGTGGAATATAAGAAACCTCTAAAATGCTCTAAATTTCAAATGTTAACCATGTAGAAAATTTAGACAATTGAAAAAAAAACGTCTTGGTCAAGAAGATAAGCGACGAAAAAAGAGAGAAGAAGTATGTGGTCATAAAATCAACGCGTCAAACTTTAAACTTTCATTATTTTATTTTGTTTTTAAATTAATTTGATTTTTCAAAATGTTATTGTTTAAATTTTCCTTTGTAGTTAACATTTGAAATTTTTATAGTAAGAAGAAACTTTGGTTTTATCAAATGTTTGTTTCTACGAGATGATTATTCTAGCATGATACATTTAAATTGAAAGTAATTTTAGTTTACTTTATTTCGAGCTTTATTCGGTGCGAATGTACCCAGCATTTGAATTCACTTCAATCATTCTGAAAAGCTCTTGTAATTAGAAGACAATTAATCAAATACTCGCTTCAGTTAATATCAAGACGAATCATGAGAATGGTTGGGGGAGAAGTAGAGCATTGGGGGGGGGGGGGGGGGAGGGGGGGGGGGGAGTTTATTCCGCCATTGAGTCTTAAGATTGAGTTTATTATTAGGAAAACGCTCAGTGTAACGCGTTGATGAGCGATCACCGATACGTGCAACATATCCAACCGAACACGATTCACTCATAGAAAAATATTTATTCTTTTCAATTTTTCAAGTGAAGACGAAATTGAAAAATGTGATCTCATCTCTCACCAGAATACTATGAATCGATTAGTTGCAAAATAAGAAGTAAATAAGATTTTGCATCAGCAGTCAACTCAAACTGGAATAAAAAAGCGTTTGTATCAATTTTACTTATGGTCATAAAATAAGCAAATTAATGTGAGTTTAAACACATTTTACAAATAGGGTTAGTTTGATGGATGTAATAAAATTTGATAACTTGAAGTTAAAGTTTAGACTATCCAATGAGAACAGAATGAAAGGGCATGAAAACACTTTTATTTTAGCTCCTTCTCGATTATCTTTTGTAACACCCAATTGGATCTATGCGATGATACGCGTCTTTTTCCTAAAGATTCGCCTCTAAATCTCTTTCAATCTCTAAAACGGAATGAGATTGAAAGAAACTTCGCTCGTATTGTCATTCGCCTCGACGAAGTAACTTTGTTAATTGGAGTGTCGTGACCTCTGTAAAGTCACGTGACATCTGACTCTGACTCGCCCCGCATCTGGGTCCAGAGGGCTTTCATCTTGCGGGATGAACAATGACTTTGTTGCGCTCCGACAAAAGATGTTCTACATTGATTCCGAGACCTTGTCGTATTTTCCATGACATCTTTTGATTCACATGCTGGAACTTTGTGGAAGAAGATCGAAGGTATAGGAAGTAAGCTGTGATTTAATTTCAAGATAGACGCAAATATTCACGTAATACTGTTGTGGCTTTTCTCTTGTTATGGTTCTCTGTGATGCTTACTTTGTGATAGCGAACGTGCCCTATATAAAGTAAATTGTCATTATGCGACGTATACATTTAACGTCCCCAACTATAGTGAATATTATACTCTCAGTGACAGCGTTTAAAAGGGAGCTTCGAAATGCATGGAAATAATATACTATTTCATCCCCATGTGAAACACCCATTATAGACCTTAAACACGGAGTTCCTGTCAAATTATCCATCAATAAAGCCGTATGAACTACACATCCATTAAAACAAGAAATCTATGATATGAAGGGATGTGTGTTGTGAAAAATATCCGACCGAACCAGGGCTCGGACCCGGGACATCTTACTTGCCGGGCGAGAGCTTTACCGACTGAGCTACCCGGTCGGACGGACGGACATTAGACACAACGCACTGATGAGGGTTAGAGATCTCTGAGGAGAATGGAATGAAGGTAGAGAATGCTTCTACGAACTGTCATACCACCGGTGACGATGCTGTCACCATGTCTCTTTGCACTTGCGTGCGCAACCCTCTTTTACTCGACTGAACGAGTTGCTTTTCAGCTCGAATGATGAGAATGTAGGTTTCTGTGGAAAACTTCCATGGAGTCAGGATGATATGAAGGGATGTGTGTTGTGAAAAATACCCGACCGAACCGGGGCTCGATCCCGGGACCTCTCACTTGCCGGGCGAGAGCTCTACCAACTGAGCTACTGAGCTCATCAGTGTCAAATGCTGGAAAAAGTATGTAGGAAAGTCCCGACACAGTGGATCTAATATTCATCCAGAGTATATATATGGAGATTTGAAAGTTGCAGAGAAAATCGTGTTGTGCCGTGTCGTGTATCGAGACTGGGGATGCTGCATGTTCTGTGCTCTCTCATCAACGCGTTACACTGAGCGTTTTCCTAGTATAATATACTAGATAGTTGAAATAGACAACATTTTAATGGTATTTATACATTTTCTCAAAATTTAGAACATTAGCCCCAAACGAGTTAGTTGTGAATTGGATATTGAAGATTTTTCTAAAACTTTAACGATGGTACAATATGGCAAAATCGTACTTTGGAAATTTGAATTTGTGCGGAATCACGATGGCTGAGCTTTCTGAGCTTATACCTAGAGTTTACTCTTACTCTGTCGTCTATCTTCCTGGGACATAGAACCCTACTTGATGAAGATGGAGATGGAGGAGGAGGAGGAGAAGGAGGAGGAGGAGGAGGAGGATTCTCCTCCTCTTCGTTTACTTCCTCCTACGATGTCCAGTACTCTTTTTGATATTCTTTCTTTCCCATTTCCCATTTTATATACAAAACCATTTCAAAAATTCAAAAAGCTTCGCAAAACTTGACCCTAATTGTCTAGGTGACTTTAGCAGGTAACCGCTGATTATATTATTTCTGCGCATTAACCAAAGCCCATAATTAGCCCACAATCGCTCCTTATCCACTAGATTTCATACATGACTCAGGAAATGCTTAACACCGATAACTTTGTTTTGTCACGCCATAGTATTAAAAATCTATAATATTACTCAAGCCTAATCTAGTCAAACGAGGTCATCAGAGGAAATTTTCTGAAAAATGTGCGATTTGTGTCCAATAGTGTTATCTGTAAAAGGGTAATTATTTTAAAACTAAAGTTGTGTTTATTTTGTAGATTACCGAAAGCTGAACATAGCACATAATAGTCGGGTTGATTAAAGTTTTGTACGTTTTTTAGAATTTTGTGGCGGAGGTTGCCACCCAATGCCATTTGATAAAGCATGATTTTAGATGTATGCTGAGGTAGCCACCTGGCAACCCAGTATGGGGGTGGGGGGCGAGAATTGAATTGCAGTTAGGTTCGTAAATTGAGTTATTTTTCAGCCAAGGAGTAAGGGTGGTAAAACGTCACTCACAATCATGACGTCGATCTAGCTCAGCTGATCAGCTGTTATAAAATGTCATAATGTAATGTTATAATTTGCTCAGCTGTTTAATTTGATTAATAAAATGTCATCGCCTTCCCTGTCAAATTTTTACGTCAATTTGTTTATTTTTTTTGTAAAAAAAATCACCAAATTTCATTAACCGTGGGTAGCCAATTAATTTTTGTTCAATTTCAAAGTTGTGATATTTTTGTGAAGGAAAAATCGAACGTACCTATATGGTATCAAATGATCGATAATCGATCCGAATACTAGGAAAACGCTCAGTGTAACGCGTTGATGAGCGAGCACGGGTGCGTGCAAATTCACGAACCGGAAATGCGTACACAACGCAAAGAAAATATATACATCCATATTGAACTGATTATGATATCAACCTATATGATGATATGCTTTTCATCGAAACTTTAAAATAGCATCTAAGCACCTGGTTCATAAAGCAAATCAGAATCAATTCAATTGGCACTGGAAAACATTCATTTCGATACTTCATTACTGACAGATATAAAAAATTTCAATAAGTTTATACGTTCTTAACTGATTGGGATGAAATTTTGTAAAATAAGAGACAATGTTGGTCTTAATGATCATGCAAAATATGAGTTTGATCACAATTATCGAAGACTGTTTTCATTTTCAGCCTATCAAGAGATATTTATTTAAATTATAACCAATGAATGGATTTCAAACAAATTAGGTTCTTGAAACAGAAAAGGTTGTCTCTACATGTGTGCAAAATTTCAGCTCGATCGAAGAAAAACTGACCTGTATAGCCAAAATATGAGTTTGATCAGTTTTATCGAAGACCAATTGTCATTTTTCAACCTACCATCAGGAGATGTTTATTTAAATTTTAGCCAAATAATGGATTTCAAAAAATTTTGGGGTCTGCAAACAGAAAAGGTTGTCTCCACATGTGTGCAAAATTTCAGGTCGATCGAAGAAAAACTGTGACTTGTATATCGTCAGGCAGCAGAAAAAAACACACAAAAAAAACAGAGGTCTGTGCCAAAAGAGCCAAAAGGAGACGCTCGCTTCGCTCGCTCAATAAGTATTTTTACATTTAAATGGAAAGATAATATAATACAATTAGACAAACACTACCATAATTTTCATGTAATAAACCATTTTTTTAAATTTATTATGTTAAATAAATATTATGTTATTATGTTACGTATATTCAGAACGATTATCCATCATTTGATACTATACGTTCCATTTTTCCTTCACCAAAATATCACAATTTTGAAATTTAAAATTAAATTTAAAATTTATTGGCTCACCCACGGTTAATGAAATTTGGTGATTTTTTTATATTTTATCAACTGTTTAATTATAGATTGATTGGTGTCAAAAAGTATATTATTTACTTTTATTAACGATGACATAATGGCAATTGACCTTGGACGCTTAATAATAGTGAATTTTACCACTTTTTGGCCTCTCATGACCCTTGTATGACCTTATTAATGATCAAATATGTTTTAATTTGTTGTACTAATCATACACTTTCATTTGATATGCTACTCGACTAGGTTGTTATAATTTGATAATTTGATAATGACATCAATTAGTTTTTGCAAAATTTAGAAATTTGGTCGAACCAACCTAATAAAAATTTGAAGAACTTTTGATATGTTTTAGAGAGCATTGTTCTGTAACGTTTCACATCAAAAAATCTTTTATTATAAATAGTGGTGATTTAGGAAATTGGTTTAATCTTAGACATTGCACTCACAATTAATAAAAATCGCCCTTTTAAACTATTTGACAGATTCATTGGCTCACTCATGTTTTAAGAATTTTGAAGAACTTTTGATTTGCTATAAGCAGATTTATTTGGGATTGATTAATATAAGAAAGTATCTTATTATCTTTATTAGGAATAAAGATATCGCATTTGTCATGGAACACCTCAAAAATTAGATTTGAACCACTATTTGACCTCTTTTGACATCTGTGTTTATTTTATAATGATGATATATATTTTTATTTATTTTACTTGACATAAGCTTTCATTTGATATGCTACTCGACTAGGTTAATATAATTTGATTATTTGAAAATGACAACAATGACTTTTTGACAAATTTGGCATTTTGGCCCACCAACCCTAATCAAATTTCGGAGAACTTTTGATATGTTATAGAGAGCATTTTTATGTATCGATAACATCAAAAAACCTTCTGTTGCAATTACTGATGGTTCAAAGTGTTTAAAGACATTGCAAAGCTAAAAAAGAAATTAGATATAACGTAGTCGTTGTCTTTATCAGATTTCGTTGGAGATGTTGCACGTATTGGTGCTCGCTTATCAACGCATTACACTAGCGTTTGTCGTTTCTAGTAATTTTATAGTTGTACGAAAAATATATATTATTTAAAATTTAATTTACAATGAAAGTTCTAGAGAAACACATCACAATTGACAAAAATGGAAAACCAAAAAGTAAAAACATCTGAAAAATATTAAAGTTCGAAAGTTTACATCTAGTGGAGCGGTCGCTCCACGCCAGCCAAGTCGTACGGCGCGCGCACACTCTCATTTAAAAAGGCTGGAGCAAACCCACTTTTACTGTAAGCATCAAAGTGGCATTTTCGGCCTACTGGATCTTAAAATTGGGAAATCTCACATTAATGCGAAATATCTTAATTTCGAGCTATGGCCCACCCCACCACATATACCAAATTTGGGAATAATAGGTTACGCCCTTTGCGAGCTAGCGGGCCGTGAAAATCGTGTTTTAGGGCGGTTTTCATAATCAGTACGGAGTGTCTATTCGCACGAAACACGAAACACGAATTCGTGCACGATTTTCGTGCGAATAGCCACTCCACTGTGGGCCGGCTATTCGCACGAAAATCGTGCACGATTTTCGTGCCGCATTAGTTCATTTTCGTGTCACTAGAGCGCTCACTAGTCGCGCTGTTTAGGTTCAGTCGTGTCACCATAGGTGTCACTAGTGTCGTTTTTTTAGTATACTTTCGTGCCGCGAAAAGCGTTGGTTGGCGTCGTCAGCTGTCACAGCTGAGAGCTGTCAATGTCAGTTTTCCGCCTATTTCATTTGGTTTTCCAAGTGTTCACTGTGTTTATTTGAGGCTTTGAAAATGCATTGGAAATGAGGCTTGAAGCAGAACCCATAGTAAAGTGAAGTTCATTACCTATCCTTGAATTCTACCAAAGTGCAATGTAGACCAAGTCAATTTTGTAGGTAGAAAGAAATATGTAGGAAATTAGCTCTCAACTTTTCATATTGATGAATACAAAATTATTTTATTTATGTGTAGTTACCTACATTCACCTCACCTACTGTTTTCTTACTGGTCTAATAAAATGCAACATTTTTTATTTAAAAAAATGTTTTTAGAAGATTTTGTAAAAGACCTGAGGAAGGTAATAGGATTCTACATTCACATTTGGTAGGTACTCTCAATAGACTTCTAAAAGAATTATTACACGAGTCAACAAGTGGGATTGGCTCAGGGCAGGGGGTAGAACACAATATCTCAACAATGTAATGTTATATGTTTTATTGCAAAATAAACAAAGTTTCATTGAAATTGTAAAGAACAATTCAAAGTAGGCAATAGGCATAAGTTATAAATGCAGCGGTTAACTGCTATTATTTGGCTGCAGTGGTAAGGTCGTCTTGGTTGTTTACCTCCAGGTAAAGCGACTGCCGGCGTTGACCTTTGCGATGATGCGACCCAGTGACCTCAAGTAACAAGCAGTGATAACAAAAATGTCAAGAGAATTGTCATTGTTGTGTAGAGATGCTGCGCTGTTTACTCGGCGTCGATTTCGTGGCCCCATGGTTACGAAGGCATCTTGTCCTCGGCTCGTTCAAAGACTTGTAATCCCCTGGCTGTTGGCTGAAGCAAGTTAGTTCTGCATGTAAAGCAGGAACTGCAGACTCGTCGGAAACTCCCGGAGTACCTACGCAAGTTGCTGTCCACGCAGGGTTCGGTGTAGATTAGTATCACTGTTCGTTGCGGTTGCACAATTGAAAGCACCGATGAATAATTTTTTCTAGGCTACTACTAATATTGGCATACTCGCCGCGACCATCTCACGTGACCTCCCCTCCCCTCGAATAATCTACCCTAGATAGGCAAACCGACACGAGAAGGATTCAAGAATATGGACAAAATTTAAAAATGTTACCGTCTGACGGTAAATTTACTCGAGGAAAAATACGGTAAATTCCACATCACTAATACTTTATTCATTACATTTCTGTAGTGAGAGTAATGTATCGAACCTCCTTCTTTCACTACACAGCTTGAAAGGATCTCACTTATGAAGAAACTTGCATTCTCTTCTTCTGTGAGAGGTTCTTTGTGACAATGTTGTGGGAGGGTTATTTACGGGAACCACGGTCTACAGCTGGTTTCTTCTACTCTCGTATTCGTTCACAGTTCTGTAGCAATGGCGGAGAGTCACTCGGCACAGCACATCACCGTCTGCTCCATAAGATTGGTATGAATGGGACAGGTGAACCAGCTGAAAACAATTAAATACATGATTACGGCAATAATAACTTTTAGAGATGTTGCACGTAGGTAGGTAGGTAACGGTGCGCGCTCATCACCGCGTTACAACTAGCGGTTTCCTAGTTTAAAATTTAAGAAACCTACTTACTACCTACCACGATAACGATAAGGTTTCCTTCAAGGCGTAGCGTCTGAAACACAATTATGCTGAACTTGTCTCGTAGTATTGACAATCATCCTCAATCCCTCGTCGTAGTACGTTGCCGACAGAAGTTGCTCTTGCGATCACCAAAAATCATCCACTAGAATGGAGATAGCAGGCATATAGATATTGACAATTAAGGCAACTCATCATGTCATTAGTAAACTGGCTCTTTGAGAAATATTTCATGCATAGTATGGCCAATTTATTGAGCTTGGTGGGAGATAGTCTAACCATAACCAAAGATTCCATCATTAGGTCCAAGGTATATGTCATTTACCCTGCCAAAACTGCATAACTATACTTTCTACCTACATCATCACGATGAGGTGTAGCTTGTGGCAGTTAGCTACAGGTTATGTATTTGACAGCTTACATAAACATCTTTTTATGCACATTTGTATTAATGAATGACGACAGAAAACTCATAAAATTAACACACTGAAATACGTAACTACTTGGTAAGGTAGGTAGTAGGATACCAGATACCTACCAAACCTCTACACGTTATAATATTAATATAAGCCAACAAAATAATGGAAAGTGAAATAAGGTTATCTAGCGGATTATCTCCGGCAGGAAACATGCTTAAATCAGTTAGGGTTAATAATATCACATTATAAGATAATTTTGTCTAAAGGATTGAACGAATTAAAGTAGGTTTAACACTTCGTAATTACCATAAATCTTTATTTTATAATTGTAAACAAAAAATTACCGGTAAAAATGTCGTCTTCCTTGACACTGACAGTGACAGCTGTACAGCAAACAACCTTCCACGTGACGTCAGTCTTCTTTCTTCATTTCGCGCTCATCGCGCCATCTAACGAGAGCGCCTGGAACTTTCAGCGAACGCCGCACGAAAATCGTGCACGATTTTCGTGCGAATAGCCGACCCACTGTGGAGTGGCTATTCGCACGAAACACGAATTCGTGCACGATTTTCGTGCGAATAGCCGGCCCACTGTGGAGTGGCTATTCGCACGAAATTCGTGCACGATTTTCGTGCGAATAGCCTCGGCCTAATCGGTAATAATCTCAGTAGTAGTAGTAGGCTGGAGCTCAAATCCGGTAAACAGGCCACAGCCTAAACCGCTGAACAGATTGATCTCAAATTTTTACCACGTGTGCACTTTTGGCGTCTGATTTGCCCTCCCCCCCTTGACTTTTTTTTGTGCCGCCATTTTGAAACCGGAAGTGACATCATATCTCAACAACGGCTGGACCGATTGGAACGAAAATAGCGCCAAACGATTCGGACGGTCATCTACATGGATTATCAATAGCAACAGACTAAAATTTTTGTTAACGAAAAATCTCACAAATTTACATTTTGATGCAATAAATATACTATTTGAGACAGCTAATAATAAATGTAATCATGTTTAAATTATAATTCAAGAGGTCAGTGATTTCAGCAGCCATTTTGAAACCGAAAGAAACGTAATATGTTTCGAAAACTGGTGGACAGATCGGTATGAAACTAGCGCCAAACGATTCGGAAGGCCATCTCTATGGAATAGGAACAGTTAAACTAGAATTTTCCTATTTATGAGACCGGAAATGACGTCATTCAAATTTATAAATTATTATAATCTTCTCCTATACAATAAATACATATTCAGAAAGCTTAAAATTATACACATCATTTATAGTTATAAATTATATGTGGCAGTGCAGAAAGTTCAGCAGCCATTTTGACAACGGATATGTTGCCATATCTCGAAACTGGGTTGACCGATTGGAATGAAACCTTTGCTATTCTTCATGAGAATAACCAAATTGTAAAGGGTGATTTTTTAAAAGGATTTAGTAATTGTTCATTCGATTGTCACAAGTTGTAAGAATAAACTAAAACAAGTAGTGATATCCTTATAAAAAACACTCCGTGTCAAAATACCAGCCAAGTCTCTTCAACTTAAAAAAAATAATGAAATCTAAAAATTCTGCACTGAAAAGTAGTGATATCAAAACATTTGCCAAGTCAAAACTTTATTTGAAAATCAAAAAATACTTGGCGCATCGTTTTTTAGGGCATTATAGGTATATTATATGTATTGATGTATATTTGATGTATATTTCATATCCCCATAAAAAAACACTCCGTGTAAAAATACTAGCCAAGTCTCTTCAATTAAAAAAATATAAGAAATCTAAAAATTCAGCACTGAAAAGTAGTGATATCAAAAAATTGGCCAAGTCAAAACTTTTCAAAAAATACTTGGCGCATCGTGCATATAAATAGTATAGAAGTAGGCAGGAAATGAAATGTACTCATCTACACATGTCCTAAAAAAAACGATGCGCCAAGTATTTTTTGAAAAGTTTTGACTTGGCCAATTTTTTGATATCACTACTTTTCAGGGCTGAATTTTTAGATTTCTTCTATTTTTTTTTAATTGAAGAGACTTGGCTGGTATTTTTACATGGAGTGTTTTTTATGGGGATATCACTCCTTTTTTCAGTTTATTATTACAACTTGTAACATATTGTGGCACCAAAGATTATAATTCTTTTAAAAAATAAGATTTTGTGATTTGGTTGCTAAGAAAAGTTGTGCTTGTTACTGTGTTAATGCTATAAATAATATGTTACAAAGTATAGCAAAAGTTTCGTTCCAATCGGTCCAGCCGTTCTCGAGTTACGGCATCACTTCCGGTTTTCAAAATGGCGGTTGACATCACTGCCACCTAAAATTTGTATCTATAAATGTTATGTAACATTATAAGCCTTCTGAATATGTAGTTATTGATAAAAGAGATGATTTTAGTCAGATTTGTCATTTTTATGACGTCATTTCAGGTTAAGGTTATAGAACATTTCTTCTTTCACTATTGGTATTCCTTATAGATGACCTTCTAAATCGAATGGCGCTAATTTTGTTCTAATCAGTCCAGCCGTTTTTGATATATGACGTCACTTCCGGTTTAAAAATGGCGGCACAAAAAATTTATAAGAACAAAGGTATCATCAGACGCCAAAAGTGCACATGTGGTAAAATTTTCATATCGATCGGTTCAGCCGTTTAGGCTGTGGCGGTGATAGCAACGTTTCCTGATATCTGAATCTGAATCTGAATCATCATCATCATCATCAGATAGCTTTTAAAAGGGGTGTAATTTCACTGTTTTCACGGCCATCTAGCACCCAAACGGCATAACGTATTGTTCCCAAATTTGGTATATGTTGTCAGGTGGGCCATAGCTCGAAATTAAGTTATTTCGCAACAATGTGAGATTTCCCAATTTTGAGATCCAGTAGGCCGAAAATGCCATGTTGTTGCTTACAGTAAAAGTGTTTGGTCTGCCCCTCAGTTTATTAGGCATTTAAGGTATGTTGAGTGAGTGTGAGTGTATAGTACGACTTGGCTGGGTGGAGCGACCGCTCCACTTGATCTGGCATATACTTCTCAACTATTTATATTCACGATGCGCCAAGTATTTTTTGATTTTCAAATAAAGTTTTGACTTGGCAAATTTTTTGATATCACTACTTTTCAGTGCAGAAATTTTAGATTTCATTATTTTTTTATGGGAATCTAGTGGAGCGGTCGCTCCACGCCAGCCAAGTCGTACGGCGCGCGCACACTCTCATATAAAGGCTGGAGCAAACCCACTTTTACAGTAGGCATCAAAGTGGCATTTTCGGCCTACTGGATCTTAAAATTGGGGAATCTCACATTGTTGCGAAATATCTTAATTTCGAGCTATGGCCCACCCTACAACATATACCAAATTTGGGAACAATTGGTTACGCCCTTTGCGAGCTAGAGGGCCGTGAAAACCGTGTTTTAGGGCGGTTTTCATAATAATAATAATAATAATAATCTCAGTAGTAGTAGTAGTCTCCTGGAATTCAAATCCGGTAAACAGGCCACAGCCTAAACGGCTAAACCGATTGATCTCACATTTTTACCACGTGTGCACTTTTGGCGTCTGATTTAACCTTCACCCCATGAATTTTTTGTGCCGCCGTTTTGAAACCGGAAGTGACGTCATATCTCGTCAACGGCTAGACCGATCAGAACGAAATTTGCGCCAAACGATTCAGACGGCCAACTTTATGGATTATCAGTAGCAAAAGACTAAACATTATGTTAATGAAACCGGAAATGACGTCATGAAATTTGAAATACATCGATTGGCATTTCGGCAACAAAGATTGATCCGATTATTTTGATATTTTTGTAACGTATGTACTTTTGATATCTCATTAGACTTATTATAAAACCAACCGGAAGCCGCCATTTTGAAACCAGAAGTGACATCATATCTCAATAACGGCTAAATAGATTTGAACGAAACCAGCGCTAAACAATTTAGACGGTCAAACTTTATAGTGAGGGATGTAAGCACAAAAATAGTGCAAAATGTGATACAAATTTTTCCTTTGGCGGTTTTATAGGAAATTTTCCGCTCTTTCATAATTTTGATATCCTTAAAAAAATCGGGCGGCCATTTTGGGCCCCAGGGCTGTCCAAAGTGCCAAAAAGTGTGTATTTCAGTGAAATTATAAAACTTTTGTAAATTTATTGCTCTTGTATAATAAATGATGTGTCAGGAACGTACGATAATAATAATAATAATCTTTAATCCTTTTTTTTCCAAATTACAGTGGGTTAAGGAGGTAAATACAAGGGCCTAATTAATGAAACCGGCTGGCCGGGCCTGACGTTTCTTCTGTATTCTCTTCATCTTCATCATCTTCTTCTCCATCTTCAACTTCTTCTCCTCCTTCCTCCTCAACTTTTTCTACAAGTCTTCTCCATATGTCCACGTCTTCCCACCACTTTTCATCTCTGATCTTCATCCACGACTCCCCTCTCTCTTCCACAGCCGCCACCACTCCATTCATCCACTTTGTTCTTGGTCTTCCTCTCTTTCTTTTCCCATCAATTGCTGCTCGCTCTGCCTCCCTCCTTGGAATTCTTTCCGGTGCCATTCCTTTCCATCGTCTATACCACCTCAACCTCTCTTTTCCCAATTTGAAACCTAGAGCCTCCACTCCCAGATCTTTCCTTATCTTTGTACTTCTTACCTTGTCAAGTTTTGTCAATCCTGCTAAACTTCTTAAAAACTTCATCTCTGCCCCTTGTAATTTCACTTCTTCCTTCCCTCCCATTGGCCAGGTTACTGCTGCATAAGTTAAGATCGGTACAAAGTACATCTTGTACAGTAGTACCTTACACCTACGTGGCATGTCTTCGTTCCACAACAGTTTCCTCACACTCTGATAAAACCCTTCAGCCATACACACCCTCCTCTCAATCTCCTTGTCCACCTTTCCATCCCTTGTCAGTACACTTCCTAAGTACTTAAACTCATCTCTCTCTTCAAGCACATCTCCTTTCAATTTTATACAGCACTTAGTCTTCTGTTTTCTCTCCATTACCATAGTTTCACTCTTCTCTCTGCTAATCTCCAATCCATACCTTTCAGTAGCCATGTCCCATCTGGTGACCTTTTCCTGCAACTCTTCTTCTGTTTCACCCCAAACCATAACATCATCTGCATATATGAATGTTCTTGTATCCCCTTTCTCATCAGGTTCTACCTTCCGTAACAACTCGTCCATAACCACGTTAAACAACATAGGTGACAATACACTTCCCTGTTTCAGCCCTTCTTTCACAACAAACCATTCCGATCTTCCAACTCCTGTTTCCACACAGCTAGTATTCATTTCATACATACTCTTTATTCTCTTTACCAACCCCAAATCTACACCCCTATTTTCCAATCCTCTCCACACCTCTGCTCTTGGCATTCTATCGTATGCCTTAACCAAATCAAGGAAAGCCATTCTCATAGGTTCATCCTTCTCCCATCTACTCTCCATTATCTGCCTCATAGCAAATATCAAATCCGTTGTTGACCGACCTCTTCTGAACCCATACTGTTCCTCCCTTAACTCCTTCTCTATCTTTTCTGCCAATCTTCTCTAAAATTAAAAATTCTAAGTCTAACGAAAGTTGTATTTATTCAAGAAATTAAAGATGTCGGCGAGTAAGCTCTAAAATAGCCGCCATTTTCAGGGAATTCGTGTTTCAAGGTTGCAGTTGCTTATGTATGTTCATATTATGGACATTTAACTTAAAAATCGATGGATCGCGAAATTAACCCTTTGGAGGGTGGGGGGTGGAGACCTAAAGGTTTCGATGTGTGTAAAATAATCCATAGTAGATAGAGACTAATAATTTCTTGCACACACTAATAAAACTGTGCTCTGCTCGAAAAAAATCACGAGATCCCAAAATTATGCCGCCATCTTGGATGAGACGCGTTTATATTTCGTTATTTTGCGCCCAGCAGTTGAAAAATGATGATAAATTGGCTACTTTGCTCATCCCTTGTTCACTGCAAAGGTATTGAGTCACCGCCTCCTGAACTAAAATTACATGCTAAAATCCCTATCTTGTGACATTTTATCAACACACAAATGAAGTTTTAGGGAGAACGGTTGGAGATACATAGAATATGCAAATTACAAATGTCTTTATTAGAATTAGTGCTATATTTTATGTCAAATAAACTTTTTCGTATTGTATGGAGAACGTACTGAAATTGACAAAAAAAGAAATATAAGCTCTTTTTATCCAAGATGGCGGCATTATTTTGAGTTCTCGTTTTTTTTTTGAAGAGATCACATTTTCTTTAGTATGTGCATGGAACCATTTTTATCTAGCTAGTGTGGGCTATTGTATACACATCGAAACCTTTAGGGCTCCACCCCCCACCCCCCAAAGGGTTAATTTCGTGACCCATAGATTTTTAAGTTAAAAGTCCATAATATGAACATACGTAAGCAACTGCAACCTTGAAACACGAATTCCCTGAAAATGGCGGCTATTTTAGAGTTTACTCGCCGACATCTTTAATTTCTTGAATAAATACAACTTTCGTCAGGCCTAGAATTTTTATTTTTTTATTTTACGTTCCTGACACATCGTTTATTATACAAGAACAATAAATTTACAAAAGTTTTATAATTTCACTGAAATACACACTTTTTGGCACTTTGGACAGTCCTGGGGCCCAAAGTTGCCGCCCGATTTTTTGAGGATATCGAAATTATGAAAGAGCGGAAAATTTCCTATAAGACTGCCAAAGGAAAAATTAGTATCACATTTTGCACTATTTTGGCAAATGTATGTGCTAACAGCCCTCACTATTATGTATTATCATCAATAATATTTGCAGTTTCCCATACCGAAACCGGAAATGACGTCACACATTTTAAAAATCTCACAAATTTACATTTTGATACAATAAATATACTATTCGAGACAGCTTATAATAAAATGTAATCATGTTTAAATTATAATTCAAGTGGTCAGTGATTTCAGCAGCCATTTTTAAAACCGGAAGTAACGTCCATAATCTTGAAAATTGGTTGACTGATCGGTATGAAACTACCGCCAAACGATTCGGAAGGTCATCTCTATGGAATAGGAACAGTCAAACTAGAATTTTCCTATTTATGAGACCGGAAATGACGTCATTCATTTTAAAAAATTATTATAATTCTCTCTTATATAATGAATACATATTCAGAAAGCTAAAAATGATACACATCATTTATAGATATACATTCTATGTGACAGTGCAGTAAGTTCAGCAGCCATTTTGAAAACCGAAGTGTTGCCATATCTCGAAACTCGGTTGACTGATAGGAATGAAACCTTTGCTTTTCTTCATGAAAGATCATTTAAAGCAAATATATAGTACCATACGCAGATTTTCATTAGTTAACCAAATTGTCAATGGCGACTTTTTTTAAAGGATTTAGTAATTGTTCATATACTGGGTTTTAAGGAAAACTTCCAGTGGAGTCAGGATGATCTGACTGGTCTGACAGTTCGTAGTGGCCATTCACTACCTTCATTCCATTCTCCTAGGAGATCTCTAACCCTCATCAGTGCGTTGTGTCGAATGGCTGACCGTCCGGCCGGGTAGCTCGGTTGGTAGAGCTCTCACCCGGCAAGTGAGAGGTCCCGGGTTCGAGCCCCGGTTCGGTCGGACATTTTTCACTTCGCACTTCCCTTCCTATCATCCTGACTCCACTGGAAGTTTTCCTTAAAACCCAGTATATCAACAATCGAGCTGAAAAGCAACTCGTTAAGTCGAGTAAAAGAGGGTTGCGCACGCTTGTGCAATGAGACATGGTGACAGCATCGTCACCGGTGGTCTGACAGTTCGTAGTGGCCATTCACTACCTTCATTCCATTCTCCTAGGAGATCTCTAACCCTCATCAGTGCGTTGTGTCGAATGGCTGACCGTCCGGCCGGGTAGCTCGGTTGGTAGAGCTCTCACCCGGCAAGTGAGAGGTCCCGGGTTCGAGCCCCGGTTCGGTCGGACATTTTTCACTTCGCACTTCCCTTCCTAGTAATTGTTCAATCGATATGACGTCACCAGTTCTAAGAAAAAACTCAAAAAAGGAGTGATATCCCCATAAAAAACACTCCGTGTAAAAAATCAGCCAAGTCTCTTCAACTAAAAAAAATATGAAATCTAAAAAATACTGCACTGAAAAGTAGTGATATCAAAAAATGAGCCAAGTCAAAACTTTATTTGAAAATTAAAAAATACTTGGCGCATCGTTTTTTTAGGGCATTATAGGTATACTATATGTATTATGTATATTTGATGTATATTTTGTATCTGGTCTATACTTCTAAACTATTTATATAGTATACGATGCGCCAAGTATTTTTTGATTTTCAAATAAAGTTTTGACTTGGCTTATTTTTTGATATCACTACTTTTCAGTGCAGTATTTTTTAGATTTTAGATTTTTTTTTAGTTGAAGTGACTTGGCTGTTTTTTTACACGGAGTGTTTTTTATGGGGTACCTACTACTGCGATTTAAGGAGGGATCTCCGAATTTCACTTATGTATAGAAATCGTTCAAATTTCGCAAATAAATAGATTTTTATGTTCTGTATCATAAAATGGTGAGAAAAAGTGGTCAACGTGAATTAATTTTCGAGATATATCGCTTCAAAGTTACAGTTTCTTTCTCATTTTAACATTGTGACCATACGGAAAAAGTCATGCTGATATTTTTAAAAGCGTATTTGGCTGCTTTCCCACATATAGAAGTTTTTTAAATACTACTATAGCGTGTATCAGATGCAATATTTATTATAATCACACAGTCATGTGATACTACTAGGAAAACGCTCAGTGTAACGCGTTGGTGAGCGAGCACGGGGACATGCAAATTCTCGAACCGGAAATGCGTACACAAGCACAGAAAACATATACATCCATATTGAATTGAAATATGATAACTCAATCAACACAACATATTATTATGCTTTTCATTGAAACTTGAAAATAACATCTAAGCATCTAAGAACCCTGGTTAAAATAAAACAAATCAGATTCAATCCAATTGGCACTGGAAAACATTCATTTTGATACTTCATTACTGACAGATATTAAAAATGTTAATAAGTTCATACGTTCTTAACTGATTGGGATGAAATTTTGTAAAATAAGAGACAATGTTGGTCTTAATGATCATGCAAAATATGAGTTTGATCTGAATTATCGAAGACCGTTTTCATTTTTCAGCCTATCAGGAGATATTTATTTAAATTTTAACCAATTAATGGATTTCAAAAAAATTATGGTCTGCAAACAGAGAAGGTTGGTTTTACATGTGTGCAAAATTTCAGCTAGATCAAAGTAAAACTCTGACCTGTATAGCCAAAATATGAATTTGATCAGATTTATCGAATACCATTTTCATTTTTCAACCTATCAGGAGATGTTTATTTCAATTTTAACCAATGAATGGATTTAAAAAAAAATTGGGGCCTGCAAACAGAAAAGGTTGTCTCTACATGTGTGCAAAATTTCAGATCGATCGAAGAAAAACTCTGACCTGTACAGCCTCACCCAACAGAAAAAAAAACAAAAAAACAAAAAAACAAAAAAAAAACAGAGGTCCGTGCCACCTGAGCCGAAAGGAGACGCTCGCTACGCTCGCTCAACTACACACAGTCATGTGACACTACTACAGTCATGTGACACTACTACACACAGTCATGTGACACTACTACACCCAGTCATGTGACACTACTACAGTCATGTGACACTACTACACACAGTCATGTGACACTACTACAGTCATGTGACACTACTACACACAGTCATGTGACACTACTACACCCAGTCATGTGACACTACTTTACACAGTCATGTTACTCTGAAAATGTATTTTCAGCATGTTATTGAGCGAGCGTAGCGAGCGTCTCCTTTCGGCTCATTTGGCACGGACCTCTGTTTTTTTTTTGTTTTTTTTTCTGTTGGGTGAGGCTGTACAGGTCAGAGTTTTTCTTTGATCGATCTGAAATTTTGCACACATGTAGAGACAACCTTTTCTGTTTGCAGGCCCAAATTTTTTTTAAAATCCATTTATTGGTTAAAATTGAAATAAACATCTCCTGATAGGTTGAAAAATGAAAATGGTCTTCGATAAATCTGATCAAATTCATATTTTGGCTATACAGGTCAGAGTTTTTCTTTGATCGAGCTGAAATTTTGCACACATGTAAAACCAACCTTCTCTGTTTGCAGACCATAATTTTTTTGAAATCCATTTATTGGTTAAGATTTAAATAAATATCTCCTGATAGGCTGAAAAATGAAAACGGTCTTCGATAATTCAGATCAAACTCATATTTTGCATGATCATTAAGACCAACATTGTCTCTTATTTTACAAAATTTTATCCCAATCAGTTAAGAACGTATGAACTTATTAACATTTTTAATATCTGTCAGTAATGAAGTATCAAAATGAATGTTTTCCAGTGCCAATTGGATTGAATCTGATTTGTTTTATTTTAACCAGGGTTCTTAGATGCTTAGATGCTATTTTCAAGTTTCAATGAAAAGCATAATAATATGTTGTGTTGATTGAGTGATCATATTTCAATTCAATATGGATGTATATGTTTTCTGTGCTTGTGTACGCATTTCCGGTTCGAGAATTTGCATGTCCCCGTGCTCGCTCACCAACGCGTTACACTGAGCGTTTTCCTAGTTAATAGTAATTTGAAAAAAAACTGTGTTCCGGCCATTTGAGTTTTTTGGACGCGAGCTATTTGAGCTCCATATAATCGACTTTTCGACAACCCAATTCGAACAGCTATTACTTCTTCCTACTAAAGCAAAGGTCGGCAACCTATTTTGGTGAAGGAGCCATTTTCCAAAAAATAATAAATTATATAATAATGGGAGCCGCAGTAGAGGCAATCAAATGTAATACACCGAAAATAATACATTGAATTACTAGTTTATTTTGATATTTTTACAAATCCCCCAGTTGTTGCCCCGCAAGATGTTTTTTTTAAGAATTTCGACAATTTAAAAGTGACTCTGGGACTCTAAAATGAACCAATTGAATGAAACAACCTTCCAATTGTCGCCCCGCAGGGCGTTTTTTAACGAATTTTCATATTTTCCGATTCCATCAAGAACCACCAAGGAGCTGCATGCGGCTCCGGAGCCGCTTGTTGCCGACCCCTGTACTAAAGTAAAGTTTCTGAAACTTTCCCACATCAGACCAGAGTATGTGGTTTATAATATGTGAAATGTTCAAACCAATCAATTCAGCAGTAAGTTTCATTACAGCGAAGTCAGGCCTATTGGACGTTTTTTATTGGGCCACCCGGAATACACGATGCTCCAAGTAATTTTATCATTTCTTAATCAGTTTTGACGTGGCTCATTTTTTTACATCACAACTTTTCCGTCCTGAATGTTTAGATTTTTTTCTTAGTTGTAGTGTTGTGGCTGTTATTTTTACGATGAGTGTTTTTATCTGGGGTTAAAATGTGCATCCAACTTTCAAATGCTACTCAATTACTAAATTCGTTTTCATACTCTTCAAGGACAGGGGTTTTAATTTTCCAGTTGACCTAAGAGAATCCGCATAAATTACAGATACCAAGTTGCTTGTGAAGCTCTAATCAGTGTCCTTGAAAAACTTATCAACATTATTAAGTTCTTATCCATGAATAGTGAAACATTCAGGTTGATATCACCTGTCAGAGTGGGTTAATTTTTTGAGGGGCCTTGATGTAGGGAAATCCTAAAATGTGTGTGGTGTTTACGTATATTTTAATTTCGTATGCAAAAAGTATCAAGTAAATGAACTTCTAAAGGTAAAAAAAAAAAAGCTTTGCGCGCGGGGCAAGGTGGGGGCATTGGCCCTCTACCACCCCCAAATTTAAAAATATTTAATATTTTAACAAACTACACCTCATAACGTCTCAAAATTGATTTCAAAGTGTCCAAAAACCAAAAAAATCCCGGCAGGGTGGGGACATGCCTCCACCCCCCCCCCCCCCCCCCAAAGTGTCAAATATTAATAAATATTGAATATTTTAACAAAGTATACCTCATTATGTCTCAAAATTGATTTCAAAGTGTCCAAAAACCAAAAAACGCCCTGCGGCGCTGAGTAGGGGGCGCGCCCCCACACACCCTTGACACGAGGCAAATTGTTTTCCTTGCTCTGCCCCCCCCCCCCCCCCCCGCCCCCCCCTGGAAGAAATCTGAACACAAGAAAAAACAGTAACAAATCATAATTCTTGTAATATCAAAACTTTCCCAAAATTCATCACTATTCACTACTGACACTGGATTCATAGGAATCGCAATTGTCATTTGAAGAGATAAATCGCAAGATCTCAGCAGATCCGCTCTGACGGGCAAGTCAGGTAGGTATTTACACTCGGCCAAACAAAACTTGAACGTTGACCAAATTTGAATGACTGCTGGTCATGTCCCATAACCAATCAAAGCTTGTTATTATCATTGAAATGTGAGGTCACCTACTAGAGTGAGACAATGAGATCGCTTAGACTGACTTCTGATGGTGCGATCTTACATTTATCAGCCTATCAGATTTATTGAACGTTCAAGTTTTGTTTGGCCAAGTGTACATTAAATATCTTATAGCGTGTTCCCTAAGTATTCGTTAAGTATTCTTCGCCCCGGCGAATCAATGCTGCTCCAACGGTTCAAAATTATATGTTGTTGAGCGCGTGAAACGAGCGTCCCTTTGCGCTCTTTGGCACAAACCCCTGTTTTCTCTGTTACTGTCGATAGTCAGGTCACATTTTTTCTTCCATCGAGCTAAATTTTGGTACGGACCATTTGGCGTTGTAGACCCTAATTTTTTGGAAAATCGTTGATTGGGTCACATTTAAAAAAAATAGATCTTTCGATTGGTTGGTCGATCAATTTGAAATTTTGACAAATCATTGCGACCTACATTGTCTCAGATCTTACACAGTTTCAGCCAAACCCTGATATTGGTTTTAGTTTAAATACAATTTTTTGATTTTTAGACAATCAAAATGTTCCAATTATGTTTAAATTTGCAAGGTGATCAAGACCAACATTATCGAAATTTGTAACACATTTTAAGCCCAATCAGTCAAGTAATTACAGACTTATAGTATCTTTATTAGTTTGAAATCGCTGCCAGAAGAATTTGATAGAAATTTACTAAATTCATTGAACGTTGATTCTTATTCAAATTTTTTCAGAGTTTAAAGATTGAAAGTTGCAATGCAAGTCAGAAATAACATAGCTATCTTATCTTTGATTGAGTGGATCGTGGTTGGCTTTTTCGGTGCTCACTCATCAACGCGTTACACTGAGCGTTTTCGTAGTTTATTATATGAGTCATGACACGTTACCAAGGTCGTAACTGAGGCTTACGTGGCTTATAAGCCCGCTTATTTACACTTTTAAATTAATTTCAATATTATTTTGTTATCACATTTTGTTTTAAAGTTGCGCTTTTATTACCTTAGACAATAATTTTCTTAGATTACACCTAGCAACTTTGTTTTGTTAGCAAATTATTATTTTTAATGTACCTATGCTAAAGAAATTTATATTTTTGTTTATGAAAATGCATGTCTTGATGATAAGCATGATAGTATGTGTTAGCATGTTGTTTTTGCTTGATAATTGTATATTTTACGACGTAGTTTGTTCGTATAAAGAATAACACGTCGCTGTGCTAGTTGAATACCAACATAACTAAAAACAAATGAGGTTTTGAGTTATTGGTATCGTTGGATTCGTAATTCTATGCTCTTTCAGGTGAATACTACAACTCAAAGTCAATATAAATAAAAATGTAATGGCTGCTAACTTAGTGTTGAATTATAGTGTTCTTCCTACTCATTCAGTGCAATACTAATACAAGTCAAAAATTGTGTACACTATTTTGACTTGTTGCACTGTTCCTCTGAAAATCATGATCTTTTGATGATACTCTTTTGATTTAGGTGGCCGTGTCTTGCTATGTCTGCCATGTTACTATCTCAAAGTGGTACACTATTATTGTAAAAATATCTGCGAGTTAAATAAATAAGGATATTTATTTTCTATTAAAAGTGATTCTAAATGATGTAAGCATGTTAATAAGTTATTTTCCCTAACTAGACCATAACACTGTATTTACTGGCTATGTTTGAAACTTGTTTTATCCATTATCTCAGTTCGCCCGTTTTTGAGTTGTGTTAGTATTGTACTGGCACAGCGACGTTGTTGATTACTGTGCAACTCTATTGGTTTCAAAGGTAGGCCGTTCTTATCATTTGTATAGAATTCAGATACCTACCGCAAATAAAACCCACATTTTCAAAGTCAAAGATGGATTTTTCAATTATTAAGCGAGCGACTCCTTTTGACTCTTTTGACACGGAACTTTTTTTTTGCTGCTACCTGGAGCAATGTAAGTCGCACCGTTTCACCGATCGATCTGAAATTTTGCACACATGTAGAGGCAACATTTTCTGTTTGCAGACACAAATTTTTTTTTGAAATCGATTGATTGGTTAAAATTTAAATAAACATCTCCTGATAGGCTGAAAAATTATAATGGTCTTCGATAAATCTGATCAAACTCATATTTTGCATGGTCACTACCAGGGTGCTTAGATGCTATTTTCAAGTTTCGATAAAAAGCATATACTTTTATGTTGATGAGTGGATCATAAATCAATTCAATATTACTGTATATGTTTTCTGTGGGTTGTGTACGCATTTCCTGTCGCAAAAATAGGTGTACTTAATTCGATCAAACGAAATCCAAAAATGTATGGCCACATGCTCAATTCCTGTAAATTTCGAAGTGATTAAGTAATTAAAATAAACAATTAAATCTCAAAAAATACGAGACATTGGCGACTTTTTGGAAATATTTAAATTGAATATTATGTATATTCATATAATGAATTTTATAAAAATAATACGTCGATGTATTAATTTAAATTTGATTAATTGATACTTCAATTTAATAATTCAGAAATTAAAATCAAATCCTTTCATAAATAAATAACTAGGAAAACGCTCAGTGTTACGCGTTGATGAGCGAGCCTTCGTACTGCATCCGATTTGATATGCGGGACTTGGAACTGAAGCATCAAGAAGGCAGGGATGAAAATTTAGTATACATTTTTCAAATATTTCAAGTTTATAGAATAAAATATCATTAAAATGACAGAATCGTTTGAAAATAACGACAGATTAGTTTTCAAATTGACAAAAATACCTAAAATGTTGGTCCCAATGACCATGTGAAGTTTAAAGTTGATCGGTCAATCTGTTCTAGTTTAAATTTACAAAATCACATGAAATTTGGTTTTTAATTTTAACCAATATAGGAGGATTTGGCTGAAACTTTGTAAGATTGGGGACAATTTTGGTTACAATGACTAAGCAAAATTTCAAATTGATCGGAAAAACCAATCGCAAGATAATTTTTTTAAATTTGAACCAATCACAGGAGCCCGTTCAAAACCAATCCCAGATACCGCATAGATTACGTTAGTATGTGTGCAAAATTTCAGATCAATTGGTTGAGTGGTTTGACCTGGGCATTGCAGGCAAAAAAAACGAACACACAGAGAAGTGCCATAAGAATACCGTGATGAGGCTCGCTACGCTCGCTCAATGAAAATCAAGAAGGCTCTGATCATATTGGGGTCATACATTTCATGGTCGAATTAGTAAGTACACACATTTTCATGCTTGTATCACAATTGAGCCCTAAATTGGGAAGTATAGACTGCACTACACAGGGGTGCGATCACGGTGACAATTGCGTCTCTTCTCACCCTATAGAAGGTCGTGAATAACATTGAGATGAGAAGTTTGTCACAGTGACAAGAAAGTCATCATTGTATGTGATCGCACCCCTAGGTATAGTACCTATTCTATAGGAATCCTGCTCGTGACGTCACAGGGGTAGAAAAATGGAGGCTGCTCTGGTAGGGGAAATGAGTCGAAGCTATAAATAATAGATATATAATATTTCTCAGATGAATTTTTAACTTGAAAATGTGTAAGAATATATATTTAGTATCATTATTTACTATGTACTTACTTAAATATTCTTTCTTTCATAAATAATCACTCCAAATATGAGATTTGGATTGCCGCTGTCAGATTTGTTTACTCCCTATACCTTTATATAGGTTACTATCAGTTACTATGGCAACCTTTTCTCACGCAGGATGCCTATTATATCTTATTTTGATCTCGTCGCGGCCGCCTTCATTTTGGCGTAATGCTATCTTAATGGCAGTGAAATTAAGGCGGTTGCGACGAGATCAAAAACAGAGATATAGAATAGATCCGTGTGTTCGTAAATCCATCCGGATGGAAGGATGGAATCCATCCAATTCAAAATGTTGTACTTAAATATGAATCAGTGGGCGTGGCCTGATGCGTCATCAATCCGTTTCCGTGCCGTGCCGAGCTTTTAGCAGCACCTTCATCAGCTGCTTTCTTGGATGGATTCAAAATTAAAATGGCGCCATTGGTAATGATGGAGACTAAATACACTAATATTATTATTTTACACAGAGTACACAGCGCTTTTGCAGAAAAAATGAAAGTTAAACAACGATGTCTAACTTATTAGAGGTGCTTTTTATTTGGCAAGGCAGTAGATATTTATTATATACACTTTTCAGACAACGGAATAAAAGTCCTATTTAAAATGGCCGCCTTTTTCTTCTGTCCTAGCGGAAACTTGGATGTTTCTTTTACTCAATCGACGTAATTTTTACAGTTTTGGATGGATTTTCCAGATTACAGTTTGTATGGATTAACGAACACACGGAATGCTGACTTCGAATCGTCCTACAATAGGACATACGTGTTGGCACCTGTTTATTGTTTTTGTTTTTCATGAAAAAGGTCATTGCAAGATTAAAATAATTTCATGCTTTCGTAGATATAAATTTATCACATTTGATTGTGAACTGCTGACTTTGTTTTTGTATAATTGTATGAATTAGAGATAATATTTCTTCGCTTTTGAAAACAATTATAATGAAAACATGGTTTTAGATAACACTGTTTTGGTGAAATGATAGCATACATAGGCGTCCACAGGGTGGGGGGGGGGTCAAGGTGGATGTCAGAAAACATTTTTTGTGGGGTAATTTACGTTGTTTCATTTTGTAAATAAAAAATAAAAAAATCATTTGCAAAGTGTACAAAAAATTCCCTGCGGGGCAAGACAGGGGCATGCCCTCCCCCACCACAAAGTGTAAAATTTTTAAAAATATTAAATGTTTCAACAAAATACACTTCATTATACGTCTCAAAAATGATTTTAAAGTATCCAGAAATTAAAAACGCTCTGAAAAGCGCTAAAACACAGTATCATGTGTTTCAATTATGTATCTAAATCTGTGTAAGTTTTACTGATCAAATATTAGCTTAAGCATATTTGAGCAAAATGTAAAGCAATCATCACCATTTTCTAAAATGTGCCATAAAATACACCTAAAGTAAAAACTGCACACACCCTTTCTAGGCAATGTTTAAAACATAATTCTTGATCATTTCACATAAGATTTTCTCACATTTTGAATGATTTTTTTAAAGTTATGCATTTTACCAAATCGTCAATCCTATTGAGAATGACCCATAAAATTAAACTTGGCTCAATGCCTACTTATCTTGACCAAGTAATTCAACAGAGGAATGACGGAGGACATGAATAGAACGCCAGAAATAAAATTGACATTTATCTTAAACAATGTAACTTAAATCTTGTAAGTAATAGTTTAGCTTATGAAGTTGTACATGAATATAATAAACTGCCTGAAGAGCTGAAGATGAACAAAGACCTGAGTGAATTTAAATTATGTGTAACAAAAATTGTAAGATACAGAAAATACACAACAATAGAAATACACAATACAGAAAAAAACAGACAATACAGACAATACAGAAAAAAGCAAAATACCATCAATAATACAATCTTAAGATAACAAAAGATGTCACATAAGGTAACACATAAGATGGGATAAGTGTGTCACATAGCTAACATATTATCATAAAACGATTCATACAGGACCCTTACCTAATATCGCCAAATTTCAGTATCACCGTGTTACTGTAGCACAACTTTTGTTTTAAAAGTTTTAGCCATAAGAATTAAAACTTTTAAAACAAAAGTTGTGCTACAGTAACACGGTGCTACTGAAATTTGGCAATATTAGGTAAGGGTCCAGAGTCCTCATGTAAATCTTTTTTCGAATTATAGGCCTTATTAATTACTAGGAAAACGCTCAGAAATACGCGTTGATGAGCGAGCACGGATACGTGCAAATTCTCCAACATAAAATGCGTACACAACGCACATAAAACATATACATCCATAATAATAATAATCTTTAATCCTTTTTTTTTTTTTTTTTTTTTTTTTTTTTTTTCCAAATTACAGTGGGTTAAGGAGGTAAAAATACAAGGGCCTAATTGAATTGAAATATGAGCCACTCAATAAACATAAAAGTATATGATTTCTGGCACTGGAAACATTCATTTCGATACTTCATGATGACAGCTATTAAACATGTCAATAAGTTCATACGTTCTTAACTGATTGGGATGAAAATTTGTAAAATAAGAGACAATGTATGGTCTTAATGACCATGCAAAATATGAGTTTGATCAGATTTATCGAAGACTATTTTCATTTTTCAACCTATCAGGAGATGTTTATTTAAATTTTAACCAATGAATGAATTTCAAAAAAATTAGGGTCTGTACACAGAAAAGGTTGTCTTCACATGTGTGCAAAATTTCAGCTCGATCGAAGAAAAACTCTGACCTATATACCCTCAGGTAGCAGTAAAAAAACACACAAAAAAGAGGTCCGTGCCAAAAAAGCCAAAAGGAGTCGCTTGCTGCGCTCGCTCAAAAATTGTCTTCACCTCCCGTCTGAATATCGTATTACATAATCTATATTCATGGATATATTATCAAATAATTGGACACTCGGCAGTTTTCTGTTATCTCTCACGTGTTGCTTAGCCATGGCCAGCTATTATCACCCATTTGGTATGGTTTGTGTGATAAGGACTGGTATAAAAGCAGCTGGATTTGCCGTAAGAAGTCACAAGTCTTCAACACAAGAAGAAGAAGGAACTACAAGAATCATGAAGCTGCTGCTAGTTCTCAGTCTGGGTGAGTCACACATTTTCTTGCACGATTTCTGTGTTACTTTCTTGACTGCTTTTGAGTGAGCGTCTCCATTCGGCACTTTTGGACGCACTTTCTTTGGTTTTTGTGTGTACTTATTTTTGGACGCCCCATTAGGGCTATTCTAAATTCCCTTGTCGTCTCGTTTCACTTTATACGGTCTCACCGCTTTCTATTTAACATGGTAGTGACACCCGCCGCCGTATCAATTAATACTAGGAAAACGCTCAGAATAACGCGTTGATGAGCGAGCACGGGTAGTGCTAATTCTCCAACAGGAAATGCACACACAACGCATAAATCATTTTCATCCATATATGGATAAATATGATTTATGCGTTGTGTCTCAATCATGAATCAACATAATAGTATATGCTTTTCATCGAAACTTGAAATTGACACTAAGCACCCTGGTATACATAAAGCAAATCAGATTCAATTCAATTGGCACTGGAAAACATTCATTTCGATACTTCATTACTGACAGCTATTAAAAATGTCAATTAGTTCATAAGTTCTTAACTGATTAGGATGAAAAATTGTAAAATAAGAGACAATGTTGGTTTTACTGACCATAAAAAATATGAGTTTGATCAGATTTATCGAAGACCATTTTCATTTTACAACCTATCAGGAGATGTTTATTTAAATTTCAACCAATTAATGGATTTCAAAAAAATTAGGGTCGGCAAACAGAAAAGGTTGTCTCTACATGTGTGCAAAATTTCAGCTCGATCGAAGAAAAACTTTGACATGTATAGCCAAAATATGAGTTTGATCAGATTTATCGAAGACCATTTTAATTTTTCAACCTATCAGGAGATGTTTATTTAAATTTTAACCAATCAATGGATTTCAAAAAAATTATTGTCTGCAACGCCCAGAGAATGTCCAAACACGTGTGCAAAATTTCAGCTCGATCAAAGAAAAAATCTGACCTGTATATCGTCAGGTAGCAGAAAAACGAACAAACAAAAAAAAAAAAAGAGGCCCGTGCCAAATGAGCCAAATGGAGACGCTCGTAGCGCCAACAACGAGACAACGAGATGACAAGGGAATTTAGAATATCCCTCCACATTCGTTTTCCGATCGAGCTGAAATTTTGCATTCATACTATAATATAATTCTAAATTTCTCGTGTATCTATAGTTTTTGAGCGCTGCCCTCTGATTGGTTGAACATTGAAAATGGCCTGTAGCTCACACCGTTTGACGTACCTATCGAATCGAAATTTGTCACAGTTTTTGAGGCCGTCATATGGCTTTAGGGACATACATTTCAGTTAAATCCTCTCATTGGTTAAAATAAAAATGTCATTTTCCTGATTGGTTGAAAAATAAATATGGTCAGATCAACTTCAAATTTTGCATAGATAAAACTGACCATTAAATATATCTTATTATACAAGTCTTCATACCAATCGGTCATGAACTAAAATAGGTTCAGTCGAAATGAATGGGAATTATTCCAAATCAACTTGGATATGATTTTCTTTGTGTAACCAGAGTGTAGTATAAAACCAATTAAACCAGTTTCAATTAAAACCATGTATGTACTTTTATGTTGATTGAGTGGATCATAATTATTTCAATTCAATATGGATGTATATGCGTTTGTGCTTTCCGAACTTTCGGTTCGAGGTGTTGCGCGTATCGGTCATCAACGCGTTACAACCGAGTGTTTTCCTAGTTTAAAATAAGTTTTCTTGAAATTTGAGTTGTGATGATCGTTTATTTAAATCCTGATCATAATAAAATACAATGTGTAATTTTGGTCCTTTTAATTCAATTTCTTATTTATTGGATACTTATTTATTGCTAAGACGGCTGACGGAGTGATCTTTGAAGAGTTCGTAAATATATTTTTATTAATATCTTTTACCCGCGAGCGTCTCCATTTGGTTATTTTGGTCACTTTCTCTGTTTTTGTCTGCGTGTGTTCCCGACCTTACTGCAGGTCACATCTTTTCTCCGATCGAGCTGAAAGTTTGCACACACTAATATCATTCTGGCTTAGTTTGGGATTGTTGCCCTCTGATTTGTTATATTTTTAAAAATCTTCTGATTGGTCGAAAATCAAAATGGTCAGATCAACTTCAAATTTTGCATAGCTTATGCGTTTGTGAACACGTCGTACAAAAGCTTTATGATTACTTATATTCTTTTTCTTTTATGTATTCTCAAATAGGTACTTATGTGAAACAACAATTTTCATCGGTAATCATACTGGTACAATTTTTAATTTACCTTACCTCTATTGACCAGTGCACCAACCTTTAACATCAATTCGTATTTTGAACCATGAAAATACGAAGTATTCACAAACGTAATTATGCTATTACGTAATTAACATTCATTATGTCTTGATGTCCTTACAACGATTATAATAGTCACTAAATATTATATTTCTTGACGTTTTTCACGCACCTGGAAGCGGCCATATTGAATCATGTTGCCATGGCATGAGGTTAACATTTTCTCATGCAGGATGCATAAGAATGTAACTCGTAACCGCCTCCGATGGAGTGTATGCTAGACTCTTCAACTTTTGTTCTAGGATGTGTTCTCCTGCATCAAACAGCGGCTGCTCCGAAATGCAGATCAGTACTCATCCTCATGGACACGCCTCTTCCGCCAAACGAAGCTGATAAACCAAACGGCTGTCCCGGTTGTACATACCAAGCTTTCACTGCAGCCAACTACGCCGCACTTACCACTCTCGGTCTCACGGCAAGAGACACTCTTATCTTGATACCGTCTGCCACCACCACTCCCGATGTCGCCACTGTCACTGCCGACACCACCACATTGTCGACCCTCGCTTCTCAAACCACCCTGGTAATGATGACCACCTACATTCCGATGGCAGACCCCGCCACCGCAGCCGCCAACAATCTCCTGATCCAGGGCGTGACTGCATCCGTGCCAGCTGCGAATGTTGCCGACTACTATGCGTATTTCCTAACGACCCCAGCTCCGGCCGATTACGCCGCTTACCTTGTAGCGGCAGCTACGTATTCAGCAGCGGCGGCGACCGCAGCCACTTCCGCGGCTGCTGTAACTACAACGGCCGCAGCGGCCGCTACAGCGAATACAAATCTACAAATAGCTCGGACGAATGTGGCTACTGCTAATGCTACTGCTATCGCGGACGCTGAGGCATATGTGGCTGCACAGATTGCTAATGCTAACGCGGTAATTGCATACAATGCAGCTAAAGCGGCGGTTGATGCATCTACTACGGGACCTGAAATTGGTCCTTTGCTAGGCGCCTTAGGTGCCGCTGAATCTTATATGGCTTACACTGCTAGTGTTGTTCCTCAAAAAGCTGCTGCTGCGGCAGCTTCTGCGGCAGCTCTGCCTATTGCGATCGCGGCGGTGCCTACTGCTGAAGCTGCGTACGCCGCAGCGCAGGCGGCAGCTGCTGCTGCTGTGATCACCGCTAATGCAGACGCCGCCACCGCTGCGGCAGCGCTGGCGGCTAAGAATGCGGCATACGCGAAGTATCTTGCCGATGTCGCCGCTGCAGGCCCCTGCAACATCGTAAAGCCTCATTATAAGTAACAAGTCTCCGCCTCAGTGGTCGTTAAGCACTCGAGCACTTTCTTTGGATGTTTTTTTTCCCTGGACAGGTCAAACTGTTCAACCAATCGATCTGAATTTTTGCACACAAGTTATTGTCATTTGAAACATTTTATTCTATAATCTTGAAATATTTGAAGAATAAATTCAAAATAAATTGCCGGTAATTGCATTTATTTCATCACTGCTAATGCTTCAGTTTCAAGGCCCGCCCTTCTTATCTCTATGGATAAAGCTCATCAACGCGTTATACCTACTGACCGTCACAACTATGCTTTGTGTTGGCTTATTGTCGAAATGTTTCATCGTGGTAGATCTACCTCACGTGACCATAATATCCATTTAAAAAACCACCAACTATTGGATCAGGTGCTAAAGGGAGTTGTAGATGAAGTCGTGGGTGTAAAATGATGTGTAATATAGTGTAATGTCTATGCCAATGTGTCCGACATGTTGGGGTTGGTCTATCACTTCTTGACAATTACTGTTATGTTCTATTTGATTTACACAGTGTTAGGCTTATTGTGTGTCGTCCAAAGCGTTTTATTGTGCAACACTTTTAACATATTGTTAAAGAAATGAATGATTAAATAATAAACAACCATGCGTTATCCACGTGACTCTTATGCCCTTTTCTCTGTTTGTTTTTTCCCCGCTTCACCGATCGATCTGACATTTTGCACAAATTAAATTAGACCTCCTTTTCTGTTTGCAGACTATAATTTTTTTTAAACAGGTAAAATTGGTTAAAATTAAAATAAATATATCCTAATTCGTTGAAAAATCAAAATGGTCTTCGATAGATCTGATCAAACTCATATTTTGCATGGTCATTAAGGGCCGGTCCTGCAATACTCTGTTAAATAAGTTAACACTTATATAGTGTTCATTCAAGGAATGCCTTGGTTGTTGCCATAACAATACAGTCATAATCAACTGTTTGAAATTTAGCAGAGTATTGAAAAACTGGCCCTAAGGTTTAGTCGGCGACGGCGGCGTTTTCAACATGGTCAAATACCTTCTTATTTTTCGGTAAAATTACCTTCTATTATCTAAATATCTCAGTAATAAAGTTGATGACATATGATCTTAACGACTTCATTGTCTTCCTTACCATTCAAAGAATATATTATCAGTTTTCTAAAAAAAATGTACCGGGCAGAAAAAAATTATCAAAATGTGTAAGTTTTCCCGCGTCTCCCATCTGAGCTATGTTAAAATCGCAAACACATTTAATTTAAAATTTAAGCCGGTGAGGTACTAAGGTCTTACTAAGGTCTAAGTAAAACTAAGGTCTTACGGTGAGGTTTACTTTTTTAGATTCTTTAGTTCCATTAGTTCTTAAATGTTCAATTTCTAATCTTCACAATCATCTTTATATTAGTGTAGCTTAGGTATATCCTTTATCCAGGTTTTTTGAGATTTGCATTTATTAATTTATTCACATTGTACATTGTATTGTATAGAGTAAGTAATTTTAATTAATTTAAATGTAATTGTAATTTTTTATTGATAAATAAGCTGGATTTTATAGTCAGCCAGGTTTATGGACAGCCGTCAATAAATTGATTTTCTCCTTAAGGTCTCTCATCGTAGACAATACTATAAGGAACATATAAAATGATTTTTAAAGATATCTGTTGGAGATGCCCTAATGAAGATTTATCCTGCATCTCTTGAAATAAATTGACCTGATACGTCGCTTCCTTTTCCCTGAAATGCGAATGCACTTCCAAAACATAGAGATTCGAGTATGTTTAAAAAGATGTTTCTTAAGGTGGCTGGATCGATCGAGTTATAGACTAAGATCTTCATAATTTTGTGTGTACTTTTTGATATTCATGCCATACACTGCAGTCCCTGGAAAAAATATACACTTCTCGTATCTAGTTTCTGTTATAATTTGAGTTTTCTCCCCTGTGCTATCGGCAGCCGAGTAAAATCGATACATTTTTAAGCTATAATGAAGTTCTAATTTTTTTGTGCCAAGAGATTTGAAAAAAACTTTTTTTCTTGTAGATATACGGACGTACCTACTATCAGGAAATAAATTGAAAACAATACCAACGTGTGCTATTTTAAAAGTTACAAACCAAATTCGAAATGATTTTACTATCTATACCATGTTAATCATTCTCTAATAACATTAAATTGAAACCTCACTTTTGGACTGGATTTGCGAACTAAAATACATTAAAAGAATCTTTTAAACTTAATATAGTTAAAATATTGGAAAACGTTTTTTGAACTTACTTTAAAGAAAAAAATATTCTTCTATATTATATCGATCCATCTTAATTAAAGTCAGAATTGTAGAACAAGTTTTTGCTTGAAAATAATTACAGCTGTATGAAAATTGTCTCTTAGTTTTCCCTGTTAATTGATTTTTAGTTTATACTCCACTTTACTGATGGATAATCTGAAACTAGTATCCGTGCAGACGCCATGTCTTAAATATGTAGATATTATTTCATGATGGGTTCATACATTCTTTATTTTTACCGTGTGTATCACGTGACATAGGAACCTGCAATAAGGATGCCAAGTTCTTCGCTTCATATTCCTGTGACTGTACATGTTCACGAATGCAGTGATCACATTGATGTATTATGATATATCATCACGTCTGTTTTCTCAATAATCATACACCATGTTTGAAACCAGTGCCTACTAGACGTGACAGCTACGCCACTACGTGTACAGAAACAACAAGAAGGCGGTGATGCGGAGAGAGTGCAAGATGCGTTCGAGGTGGCGGTGGGTTGAATTCAAAATGGCGACGTGATGCTTCATCATGTACCCTGAAAATGACGTAGCATTAGGACATCGAAAAGGGACAATAATTTTGTTTTATGCATGATTAGGAAAACGCTCTGTGTTACGCTTTCGTAAGCGAGTTTTCGTGTGAAAGTTGCTGCTCTATACTAGACGTTGAAATGGAAAGGAAACACTCTTACTACATGCGTTAAAGGAGCAATGATAATTTATTTGGAATTGCTTAAAATGTAAAGTGAACTTAATATGTAAATAACTCTTAAAATTCTTGACAGTTTTATCTCAAATAATTCCAAAATACTTAAAATGATGGTCCCAATGACAATCCAAAATTTTACGTTGATCGGCCAAACCGTTCAATTTTTAATTTTCAGCTTATCCAGGATCTTGTTCAAATCCAGTACAGTTTACCACTCATATGACATTTCTTTGTATGTGTGCAAAAATTCAGATCGACTGGTTGCACGGTGTGACCTGGGCTGGGCAGTGCCTACAAAAACAGAGAAAGCCAATGCCAAGAACTACCCAGGCCGTACGTTGGCGCAGGCCAGTGGGGTATATTCAAGAACAATGTGAGTTGCCTTTGCATAAATAATACAAAAATACACATTCAAATCCCCTCAGGAAGCCGCGGCCATATAAGTGCCAAGTCATAGATGAGCTCCCTCTTATTGGGACTTTGGTTATTTCTAATTTAGGAGTATTATAATAAATTGTAATATTACAATTTCAAATGCACTACATGATTAAACGTATCCCCGACGCCTCGTAGTTGGTTTGTTATTTCACAACTTCATTATAATTTCGCTTAAATGATTCTCACATCCACTACCTCTTGTTAAATAGAACAAAACAGTAATGAATGTTATATCTAGCAACCGGAAGCGGCTTCATCACTAGTTACAGCTGTTGTTTGTGCTCTGGATATGTACTTGAGTGGTTTCGACTACAGAACTGCTTTACAATTCCGGATGCAACTTTTCCTGCTTTCAGATTTCCTCCGCAGCAAATAATATAACATCACACGTTCGACAGAGTTATTTTATTATGTTTTATTCGGTTTAGTTTTATTCAACTTTGGAGTTGCACCGAGTTAACGGTATAAAAACATGTCGCCCAAGCGTAACTTGTTAGATAATAACAAATATACAGGTAACAAAATAAAACGCAAAATGATTTATTGATAATTCCTTTTACCTATTTACGCATAGCATCACTATAGAACATGAAATTAAAATTCAGTTGTATACTATTTCGAATATTGACAAAGCTGAATGTGATTAATTTTTATATTAGTGTATTAATTAATTTTCATTTTAATACTTTTTTTGTCTGGGGCTTAACGTCGCACTGTTCTGCAGCGAGGCTAATGGCGACGGATGAATGATTATGATGATGATTGGGAGATGATGGTGAAGAGTAGGTTATAGGATGGAAGGTGGGAAGGAGGCGGTCGTGGCCTATTAGTAGGGTACATTCCCAGCATTTGCCTGTCGACTGAGGGAGTACCACGAAAAAGCCCCAGTCAGGAAGGACGGCCGCGGGAATCGAACCCGGGCCTCCGGAATACAAGTTCAGAGCGTTACCACTCAGCCAACCTGTTCCGTTTTTTAATACTAAATACTAATTGAAATTTAAGATGGCTCCCAGATTTTTTAAATCAATAACAAAATTGAGATTGTTTTTGTGTTTCTAAACTTTTTTTAAAGCGAAGCGTCTTACCGCTTCCCTCGTCTCACTTTCCATTACGAGTCTCTGTCCTACCCGTGTCCGTCTTCCATGTCCCCATGCATCGATCCTTAATTCCTTGTTTCCAAGAGAGTCTTTACCATGTGATTGAAGCCAAGCAACACAGTCCCACACACATCATCACGTTGGGAAATGAACATAACATACGCAGTTCCACGATAGTTGATACAAGAATAACTGTGATTGCATTCCAAATAGTTCGTTACTCAAGCTCAAGTTGTGATTGGTTTGGCTTCTGGTATAATTGACGCTTCATTTGATATGCATATTGTTTTAGACGTGGCAATATGTCATTGTATAAACTAGAAATGCAATGAGAATACTAACTGCATTAATTAATATAAATCTTAGTCGAGCAGAATTGTTGGTTTTAGTTGTCAAACGGAATCAGTTTGAGGAATAAATAATTTAGCTGGAATGGAATTTAGGGCAGATAAACAAATACTGAGATATATCATTTAGAGGATAAATCTGCAATAGTATTTTTGTTTTGGTAAAGATAAACTATAAAAACTAGGGGTGTTCAACGATTATTTTAATTGATTAATAATTCGATTTTCGTAATTTAAATCGATTACATAATCGAATTTAATCGTTTTGATATATAACTATATGTCATCATGTTCAGGGTGGTCATCATATCATCTTTTACGGCAATATTAACCTCAACAATGAAATGTGTCCGGGAAGTCATTCATTTTTAATTCAAAGATGCTCTAAAGTGCCGAATTCATTCATCATTCAATCATCACTTGGTAATGCGAATGAGAAATACACACTGAAACTTGGGAAAATACACACAAACATGAATTTATCACTAAAATATTACGCACACAAAGAAAAATGTTGACAGAATGAAGACAGCCATTTTAGATGTTGGCAAGTGCAACCATTTTCAAGGCAGCAAATTCAAATTAATAATTCGATTATTTTTTCTAACATCGATTAATCGTTTTAATGTCATAATCGATTAATTGATTCGATTAAATCGTAATCGTGAACACCCCTAATAAAAAACACTCAATAAAGCAGGTTATAATACGTTCGTGATTTTAAAAATATCGCATTGTTTACTAGTGCATTTTACGCCAAGATAATTTTGATGTCTGACTATAAAACACTGCTATCAGTACTATTGCTACTGTTTTTTTTTTAACGAAACGAGAAGTTCACAAAAGGTTTTCACGTATCGGTTCTCTCTCATCAACGCGTTACACTGATGAGCATTTTCCTAGTTTAAATATAAGTTATAGTAAATTTAGTTTAAAAAAAAACTTTACTACCTACATCTGCCACCATTTGTGTAATTAATAAAATATGTTATCTTATTCTCCGAACTAGGCAAATGTCTCGTGGAAAGTAGAACAGAGAATATGATGAGATTTAATGTGAAAAAGCGTGTGTGCAAAATTTCAGATCTATTCTGACTAGTGCATTGAACGCAAAAACGCAAAAAAGTGAAAGTGCCATAAGAGTCCCGTAGTGACGGTTGCTACACTCGCTGAATTCAAATAGATTACTGAAAACATGCATTTTGTACCAAGCCAGTTTATTGGCGCAGTACCTACATTTGATATCGTCCGTAAACAAATCTATGTGCATTATTGTGCGAGCGTAGCGAGCGTCACAACGGTACTCTTATGGTACTTTCTCTGTGCTTTTTTTGTTGCTTTTTTTGCCTGCACTGCCCAGGTCAAACCGTACAACCGATCGATCTGAAATTTTGCGAATCATTGCAACCAACATCAAGGGCTCTGATCCACTACATCATATCATTGTCCCCAATCTTACAAAGTTTCAGCCACATCCTCCAATTGGTTAAATTTTAAACCATCTTTCCTGTGATTTTTGAAATTTAAACTAGAACCGATTGGCCGATCAACTTAAAACTTTGCATGGTCATTGGGACCAACATTTTAGGTACTTTTGCCAATTTGAAGACTAATCTGTCGTAACTCTTAAAAGTTATTGTCATTTTACGGACATTTTATTCTATATAATCGTGAAATATTTTAAACATGTGCACTAAATTTTCATCCCTGCCTTCTTGATGCTTCAGTTCCAAGGCCTGTAGAGCTGATACTTGCAAACGCATATCAAATCGGATGCAGTACGAAGGCTCGCTCATCAACGCGTTACACTGAGCGCTTTCCTAGTTTATCTGCATAATAATCGTGTGAATTATCACTTGCTTACACTAATCAACTTGCCAATTGCAACATGCAACACGCAACATGAAAACTTGACTTCTGCTTGTACAATGTTCACGAGAAGTAACTATTGACGTTCTGAAGTCTGAAGCTCTTCAAACAAGACTGCACCGCAATGCAGTGAATGTTTCACAAGATCGAGTTACACTTTTGTGTTTGATGGCTCAAGTCTTAAGGACTGCTGTAAGCTGTCTGCATTCCCACTAAAGTACATACTCCCATTTATAGTACCAGAGATAAATATCTCGCTCGGGAGAGGTGACTTTAAACTGTAGTGTCAGTTGATTATTCGTGTACAATACGTAAATGGGAAATAAAGTGTTTTAATCCTATTAAGCTGGTGCAAGAGCGAGCGATTTTGCTGCATTTTGTATACACTTTTTTGGATACGATTGGACACAAAATGGGTTGACGACATGATTTGAAATTTTAATCGTGGTTTGATAAAGACAAACTTAGGGTTATCCCTTTGTACATTTATAATTTTTTGTTTCGTTAATTAGTTATGTTCGCGCCGTTTTTCGTTCTCATGTTTTCGTTTATCATGTTGGCAAGCCGCCAAGCAATTACCTTTATCAGTTTGACCTTCCCCTCTTTCACTTTGTCTAGAACCACCCTCTAGGACGGTCAGTGTTGTGCCAGTTTCTGCCATGCAGACAGTTCTAATTCAGTTAGTTTAATTCGTGTGCATTAGCTTAGTCATACAGCCAAGTTGGCTAATGGCTTTCTATCTCTCTACTTGTATCATTTCATTATCATAATCCTCACCCTCTCCACGTACTGCAGTACCATCCTTCCTTACATCAAGACCACGTGTTCTACGCATGCCGCAACCAACATCGAGCTGCATTCGAGAACGAAGTAAGTGTTACTGCTTTCTTACCCCCCTTCATACAGTCCGCTATTAACCCTTTTTTCTCTTTGCGTCTTGGCGCAATCATCTTTGGTCCCATAGAGCTACGGAGTCTTGAGCCTAGCTTTTCTCATCTCGTGTTCGTTTTTCGTTTGGTTCTCGTGACGCATGAATTTTAGTTCAAGGTCACTCTCTCGTGATATTTCGTACATTCCGTACGTGTATCTCTTCGCTGTTTCGTTTGAACCCCTGTTGTTTAATTTTTGTACTTATTCGTTATGGAAGCCCAACGCAAGATGCAAGATTTGTTTGTTAAACAAAGACAACAAGTTTTCAGTTCTGTTCAGCGAACGTTCGATTCGTTTAAAGCCTTGCAATGCGATCAAGTTTTGACCGCTCAACCTAGGTATGACAGACTGATGCATCAGCAATCTGAGTTTGACGCTATTCAAGCGAAAATCCTCGAGTTGAATTCGGATCTCATTTCACCCAACAAAGCCATTGAAGTGGAGAAAGTTCAAGATAGCTTTGAAACCGTACTCTACGGCGCACAGGCGAAATATATCGCAGTACGTAATGAATATCAAGATAGCCGCAAGGAAACTCAGTCAGCGACTACGCCGTCAATGACCTTGACCACCAATACCTTGCCTGTCATTGACATTCCAAAGTTTGACGGAACCAACATGAACAAGTGGACAGAATATTATTCATTATTTACCTCGCTCATTCACGAAAATAATTCATTGAATGACATTCAAAAGTTCCATTACTTGCGTTCCACTTTGTCAGGCACTGCTTTATCCGTTATAGCAGGTTTCTCATTAGCCAAGGAGAACTATGTGCTAGCTTTGAATGCCCTAGTGAATCGCTATCATAACCCAAGGTTATTAGCATCTATCTACGTGAAGCAAATACTTGATTTCACGCCTCTCAAGTCTAATCAGCACTCTGGACTTCAGAGTTTTCTACAAGTTCATAAAAACAACGTAGAAGCTCTAAAATCACTGCAAGACATCGGCGATTTGGCAGATTATCTTCTGTTCTCTCTCACCTTGCATAACCTTGACCTTGGTACTCGCAAGGCATTCGAGAATAAACATTCCTCGCGATCAACTCCCACGTATGCTTCGCTAACACCTTTGTTGAAGAACAATCGCGAACCATGGAATTGTGCGGCTTGGATGTTTCCGCGACCATTTCTAAACCGAAACCTACCCCCTCCCCCGCCAGGAAAATGAATTCCTTTCTCGCGACGAAACCAGTTCCCTCAGCGCACACCTCTGCCATGCCCAGCCATGCCTCGTGCCCTCTTTGCAAGGAAGGTCACACTCTTTATCGTTGCCCTCTCTTCACAGCGCAATCTATTGCTGAGAGATACGTCACTATACGTCGTTTACAACGCTGTTTTAATTGTTTGGGGAAACATTTACGATCTGCATGCACTTCTAAAGGAGGGTTCACACGGACAATTGCAATGCCACGATTGATAGGTAGGATTCCAATGTGACAACCGAATCATGGCATCTGAGTGTTTACACGACACGTGATTGAATTTTGACCTTCAACAATTCGTTGCGCGGGAGAATCAAAGCAACCAATGAAATCGTACCTCGAAGTCAAGGTCGAAGTCGACAGGAGAGCTAGATCGACCTAAAGTGAGGTTAAGGAGGGTTCACACGGACAATTGCAATGCCACGATTGATAGGTAGGATTAAAATGTGACAACCGAATCATGGCATCTGAGTGTTTACACGACACGTGATTGAATTTTGACCTTCAACAATTCGTTGCGCGGGAGAATCAAAGCAACCAATGAAATCGTACCTCGAAGTCAAGGTCGAAGTCGACAGGAGAGCTCGATCGACCTAAAGTGAGGTTAGGTTACTCCCGCCAAGTGACAGTGACACCACTACATCGAGGATGGCTGCTTTTTTATAAGACTTGTGTTCGGGATGTTGTGGGTGCCATAATTTTGGGTTAGCACGGAAAAAATCAATTAAAAGTACTTCCCTTTCGTACTTCCACAACACATTTTTAGGAGCCATGTTTCTACTACTGTCAGGTCACCCACCCCTACCGCGCGACGCGCTGAGTTCCCGCCTTCCTGGGCTACCACGTGACTTAATACTACACGCTGATTGGTTGCAAACCTCAATCGCCGGCAATCGAATGGGGGAGTTTAGAGCTAGTTTCTAAACTCGACAATCGAATTGCAGTTGCCGCGATCCAATCTTGGGTCTGTTCACACGGACAATTGCAATCTCAGGATTGAATTCCACAATCCAATCGCGGGATTGCAATTGTCCGTGTGAACAGACCTTAAGAGTGTTTGCTCAACGTGTCGTAGCAATTCGCATCATTCAATGCTTCATCCTCCGACTCCCTCCAACACTTCGACAGCCCAAGGACAGCGTCCAGCCAGCTCCGCGCTAGAAGTTCAGCAGGATGTCAACACTTCAACCTCGGCAAACAATGAAACCGTTGCTAACAGCGACGCCTCTCCCACGCAATCTCTTGCTTGTCATTTCCAGACAAGTAAACCTACTCATCAGACGGTGTTGCTAGGCACCGTTACCGCCTTGATTAGCGATTGTCAAGGTCGGTACCACCCTCTTCGAGCCGTCATAGACTGTGGTTCACAGGTTTCCGCAGCTTCTCGCTCTTTAGTTCAAAAGTTAGGGCTGAAAATCACTCCCAGTCATTCTCAGCTAGTTGGAATTGGAAACGCTTCTGCTCAGGTTTACGGCGTTGTTCAGTGCAGTCTCGCCTCGCGTCATAATCCTGATACCCCCCTCAGTGTTCAGGCTCTCGTCCTGTCCACCATCTCGAATCCACTTCCATCTTCGCCAGTTTCTCTCGACGTTTACGAACGTTATCGTGGCCTCTCTCTGGCCGACTCTCGCTTCGATGTACCGGATCAGATTGACTTTCTGATCGGCGCAGACCTGTACCCAGACATCTTAAAGACGTCGGGCGACATGGTCATTCGAGGAAACCCCTCTGCTCTGAATACCATATTTGGTTGGGTTATATTGGGACCTGTACAGTCGGATCAAGTCTCGACCCAGTCCCCCCTCTCGTTGTTGGCGTGTTCGACGACGCCGTTGGACCGCACCCTCCGTCTCTTCTGGGAATCAGAAGAGGTTCATCGCCCTCCACAACTGGATCCTGACGATCAATTGTGTGAGGAACACTTCGTGAAGACGCACCAGCGCGACTCGTCTGGTCGCTATTCAGTGGCTCTTCCGTTCAAGCCGTCGTCAGCTCCTCTCGGCGCCAACCATAACGCCGTCCTCCGGAATTACCTCAGCCTGGAACGACGCCTGAAGCGGGAACCCGACCATGATGCAGCTTACCAAGCCTTCATGCAAGATTACTCCGAGTCTCGTCACATGACGACTGCACCACGATCTTCGAGTTACATTACCCCTCATCACTGCGTCTACAAGTTGTCCAGTTCCAGCACGAAACTCCGAGTCGTGTTCAACGCCTCTTCTCCTGACGACAAAGGTGTTTCACTCAATTCTCAGCTTTTGAGTGGTCCGAAGCTTCAAGCCGAGCTTCCTGACATTCTCACATCATTTCGGACTCACGCTATCGCCATCTGTGCAGATATTAGGCAGATGTATCGGCAGATTTTGGTTCATCCTCAAGACCGCCGTTTTCAACACATCTTGTGGCGATCTTCTCCGACCTCCCCGGTAATCGAGTATGAATTAAATACCGTTACCTACGGACTCTCACCCTCTGCGTTTCTCGCTCAACGAGTTCTCCGCCAGCTTGTCCTTGACGAAGGTCCGCGTTTTCCTCTCGCCTCGCGTGCGTTGAGAGACCACACCTACATCGACGACGTCGTCACCGGTGCCCGTGACCTTCCTGAAGCTCAAGATCTTGAAGCGCAACTTCAAGGTCTTCTCGCTAGAGGAGGTTTTGAACTCCGGAAGTGGTCCTCCAATCTTCCAGACGCCTTGAATACTCTACCTGCTGACCATCTGGAATCGCCTCTTGTTTTCGCCAACGAAGACCAGGGAATCAAAATTCTCGGACTTCTATGGGATCCTCGTACTGACACCTTTCCATTTCACACTCGCCCATTCGAAGGTATTGTGACAAAGCGCACTGTGCTCTCCTACATTGCCCGGATATTTGATCCGCTTGGATTTGTCACTCCTTTCGTCTGCTGGATGGAAATCTTCTTGCAGCAGTTGTGGCTTGTTCCCACACAATGGGATGATCCTCTCTCCGATCAGCTGACGCAAAGCTGGTCTACAGCAGTATCCGAAGTGTCAGCACTCTCTAGTTTTCGCGTCCCGCGTGTCCTGCCGGACCGTCGCGGCGTCTGTCGACTAGTTGGTTTTTGCGACGCTTCTGAACGAGGTTATGCTGCCGTTCTCTACCTGCATACCTCGACTCCCGTCTCATCTTCTGTCTCTTTACTGCGCGCTCGCAGTAAAGTAGCTCCCGTCAAACCTCTGACTATTCCCAAACTTGAGTTGTCAGCAGCCGTGCTACTCGCTCGTCTACTCAAGGACATTTCTCCGTCGCTCAGCGCCCTCGCCGTGGACTCCGTTGTGCTCTACACGGATTCTACCATCGTCTTGGCTTGGCTCGCCACGTCTCCACATCGCCTCAAGACTTTTGTCGCCAACCGTGTTGTGGAGATCTTGGAGTCCTCCGCTCCGACCGACTGGAGGCATGTTGCTTCGACCGACAACCCGGCAGACTGCGCTTCTCGTGGCATCTTACCGTCCCAGCTGTTGGATCACCCTCTATGGTTGAGTGGACCTAGTTTCCTGCACTCGTCGCCAGTTACGTGGCCGCGATCGTCGCCTCCCCTCGAACCTCCAGAGGAGATGCCTGAGATGAAGACGACGACGACCATCTTGGTTACCAGCGTCCCCGTCGAGCCTCTTCACGTCAAACTGCAACAGTTTTCCTCGCTTCTCCGAGCTCAACGAGTATTCGGCCACGTCGTACGCTTTGCTCGTATCTTGCTGGCCAAGCGTTCTCAGTCTCCACGTCCTACTGGACCTCTGCTCCCCTCCGAGCTCCAAGATGCTCTCGATCTTCTCGTCAAGATCACGCAACATCATCATTTCGCTGTTGAAATTCATCAACTTGAACGACAGCAACCAGTCAATTCTCGTTTATCTTCGCTTCGGCCTTTCATTGACTCCTCGGGACTTCTCAAGGTGGGCGGTCGCCTCCGTCATTCCTCTCTTCCGAAGAATGCTCGTCACCCTCTACTGCTCCCTAAAGAAGCACACTTATCGACACTCATCTGTGATGAGTATCATAAGCGCTCTCTTCACGCCGGTCCTCGCACCGTACAAGCCCTAATCCAGCAAACCTTCTGAATTATGTCTCTCCGCGGCTTACTTCGTCAACGGATACATCGCTGCCTCACGTGCTTCAAGTTCCGCGCTCACACGCCCCAACCCGTTATGGCTGATCTGCCATCAGCTCGGGTGCAAGCCTCCAGAGCCTTTCTTCATGTGGGCACCGACTACGCCGGCCCGTTCAGCGTGAAGACTTCGTCCCGACGAAACGCCCCAGTCACCAAGGGTTATCTGTGCGTGTTCGTGTGCATGGCCACCAAGGCCATACATCTTGAATTTGCTTCCGATCTGTCTACCGACTCTTTCCTCGCTTGTCTTGACCGGCTGATTTCTAGAAGAGGCCTCCCGTCAGACATATATTCGGACAATGGACGGAACTTTGTTGGTGCTGCACGCCAGTTACGCGAAGTTACCGAGTTCCTCGTTCAATCGACCCCGCAGATCGCAGATTCGCTATCTGCTCGCTCAATCCATTGGCATTTCTTCCCTCCCTACGCCCCTAACTTCGGCGGCTTGTGGGAAGCAGGGGTGAAATCTGCTAAAGGACTTCTTCACCGCCTTATCGGTGATACTCCACACACTCATGAGGAGTATGCTACCTTGTTCTGCCGGATTGAGGCAGTGCTAAATAGTCGACCTCTTTGTGCCTTGACTCCCGATCCTGAAGAAAGTTGCTCCTACTTGACCCCCGGGCATCTTCTTATTGGTACAGCTCTTTTGTCGCCTCCTGAGCCTCTTGAGCTGGACATCACCCCTCGCTTATCACGCTGGCAGCATGTACGACAGGTACATCAAGCCTTCTGGAACCGCTGGCACTCCGAGTATCTACACACGCAGATGCAACGTGGGAAGTGGCGGCGCGACTGTCAGAATCTACAAGTCGGCGACGTTGTCTTCTACCGCGAGACTTCCACCAACCCTCTGGCGTGGCCAGTCGGCCGTGTCATCGAAACCATGCCCGGTCGTGATGGAATTGTGCGCGTCGTTTCAATTCAAACTTCGCACGGCACATTCGTTCGCCCAGTTAGCAAACTGGTGTTACTGCCCCCTGCTTAAGTCAGTTCGGGGTTTTCGTATCGTTTTCGTTTTCTTTGGAAAAATCTTCATTTTTGGTGAGCGGTGTTGTTCGCGCCGTTTTTCGTTCTCATGTTTTCGTTTATCATGTTGGCAAGCCGCCAAGCAACTACCTTTATCAGTTTGACCTTCCCCTCTTTCACTTTGTCTAGAACCACCCTCTAGGACGGTCAGTGTTGTGCCAGTTTCTGCCATGCAGACAGTTCTAATTCAGTTAGTTTAATTCGTGTGCATTAGCTTAGTCATACAGCCAAGTTGGCTAATGGCTTTCTATCTCTCTACTTGTATCATTTCAATATCATAATCCTCACCCTCTCCACGTACTGCAGTACCATCCTTCCTTACATCAAGACCACGTGTTCTACGCATGCCGCAACCAACATCGAGCTGCATTCGAGAACGAAGTAAGTGTTGCTGCTTTCTTACCCCCCTTCATACAGTCCGCTATTAACCCTTTTTTCTCTTTGCGTCTTGGCGCAATCAAGTTATAAGTAGTGGATTTTTGGTGAAAAATTAGCAATTTTCTTGTCGCGCTGGGTGTCGTATAAAATTAAATTTCCAAAATGTGCTAAGTGATAACCATAAGTTTGTCATTTATCTAATCACGATTAAAATTTGAGATCAATTGGTTCACGTGTATGGTCTCCAATCGTATCGGAAATTTCATAGTTTTGTGCAGTTTTGTTGAATAACCGGCGCCTAATTAACAAGACACCTATCAAAAATAAAAAAGTGCTACTAATATACAATCAGACTGATCATGTGAACATCCTGTAAAAGTGACTCCCACTTATGAAACAATAATTATTATTCTCTCAATTTTATAAAACGGCCGAGCGCTAGTATCACCTTAATAGGGAAAATGTATGATTTTATAATCAACTATATTTAAAAAATAACAACATAGTTGCTACTGAAACACACTGTTTTCATACTCAAAAGTATAAATTTATATTTATAATGACATTTAATTTCGGTATACATTTGGCGGGAAAACGGTATTCCTGTCGAGTGATAATTTTTTTATCAACCAGCAATGATGTTGCCATGGTTACAATAAAATATGACATCATTCGACAGGAATACCTACTGTTTTCCCGCCAAAATGTCCACTGAATTTAAATATCATATTTATGAATAAAAATTTAAACTCCGAGTTTGAAAATAGGCTGTTTTAGCAACTTTGAAAATTGTATTTTAACAGCATTAAAAAAACTCAAACATATTCCATATTTGGAGTCAATCAAATATTCTCCATCCAAGTATTATTTTTAAAAATATTAAGATAGTTGATTCTCATTTTTCTACATGCTCTATTTTTATGTAATGCCGGTTTCACATTAAACCGGTGCGGTCTGAATATAACCTGTGTAAAATGAGAGTAACGCACAGGACAATGTTCCAAATCTCATTTGAAATCATCTTTGTTTCGTCGCAGCGGCAGAAACTCAAAGTGTTACACCGTTACTACGTGAAAAATAAACTAGGAAAACGCTCTGAGTAACGCGTTGATGAGCGAGCACGGATACGCGCAATACCTCGAACCGAAATTCTGTTTATCGAAAATGTCCTTAAAAGCCAATAATTCTTGAATTTCGTCACAGACTTGTATGAAAATCTCCAACAATTTCTAAAATATTGGTCCTAATAACCACGCAAAGTTTTAAGTTGATCGATTGAACCTTGATGATTGAACGATTCCTTGTTAATTTACAAAAATCACAGGATCTAGTTAAAAAAATATTTAAACGGTCATATCAGTTTCACAATAATATACGTTTGAAAGTTTCTGCTCTAACAACCTTGAAGTGAAGATTCGAAGATGCCGTGAAATGTGAAATTCGAGAAATATGACAGCCAACACGCAAAATATCCGTAAACTGTCAATAACTTTTGAATTTAAACACAGTTTAGTCTGAAAATTGACAAAAATACAGATAATGTTGGACCCGATGACCATGCAAATTTTTAAGTTTATCGGTCAAACGGTTCTGGTTTAAATTTCAAAAAGCACATTAAAACCAATGGGACGATTTGGCTGAAAATTTGTAAAATAAGAGACAATGTTGGTCTTAATGACCATGCAAAATATAAGGTTGATCACATTTGTCGAAGACCATTTTTATTTTTTAGCCTATCAGGAGATGTTTATTTAAATTTTAACCAATTGATAGATTTCAAAAAAAATTGGGGTCAGCAAACAGAGAAGATTGTCTCTACATGTGTGCAAAATTTCAGATCGATCGGTGAAACGGTGCGACTTCTATTGCTCCAGATAACAGCCAAAAATATAAACAAAAAAACAGAGGTCCGTGTCAAAAGAGTCAAAGGGAGACGCTTGCTTCGCTCGCTCAATTAACTAGATTTATGAAAATGCATTGAATTCTAAATTACATTTTAAAATATCATAAACGCTTTTCTATTCGTGAATGATATTGTAAAAAGTTTCACACAGTAAACTACCTACCTTATAATCAATTCTCGTGGACTCAATTGTAATTTGCTGGTACAAAGAAATGGATATGCAAAAATATTCATGAATGAATTCGAGATGTAAGAATGGAACATTGTATGATTGACGAAAATATACGTTTTTACATAAAAATAGATGGAAATGAGACTCGACCGAACATCTAATTCTCGTCTCTCTACTTCAATTTTGTTGACAAATTGCCAGTCTTACCAACATACTTTGTGTCAGTTGAAAAATCCAATAATTTCATTCATCTCCACCGAATCACAGAGATTTACTTCATGCAAATTTAATAAAGCGTTTATGAATTCAAATCTTGACTTCATTCTTTCGAGCAGTGTCTGGTTATTCGTTCGAGCGCCGAGATGTAAACGTACATTTAGACTTTAACTGCTTTCTGCTCTTGAATATACTTCGAAGTCTCATAACTCACGTGATAATTTTTTTTACCTAACTTATTCTTGAACATAATATAGCAGGCTGGGTTTTTCACTGGACGCTTCATTTATTGATTTATTCTTTTTATTGATGTAAGTACCTGCTTTATCAGTTTTGAAAGGTTCCATTAGTGTATTAGGACCTATTTGAAACAATTTTTCTCTCTCAATTTTCTAAAACGGCCGAGTGCTTGTAAGGTTGCAGGCAGTCAAATCGTCCATGATAATTGTAAATGCATTATGGATTCAATTCGAAACATATTATTGAAATATATTCAATAAAGGATATGTGACATTAACATATATATTTTCATTTTATAATGATATCATATTTCACTACTTTGTCAGACAAAAGTAGATTCATAAGTAAATATGAAACGTTAGAGAAAAGTCCAAACAAGGGAATAATACGGTTTAGTAGAATTCACCTAGGCAGTTAGTTGTGTACCTCGGTGATAGAGGGGCCCGATGTATATTTTATTCTACTAAGTTTACACACGTTTGGAATTATATTAGTTCAGATTAGTTTTAGTTTAGTTTTATTATAAGTTTTGTTAAATGTTAGTTTGGTATACTGACTGGGATTTGATATGAATTATATGAATTTGTTTATGTGTAGTACTCTTGCTGATAAGCTTAATTTATTTTATAGCTTAGCAGGGCAAAGTGCATACTATTTTGTATGTGTTAAATCTCTAATAAAAAAAATAATAATAATCAAGCTCAACTAATTGAAAATTAACTGAAATCAATGAATACAGTTATGCTCTTTCTATGTCACCAATATAAATTTGATTGGATGAACCCATCACTGGGTTATGAGCTCACTCAAGAGTCATTGATATTGACTTCCGCCCTTCTACCTCTGAAGTACAGAGTTCAAGTCACATTGATATCAACGAGCGAACATCCAAAGCCTAAAAAACGTCAACTCATACAGTGCACAACTGTATATAGACTTTTATTAGGCCTTGCCTAATAGATAGGCTCTGGCGGAAGAGATCAAGGAAGCAGAGAGAAGAGAAGAAGGATAGGATTATTGGGTATGAAAATGGAAGTTTGGTTCTTGTCAGAAGAAATAATAAAGTATTTTAAACTAATCTTGTTGTATTTCTATCTCCTGGACACAACAAGTGGGGGCTCGTCCGAATTTCACTTTTAACCCAGGTATTTCATACAATTTTCAATCCAGGCACGTTTGTCTGTTGGAATGGAGAAAAACATAGAATCTTGCTGCCGGTTGGACCAACTTCCAGGGTGGAGCAGGTTGCCCCTCGACCTGCAACGCGACATGTTACGTTTCAAGGCCTGTGACTCTCAAGGTTTCTTGGCTGCAATGCGTCAAATAGTAGCAGAACGAGCAGCGTCCACGACGCCTGCTGTACTATCAGTTCAGGACACAACCGCCACGCCTTCTCCACTTCGACGTCAAGGGGACTCCGTCGAAGATTCCCAGGTGCAATGCATGGACTCCGTCGAAGGTTCCGAGGTGCAGTGCATGGACTCCTTCGAGGATTCCCAGGTGCAGGGCACGGACTCCGTCGAGGATTCCCAGGTGCAGTGCATGGACTCCGTCGAGGATTCCCAGGTGCAATGCATGGACTCCGTCGAGGATTCCCAGGTGCAGGGCACGGACTCCGTCGAGGATTCCCAGGTGCAATGCATGGACTCCGTCGAGGATTTCCGGGTGCAGTGCATGGACTCCGTCGAGGATTCCCAGGTGCAATGCATGGACTCCGTCGAGGATTCCCAGGTGCAGGGCACGGACTCCGTCGAGGATTCCCAGGTGCAGTGCATGGATTCCGTCGAGGATTCCCAGGTGCAATGCATGGACTCCGTCGAGGATTCCCAGGTGCAATGCATGGACTCCGTCGAGGATTCCCAGGTGCAATGCATGGACTCCGTCGAGGATTCCCAGGTGCAGTGCATGGATTCCGTCGAGGATTCCCAGGTGCAGGGCACGGACTCCGTCGAGGATTCCCAGGTGCAATGCATGGACTCCGTCGAGGATTCCCAGGTGCAATGCATGGACTCCGTCGAGGATTCCCAGGTGCAGGGCACGGACTCCGTCGAGGATTCCCAGGTGCAATGCATGGACTCCGTCGAGGATTCCCAGGTGCAATGCATGGACTCCGTCGAGGATTCCCAGGTGCAATGCATGGACTCCGTCGAGGATTCCCAGGTGCAATGCATGGACGCTGTCGAGGATTCCAAGGTGCAGTGCATGGACTCCGTCGAGGATTCTGCAAGGCAGTGCACGGACGCCGTCGAGGATTCCAAGGGGCAGCGCACAGACTCCGTCGAGAATTCCTAAGTGCAGGGCTCGGACTCTGTCGAGGATTCCGAGGTGCAGTGCACGGACGCCGTCGAGGATTCCAAGGTGCAGCGCACGGACTCCGCCGAGGATTCGAAGCGACGCGAAGCGACAGCAAAATGTCCATACACCGCGACACAAGTTCGCAAGTACGCAGCTACACTACGCTGCAGGTACTCAGCGTCGCCAGGCACCACCGCACCGCAAAGGCATTGCAAGCGGTCTGGCATCAAAGAGGAATGGTCCGTTCCGTATTGTCCGGGCCATAGGATGCAACATCCAGTGTTCGAATTGGGGGGGGATGCGGGGGGATGGCATCCCCCCATAACGAATTTATGGGCATGACCATCCCCCCATAATGAATTTAGGGACACACCATCCCCCCATTAAACATAATAAATAACTTGCACTGCTAAAGGCGTCAAGGATCATATAACAGCTTTCAATTAACAAATATTACAATTTATAATTCATTGTTAAAACTACAATACAATAAATAATTATTAACTATATTGAACTTTGAACTTGTAACAAATTGACATGGTGCAATTGGTAATTATTTACTTTTACCATTTCCGCCTTGCAATTACATTATCTTGCAGCCTCCAAAATCCAAAAATCCAAAAGACGCCCAGCGGTGAAAACTTGGGGTCCAGCCTCCCCCCCCCCCCCCCCCCCCCCCCTTAACTGACTGTATCGTTTTACCCACGATACACCATCCCCCCATAACACATTTCCCAATTCGAACACTGGCAACATCTAAGAGCTCGGCGGTCCGAAGTCTGGCAAGTCAGCGGGCAGGGCAAATGTAGACCGATTGTTGCCGGTCATTCCCGTTCCCGCATGGGTGCGATGCGGCTAAGCACCCATGCCTCAAGGCTCTATTTGGAGGGGGAATTATTAGGCCTTGCCTAATAGATAGGCTCTGGCGGAAGAGATCAAGGAAGCAGAGAGAAGAGAAGAAGGATAGGATTATTGGGTATGAAAATGGAAGTTTGGTTCTTGTCAGAAGAAATAATAAAGTATTTTAAACAAATCTTGTTGTATTTCTATCTCCTGGACACAACACTTTAAAGTATGTAACATTTTGTAGGATCGTCAATTGTTAGCAGATGAATTCATTATGCTATAGCTTTGTGACGATTCAAATCAAATATTTCAATCATAACTTCATAATCGTCTGTGCTACGAGAGAAAAAACATATTATATTAATTCATATGAATTCTTCTTTATTACGTAGACATGGGTTGGCAATTAAAAATGTGTAATACACGTAATTTTCCTTGCGACTGAGCCATTTTGAATCGATTCTATTCCCCTGGCCGTCATACAGTACCAACCTACAAATAAAACATATCAATAAAAATCATTATCCCATATAACTTAACGATCTATAGACCTTGACATATTCGTATGTTTCATAGCTTGTAACTAGCCATACACCATATGTCTAATTCTGTTTATTGAAACGTCTAGAATATAAAGACGTCTTTCTCCTCAGTCTATTCTGGAAATTATTATCTTCGATTTAACGGGGGACGGATTTAGAATGAATGGCGTGATTTTATGTTCTTCAAGTCTTTTCGCATGATTCTCCTTCATTTATGTTTGGTCTTATGAATGATTTTTGATGAATGTATAAACAGAATGGACCGTCAGGAATTTTGCCAGAATCTTTGTACACGAATTGTAGAGAATAGTGAATAGGAAATATTAGCTGTAGGAAAAAGCTGAGTGAAAGCGCTGAAAAGCGAGTCTTTGAAATATATGGAAACACAGCTTTTCTTTCTGATTATCCATCAGTACAGGGGAGTATAAACTATACATATATTTTCTCGTGAAAGAAAGAGGCGCTTCTTTTCTTGCTAGAAACTAATAAGCAGTGGCCTGATTCGTTACTTCGCTTTTCCTGTTGTGGAAATACAAACAGAGATACAGTGAGTCTGGCCCAGAAATTGTTATTGAGGATTTAGGGGAACAAATTCCCCCAGAATCTTGCTCGCTTGCTAGGAAATTTTTGGAATATATTATTGAAAAAAATACTTGATATGTTTGAAAATTTTTAAAATGGGTGTCCTGCAAAAAAGAACCGCTCCATTTTCTTGGACCGAACTTTATGAATTCTAACGCTATTATCTTCAGCTAGAAAGGCTTTAATTTATTTCTCAATTTTAAATTTTAATAATAAAGATTAATTAACTTTTTTAAATCTGTATTCCGAAGCATCCAAGGAACACTGAATGGATGAAAGAAATAATGTGTATTACTTTATATTGCTTTCAACACATCTTTTACAAAGAAAAAAAAAGCTTTTTACTCGTCATGGTGGCCTATTTCAAGCATCGGTTGTGCAGAGTAACTAAATCTCGTTCCAACATTACTAACATCGTACACTGTTATTTTAACAAACATACAAGTTCTCATTAAACCCAATTGAGTTTGTGATTTTTCAATTTTAAAATCACTTTATTGAGCGAGCGAAGCGAGCGTCTCCTTTTGGCTCTTTTGGCTCTTTTTTTATGTTTATTTTTTTTCTGTTACCTGACGATATAAAGATCAGAGTTTTTCTTCGATCAAGCTGAAATTTTGTACACATGTGGAGACAACCTTTTCTGTTTGCAGACCCCAAAATTTTTTGAAATCCATTCTTTGGCTGAAATTTAAATAAACATCTCCTGATGGTAGGTTGAAAAATGACAATGGTCTTCGATAAAACTGATCAAACTCATATTTTGGCTATACAGGTCAGTTTTTCTTCGATCGAGCTGAAATTTTGCACACATGTAGAGACAACCTTTTCTGTTTCAAGAACCTAATTTTTTTAAAATCCATTTATTGGTTAAAATTTAAATAAATATCTCCTGATAGGCTGAAAAATGAAAACGGTCTTCGATAATTCTGATCAAACTCATATTTTGCATGATCATTATGACCAACATTGTCTCTTATTTTACAAAATTTCATCCCAATCGGTTAAGAACGTATGAATTTATTGACATTTTTTATATCTGTCAGTAATGAAGTATCGAAATGAATGTTTTCCAGTGCCAATTGAATTGATTCTGATTTGCTTTATGAACCAGGTGCTTAGATGCTATTTTAAAATTTCGATGAAAAGCATATCATCATATAAGTTGATATCATAATCAATTCAATATGGATGTATATGTTTTCTGTGCGTTGTGTACGCATCCGATTCGTGAATTTGCACGTACCCGTGCTCGCTCATCAACGCGTTACACTGAGCGTTTTCCTAGTATGTCCATTTCACTTTTTTGGGAATTAGACGCTTCCTCCTTTAGGACGACGAAATGAAACCTTCCTCTCTTATCCCGAACTGAAACCTGTGAGCAAATGAAACGGGGAGCCGTCTTGTTAGCACATTGCATAGCTTCTGCTTTCGCATTCGTGACGTCGCCCGCTTGTCAGCTCGCTCGGACGATGTGTTTCTGATCACGTGGTTTCTCCTGCTAAGCTCCACTTCACCTTTCTTGTTCCTCCCTTCTCCATTCTTCTCGCTTGTCTTTGAGTCTTCGCCACAAATTGGACAGCCGAGTGTCTTATACATAAGAGTACGTGAAGATTTTAACAACTCGGTTTCAGAAGAGAAGCTAAGATTGATGTCGTGATCAAAGATTCTCTATTAGTTCTGATCTAAAAGTTTGAAACCACACGATTTCATTCAATTCAAGTTTTTATTGAAGTATTTGAGTAACGAAACTCAAAAATATTTTTTCCCATACTCCCCCCTCTTCCTTTTTCTTGGGTTTTATCCATTAAATATATTTTGAGTCAAAAGTGCCCCAACATTTAAATCATAAGAAAATATTCTAGGAAAACGCACTTGAAAAGCGTTGATACACGATTCTATTCGAAGCTATGAAATAAAATAATTATTTCAGGATACGACTGACTCATTCAACTAGAAGTTTTTTTCTGAAATACTTTATTTCGTCTGGCAAGGCGATGAATCGGTTTGAAATGGCACTGAAAAATGTTTTATAGTTTTGATATAGATATACCAAATTTATTTTAGTACCTTAATATTTGTATTTTGAAAAAATAAATTTTTTTAAAATTTAGATTTTATTTTTTATTTTGAAAATCTTGCATAACGCTTTTTTCTTGCACGAAATCCTTTAAGCTCTGATATTTTGTTTTTTAAAATGTAAAGCTAAATAAATAATGTTTTTATAAATATTCATGTAATGAACAGTTGTTGAAAGTAAATATAATTTCATTGACATCATTTGCTGCAGTGATTTTCATTCTAGATGAGCGACTGTCAGAACATTTGTTCCGTTTTCTCTAAAAACAGATTTCAATTACAGTTAAGATTATGTTTCTGCAGCGATTTCATCATACCATCTGCAAGAGTTATTGAAACATTAAGCGAATTCTTGTTACTACTCTCATACGCTGGAAGGAAGATTAAACAAAGTTAGATTACTTTTGGTATGTTTTTGAGGTTTACAAAACTTAGATGTATTTTGAAGATCTGAGTTGAAATGTTTTCGTGTGGGGTTCTATAAATAATATGCAAAAGCTCAGAATTAATTCGTTTATTGTTCTGTGAGTTTCGAAACAAATTAGAAAAGCTGACGTTTGAGTGAAATTGTAGTTGTTTACGGAAAATGTTTTAGAAAGATTTAAACAATTTCTGGTGAACTTGTTGAGCATTAAGAGAAATGTGAACCCAGCTCAGAATTCTATTCGGGGATAAGAACAATGACCAATTTTCAAGGTTGCGAATTAAATAAACTGTTTCCACCAATGATAACAATGATAACACAAATTTCAATCATCCATCTAATGTTTTGCTTGGTATTACATTTCTGAAAAACTTGAAAAAACTGAACAATTTTCGGATTAAACTTCATTCTGAACTGATTGACTTTTAAGGCATCAAGGGTGTTCAAATTTCATGACGTTTAAATAATCCTGTCTGAACTTCAATATCATTAAATAGATGATTGAGCGAGCGTAGCGAGCGTCACCACGGTACTCTTATGGCACTTTCTCTGTGTGTTTGTTTGTTTGTTTGTTTTTTTTTTTTTTTTTTTTTTGTGGTCACAGCCCAGGTCAAACCGCTCAAGCAATCGATCTGAAATTTTGTACACATACTAACGTACTCTATGCGGTCCCTGGGATCGTTTTTGAATGGGCTCCCGTGATTGGTTCAAATTTAAAAAAAATTATCTTTCGATTGGTTGCTTCGATCAATTTGAAATTTAGCAAAAACATTGCAACCAACATTGTACCCAATCATAAAAAGTTTCAGCCAAATCCTCTTATTGGTTCAAATTTAAAACCATTTTTCATGTGATTTTTGACATTTAAACTAGAACAGATTGACCGATCAACTTAAAACTTCGCGTGGTCATTGGTACCAACATTTAATGTATTTTTGCCAATTTTCAGTCTTATCTGTCGTTATTTTCAAAAGTTTTGTCATTTTAAAGTCATTTTATTCCATAATCTTGAAAAATGTATACTAAATTGTCATCCCTGCCTTCTTTAAGCTTCTGTTCCAAGGCAAGGCCTGTAGAGCAGCCAAGCTATTCACATTGTACAGTAAAATGAAAGCATTTTTGAGCTAGCGCATAAAATCGGATGCAGTACGAAGGCCAAATCCTCTAATTGGTTTAAGTTTAAATAATGTCTTCTGATTGGTCGACAATAAAAATGTTCACATTAAGTTCAAATTTTGCATGGTGATCAAGACCAACTTAATATTAAATTTTACATATTGTTAGCCGAATCAGTCAAGTATTAATTGTAATTTTACGAGTTTAGTATGGGATGTCACAAGAGATTTCTGGAGAAGATATGTAGGTAAGACTTCACGACACAATGGATCTGTTATTCATCCAGAGTATTATGGAGATTGAAAAATTGCAGAGAAAATCGTCTTGTGCCGTGTCGTGTATCGTTACTATGGGGATGTTGCATGTTCTGTGCTCGCTCATCAACGCGTTACACTGAGCGTTTTCCTAGTTATTTTTTATTCAGTAACCTGCCGAGAATATTGACAATATGGGTTGCCAACACTTGGAGTGAACCAGAATCACAAGGATCAAAATCTTTTAAAAACGAAGTAACGAATAAGTTAATTTTTACTCAAATATGCAATACAAACAGTTAATCTCCATATAGATTTCGCGACGGTAATAGAAATGTACAAGAAGCTCAAAATCAAGACGAAACTGATTTCTGTGCTCTCTTTCATGCACTTTCTGAACTAAGACGAAGATTCTCTGCAGTCAGTATGCTGCTACCAACTGTCGAGCAATAAAATCTAGTTTATAAATATAAATCGGGGTTGTCTTGTTAGAACTATGCTTAAAGAGAAGCTGTCGAGTTGAGATGTAACACCTGGAGAATGCAACTGTCTTCAACGCTTTAAACAATCCAAGGTACAATAGTGACCTATTTTACCGACATGTAAAGAAATCTTATCTCCCCATAGCGTTTGGAATGCAAGGGAGATTTTCTACGTGAAATGTGGGAAATGTTGGTAATCGAGCCTTCGTATTGCATGCGAATTAATGTACGTGGGATAGTTGCTGCTCTTCTGACCGTGAAAACAGATGGGAAGTTACCTAATGTCATAATGAAATGAAAATTACGTTATCGATTAAAAAATATAAAAAATAGTGACGCACGCTACGCTTGCTGAATTTTTTTGAGTAAAGTTGTCAAGAATTTGTAAAGAAAATCATTTTAAAGAAAAACATATCTAGAGAGGAAGATTGGGCCAAGCTTTTGGGCTGCTGGCTGGACCCTTACCTAACTGTGCTACAGTATGAAAGTTAATAGTAGCATTGACCTTGAACAGGGTCCTATAGTAAGCCGCAGTAAACCAAAAAGACAATCATGATAATACCTGATTTCTGTAGGTATTGCGTCATATCTTTACATTGTCAACAAACTTCGTTCCCTCGCCTTAAATGATTGCTGATATTGTAATGCAAGATATGCTGTTGAAAGATTCCTCGTATAAGTAAACATGAATTCTTCTTTATTCAGGAAATACAGTTACAGGAATATCTGAGCACCAAGATCACAAAATATTGTGAATTGGTGTAATTGTTTGATATCCACGAGCCCACAGTGAAATGCGGGTTTTCATTTTCTCTTGGTTTAATGTGGCACTGTTATAGGCTTGGATAAAAGCGGGGAATATTCATAAGTGTGTATTTAATATTAAATAAGAATCCTTGTTTGGATGTAAAATTACTTGAAACACATTTATGAAGTTTCTTCTTGCACAAGGACAATATTACAAGATCATTTTTCTTATGTCTAGGTAAGGCATGGCATAGTAAAATGTCTCAGGCATTCTTTTACTTAATTAAAACAGATTTTGTAAAAGAAATATTCATTAACTTTTAATGGAATTGAAATCAGTCATTCGTAATAAAAAATAATTAGGATTCTTTGAGAACAATTAACAGCCCGTAATCAAGATAATTAACATTAATTATAGAAGGATTTTTAATAGATAAAAGTTTCAAAAAATATGTCTAAATATAAAGTAAAGTAGATCCCAGAAAAAACACTCCGTGTAAAAATACCAGCCAAGTCTCTTTAACTATAAAAAAAAATAGACGAAATCTAAAAATTCAGCACTGAAAAGGAGTGATATCAAAAAAGGAGCCAAGTCAACGAATTTTCCAAATTTTAATCGTACCATTGAAATAAAAATATCAACCCCCGAGAAATACTTAAAAAAAGGACTTGGCGCATCGTTTTTTTAAAGACACTTTTCTATCCTAAAAGTATAGGAAGAACTCTACAAGTATATTTTCCTGAGTATATCACATTCATTATCGACGAATCATACTACGTTTTAATATAACTAGTACTCTTACCTACTGGCAGTTTTGGTATTTTGTCAATATTCAGAGGAAATAAACGGATAAACGAATAACGAATAAACGGAAGCGGCCTAGTCTATTCGTTATTGCCACTATTTCTAGGGTCATATTAATCAATCATACTTCTCAATATCGTGACTGAGGGAAATAGCGAAAGCGCTCATTACAAGAAGGCCGTCAATGAGATTTGTATAAGTGACTAGTGCACTGAGCCATGCTGCTCAAATAATTACTGACTAGATTTTTATCTAAAGTAATACGTTATGTAATTTATGAATTTTTTTGGTATAAAATGTTAATTAATAGCAATTAATTACACGGCGAGAAGGTTCAAAGTATAATGCTGTAGTAGGTATGTTGATGTACCCACAAAACTATAGGTACCTACCAATCACAAACACAACTGTTCTGTATTTATTGCTTGTAAGACAATGCTATGTTTCTTTGCGTACTTATATTTAAATTTAAAATATTTTACAGAATGTTCAATATTTAATTTGAAAGTTTTGTCCCAATTTTTCTAGGCATTTCTGAACTACGTAGTATGTGAGTGGCATAAGCTTAAGAATAGAAAAATGTCTTTAAAAAAACGATGCGCCAAGTACTTTTTTTAAGTATTTTTTGGGGGTTGATATTTTTATTTCAATGGTACGATTAAAATTTGGAAAATTCGTTGACTTGGCTCCTTTTTTGATATCACTCCTTTTCAGTGCTGAATTTTTAGATTTCGTCTATTTTTTTTTATAGTTAAAGAGACTTGGCTGGTATTTTTACACGGAGTGTTTTTTCTGGGATATCACTTCTTTTGTTAGTTTATTCATACAGCTTGTAGCACATGTCCGAGCAGGGACTAATTTCTTTAAAAAAATACGCCTCAACCGATTTGGTTACTATGAAAAGTTGCGTTTGGTATAAGATGAAAATGATTATCCAAGAAGAATAGCTTAAGTTTCGTTATAATCGATCCAGCCGTTTTCGATACATGACGTCACTTCCGGTTTTGAAATAGCGGCCGAATTCCGGTATAGGTAATAAGAAAACAATCTAGTTTTATCTAGTTGATACCTTCATGAACGACCATCTGAATTCCTAATCCCTATATTTCCGTAAAATCGGTCATGCCGTTTGTAATATATGACGTCACTTCCGGTTTCATTTAGTGGTTCCTGCCGCCATTTCCGGTACCATTAATTTATTTATTCATTTTTCACAATTGATTTTTCAAATAAATAGCAGAATGAATACGCAGGAGCTAGTTCAGTTGCAATCGGTACAGGCGTTTTAGATATATGACGTCACTTCCGGTTTCAGGAATGGCGGCCGAGAACACTGCTACCTTGAATATATAAATTGTATTGTCTATGTTACAATGTAAGTTAATTATGTACGTATTTTAAGTATAATTTGTTGAAATAAGTTAAATATTGCGTATTTATGACGTCACTTCCGGTTTAGAAAATAAGAAAATAATATTTTTTTTATTGATACTTCATATAGATGACCATCTAAATCGAATGGCGCTAATTTTGTTCTAATCGGTCCAGACGTTTTTGAGTTATGACGTCACTTCCGGTTTCAAAATGGCGGCTTCCGGTTGGTTTTATAAAAAGGCACCTCAGACGCCAAAAGTGCACATGTGGTAAAAATTTTAGGTCGATCGGTTCAGCCGTTTAGGCTGTGGCGGTGATAGCGACGTTTCGTGATATCAGAATCATCATCATCTTCAGAATCAGAAAGTGGTGTAATTTCACTGTTTTCTCGGTCCTCTAGCGCGCAAATGGCATAACCTATTGTTCCCAAATTTGGTATATGTAGTGGGGTGGGCCATAGCTCGAAATTAAGATATTTCGCAACAATGTGAGATTTACCAATTTTGAGATCCAGTAGGCCGAAAATGCCATGTTGTTGCTTACAGTAAAAGTGTTTGGTCTGCTCCTCAGTTTATTAGGCATTTACGGTATGTTGAGTGACTGTGAGTGTATAGTACGACTTGGCTGGGTGGAGCGACCGCTCCACTAGATAATGTAAATAGATGATATTTTTGGGGTTGCAAAGGGTGAGGGGTTGGGGGGGGGGGGGGGCGTAAGTGAACTTTTAAGCCCGAGTATACATACCTAACATCGCAACTTCTCATTAGTATATTGAAAGTTACGTTTTGGGAATCAAAATTGTACTAAAGCGATCGATCGTTGATGTTTCAATTTCAATTTCAATTATCTTTATTTGCATCTTTCAGTACAAAAAGGCGACATTCAGCAATATGAGAATCGACTGAGAAGCTCAGCGGCTCCCTGCTGATCTGCCATGTAACTTGATGTGAATTCCTGATGTTGATGTGAATTGTGCAGAGATGCAGACTTTTATTTCATCAGGAGGCAAGTAAGATCACGTGACAGATTTCAGTCAATGAGAGAGCTGCTCTGGTTTTATCTAAATTTGATAGAGTATTCCATGTTTTCTTAGAAACGTTTTTAACATCTTTTTACCCAATTTTTTATTTTTCACTGCTTATGTACTCATTGGGTCGTTATTGTTTTAAGTTGCGTATTTGTTTCAGTATAATTCACTCATTTATGATTACAGATTTGTAACTTGGATTCGTTTAGAAATTTTAATCTGTAGTAGATTTGTAATTTCCATGAAGGTACCTATTTGTTTTAGTAGTGTATAACGTCGCACTGTTCTGCAGCTAACCTATTATGATGATGGGAGATAATGGTGAATAGTAGGTAAAGATGGAAGGTGGGAAGGAGGCGGTCGTGGCCTATTAGTTGGGTATACCTTCCCAGCATTTGCCTGTCGACTGAGGTAATACCACGAACAAAACCGTCAGGAAGTACGCTTTTTAACAATTCCCAAACTTTGGTAGTTGGTGATAAATTAATCATAAATGCGAATCACACAACTTAGATGATGGTGAATAGGAGGTAAAGATGGAAGGTGGGAAGGAGGCGGCCGTGGCCTATTAGTTGGGTATACCTTCCCAGCATTTGCCTGTCGACTGAGGTAATACCACGAACAAAACCGTCAGGAAGTACGCTTTTTAACAATTCCCAAACTTTGGTAGTTGGTGATAAATTAATCATAAATGCGAATCACACAACTTAGATGATGGTGAATAGTAGGTAAAGATGGAAGCAGGGAAGGAGGCGGTCGTGGCCTATTAGTTGGGTATACCTTCCCAGCATTTGCCTGTTCACTGAGGTAATACCACGAACAAAACCGTCAGGAAGTACGCTTTTTAACAATTCCCAAACTTTGGTAGTTGGTGATAAATTAATCATAAATGCGAATCACACAACTTAGATGATGGTGAATAGTAGGTAAAGATGGAAGCAGGGAAGGAGGCGGTCGTGGCCTATTAGTTGGGTATACCTTCCCAGCATTTGCCTGTTCACTGAGGTAATACCACTAACAAAACCGTCAGGAAGGACGCTTTTTAACAATTCCCAAACTTTGGTAGTTGGTGATAAATTAATCATAAATGCGAATCACACAACTTAGATGATGGTGAATAGTAGGTAAAGATGGAAGCAGGGAAGGAGGCGGTCGTGGCCTATTAGTTGGGTATACCTTCCCAGCATTTGTCTGTCGACTGAGGTAATACCACGAACAAAACCATCAGGAAGGACGCTTTTTAACAATTCCCAAACTTTGGTAGTTGGTGATAAATTAATCATAAATGCGAATCACACAACTTACAATTTGTAAGCGGGTCCCTCTAGTGTTTATTTAAAGTTGATACGAAGTCAATATCATTCAACTCTGGGGAATGAATACGTTCGAAATTAATGCAAGTTTGGGCATAAATTTGCTAAAAAATGCGTTCTCTGAATTAATTTACCACATAATGAATGCGATTGCTCATCCTTAAAGGGATATTTTACCACTTTTACACGCACACGCATAAAATATTCCATGAAATGGACCTCATTTAAGTTGATTCGTCCCCTTCTCGCTTGTTACTAATTCATGAGGAAAATCAATATTCAGATAATTATCATATTGTTTGGAAATGGAATAAATAGAAAGCTTGGACAACTCTGTTAGGTACTGATAATGGAATCTGCCTATTTGCACACACTGCTCAATGGAACGAGATAAACGGTTACAAATCAACAAGCAGACAAACACAATTCAGTTGACAAAAACTCAACTGACCATTCCTATGTTTGAATTCTACTGTTGTTACCACAGTGGCTTGATTAAATATGATTTGTCAGAATGAGTCTCTTACAAACTTTATATTATTACAGGCGAATGGTATAATTAATAGTCCAGTCAATTATGTTATAAAATGATTTTCATACAAGTGTATTGGCATGTTAATTAGTAAATTAATGTGGACACCAATTATATGTCCATCATTACGCAATAACTAAAAAGTTTCGACTCCGTTAAACTTTTTGGTATACGTCAAGCCTAGGGCACGTGACTAAACATATAAAACACGACATTGGCTAAACTATTGCACATTAGAAAAATATAATGTATTTACCTCATTCCATAAGTGATTCTACAACCCACTTGACCTTCTTCACCTCCAATATTTTGTTCCAGAAAATTGTTTGAAAAAATATTAACTATTGTTTTTAAAAAATCGTAGAGACCGCATTTATCACTCTACAGACTTTTACGTGGGCTTGTTGTCTTCGTTATGAATAGGCGAAAAAGGAACTGATAGTTTCTTTTTGTCAATAACTTGACTTCTAACCTGGCCACATCCACCAATAAATGTGGGTTTTCACGACGAAAAATCCGGTACTTACCGACTTTATTATAGAAATATTGCAATAAAAATACCAAAAAATAATTTTACTTCTAGGTATATGTATTAATATAATGATTATTCATGCCAATTGCCAAGTTTCGTGAATCGTCTTAAACCAGTTTGGATAGTCCCGGATATTTTTTGACTTAAAATTAAATTAGTTGATTTCGCTAAATATCGGTCCAACTATTACAATCCACTACAATATTTGCCCTGAAATTAAAAAAATACCCCCCCCCCCCTGGAATCCCCTTAAACACCACAATGTTTTAATGTGTCACAACAGAAACATAGTTTATACCTTATAAAGCACAATTCATATACTGATATGGGGACAAATATAATGTCCGATTCCACACATCAAACTAATTCAAACAAAAATAGAATGCGTAACTTTAAACGGAGTTATCCAACAATTCGGACTAAATACCCTATCATTTATATTTATGTTATGAATATTTGATGTATTTCAGGAGGGCTGTTCTGCCCGGGTACATTCGACGGCTGGGCATGCTGGGACGACACTCCGGCAGGGCACAAGGCGTACGCCCCTTGTCCGACATTCATCACGGGGTTCGAGCCACACCGTGAGTTCAAACTTCTTATTAACTGAAGCCGATTCGAACCTAAACGACTTTTAGAGGACCGAACATGAATGCTGATTAGAAACTTTCACGACTTTCCCCTGACTCAATGAATCATTTTACTTGACAAATGATATCGTGAGATAAAGGCATACGAGTTAGTATGATTACATAATAATGTAATCATAATAATGTAGGGTTATTCAGAACCAAGGCATCTACACTTCACATAGATCGGAAGAAGAGAGGATAACCAAATCGTTACCTAGCCGTAGGAATCAGTACTCGTCAATTCACGATTTCAAAGTGAATGATTCTTGATTTTGCATTTTTCTCGTATTTAGAATGTGGAGGAATGAATACAATATAATTGCATATATCGATTTTGTGTTATGCGTTTGTGTTTGTGTTACGCTTTCAATTACAAGTCCAGAAACCGCTCACGGCAGGCTTGTGATTGGTTACATATAAATATAATACAAATCCACTCTATGCGAACAACTCTATAGAAGTTTTTAGGAGATATTTAACAAGTAATTATATACTTGTTCCAAGAAGTTGACCCTTTTCGCGTTGATTATATACTCTCGTGGCATAAAGAGGCTCTCGTGGCTCTCACTCTCTCTTGTGAGCCCATCAAGCTTTCGAAAATTCGAATTCTAAATCTTCTGAAGGAGTTCTAACAATCATGGACAATCATTCAATTCAAAATCGTGTCGTATTTAAGGGATTACTATAATGATAATAAAGTGAGTAATACGATGCCCTATTTAAACTGAAAATCAATCAAAAGGCTTTGGCTTCCGAGTAAATCTACAATTTCGACTAAGTACTTCTCAACTCTCTAGCAAGCTCATCAAGCTTTCCAATTCTAAAGCTTTTATGAAGTCTGGAATCACTAATTTCCTCTCACCTGAAAGAGAATGTAATGAAAGCGAAATTCTAGACGGAATTAGGATTTCTGCTGACAGAAGAATTGTAAATCATTGTAACCTTGTGATTAGGGGAATGTGATAGATTTTTTTTGTGACTTTTGTGTTTTTTTTAAGGCGGTTCCAGGGTTTCGGTATAGGAATGAGAATTTGCTCTAATTCACACCAAAGATTAATGAAACCATATTAAATACAACTAGCAAAAAATATTTGCCCCTTACGGTATTATATAATTAGATATTCTTGATTGAAGATCACTTTTCCCCCCATAAGATAACACAGGGAGACATGAAATCGTCCCGGAAAATTGGCCTTAAATTGCTCCTAAAACCGCAAGAGGAATGACAAATTATTGAAAATATTCTCAAATTAAAGATAATAATATTTAGAATAAGACTGCCGTTTGAAAATATGGGGTCACGGGCCAAATAAGAAAATGTGTACAATGTGTGAAATTTACCATAAATCTGGCAACATTGCACTACAAATATGAATTATTTTGAGACTAGAGAGACCCGTCATGTCACACATGACAAAGGCTATAATTTGTGCGATAGTTATACAAATTGTATTAAGGTGGCGCGATCACTCGAAGTCATAGTCTCAGATCTTCATAATATTTTGTGTACTTATTGATAATCACGCCATACACAATCCCTGAAAAAATTAAACACTTCTCGTGTCTAGTTTCTGAGATAATTTGAGTTTTCTCCCCCATGTTATCTTATGGCAGCCAAGTAAAATCGTGTAATTTTTAATCTAAAATGGAGTTCTAATCTTTTTGTACCGTTAGATTTTAACAAAAACTTTTTTTCTGGTAGACATATGGACATACTATCAGGAAAAATATTGAAAACAATACCATCGTGTGCTATTTTAAAAGTTATTAACCAAATTCGAAATGATTTTCCTATACCTCAATGTTAAGTGTCTTTTGAAACACTTCTATATTTTGAGAATGAAAAATGTTCGACTATGCGAAAGTAAGTAAAATTTTGTTTTTTCAATGTAAAGTTAGCTGAATCCATTGTACGTTGATGGAAAGAGAGTCAACATTTATAGGGCATAGAATTGCATAGTCCTTGACGGTAGCAATCTGATCGACAGATATTGCCTCTCAGTAAATAGCATCAAACTTCAATTGTTTCTATATCGAGGTGATAATTGTTCAGAACTTCTCAATTTCCAACATTGAGAAGGAATTGCATAAAATTATCTTCTCCTTCCCTCACTCGCATGTTGACGTTGAGGCGAAGCGAATTGAAGTTTCGCCATAGAGGGCAACGTTTAATGGTAAGTTTCACTATGATAGGTATACGTAGTTCGGTGGCCGCCCTGAAATACAGGTAAAGTTTGCCTTAAATCACCTCCAAGAAGAAAATACTTGCTTCCAAGAAAACGCGTATCGGTAGCGCGACGTCGGGCATAGATAGGTCATGGATTTGTACTCTTCTCATAGCGCATATCTTAGTGGCAGTGAGCTAATTTTTATTTCCTTTCGCTCACAGATGATTCCATGGCCAAATATTGTACCTGTCGATTTTGGCAAGTTACATAGTTTCACTGCCTACTAAAATTAATTTTCACTGCACAGTTGAAATTGACGTTTAAAATTACGACATCAGTAAAAGCGATGTTTTTCACGAATAACTCGGTAAATACTGAAGAATATCGCGAAACTATTACTATAAATCAAGTCACGTAATTGTATACATTATTGGCGAGTTTCAACACGATCGGTGGAAAATTAAAGATTTTTATAGAAAACGAAATTTTCAGCCACGTTGCTACGGTGACGACGTTCTTCTCTTTTAAGCGTATTATAGTAAAGGATAGTTTAATTGGAACTTCAATTGAGAACATATAATTGGAGCACACGATAAGATATAATTGTTTTATGCTGTTGTTTGAGGTATTATTTCATCCCCATAAAAAAACACTCCGTGTAAAAAAACAGCCAAGTCTCTTCAACTAAAAAAAAAAATTATGAAATCTAAAAATTCTGCACTGAAACGTAGTGATATCAAAAAATGAGCCAAGTCAAAACTTTATTTGAAAATTAAAAAATACTTGGCGCATCGTGTATATAAATAGCTTAGAAGTATAGGCTAGATATAAATACATATACTTATAGTACCTATACCTACAATGCCCTAAAAAAACGATGCGCCAAGTATTTTTTAATTTTCAAATAAAGTTTTGACTTGGCTCATTTTTTGATATCACTACGTTTCAGTGCAGAATTTTTAGATTTCATAATTTTTTTTTTTAGTTGAAGAGACTTGGCTGTTTTTTTACACGGAGTGTTTTTTTATGGGGATATCACTTATTTTTTTAGTTTATTTACACAATTTGTAAAACTTATTAGGGCAACAATGGCTAATTCCTTTAAAAAAATACGCCATTTCCGAATTAGTTACTAAAAAAATATTGTTTGGAGCTAAATTTAAACTTAAAGTGATATGCCATGAAGAATTGCGAAAGCATCGTTCCAATAGGTCCAGCCGATTTCGAGATATGGCATCACTTCCGGTTTTCAAAATGGCGGCTGAAAGCTCTTACACATTGTAGGTATTAATATGTATATAAATACTAATATTTCATTATAAGCCTTCTGAATATATAGTTGGTTTTTATATAAAGGGAAGTGAATTTAAGCAGATTTCGCTAAACTATGACGTCATTTCCGGTTTCAGTAATTAGAAAACTTTAATTTAACTATTGTTATTTCATAAAGAGGACCGTCTGAATCGATTGGCGCAAATTTCGTTCCGATCGGTTAAGCCGTTTTTGAGATATGACGTCACTTCCGGTTTCAAAATGGCGACTACCGGTTTGATTTATAAAAAGGCACCTCAGACGCCAAAAGTGCACATGTGGTAAAAATTTCAGATCGATCGGCTAAGCCGTTTAGGCTGTGGCGGTGATAGCGGTGTTTCCTGATATCATCAGATAGGTTTTAAAAGGGGTGTAATTTCACTGTTTTCACGGCCCTTCTAGCACGCAAATGGCATAACCTATTGTTCCCAAATTTAGTATATGGAGTGGGGTGGGCCATAGCTCGAAATTAAGATATTTCACAACAATGTGAGATTTTCCAATTTTATGATCCAGTAGGCCGAAAATGCCATGTTGTTGCTTACAGTAAAAGTGTTTGGTTTGCTCCTCGGTTTATTAGGCATTTACGGTATGTTGAGTGACTGTGAGTGTACGGTACGACTTGGCTGGGTGGAGCGACCGCTCCACTAGATCAGAGATTTGTATGAATTATGGCGAATTCTCAGCACCATGGCTGGAGCAGTGGGACCACTTTAATATCCCCAAATCATCCCCAAATAATATACACTTTTTAATAGGAAAATAATAGTAGAAAATTCGACACATTTTTCTTTAGAAACTTGGAAGCTCACCCCGATCCAGACCTTTCTGTTTCTTTTAAACAAATACCAACTGGAATCAAAGGTTCTAATTAATTACTTCACCATAACCTAGTGTTTGTTGCGTTAATTTTTTTTGTCTAGATCGAAGGCACAAGGTCACACCGATCACACCTATCAAGTCGACATTTTGCAAAGTTTGTGGAACAAACATTACACGTTATTGTACACATTTTCGTCATATCTTTAAATAATTGATTTAGATATAAGAATTACCCTACCCTGATCATTTGCAATTTTTATTCATACTCTAAGCAACTCATGCACAGCATGACGAAGTCTTTTACCAATATAATTCTGATTGGTAATAAAATAAGGCAACGTAGGTTGGTCTTTAGACTGTTCAATGAAAATAATTTCATAATGGAAAGGATTATTAGTTTAATTGTTCCTACATACGTTTATTGCTTTTTTACTAATTTTCAGTCACTAAACGTCTGTAGAAAAAAATAAAACTATTAATCTTTCAATAATATATAATATATTTTCATTGAACAGTTCTGAATTATTTTTTTACTTACTTATTTTATTATTTTATTAACAAAATGCATTTCTATTTAAAGTGACAACTTAAAGCCCCGCCTAACTTTCTTATCCAAAGTTTACTCAGAAGAACACATCCAATCTCACCTCTAAAAGTCATCTGAGAAGCAGATTTCCATGACAACGGCCCGAAAGAGTCAATAGCAAATGCTTCCAAACCGATCGCAATCACAACCAGGACTTCATGAGCTCTCCCTGTTTGCACAAGCTGCGAGGTTTCCCGATACTATTTACTCTCGTGGTTGACGAGATATTTCAGGCGGGAGTTTTGAGTGACAGATATTCGATGATGAGGTTATCGACGCTGGCGTCTGTGGACGGTGTTATTGATAGCTTGTTTGTGTTTGACGGGCGAGCTTTTAAGCTGTCTGGAACATTGAGTTGTATTGTAGACATCTATATTGTTAGGATATGTCGTTGTAATTCTATTTTATTAGTATGACGGAGTTGAGTTCAAGAAGGATATTTGAAGAATAAAGTTCCTAGCGTCCATATAATATATATGTGTGTATACGTGTGTATATGTGTATATATATATAATGTGTTAGATTTTCGCGAAAGAAATAAGACTGATTAAACTCCGACGTTTCGTATATATATATACGACATATATATATATGTCAAACTTGGTTTTTTCTGATGACCTCAGGGGGGCTATTTTCGAGATCGTTCGAGTAAAATATCATACGGGTACGAGCTGATATGACGTCAGACAAAACAAAACTAGGAACTGATTCGGCTTATTGGATGCTATTTCCTTCGGACGGACGTCACTTTGACGTCACGCTCGATTATGGGAGCGCTCGAACGATCTCGAAAATAGGTCCCCAGATGGGGTGATGATAATTTATACCAACTGCAAATTGAAAATATTTGCCTACTGTGGGGTTCGAACCCACGTCCCTGAATTGCCGGTCCAGTGCTCTAACCACTAAGCTAAGCAGGCTATTCAATCTGCAGTGGTTTTTGTTCCATATAAACTGTACCATAAAAAACACTCCGTGTAAAAATACCAGCCAAGTCTCTTCAACTTAAAATCTAAAAATTCTGCACTGAAAAGTAGTGATATCAAAAAATTAGCCAAGTCAAAACTTTATTTGAAAATCAAAAAATACTTGGCGCATCGTGTATATAAAAAGCTTGGAAGTATAGGCCAATTATAAAATATACATAAAATATCCAAATACATAGTACACCTATAATGCCCTAAAAAAACGATGCGCCAAGTATTTTTTGATTTTCAAATAAAGTTTTGACTTGGCTAATTTTTTGATATCACTACTTTTCAGTGCAGAATTTTTAGATTTCATTTTTTTTTTTAAGTTGAAGAGACTTGGCTGGTATTTTTACACGGAGTGTTTTTTATGGGGATATCACTCCTTTTTTTAGTTTATTCTTACAACTTGTGAGAATCGAATAAACAATTACTATATGCTTAAAAAAAATCACCCTTTACAATTTGGTTATTTTCATGAAGAATAGCAAAGGTTTCATTCCAATCGGTCAACCAAGTTCCGAGATATGGCAACATATCCGTTGTCAAAATGGCTGCTGAACTTTCTGCACTGCCACATAGAATTTATAACTATAAATGATGTGTATCATTTTAAGCTTTCTGAATATGTATTTATTGTATAGGAGGGGATTATAATAATTGATAAATTTGAATGACGTCATTTCCGGTCTCATAAATAGGAACATTCTAGTTTGACTGTTCCTATTCCATAGAGATGGCCTTCCGAATCGTTTCGCGCTAGTTTCATACCGATCTGTCAACCAGTTTTCGAGATATGGCGTTTCTTCCGGTTTCAAAATGGCTGCTGAAATCACTGACTCCTTGAATTATAATTTAAACATGATTACATTTTATTATAAGCTGTCTGAAATAGTATATTTATTGCATCAACATGTAAATTTGTGAGATTCTTAAAAAGTGTGACGTCATTTCCAGTTTTGGTATGGAAAACTGCAAATATTATTGATGATAATACATAAAGTTGACCGTCTAAATTGTTTAGCGCTGGTTTCGTTCAAATCTATTTAGCCGTTATTGAGATATGATGTCACTTCCGGTTTCAAAATGGCGGCTTCCGGTTGGTTTTATAACAAGTCAAATGAGATATCAAAAGTACATACGTTACATAAATATCAAAATAATAGGATCAACCTTTGTTGCCGAAATGCCAATCGATGAATTTCAAATTTCATGACGTCATTTCTGGTTTCGTTAACATAAATTTTAGTCTGGTGCTATTGATAATCCATATAGTTGACTGTCCGAATCGTTTGGCGCTATTTTCGTTCCAATCGGTTCAGCCGTTGAATAGATATGACGTCACTTCCGGTTTCAAAATGGCGGCACAAAAAATTTATGGGGGAGAGGTTAAATCAGACGCCAAAAGTGCACACGTGGTAAAAATGTGAGATCAATCGGTTCAGCCGTTTATGCTGTGGCCTGTTTACCGGATTTGAATTCCAGGAGGATACTAAGATTATTATTATTATTATGAAAACCGCCCTAAAACACTGTTTTCACGGCCCTCTAGCGTGCAAAGGGCTTAACCTATTGTTCCTAAATTTGGTATATGTTGTAGGGTGGGCCATAGCTCGAAATTAAGATATATCGCAACAATGTGAGATTTCCCAATTTTAAGATCCAGTAGGCCGAAAATGCCACTTTGATGCTTACAGTAAAAGTGGGTTTGCTCCAGCCTTTATATGAGAGTGTGCGCGCGCCGTACGACTTGGCTGGCGTGGAGCGATCGCTCCACTAGATTTCTACAGTCCGAGACCCGTGATGAAGAGGTCAGAAGACCGTGGAATCCTTTCCACGTTTGACAACTGACATTCAACTTCCCGTATGGATTTTTCTCATATACGATGAGTACTTATAGGTGTCAAACTTGTTTTTTTCTGATTTTCTGATTTTCTGATTTTCTGATTTTTTCTTTCATTATCTTTTACCAATGTAATTGTTAACAAAATTAGGATTTGTACGAGTATTCAGAACAGTTCAATGAAAATAATTCCATAGCTTGTGATGGTTTATTAGATTTACTTTGTCCTACAGACGCTAAGTGCCCGAAAATTAGTAAAATTATGGCACTTAACATCTGATGGACAAAATAAAACTAATAACTTATTCCAAAATATGAAATATTTTCATTGAACTGTTCTGAATACGCGTACAAAGCCCTATTTTGTTAACAATTACATTGGTAAAAGATATTGATAAAAATCGATTAAAAAACTCTTTAAGACCACGCTCACTAATCAATTTTTGTACATTCCGTTTAAGTTTAAACTTAATACTTTAATGTGATACTGATCCTTATCTTTGTGATTTCAATAACATTTGGAACGCAATTAACCAAATCATGATGACAGAGTTTACCAAAATGTGATCTACAAACATTTATTAATAGAATAATTAGCCCTTCACGTATCTCCATTAAACCATTTGACATGCCATTGGCTATACATTAGCGGTGGTTCACTGGTCCGCGTGGTTTTGGTTTCACGTTCAATTGACCAATCAGAGGTCACGGCTTCCTTTGACGAGAGGTCGCCTATAATATTATTACTCCAAAGTCAAAACAAGTGAGAATTTAATTGTGGGAACGTAGTAATAGAAGTCGTTACAGAAGATGAGGAGAAGAACAAGGAGTAGGGTGGGAGGAGGGGGATAACCTACCATAAACTGTGGTGACCTACATCGAGAGAAATATGTACACTAGGCCAAAGAAAAATTGAACGTTCAATAAATCTGACAGGCTGATAAATGTAAGATCGCACCATCAGAAGTCAGTCTAAGCGATCTCATTGTCTCACTCTAGTAGGTGACCTCACATTCAATGATAATAACAAGCTTTGATTGGTTATGGGACATGACCAGCAGTCATTCAAATTTGGTGAACGATCAATTTTTGTTTGGCCGAGTACCTATTTGGATTGAATAAATGTCTATTTGTCTCATATTCAAATAAAAATTTATTTGATCAAAATAATTATTTCTCACGATGTTGGGAATTGTCACAACAATATAGTATGCCCATTATTATAAAATTCAATTGACCGAAAATTTGATTTTTTCAAGTACTTTGCTACAATTACTAACCCGTGCGTTTACTTATTGATTTATAGCAGGATCGGTATCTTGGTTCCACCGGAAAATTGATTTATAGTGTGTGGTCCTCTTTACTGGGGGATTTTTTTATTTTTATAAAATGTTGTATTCACAATGAAGAGTTAATAATAAATAATAATGTTTGTAAATAAAGGAATGCATAGAGAAAAAAGCTCCTTAACTTCCAGTCATAAAAATGAAAGATTAACATCAATATTTTTATCAATTTATGAAGTTATATAATCAAATACATTTTCGGAAAAAGTGACAAGAAAACCGAATTTACTGGAGGATAATCTGAAAGAAACGCGTTCAAGTCTTTCATTTATTTCGAAAGCTCGCTTATCGACGTGTTCTCTGAGCGGAGTTCTTGTTTAGCACAGCAGTGTTTTTACGTGTTTATTGTTTAGTACACCGGAATAATCTAAAAAACTCCTTCACAATTTCATTTCCCAAAATACAAAAAAACAAGCGTAATGCTTATGCTTTCCCGAAATGTCATAAAAATACAAAATAATTACAGCGCAAAACATTTATTTCAAAATGATTTTGCTTTGAATAATCCCGGTTTAAAATCACTGAAGCGAGCGAATCATCCTTTATCTCGTTATCCCCCCTCCCCTCTAGGGTGGGTGGCGCCTATCACACCAGTTACTTCCAACCTAATTCACTCTTCTTTGAGAATCAAATCCACTATTTATGTACCTTCCAAACAGTCAACCTTTTCCATATCCCCTCGAGCCAGTTTATGAAATTCATTCTGTGGCTCATGATAGGTGGAAAAAACAGATCAGAGTACAAATATAGAATTGGGACGGACACCCTGGGGTATGTGCTGAACTTTATGTTGAGGTGGAGCGATTTTTCATTTGTAAGCTGGCTTTACTTGTGGCAACATTTCGTTGCAAATTGTGCGATCGGTTGGAAAACAATATTTACAACATGATTATTTTTTATGGCATTTTAGGATTCGGAAACTCTCTCGTGATATATCTATAGGGCGATGCAAAGATAGGACGTCAGGTCGATCACTTTTGGCGCTAGCGTCGAGGGAGGTCACTTTTAAATCATAGGATTTCTTGCTACACAGACCATATTTTCACAAGAATTGAGAATAAGAATTAAAAATTTATGTTGATATTTGGTTATTTACCGAAATAGTAGATAATTATTAGATATTGAAGTGTAATAATGATATTTTGATCGTGTAATGACAGCTGTCAGTATTTTGTTTTTCTTTCCAAGGCTTTCTTGAAGGGCTCACGGCAAATGGAAACAATGAAACAACTGAGGGGGTGTCGTCTCGTTATTACATGAATTTTGATTTAGCAATTGAAATATCTTCTTATTTTCAAACATCTAGTGGAGCGGTCGCTCCACGCCAGCCAAGTCGTACGGCGCGCGCACACTCTCATTTAAAAAGGCTGGAGCAACCCACTTTTACTGTAAGCATCAAAGTGGCATTTTCGGCCTACTGGATCTTAAAATTGGGAAATCTCACTTTGTTGCGAAATATCTTAATTTCGAGCTATGGCCCACCCTACTACATATACCAAATTTGGGAACAATAGGTTACGCCCTTTGCGAGCTATAGGGCAGTGAAAACAGTGTTTTAGGGCGGTTTTCATAATAATAATAATCTCAGTAGTAGTAGTAGTAGTCTCCTGGAATTCAAATCCGGTAACAAGGCCACAGCATAAACGGCTGAACCGATTGATCTCACATTTTTACCACGTGTGCACTTTTGGCGTCTGATTTAACCTTCACACCATAAATTTTTTGTGCCGCCATTTTGAAACCGGAAGTGACGTCATATCTCGTCAACGGCTTGACCGATCGGAACGAAATTTGCGCCAAACGATTCGGACGGTGAACTTTATGCATTATCAGTAGCAAAAGACTAAACATTTTGTTAATGAAACCGGAAATGACGTCACGAAATTTGAAATACATCGATTGGCATTTCGGCAACAAAGATTGATCCGATTATTTTGATATTTTTGTAACGTATGTACTTTTGATATCTCATTTGACTTATTATAAAACCAACCGGAAGCCGCCATTTTGAAACCGGAAGTGACATCATATCTCAATAACGGCTAAACAGATTTGAACGAAACCAGCGGTAAACAATTTAGACGGTCAACTTTATGTATTATCATTAATAATATTTGCAGTTTCCCATACCGAAACCGGAAATGACGTCACACATTTTAAAAATCTTACAAATTTACATTTTGATACAATAAATATACTATTTGAGACGGCTTATAATAAAATTTTATCAAGTTTAAATTATAATTCAAGGGTCAGAGATTTCAGCCGCCATTTTTAAACCGGAAGTAACGTCATATCTTGAAAATTGGTTGACTGATCGGTATGAAACTACCGCCAAACGATTCGGAAGGTCATCTCTATGGAATATGAACAGTACAAATAGAATTTTCCTATTTATGAGACCGGAAATGACGTCATTCAAATTTAAAAAATTATTATAATCCCCTCCTATATAATAAATACGTATTCAGAAAGCTTAAAATGATACACATCATTTATAGATATACATTCTATGTGGCAGTGCAGTAAGTTCAGCAGCCATTTTGAAAACCGAAGTGTTTCCATATCTCGGAACTGGGTTGACTGATTGGAATGAAACCTTTGCTATTCTTCGTGAAAGATCATTTAAAGCAATTATTTAGGACCATACGCTGCTATTCATTAGTGGTAACGAAATTGTAAAGGGTGATGATTTTTTAAAAGAATTGAGTAATTGTTCATTTCATATGTGTCACAAGTTGTTAGAATAAACTAAAAAAAGGAGTGATATCCCCATAAAAAACACTTCGTGTAAAAATACCAGCCAAGTCTCTTCAACTAAAAAAAAAATATGAAATCTAAAAATTCTGCACTGAAAAGTAATGATACCAAAAATATGCCAAGTCAAAACTTTATTTGAAAATCAAAAAATACTTGGCGCATCGTTTTTTTTAGGGCATTATAGGTATACTATGTATGTATATTTCATGTATAATTTATAATTGGCTTATACTTCCAAGCTATTTATGTACACGATGCGGTAAGTATTTTTTGATTTTCAAATAAAGTTTTGACTTGGCAAATTTTTTGATATCATTACTTTTCAGTGCAGAATTTTTAGATTTCATATTTTTTTTTAAGTTGAAGAGACTTGGCTGGTATTTTTACACGAAGTGTTTTTTATGGTGTTATAATACTTGAGTAAAAATGGATATATCTAAACAGTAAGTACATCTTCTTATGCCTGTCTAAAATGTTTCGCGCGTTGTAGTTTTGATGGACCTTGGTTTTTACCTGTCTCGATGCTAGCGCCATGCAAGCGGGGGAAAGTTTGGCTAGTGCCCTATTGACGTACGAGAGAATACGAAATATCGGAACGAGAACATTTTCTTTTCAAGCGAAACCATGTCGCTATAACCACACTTTTTATATTTTTACTACCTAATTGCTTTTAAAAAGTTTTCAAAGAAAATATTTTTTTAAATTATTGCACCTATATATAATATGAGGCTTTTTATAGTTTTTTTTACGCGACGAGCTTTTTTTGATTGAACTAATTTTTATTTGATACAAATGTCTATGCTCATACATTCAACACCCAACGTCTATGTTCAACACCCATCATAATTGATACAAATTGTTCAAAATGCTGGGAAATGGATAACATGTATCAAGACCACAATAATAACAACTGCTGGGCTCAAATGAGAGAATGAGATTATTTTACTCTGCACATGATGATGGATCTATGAACACTGCGTGAATGCTCTCAAATCCCATGAATAGAATAACATGGACTTTCTTATGCAACCGTCATCCTTCAAAACTTATGACACTTATCTCTACTTTTGTGTGTGTTCTTCTCGCATTACAGCAAATAAGTAACAGCTATCAGATGAAATTTTATTTTTTCACTTAAGATCCGCTACTATCCATTTGTTTGACTATTGATTTCTAGCAAGATCATTATCTTGGTTTTACCGAAAAAAGTTACGCTGGTCCACACTGTTTTTGCGTTTTGGGTTTTTCTTTTTTTCTTTTGACCAATGACCAGAAACCGCTTACGGCAGACTTGTGATTGGTTAATAGAAAAACGGAAAACGCTAAACGCAAAATTCGGTCTTTGTGGACCCGCTTTAATGATGTACGATAGAAGATCTCGTATATCCTGATAGAAATTGCCGTGGTATTTTGTACAGAGTAAAAATTGCAGTTTTTCACTTGCTTACAATAATTAATCAATACATATTTTTTTTTACTAAACAGTTAATTATTGCGTTGATAAATCCGAGTCTCTTCAGGCGATATAAAAGATTTAATTTCGCAAATGGCGACACGCAATGATCAAGTATGGAAACGCTGCTTACGTTGAACAAATCCTGTTTTTGAAAAAACAAAGAGAGTAATTGACCAAGGCAAATTGAGACGACTGAACAAAGTATTACATACTATTGATATGGTTTCAGTCAATGGACATTGGGGATGAGCTTTGTTGAGCGAGCGTAGCGAGCGTCACCACGGTACTCTTATGGCACTTTCTCTGTGTGTGTTTTTTTTTTTTTTTTTTTTTGCTTGCACTGCCCAGATCAAACCGCACAACCAATCGATCTGAAATTTTGTACACATACTAACGTATTCTATGCGATCCCTGGGATCTTTTCTGAACAATATCCTGTGATTGGTTCAAATTTTATAAAAATTATCTTTCGATTGGTTGGTTCGATCAATTTGAAATTTAGCAAAGTCATTGCAACCAACATTGTACCTAATCAAAAAAAATTTCAGCCATATCCTCCAATTGGTTCAAATTTGAAACCATTTTTCCTGTGATTTTTGAAATTTAAACTGGAACCGATTGACCGACCAACTAAAAACTTCGCATGGTCATTGGTACCAACATTTAAGGTATTTTTGCCAATTTTCACTCTAATATGTCGTTATTTTCAAAAGTTTTTGTCATTTTAGGGACTTTTTGCGTGTTGGCTGTCAAATTCACGGCGACTTCGAATCTACAAGGCAAGGTTGTTAGAGCAGAAAGTTTTAAACGATATGAAACTAATATTGACCGTTCAACAGATTGATCTGATATTGTGTACACACTAATATCATATCATATGAGTGGTCCCAGGTATATTTTTTGAACGAGATCCTGTGATTTTTGAAAATTAACAAGGAACCGTTCAATCATAAAGGTTTAATCGATCAACTTAAAACTTAGCAAGGATTGGCAACTTAAAACTTAGCAAGGATTGGCACCAATATTTTTCATTTGTATACTTAATTTAAAACGGCCTATAGCCACACCACCATTTGACCTATCAAATGGTCTTCGATTAATCTGATCAATCAAACTCATATTTTGCATGGTCGTTCAGACCAACATTGTCTCTTATTTTACAAATTTTCAGCCCTACGAGTCAAGAACATAGATGCACTTATTGACAGTTTTAATAACTGTCAGAAATGACATTTCAAAACAGAAATTCCACTGCATTCTGGGTTGCTCTATGTAGCAAAGCAAAGTTTATAGATGGCTATTCTCAATATCAAGTAAGACAGATTCTTTTCTTAGTTGATCATATTGCAATACATAATGTAGTCAAAATGTAATGTATGTATTTCATATACATAGGTATAGGTATACCTTATCTAAAATAATTTATTTTACGATATGGATTGTGTTTCACAGTTATGAAAACGACGTTTTGACTAGATAACATCATATTTTACACATTTCCAGCCCAATCGGTCAAGAATTTACAGACTTATTGCTGTTTTAAGTGTTTGAATATCTGTCCAAAGAGATTGATGGAAAAATATCAGTACAATAATATGTTATTTAATTGTTCCAGAGTGTTTATGAAAAGTTGCAGGGAAAATTGGTAATAAATAATGTATAGTTAGTTATCTTTGATTGAATGGATCGTGCTATGATTGGCGATGTCGTGCGTGTCGATGCTCGCTCATCAACGCGTTACACCGAGCGTTTTCCTAGTGTATCGAATACAACAGAGAAAGATGGTTTGTGTTGTGTGTCTGTTTGTTCGTGATTGTCATTGGATTCTCGGATGATAAAATATGAACCAGGCCGATGGCGATTGTGAATCTAGCTTGTTGTTATTTAATTTGAACAAATTATTATCAATATAATATAATATAATTTGATGTTATCAAATTATTTAATTTAATTTGATCGGTACATGATGTCGATAATCTATCGTTTTCTTAATAATCCTGTTATATACTGATACATAGGGCTAGGATGTTTATGACCTATGAAACGTCCAAAAAGGCAGGCAAATAGATCTTACCTCAAAACTATATATATCGTATATAGAGCACTGGACCGGCAATTCAGGGACGTGGGTTCGATCCCCACAGTAGGCAAATATTTTCAATTTGCAGTTGGTATTAATTGAGCGAGCGTAGCGAGCGTCACCACGGTACTCTTATGGCACTTTCTCTGTGTGTTTTTTTTTTTTTTTTTGCCTGCACTGCCCAGGTCAAACCGCACAACCAATCGATCTGAAATTTTGTACACATACTAACGTAATCTATGCGATCCCTGGGATCTTTTCTGAACGAGATCCTGTGATTGGTTCAAATTTTATAAAAATTATCTTTCGATTGGTTGGTTCGATCAATTTGAAATTTAGCAAAGTCATTGCAACCAACATTGTACCCAATCAAAAAAATTTTCAGCCAAATCCTCCAATTGGTTCAAATTTGAAACCATTTTTCCTGTGATTTTTGAAATTTAAACTGGAACCGATTGACCGACCAAATAAAAACTTCGCATGGTCATTGGTACCAACATTTATGGTATTTTTGCCAATTTTCACTCTAATCTGTCGTTATTTTCAAAAGTTTTTGTCATTTTAGGGACATTTTGCGTGTTGGCTGTCAAATTCACGGCGACTTCGAATCTTTAGTTCAAGGCAAGGTAGTTAGAGCAGAAAGTTTCAAACGATATGAAACTAATAATGACCGTTCAACAGATTGATCTGATATTGTGTACACACACTACATATCATATCATATGAGTGGTCCCAGGTATATTTTTTGAACGAGATCCTGTGATTTTCGAAAATTAACAAGGAACCGTTCAATCATAAAGGTTTAATCGATCAACTTAAAACTTAGCAAGGATTGGCACCAATATTTTTGGAGATTTTGGTGATTTTTATACAAGTCTGTGACGAAACTAAAGAATTGTTGGCTTTTAATGACATTCGATAGACATAATTTCGGTTCGAGGTGTTGCGTGTATCCGTGCTCGCTCATCAACGCGTTTCACAGAGCGTTTTCCTAGTTATCATCACCCTATCTGAGGTCATCAGAAAACAACATATTAGTCATATATATATATATATATATATATTTGTTTATTGAAACTCCTTTATTGATAACTAAATCGATTTAAAAAAGGACCACTAATCCCGAAAAAGGACCAATGAAATTTTATGGTATGTAATATTCGTCAATATGTTATTCGATTTATCGGTTAAGGAGTTGGACTTGGATAATATATTAAAATTAACTATTGTATGAATGTGTCAATGTACTAAGTGTCAATTGTTGCTGGCCATCCAAATGGTGGATGGTAATTTTATGAATTGTGGTTAAGACAAAAATTAATAAAATTGTTGTAACTTGCAACAAACATTTCATATTATTTTCCCCAATAATAAAAACAAAATTAAAATAGCAAGAAAGGACTGACTGAATTCATAAAAAGTTGAAAAAAGGTATTTTCAGGCAAAATGAAACACATATTTTTGAAATCAGGAACGCATGAAACATATTTAAATATATAATTTATAACGTCTGAAAAAAACTAAAAAGGGATATGTCCTAAACATCCTAGCCTTACTGATACACAATTTTCACCTTTCTAGTTTTTCCCAATTACTAATTGATTTTATTAATAATAAAATCTGAAATTTTATATATCGTTATGAATTTGATATGAATTTACATTCTAAATGCCTTTGTACCTACTAAAAAATCGCATGTAAAAAGAAAATTGTTATTCATACTTCACATACCTACCTATCAAATATATTAGATATCAACAATGGAATTTCTATACGAGGTCATGATTCAACACAATACAATTTTAATATCATTTCAATACGGTTTCCTGTTGCACTATAATTTCCACTAGTGAAAACCAATCTGAAAACGATATGAGCATGAAACCCATTCACCAGTACAGGTTAGCACAGAAACTTCAGTTATGATTGGATTTCTGATTGGATGTGCAATTCGATATTCATACTCACAATTTTAATTTTAATTTACCAACGTATATTTCTCGCTGTTTTACCATAACAAAAAATGTTATCACAGTAGAAGTTAATTGGATGATTGAATTAAGTCAAGTCTCCTGCATTTTATATCTTCTCCCACCTTTATTTGGACCAATTAGTAAATTTCTCAATAATAACGAGCGTTAATTAGCAATATCTTTCCGTAAATGAAGATTTGATTATGAGTCATTGTTGTAGACTTTAGATTGTTAGAGATGACTGCATACTTTTTGTTAATTAAGAACATTTTAGAAATTGTATCAAAATAAAATGTAAATTATTCTCCAAATCCTGACATATTTCTGAAATATGCTTCAGATTTGATACATGTCAGTGTCAATAAGTGTATTTTTAAGTGATTTGCTGAGTGGTAACGCTCTGAACTTGTATTCCGCAGGCCCGGGTTCGATTCCCGCGGCCGTCCTTCCTGACTGTTTTTTTTCGTGTTTTTCCCTCAGTCGACAGGCAAATGCTGGGAAGGTACCTTACTAATAGGTTACGACCGCCTCCTTCCCACCTTCCATCCTTACCTACTCTTCACCATCATCTCCCAATCATCATCATAATCATTCATCCGTCGCCATTAGCCTCGCTGCAGAACAGTGCGACGTTAAGCCCCAGACAAAAAAAACATCGTCCTACTGTTCTAAGTAAGGCACCATCCCACCATTCCTGAGGAAACAATGCAAAACCTGTTAGGAAAATCAACAGTGGGTGCGGGTCTAGTGTTTATAGCACTATACCTAGCGCTATAGCGGGTACAGCGTTACTCCCTGAGCCAACGTGATCCTTAATCAGAGGATTGATCAGAAGAACAAAAAACTGTCCACAAGCCCTCCGATGGCCAAATCAGTGGCAAAAATATCAAAATGAAACTTTCAATAATTAATAGTAAGGTCAATGAAACATCAGCGGGTTTCCCGCGCAAAAGATATTTGTATTATTTGTATGTGGGTAAATGCATCGTCGAATTGGAGATAAAACCGTTTTTTTGTTTTGTGGATTATACATAGCAACAATTAACACACTATCCTGTTACTAATTTCGAGTTAAAAGCCAAATATTGCTTCCGTACAAAATAATACGTGGAGAAGGAAACCAACCAAGCGACACTTTGTCTCAAAGCAAATTAGAAGTGAAAATCTCCTCCATTTTCCATGTCGCTGGGACTATAATCACACGCTCTAGAAACTCTCCGTATTGACTCGAGATTTATTATTTGTGCTCTGAACTTTGATCACCTCGCTTGGACGGACGCGATAAAGTTGGCTGTTCCCGATGCCGGGAAACGTTGCAAAGTTAGATTGTAATTCGATAGAGTTTCATCCCAACAGCTGATTTTACTCGTTTGATGCGAAAACGGAACTGAAACATTAATTGGCACGTTTGTTTCTAACTAACTTTGTGTTTTGTTGCACAATATCTGATGAAAGCAGAGCTTCTGACTGCATGGTTGTTAAACAAAACTTTCAATTATTCGAACGGAAAAGAGTCCCGGGGAAATTCGAGATATCATAATTGGATACAAATAGGATCTGTGCAAATAATTAGTAACAGGATGATCATATTTACGTTTTGATTTTATGTTAGTTCAATTTGTCATCCATGCACTGGAGATTATGCAGATTTTAGGGCATAATTACTGCGCCCTAACATACATTCTGCCATAAGATACTGTCTGATGCATATGCATGATTATCTTTATCTATGTTATTCTTCAAATAATATGTCTGAAAATCATTGAATACATGGTTTGAGCATGCCCGCGATTGAGAATCTAATAAGATTGCTTTTCAGCTCGAATGATGAGAATGTAGGTTTCTGTGGAAAACTTCCATGGAGTCAGGATGATACGAAGGGATGTGCGTTGTGAAAAATTCGTATCATCCTGACTCCATGGAAGTTTTCCACAGAAACCTACATTCTCATCATTCGAGCTGAAAAGCAACTCGTTAAGTCGAGTAAAAGAGGGTTGCGCACGCAAGTGCAAAGAGACATGGTGACAGCATCGTCACCGATGGTCTGATAGCTTGTAATGTCCAATCATTACCTTCATTCCATTCTCCTCGGAGATCTCTAACCCTCATCAGTGCGTTGTGTCAAATGTCCGTCCGTCCGATCGGGTAGCTCAGTTGGTAGAGCTCTCGCCCGGCAAGTGAGAGGTCCCGGGTTCGAGCCCCGGTTCGGTCGGATATTTTTCACAACGCACATCCCTTCATATCATCCTGACTCCATGGAAGTTTTCCACAGAAACCTACATTCTCAACTTGACCTTATTTAATGTTAATTTAAACCTTAGGGGTGCTCGTAAAATCTGATGCAGGGGTGCGAAATAGGTGAAACATTCCTGGCTTGGGTATCTCAGCTGATTCTGCATAGATTAAGAAGAAATTCATAAATTATAATTTAATCTTTTGTGAAACGAAAAGTTATCGTTCCATGTTTTATGTTGATATATGTTTAGGGGTGGGTGCAAATTTCAAATATAGGGTGTGAGCATTGTACATATAAGTGACGCTACATGTCTGGCTATTCAAAATTCTAAAGTTTATTAAATGTTAAATGGATGACCAGCAATAACTTGACCACCTATATTTATTTAAATAGTAAAATTAGATTAAATTAGACCTAGGGGTGTTAATAAAATTAGATGTAGGGGTGCAAAATAGGTGAAAATTTAATGCAAAACTCCTGGTCAACTAGAAATTGAAAATGCAGTACATTAAAGGTCAACTGAACAGCCTGGTTAAACAATATTATCTGTCTAATGTAATTTTCTTAACCGGTGCACAGGAAGTTCACACATATAATGCTTAATATCTTCTAAACAAAAAATTGCCCCACTCCACAACTTGGCAGGTGTGGAAACAATATATTTAGCCTACACATATATTTTTTTAAGAATTAAAAAAAAATGGTTTTTTTAGGAGGGGCTGTTAAAAGGTTAAATATGGAAACCCCCCCACTTTTTTTACTTTTTACTTTTTTCAACATAATTTTATCTTCTAGCCCTTCGAATTTGCTTCAATTGTTAAAAAAGATCAACGTTTTAAGTCAAACCGTTACAAAGTTAACGATTTTTATGTTCAACACTTCCGACTCAAATTTGCCTTTTTTGGGGGGCCATATTTCCCGAACGGAGCAATTTTGAGAAAAACGCTGAAAGAGCCATGTGTTTCTTTAGGATTATTAACAATTCTGCCAAGTTTCGTCAAAATCGAAGAGGTACGTGAAAATTTTTCAATAAAAATGACTTATTTGAGCTGGATTTACCCAAATATGAAAAAGTGCTTCTAATGTACAATCAGACTGATCATGAACATTCCTAACAAAATTACACCCTTTCATGAAACAATTTCTCTCTCAATTTGCTAAAACGGCCGAGCGCTTGTATCACCTTAAATAAATACCCACGTCCTCATGAAATTATAACTTTTAGTTTGGTTTTTTGCTCAATGCTTTGTGCTTGTTTACATACCTGTATCCCGCATGGTTAGGAAGGATTCGTTTGAAATCGCGATAAAGCGTCGGCGTTGGACCGCCAAAGCCTTTCGCTTTACACATTGCTTTGAATTGCTTTCATCTCCCACTTAAATGCCGCCATTGCGAAGTGAAAATGTGCGGCTATTTTCCATGTAGCTACATTTCCACCCTGGAGCGTTCTGGACCCAGTCTTTCATGAAATGAAATTTTATTCCAGTAGATTTGTAAAATCAACACAAGTAATAATTATGAAAACAAATGTCATTTGACCAATAATAAATAACTATCAGCTGAAAAGAGTAACAGTTTCATTCATAAAACTCCAATGAAATGTCAGCTGCGACATTATGGCGGGATGGTGTGTGACGTAATTCTGAATTGTTACATCCAACAACCTGTTTCCATGAAGGTTGCCATCGTAACATACGTAATTACGATGTCAATGTCGATTTCCTGTTTCTAAATGAGACGAATGGTTTTGAATTCTATCAATCTTTTATAAATCGATTTCATGATAATTATTCGTCCAAAAACAAAAATAATGCCATATCCGAGTTCAGACTGATCTCATTTTTCACATAATAACCATTCTATTGTAGATAATGTTTTAACCCAGGGTCACGATGGGAAATGTTTCTGTGAAGCAGTTGACCACAATATCGTTTAACTTAGGCTGCAAACACACGGGGCGTTTTTTCCTGCCCAGACGCGGCGTGGAAAAAACCTCGACGTTTTTCTTGGTCGAACACACAGGGCATGCAAAACGCGACGGTTTTAAAATCTATCAAGGTCATATGCCAGCTGTACAAAAACGTCGCGTGAAATAAACGCCCGTGTGTTTGCTCTCATTTAAACCAATGTGTTTCATTTTAACGACTTCCGAGGTGGGCAGGAAAATAAACGCGACATGTCGCGTCTGGCCGGCGTGGAAAAAACGCCGCGTGTAAAGTTCGTTCACGATAAGAATATCACTGACATTTTAGTCGATCACGTCGTTCATTGGTCAGTCACTTGAACACTGCCCTGTCAATGGCAAGACTTTCTTCTTTGTATTATTGAAATTGTATAAATTATGTCAAATACACCATTTTTAATAGTAGTAAATATTATAAAAATTCAATAAAATTGATTTATTTTTATCTACAGTCGTATTATACACATTTTTTGATTATTATATTGATATTTACATGTTTAGGTATACGTTCACTTGACTACGGTAGTACACGCCGCCATTACGTCTTGCTATTCTAATCGTGAATGAACTTTAATAACCGCCTCGTCTGTTCGCTCCCATAAGACTCAATGCTACCTATCTCCTCGGCGTCTCGCCGGCGTTCGAACGCTTCGGCTGGGCGTGCAAAAAACGCCCCGTGTGTTTGCAGCCTTATCCATCAGTAAGTAATACATCATTATTCCCGTGAAATAATTGATACCAATCTCGCTAGAAATCAATATGCAGAAGAACAGGATATGTATCTGTTATGACAAAAAATGCATATCTCTTACTTACATCTCTGACCTGACATGGGGTGGGAACAAATAAAATGAGAACTTTCTTGTCACGGTGACAAGCTTCAATCCCACAAGAGAAGGCCGTGAATAACATTGAGATGAGAAAATTGTCACGCGAAAAGAAAGTTGTAATTTTATATTATCGCACCCATAGCGAAAACTACACGCAAAATCATAGACACGAGCCATGAGTTTTGATTCTGCGAGGAATGTGAGCTCGAAACCGCAAGCCGCCGAATGAGGGTAATATTCACGGTCATGGAAGGCGAGATTCTCTCCCACTGGCTTGTAACTTCTGTCTGGATCTCATTTGTGTTTTCTACGCGGTAAATCCGTGGAGCTTGCTTCCAGAATGCCGGGATGGGAGACACATTCGCGGGAATCACGACGATTCAAGTTTAATGAAAAGTTTTTGCTCCTTTTTATTTCAGTGAGCTTTTTTTGTAATGGAGTTGAATGGTTTTGAGAAATATTCGTAAGGTTTTCGATGTTGTGGGAAACGTTCTGAATTGAGAAGTCGATTTTGTAGGAATTTAAAAGTTCTTCTTTTAACTTCATTTCATTTCGTATTTTTATTTCTCTGGAGAATGCTTTCATCAACCATTATAGGACTCTCGGAAAGTCAATAAGGCATAACCAAGTGAAATTTTGAATGTCATATTATAGTGGAATTCTATAGTTTTTAAGCAAACTCATCTGATTTATTGAAAATTAAAAATTTACCATTTTTCGATCTTGTTGAAATTGTTCATGGTCATGAAAACAATTTACAATATTTATACAAATTTTAGGCAAAATCTGTTAAAAACAGATCCAATTTTTATACTGTTTAACAGTCTTAAACTATTTTTCATATTAGATGTATCGCTTAGAAATTCACCCACCATGATGACTTTTTAAATAATAAAATGTATCTCAAAGAGAAGGCCGAAAGTCAATTTCAATTATTCTTGAAACCCCGTTATTCTGACTTCATCCAATCATTTGTAACAGGGACATGAGTCATTTTGAAAGAGAATACTTCAATATATAACTCGTTGACATCAGTCAAATGCCAATTAATACAACTTGATCATTTCATTCCAAAAGAAGGATACAGGGAAAGAACGCTATAAGTAAATTTTGTGAAAAAATGCAGTGATTTTTATGAGCTTTCAGAATATAATATACCCTCGATTTAAAAAAAATATTGCCACTGAAAAACGCAATTGAAATATCGATTTGTATGGAAGATACAAGTTTCAACATAAAACTTCGTTTATCTCAGTTTCATCCGAATGTGACTCATAGAGTTCTTCCCCTGTACCATTCAATTGTGTTTAATGACCGAGAAAATGGACTTCCGACCTACTACCTCTAAAGTACAAATGTTGTGTTTGCACTCCATGAAACATGGCTCGCTTATGAACGCGTCACAAAGAGCGTTTTCCTCGTGCGTAGTCACGTCCTGATGACCTTGGGTCCAGCCAGACGACGAGAAACCTCTTGAGGTCTCTCTCAGGTCTCTCCGGTGATTCCACTAACAAGGCTACGACGTGTTTGTGCTTGCTTGGATCCCGAAGCACTTGGCCGACAAGAAGTTGCGCTTGTTAGCTGGTCTCTTGATGAAGAAAACTCAAACTAGAATGTCTTGTTTACTACTAATTGTATTTAAGTGCAGTCCTTCACTCTCTTATTGCTAGAATGTACCAAAGCGGGATTTTACTGATTTTGCAGATACTTTCTGGGATCGGTTTCAGCTGTAAGGAAATTTAATGGAATTAAATTTGAATCATCATAAATTAAAAGGTTTTAACTTAAAAAAACTTAAACGCTTTTTAAACTTCAGAATTCAAGTTATTATTTACATGTCATTATTATTTATTCCTGTTTAATGTGCATTATATTTGTTTAATCAAAATGGTCAACCAACAGTATCGAATAAAATATCATAATCTTCTTCAGAACAAATTTTCCTAAAAGCCTGTGCATTCCAAACAACTCAACAATTCATCATTTTGTTAAATTTTATAGTAAAATCTTTACCGAAGAAAATTATGATAATGAATCGAAACTTGATAGATTTTTCATATAAAACCTATAATGAACCGAATGAAATGTCCCAATTCCCAATCAACATGTATCAACATCAATACATCACTTATAAAAGCTGTGAAGACATATAAATACCCTAAATATGGAGCTGATTTTCTTAATTTCATGCAAATAGAAATATGAATCGAGTTCATCTCAAGCAGGTCTTCCATGCAGGGTTGCCAACTTTACAATAATTGAATTCCGGACATTGTAGTTCTAAAATTCTCTGGGAATAAAATATCCTCTCATTAAGGGAAAATTCGTATGTACGAAAAGACGATCTCGCAGGAAATCAATGGGGGGTCTGGGGGGAGGGTCCCCCAGCACCATGCGGGTCCGGGCCGCACAGGCCCGGGCAAATTTAGAATTTCGAAAGTGTATTTGGGTCATTACTCATTTTCATGCGTTCTGGACTACAATATTCGGCGATTTGCTAAGTTGAAATTGATAAATATGCAGTAAAAATTGAAACTAATGGGCGAAAGTGAACTAAGTGTTTGTCTACCAACCTTACCTACAAAACTTACTTTGCAAAAATTATGATGTATCATTGATTATTGAATTATAGCGTTAGTTTCATGTAACAATGGGCTTGTTCACTGCCATTTGCTCTCACCAGGATCGCTAGCATAGAGTCTACTTGGGCAGCTTCGTTGGGCCGAGATGGGTACATTTTTCTTAGTAACCAAAATGTCCGTGGGATGGCGCCAGCGGTTGGGTAACGTCTTTGGTAGAAACTAAAATGAGTTTTAAAGAGTTTAAATGACCAATTTATGTATTTATAGTCTTTGGTAGTCTGTTGTAATCTCAAATACATTTAAAAATTTAAATTACATTGTCCTACGTGCATAATATCTTTGTAAAACCTAATGTCATCATTGACCCAACATAGATTCCATATTTTCAAATTTTCGTCATCTTGCCGCGTTCTAATCTCTGCCCAGTAAATAGTTTTCACATGAAAACAAGAGACGACTTCAGGCTAGATCTTTGTACTATGTAAATTTTTGGCTTTTTTTGTTTTTTTTTGTTAATTTTTGGGTCACTTTTAATTGAGCGAGCAAAGCGAGCGTCTCCTTTTGGTTCTTTTGGCACGGACCTCTGTTTTTTTTTTTTTTTTGGCTGCTAATAGCCGATACACAGGTCGCACCAATTCACCGATCGATCTGAAATTTTGCACACATGTAAAACCAACCTTCTCTGTTTGCAGACCCTAATTTTTTTGAAATCCAATCATTGGTTGAAATTTAAATAAACATCTCCTGATAGGCTGAAAAATGAAAATGTACTTCGACAAATGTGATCGACCTTATATTTTGCCTGGTCATTAACACCAACATTGTCTCTTATTTTACAAATTTTCAGCCCAATCCTCCCATTGGTTAAAATTTAAAAAAATATTTCATGTGCTGTTTGAAATTTAAACCAGAACCATTTGACCGATCAACTTAAAATTTTGCATGGTCATCGGGTCCAACATTATCTGTATTTTTGACAATTTTCAGACTAAACTGTGTTTAAATTCAAAAGTTATTGACAGTTAACGGATATTTTGCGTGTTGGCTATCATACTTCTCGAATTTCATATTTCACGGCATCTTCGAATCTTCACTTCAAGGTTGTTAGAGCAAAAACTTTCAAACGTATATTATGAAACTGATATGACCGTTTAAAATTTTTTTGAACGATATCCTGTGATTTTTGGAAATTAACAAGGAATCGTTCAATCATAAAGGTTCAATCGATCAACTAAAAACTTTGCGTGGTTATTGGGACCAATATTTTAGGCATTGTTGGAGATTTTCATACAAGTCTGTGACGAAATTCAAGTATTATTATTGGCTTTTAATGACATTTTCGATAAACATAATTTCGGTTCGAGGTGTTGCACGTATCCGTGCTCGCTCATCAACGCGTTACTCAGAGCGTTTTCCTAGTAATGTAAACACTCTGTGCCGTAATTATTTGTACCGGAAATCAAAGCCGGAAATGACGTCATTTTGTTACCCATCTCGGCCTAAAGTCGGATTAAAGCAGGTGACATAGTGGCGCCATCTATGCTGAGCTTTGCGTGAACAAGCCCATTGAACAATTCCGGACATTGTGCTGTCCGGAATGAGGTAATTCCGACATCCGGACAATGTTGTCCAATTCCGGAGTGTCCGGAGAAATTCCGGACAGTTGGCAACTCTACCATGAACGCGAATCGTGGCGAATTCGCATCGCAAACTAATTTCGCGATGCCATTTTGCCGTGATGCAGGATCTCATTGGTTGAGCGAGTAGCGACCAATATGGCGTTGTTAATTCTCGTATCCATGGAGTTGCGGCACGATTTCACGTCCATAGAAGACAAGCTTAAGTCTGAAAAAAGCGAAAAAAAGAATATATCTAATGTGTTATTTGTGCTGGAGCTCACATGGATATTCGACGAAAATCTAGAAAGTCTTCTTTTCTTCTGGCTTCGGCGTTCAATTATTTCACCATCACTGTCTGCTTCTGACGTAACAAATCTCCCCCCCCCCTCACCTCGCCAGTGTCAGTACGGTCTGGGGGGCAATTCTTGAGATTCACGTTTTGAGACCATGGTACACTCGACAAACCATAAAACGGTATTTCAAAGAAATGGATTGTCTGAAAAAATGTGATAGCATCATCATATGAAGTCTGCGATAACTCGTCATCTAACTCGTAGGTGAGCTCTGATTTCATTGATAATAACAAGGATTGATTGTCAAGGAACCTGACCGGCAGCCAATCCGTTTCGTTCAAATACCGTTTTATGATTTGTTGGGTGTACGTTTTCATCGTTTAAAACGTAAAAAATAGTTGAAGGCTTCGCAAGGGTTGTCAACTTTTTCAAGTTTTATACATCAAAGAATACAATACAAACGTAAAACGGTTTCAACCCGTGAATCTCAAGAATTTGGCATTCAGGTCACATGGAACGTCACAAGGAAAACCTTACTTCAAATAAACAGTCAATTATATAAGAACCAGGTAGCGTGTATTAACACGTTGCTGGAATAATGATGTTCACACCATTTTCACGTTTCTACTCTTCGTTTTTCCCTCCTCAATATTTCAAAGCGAGATCTGCTTGTAATGAGATAACTTTGTACAGCGACTATATAAAATTTTAACCACATCGGTGTAGATGAAAGGGATCGAACCCAGGACCTCTCATATGCCAGCTAAGTCACAGTCAGGTGTTGTTTTCACAATAAACCATCATAGAGGTTAACAAGATTGTAACTACTGACAACCTTTGTAGTTGACTGTACTTGCAGCTATTGACAGTAACTATTGTTAGGGGTATGAAACTCTGGTCGGTGATGAGTAGGGCGAGTGATGTTTAGGACATATTCTTGTTTAAATTTTTGTTCATGGTTAAAAATGATACATCATTATCTTGCATGTGTTCTTGATTTTAAAAATGAGTGTTCTATTTTGCCTGAAATGCCTTTTTCTCAATTTTTTTTTATAAATTCAATCATTTCTTGATTTTTTTTTTAATTATTGGGGAAAATAATATAAAATATTTGTTTTAAGTTATTGTTGTCTTCACAAAATTTCCATCCTTCACTTGGATGACCAACAGCGATACTTGACACATTGACACATTCATACAATAAGTTGAGTTAATTTTAATATCTTACTCCAAATTCAACCCTTAACTTATACACTGAATAATATGTTGACGAATATTACAAAGCATATTTCATTAGTCCTTTTCGGGATTTTATGGTCCTTTTTTAATAGTTTTAAGGTACTCTTTGCCTGCATTTTTGGACGTTTCATATAGCTGCTAAACATCCTAGCCCTAGTGATGAGTTTAATTACTTTATGGTTTAATTCTTAGCTCTTAGCGCAGCTCCTCTTAATCTTCTAAGTGGTTTTGAGTTTATTATTCACACAAACAGAATTTTCAAAAATCATTATACCTATATTTAGAACTCATGGTTCAAAATTTATTCTCATATACAGCCGATTCTGGGGGTACCAAATCGGATTCCAAACTAACTGGAAATTTGAATGCACTGGAATAGTTACAATATGACCGCTGGTACGACCTCAATGCGATTGTTGTACTATTAATTTCTCATTTAACATTTTGAGGTCGTACCATAGAGGTCGTAATGTAGGGTCGTGGAAAAATGTGTCGATCATCCCTACGCTTATACCATCCCGCCATACAACGGAGCGCTGGTAAACCACTGTACGATCTCCGTTGTATGGCGGGAGGGTATAAGCGTAGGGATGATCGAGATATTATTCCAAAGCGTGCTCCTTATATTAAAGATACGTTTGAAATCAGCGTTTTCTGCGCAGGGACGGCGCCAGGAATGACTGTTTGCTAGGGTGACATAAATTTTAATTTTTTCCTGTGAGTATACAGGTGATCCATGAAAAGAAATCCATGCCCCCGCAGGGCGTTTTTCGGATTTTTAAATCAATAGAAACGAATTTGGGACGCGGAAAATATTACTTTTGGGGTAAAATATTATTGAAATCATATAAAATAGGGGTCGCTCGTAAAGCTACCAAATAAGGTTTTGATCTATACAAACATCCACAACTTGAATCAGTGTAATTTTAGAAAATTATTCTGTGTTATTTTATTACTTATTTATTAATTAAATTATACCAAAAATTAAAATTCAACGACAATAATAAAATTATCTTCGAATTGTTTTGGGTGGGCAGAGGGTGGGAAGTAGACAATTTTGGGTAGGCGCGCGCCCACCTGCGCCCTCCTCTGGCGCTCTTCTCTGTGAAGAAAGAAAGAAAACACTCTGAGTGTCTACGCGCGTTACCTCACCCAAGGTGTAACAAACAGTTCAGATCGAATCAATGTCTGGTGGTCGAATTAGCTTGGTATACACCCTGTACTTTGCCAATGGTTGTATTGATGCGATGCGATTGCGCGAGCTGCTACATCCAACGGACCGAGTCGACTGCTGAAAGCCAGGGAATTTCAGAACGCGCTTTTAATTCTCTCGTCTGTTTCACACAAACGCACTCTGATGGTTTTACTCATTATACCAGCTGTTGAAATGGAATCCGCACGAAACCGAATGAGACTGCCACAGACACGTGATGCTGTGATCCTGTACCAGTCGTTTTCACGTGTACTTTCAGACTAATTTGATTCCATAAAGCAGAAAGTTAGACTCAGTGGAGCGGTCGCCTCGCGTTAGCCAAGTCGGACTGAATGAATGTACACCCAACAATTCATAAAACGGTATTTGAACAAAACGGCTGCTGGTCAGGTTCATTGACAATCAAACCTTGTTATAATCAATGAAATCAGAGCTCACCTACTAGAGGTAGATGACGAGTAAGTATAGACTTCATCGGATGACGCGATCATATTATTTTCAGACAATCCATTATGAATAGACAACATCATAAATTATCTAGTTAGCTCTGCTTTTCAAAAAATTTTATATGCAGTACCGTGATCCAAGTATCTATTATGGTTTTTCAACAATGGATCATAACCGTAATAGATACTTGGATCACGGTACTGCATATGAAATTTTTTGAAAAGCAGAGCTAACTAGATAATTTATGATGTTGTCTATTGTCGAGTGTACGTACACACTACAGCCTACCATGTACTATACATGTTAACACTGCAAACACATTTACGCAATGCTATTTTATGTGGAATTTTAGGCCTACTGGATCTAAAAATTGTAAAATGTCACATTGTGTTGAAATGTCTTAATGTCTTAATTTGGAGCAATCACATCTTCCAACAATTACAAATAAGATATTCTTGAGCTGACGTTACGTAGCAAGTTCCCTCCAACGGTTCGGTATTCGAATCCCGGCGAGAGCCATGTTAATGTTACCACATAAATGACTGGATCGTAATTGCATAATTGGCCACATCCACTACCTTCCCACCATCAATGATTACGTCGCCCAATTATCAACATAATCATTACTTGTCGCAGTTAGCCTAGTTGCAGAGCAGTGTGACGTTACAATACTCTGCTACAACCAGTAGTTAAGTTTAAACTGTCATTCCAGGAATGACATTTGTTGGTTGTTGCCATGGCAAATAGTCCTGCCATAGCCCTGATCAACAGGTTTCAAATTTAGCAGAGAATTAAAAACGACTGGTCAACATTGTTGTTGAGCGAGCGTTTGCGAGCGTCTCCATTCGGCTCTTTTGGACACTTTCTCTGTTTTTTTTGTTTGTTTTTTTTTCCCGCCGCTGTAGGCCACATTTTTGCTTTGATCGAGCTGAAATTTTGCACACATGCTAACATCATTCTAATTTAGCCTGGGATTGTTTTTGAGCACTGCCGAAAACTTATCATCTGATAGGTCGAAAATTAAAATGTTCAGATCAAGTTCAAATTTTGCATGGGCATTAAGATTATCATTTTCAATTATTTTATAAATTTTTAGCCCAACCAGTAGATAACTTATGCACTTATTGACACTTTTAAAGTTTTCAAACTGTCAGAAATGACATTTCGAAACAAATTCCACGGTATTCTGGGTTGCTCTCTGAACCAAAGCAAAGTATAAAGATAGCTATTCTGAATTTCAATGAAATACAAACTCATTATTGTTGATAAGTGGATCTAATTGCAATACATAATGTAGTCAATATGTAATGTAGGTATTATTATACATAGGTAACTATCTAAAATAATTTATTTTGGGATATTTTACAGTGGTTCACAGTTATAAAAACAACGTTTCGGCTAGATAGCATCAAATTTTTAACATAACTACCTACTTATTGCTAATTTAAGTGTTTTGAATATATGTCCAAAGAGATTGATGGAAAAGTATTAGTACATTAATCTGTTATTTAATTGATCCAGAGTCCTTATGGAAAGTTGCAAGGTAAATTGGTAAAAATGTAGTTAGTTATATTTTGATTGAATGGATCGTGCTCGATTGGCGATGTCGCGCGTGACGGTGCTCGCTCATCAACGCGTTACACGGAGCGTTTTCCTAGTGTATTGAAGTGCAGGATTTCAAAAAAATACATTACCTAAGCATTTTGTTTTAAATAAATAAATTAAAATTCCCTATGCACGGCCATAGATTAACATAGCACCGAATCTGATTTTAGGTAAATCGATAATTTCGACGTTTATAGAATCGGACCCCAGATCTGTATTTTGAAATTAAATATTATTTTACTACAAAATTACAGCTCTCTAGGATCTTAGTACATTCTTAGGAAGCTTTTAAAATGGTAGAATTCATCACAATAGCGAATAAAAGGAGATTTTATCGACATCAGGTGAACACTCTAATGGTCATATTGAAGTAGTTGTAACTTATTCAGAGGCTCAAACAGCACTGGGTGTTTAATTATTAGTCGGAATTAAGTGGGTGTTGTAAACTTTTCCATCCGGCAGAAAGCTTCCAACCAACCCCTTTGAGAGAGTTCACCTTGTTTGACATTCCACCCTCATCACTTTCATACACCTGGCAAATAAAATGTTAACCCTTTTAGCTCTCAACATAGAACTGAACGGGGCGAAATTGCATAAAAATTAATGCAACTACCTACCTAAAGGAAAATTAAGGAAAATACTGATTATATGATCGCTGGTATAATTCGTTGACACGCGAGATTTCGTAATGCATGGAAATCATAAAAAAAAATCAGATTATCCAACTTATAAATCACTTTATTGATGATGGCTGTCCTTTTTAAAAAAAGGTTGACCACTTGGATCCAGCGTACTATACAATTAAAATTATTGACATTAAACTATTTATTACAAATCTATTATAAGCTTAATAGGAACAATAAAAAATTTAAAGTTTGGTTTGGCTATAAAAATGATTATGAAGGATGGCAATTGATGATTTCAAAAAAATGGGAACAATTATGTCTAAAATAATTAATGAAATAGAAAAACGCTTCAAAAATGCAGTGAAGAACTTGGGAACAGCAGCTCTAGCCCCGATGAGAAGACCAATAACTTCCCATCGATCTGCAGGCCTGTTGTACTTCTCCGCCAAGTCTTCAATGCATGGTTGGAAGATGTCAATTTACACACTCGGTAATAGTTACGTAACTCTTTTTTCATTTAAACACATTATAAAGATAGCACTGATCATGCTTGGTCTTACTCAGTCCTCTCCACCAGTCAGTAAGCTATAACTAAGATGGCGGCTACTATCCTCATGCCTGCTATATCAAGGATAACACACTGTCATCTTTCTTTTTTAAAATTTAAATCAATATTCCGGCGAAAGGACCCATCTTGATAGAAGTCAACAGTGACGAACTGATAGTAACGAATGTTTCGTGAAAAACATGTCTGATCCATTTTTGTTTAGCCTATAGTAACACAAAAACAGAGTCATAAGTTTCAAATGGTGACGTTCGCGTAGTAATTAATGTTATTGTATACATTTTGTATTGAATGTCAGTCCACACAGTTCAGTTTATATCGCAGCGAGCGTTGCTTTGGTATTCTTTGGCCACTCTTAAAGTTGCCACCCGATCAAACAATCTGCCCCAAATTTGCACATGCACTAATGTGTACGCACTGACTTACCTGGTATAATATTTGAGAAAATTCATCTAATAAGTTGAAAATAAACCTGTTTGTCCGATCAATTTAAATGTTGCATGTCCATTTTATCTGATTTTACAATTCTGCAGACACATTTACGAGTTATTTGAGAGAAAAGGTAAAGGTGTAACTATAAAGGAAGACCTATCAAATATTCACAAAATTAACTAATTAATTCGACAACTTTAATTACTTTATAATGACGAAATAATGCGGTATATTCCTTTTAAATTTAATAAATGCAGTTTTTCAGCCGACTTGTTAGCCTTCATCAGGATTTTGCAAAATCAATACGAAATCAAAATGAATCCTTTGTTATTTAGTAACTGAAGCTAAAAACCACGTTGTCCTTGCTTCTTTGCCTCGCAGTCATCTTGACTCTCCCCTCTTTGATCACAGAGCAGGTAATTACACGATACAACGCAAGAAGACAGTTCCAATAGCGAATGGAACAAGTTGCTTCTCTGCACACCTGTGCTCCTATTGTTTCCTCTTCTAAGTCTGCTACAATATCAATACAATGCAGACCAATAGAAGGACAGCCAATGTCCTATGTAGTGTCTCCATTCTAGGAAGCGTCATCATTATACTAATTACTCAAATCCCTTTTTTCTGTTTTATTATGTTCATACTTATTCATTATTTTTTAACAAGATCGGTTTTTGGCTTTCACCGGAAAATTGACTATAGTTTATATCTCAGTTTATACTAAATTTCAGTCAATAAGTCAATAATTTGACATGGTCCCTAATCACGACCATCTCAGCCGACAATTTATACCTATACTCATCAGCATCACCTCCCAATCATCATCAAGCTGTATTTTATGTGGACCTTGTGTTACTAGTGTTCTAGTGGCTGTCCTGCCACTCTATCCCTCTGGTCAATGTCGAAAGTGCTAGGTTGTAATGGAAACATTGCTTTCTATTGCCTTAGATGAGTAATCAATAGTTCTATAGTGTCATTGTCGATACGGGTAGACTGAAAAAGGGTAGACCTACTCATAACATTCTTTACATAGTAGATTCGTGGATATCCAATATGAACTCGCTCATGATTTCAATTCCATTTTGCAATTTAGTTACTGTAACGGGATATAGGAGCTTGGTCCATTTAAGACGCCGGTCAAATATATGCAACCTTGCCCTAATTAGAAGGATCTTCGAATGAAATTAAAATAAAACTAAAACTGATTTGTCTGCAGATGAAACTAAGTAAATATTATCAAGAAAACTGTATAGGAATTTGTCGAATTCAAATGTAATCTTAATCGATGAATCCCGTTGACTAAAAATCTCACTCGCTACTTACCTACAATTCCCGTAAACTTCAACCATAAAAAACACTCCGTGTAAAAAAACAGCCAAGTCTCTTCAACTAAAAAAAAAATTATGAAATCTAAAAATTCTGCACTGAAACGTAGTGATATCAAAAGATGAGCAAAGTCAAAACTTTATTTGAAAATTAAAAAATACTTGGCGCATCGTGTATATAAATAGCTTAGAAGTATAGGCTAGATATAAATACATATACTTATAGTACCTATACCTACAATGCCCTAAAAAAACGATGCGCCAAGTATTTTTTAATTTTCAAATAAAGTTTTGACTTGGCTCATTTTTTGATATCACTACGTTTCAGTGCAGAATTTTTAGATTTCATAATTTTTTTTTTTAGTTGAAGAGACTTGGCTGTTTTTTTACACGGAGTTTTTTTTATGGGGATATCACTTATTTTTTTAGTTTATTTACACAACTTGTAAAACTTATTAGGGCAACAATGGCTAATTCCTTTAAAAAAATACGCCATTTCCGAATTAGTTACTAAAAAAATATTGTTTGGAGCTAAATTTAAACTTAAAGTGATATGCCATGAAGAATTGCGAAAGCATCGTTCCAATAGGTCCAGCCGTTTTCGAGATATGGCATCACTTCCGGTTTTCAAAATGGCGGCTGAAAGCTCTTACACATTGTAGGTATTAATATGTATATAAATACTAATATTTCATTATAAGCCTTCTGAATATATAGTTGGTTTTTATATAAAGGGAAGTGAATTTAAGCAGATTTCGCTAAACTATGACGTCATTTCCGGTTTTAGTAATTAGAAAACTTTAATTAAACTATTGTTATTTCATAAAGAGGACCGTCTGAATCGATTGGCGCAAATTTCGTTCCGATCGGTTAAGCCGTTTTTGAGATATGACGTCACTTCCGGTTTCAAAATGGCGACTACCGGTTTGATTTATAAAAAGGCACCTCAGACGCCAAAAGTGCACATGTGGTAAAAATTTCAGATCGATCGGCTAAGCCGTTTAGGCTGTGGCGGTGATAGCGGTGTTTCCTGATATCATCATCATCAGATAGGTTTTAAAAGGGGTGTAATTTCACTGTTTTCACGGCCCTCTAGCACGCAAATGGCATAACCTATTGTTCCCAAATTTAGTATATGGAGTGGGGTGGGCCATAGCTCGAAATTAAGATATTTCACAACAATGTGAGATTTTCCAATTTTATGATCCAGTAGACCGAAAGTGCCATGTTGTTGCTTACAGTAAAAGTGGTTGGTCTGCTCCTCAGTTATTAGGCATTTACGGTATGTTGAGTGCGTGTGAGTGTACGGTACGACTTGGCTGGGTGGAGCGACCGCTCCACTAGATTCTATCATTGACAAACAATTCTTTTGTTTGAGATTCGCAAGACAGCCGTCGATGACTGGTGACAAAGAACACCGACCCATTCTGACGTATAGACCAAGATTAAATACTGCACGCGTCCGGCTGAGTTCGTCTTACATTTTACCAGATTGCAGGAAAACCTGACATAGTACAACAATATGCTTTTGATTATCGGATTACAAATATGAAGAACGACGTGGTTATTTAAACAAAATTAATAATATGTATTTACAAAGCCAGAATCTGGCCAAGCAGTGCGGCCTCAGACGTCGGCGAAAGCATTCAGTGAGTGCTGCAGCTTTAGCAGTCACAAATCCCATAGAGCGCAAATCAATTATTCTATAGTTGTATTTGAAGACATATCGGCGACGTAAGTTTAACATTCTTACGTTCCGTAACCTTTGAGTCGAGCTTTTGCGTCAATTGTGGACAAACTTCTTGAACTTCTCTTATTCAACAATCCCGTTTCGTCCCTTACAGTAATACCCTGTTCACACTGAGGATTCGATCATGATCCAAAATCTCGATTGCAATCGAAAATGTGTGTGAACTGAACTCAATCGAACTCGTTCATGATCCAAATCTCGATTGAGTTGTAAGAACGCAATCGATCTGAATCATGATCGAACTCAAGGTCAAACAAAAGAAATCATGAATTTTAAAAACGAAAACTTACAAATGCACGTTCTAATTTGCATGTAACAAGCTTTTTGCCTTGCCTCCATTTTGATTTCGATTGTAATTGAACTGGATCATGATCGAATTCTCAGTGTGAATAGGGTATAACAACAGCATAGGCTACAGTTACGTCAATACTCAAAAGTAGGTAGCGCTATCATCTAAAATCTAAAATTGTACTTGGAATGGGTCTTCACTTGTCTATTATACGTATGAGATTGAGCTGATATAGTCTGCCTTCAGTCTACTCCTACATTGATACGGAGTATGGCTTTGTGTTGAGGTGATTGGATGGTTGTAATCAACCGGAAGAATAAACACGGTCTAAATGGAACTTCGATCGAGATGAGTCGAGAACGGCCAAGTGTTGTACGTACAATCATCTCCCGTCGTCTTGTTGACACATTGTTTGAAGCGTTAAATGTAGCTTAGTGGAGACTTTACAAACAACTAATTACTCTTTGTAATTATAGTAAAATGCTATAATCATTGAAAATGAACACTATTAACGAGACTTTACGCCTCTTTCTCTGTGTGCTTTTTGTTTTTGTCTACACTACCCGTCAAACCGTTCAACCAAATATTTGAAATTTTGCACACACACTAATGTCATATGAGCTGGTACTATCCTGGCAATATCCTATGATTGCTTAAAAATTGAAACTGGAACCGTCTGACTGATAAACTTAAAATTGTCGGACAGCATTTTATTGTTTTTGGCGATTTTCAAACAAATGGCCAAGATTTTTTTTAATAATTTAAATTTACATCACCTTCGACGCATTTGCGATTGTTTTCTCCACGTTCCCAAGGTCTCTAGAGTAACAGATTGCAAATTCATAAAAGCACGCTTATCAACGCGTTACACAAAGCGTTTTTCTAGTTTGAAAACTCTGTAAGAGACCTAGGTACCACGGACACCTACAGATTATACACACAAAGCGGAATAGAATAATTTCGAGACAAAATGATTTCGAGACATACATTTTGAAAAAATACAAAAATATATAGATGCATGTTGAACGTTAACCGTTATTTGAAACAAACAGCCACATATAATCATACGTAAATGAGCTTTTTCAAATAGTTTGAAACTAATTGAAATATAAAGACGTATTATTGGGTTTACTAGGTTCGAAGTGAAATGTTGGATGAGGAAGCAGGAGGCCAAGTCTTGAAACTTACGCCTTCAGGACGCAAACGCTCTAGGACGTCATAAAGTCCCATTTACTGTAAGAGTGATCGACTTTGAAACATAAAGTCAAGCCACTTATTTGATTGTCATCCAGCAATCTATTGGAAACAATTTATTAACATTATAATTAATATTACAGATATTATACAGTCATTAAAACATTATTAAAACCTATTAAAACAGTTGATAGTAGATTTCAAGGTCGTCATTCTTACAGTAAATGGGACTTATTGACGTCCGAGAGCGTTTGCGTCTTGAAAGCGTAAGTTTCAAGACTTGGCCTCCTGGATGAATAATTTACTGGAATCCGGTGAAATGTGTTCTACGGAGCACATTGTTCCAGATTCTCCCTTGAAAATGTAATTGTAGTAAATAAGTTATTACATTTTATAGCAAACAATGAAACCAAGTAGCTAAGAAGCAGAAGGCCCTAACCTATTGATATCATAAGACAGTTAGTCCTATCAAATCGTCCAATCATAACTTAAGAAGTAGAAACAATTTCGAGAATAGGCGTCAAGCGTAATTCTACATTCGTCTAATCTTGTTTGTAATGGTGACTCCACTGATAATTGACATCCGTCCTTCTGCTTCTGATGTTATAAAATAGACTACAACTGGACAACGAAGTATATAACCTATAGGTATAAACTTATTGAAAAATACGCTGTGTAAAACGCATTATATTTGACGAATTTCTGTTCAAACATGATGAATTTGAACACGAGATTGCCGATAATGTTGCCTTCATTTCATTTCATTTCCCAAGTTGTCAAAATCCGGTTTCCAGACTGAATTTCAATGCGGCATTTCCATTGAAATTGAATATGTTTAAAAAAGTACATTACATGATTGCATTTATCATGTTTGCTTTAGTTTTCATTAAACTACTATTCCCTATTCCTCGAACAGTCCTGAACCAAAGTCAAGAGAAGGTAGACGAAGACTCACAGCTTCTATTTGCGCAGTTTGGATCGTTCTCCTCGACAGATTGTAATAATAGCGACGTCTTGTTAGTAAATGTCTGTTGAAGTTCTAGACGCTTCAAGCCATTAGCACCTGTAACAATAGTTTGCGGTTGATACGGCGTGATGTTGAACTAATATTTGTTCAGGCATCGCAGAAACGTTCCTCGGTCTTTAAAAATGTCCAACTGATTTATAGGTGAGGTGGGGTTTTACTCTATCTGACATTGAGTTCTTTAAAGTCGTAGAAATTAAGATACTAAATGACTGTAAAGATGATTGATAATCATGCAAATTAATTAGGTAGATTTTTTTTGATTTTTAACAATTTTTGTGAGTCAAATTATTAGAAAACACTCCGTTCAATGACGTCATAGATTATGAATATATATAAAAATATAATATATTACAATTTATTGAAGTATAAGTTTTCTTGAAATATATTGAATATATCGCCCTTCTCTTTTGTACTTGTAGTAGGTTCATTTAATCTTCAGCACAATATTCTTCAAGAAAAATTCAAGAAATGAACATCAAGAAGAAGAATAGGAGCCATCCTCGACCTCAAGTTCCAACACGACATTTCGAAACACTACAAAAATTACAGCGACTTTTCTCGTTTCCACAACTTCTTCCGTTTTCCAATTAGAATAAAGACTTTAATAACTTTCAACGAAACGGGACATCCTACATAAAAAACTCAATCTCCGTAAGTCAAGCAGAATAAAACAGACACGCAAGATCTAGTTTCTTTCTGCTCATCACCAATTCTCTCCCACTCAGTGTAGTTATTTATCCCCATAAAAAAACACTCCGTGTAAAAATACCAGCCAAGTCTCTTCAACTATAAAAAAAATAGAATAAATCTAAAAATTCAGCACTGAAAAGTAGTGATATCAAAAAATGAGCCAAGTCAAAACTTAATTTTAAAAACCAAAATATACTTGGCGCATCGTGTATATAAATAGTATAGAAGCATATGCCAAAAATCAAATGTACCTACCTAATTATATATATTATACCTATAATGCCCTTAAAAACGATGCGCCAAGTATATTTTGGTTTTTAAAATTAAGTTTTGACTTGGCTCATTTTTTGATATCACTACTTTTCAGTGCTGAATTTATAGATTTATTCTATTTTTTTTATAGTTGAAGAGACTTGGCTGGTATTTTTACACGGAGTGTTTTTTTATGGGGATATCACTTATTTTTTTAGTTTATTTACACAACTTGTAACACACATCGGAGCAACAATGACTAAATACTTTTAAAAAATACGCCATTTCCGAATTGGTTAATACGAAAAATTGTGTTTGGTGCTCAATATACCTAAGCTTAAAGTGATATTCCATAAAGAATTGCGAAAGCTTCGTTCCAATCAGTCCAGCCGTTTTCGAGATATGGTATCACTTCCAGTTTTCAAAATGGCGACTGAAATAACTGCCACCTAGAATTTATTTCTATAAATGTTATGTATCATTATAAGCCTTCTGAATATGTAGTTATTGTAGTAAGAGGTCATTAAAATCTAGATCTTCATTTTCATGACGTCATTTCCGGTTTCGGTAATAGTACATCTCTACTTTCACTACTGATATTCCATATAGACGACCGTCTGAATCATTTGGCGCTAGTTTCATTCCGATCGGTTTAGCCGTTTTCGAGATATGACGTCACTTCCGGTTTCAAAATGGCGACTACCGGTTGGTTTTATAAAAAGGCACCTCAGACGCCAAAAGTGCACATGTGGTAAAAATTTCAGATCGATCGGCTAAGCCGTTTAGGCTGTGGCGGTGATAGCGGTGTTTCCTGATATCATCTGAATCATCATCTAAAGATCAAAGTGGTGTAATTTCACTGTTTTCTCGGCCCTCTAGCTCGCAAATGGTATAGCCTATTGTTCCCAAATTTGGTATATGTGGTAGGGTGGGCCATAGCTCAAAATTAAGATATTTTACAACAATGTGAGATTTTCCAATTTTATGATCCAGTAGGCCGAAAATGCCATGTTGTTGCTTACAGTAAAAGTAGTTGGTCTGGCTCCTCATTTTATTAGGCATTTACGGTATGTTGAGTGAGTGTGAGTGTACAGTACGACTTGGCTGGGTGGAGCGACCGCTCCACTAGATGAAACATTATGCACGATTGAGGAGCTTTTATGAAATAGCTACATTTTATGGGAATTTTATATAATAACCTCTATGATACGTAACTGACTGAGCTCAAGAAAGTTATAATTAATTATTTACAATACTACTAAAGTATTAGCCTGATGAAAAGTGGTAAAATGGGAATATCCCAGCATTGTCTCATCTCTCAATTATGTTTGTTTCCTATACATATTATAATGATTGTGTTGCTCTTTTTTGCAGTAACACTTCCCTTCTTTTATCAATTAAAACAAAATTAAAAATAATGAATTATAATAGTTAGAAGTAACATAGATTAAGCCATATGTTCACAAGATATGAATATCCTGTACAGCAACAGCAACATTAGTAAGAATGCATGCTATTGTACATCAAAATAGATCCAGGAAATAAACTGGACGCACACACACTAATGTCGTAAGAGCGGTCACGTGTATAGTTCTTAAAATATATCAAGTGATTGGTTGGAAACTAAAAATATAGCCGTTTGACCGATCACATTCAAATTCTGAATGAAATTCTCTCTTGATTCTGAATTGAGACCAACATTTTACGTGTTTCTGACAATTTTAATACAAATCGGAAGAAGAAACTCAAGAGTTATTAAAGTTTTACATAAATTTTATACTGTTTTGAATGTTTTTCAATTTTTCAGAGAAATTTTTCCAAATTTCCACTCCATCTTTGAAGCATTTAATTTGAATATCTTCATAGGAGTTCACTATTCACGGCTTAGGGCAGCAACTTTTACACGAATATTAATTCGCATGCAATACGAAGCGAAGGCTCGCTTATCAACGCGTTACACAGAGCGTTTTTCTAATTAATTCCTTTCTCTCAATACCACTTCAGAACTGCGTGAACCAACTGAGTCAAGCAAGGTCCTTAGAGAAATCTCGTTGGATACCCAAGAGGCTGTGTAAAAGAGATTATTTATAGCCACCTTGAGTGCGATGAATCTTTGAGGAAGGAAACTGCTATTTTGAGATGTGTCTTGAGAATCATGAATTGTATAAAGTACATCACAGTGAAGATTGGCAGCGATCTGTTCTCTCTTGATTTATTATCCTGCCAAATCGCCCACTCGTCAAAAGTCAAATAGTTCTTGGAAAACGGCTGCGTCGGATATGGAATTTGTATTGATAGTTCTAGGAAAATGCTCGGTATAAAAATAAAGGAATTATTTTAAAATTGTTTTTATTTTTAGATGCTGATGATATTTTTGATTCTCTCGAATAAGATATCAACGTACTATGAATCTGTTCATTTATATCAAACTCTTCTGTATAACCACGGTCATCCTGAAATGTTCCCAGATTTGCAAAAAAATACGAATTTCTAAACTACCGTTTCACCATTGCAACACAACTATACATGAAAAACTACTCTTTACGTCGATATAAAGCAGTACCCCTAATAGTTGAGTGAATCATCCATAGAAAGTGTAGGTTTTTAAAACTAAGAATACAATATTTGAACTGATGCACGATTTAGTAGTCTTTCAAAGAAAGTTATGAGTGGAAAAGAAGATTAATACTTTTTTGAAAATGTCACCATGTATTTTTCTGTATGGTCACAATGTGAAAGACAAACTGTAATTTTGAAGTGTGAAGAATTTCAAAGATTTCTTAGGAAAGGGGAAATATGATGGTCCCTCCTTTTAAGAATGGTGTGAATGAAGAGAGTGTACAGAACTTATCTGTACGACTGTACAACTTAACCTCCTTACTTGAGTCTTTGAAGTGTGAGTTGGCTGACTTGGTAGAAACGGAATCAAGTTGAACTCTGTTCTTCGTCGCTCACAGAAGCGTTTAATCTACGTCAAGCCAGAACTTACTGAGGTAAAACACAGGAGCATTGCGCATCAAATATATCTCGACGAAAGTCGAACACAACACTGCGTGTAATGAATTGTGACGCAACGAAGAGATGATTTCTGTTATTCGATTACTTTTCAGTCTCTCTTAACAGGAGAATTCTTTGAAAACCTGAGATATGTCAAAATATGTTTGCGCGTGGCTTTATGTGCATGTTTAACTTTTACTATTTTATGCCTGATTTTGACGGATTACCTATGTGATTGAGATTACCACACACTTTAGAGGAGAAGGCTCAATTTTCATGTCATCGATTTTTCTTTGAACATATTTGAAATCATAAAACCAAGCCTATCAATTGTTATTCGACTGTATTCAACAATCTACTGAAATATTATGTTACTAAATGACGTGTGTAACTTTTACGATTATGATTGGACGAAGTTATAAGCTCACCTCAAGAATTTTTGAAATGTACATAGTGCATTTTTCCTCTGATGTATAGATATCTGCAATATTTGAAAAATCATTCGCTTTTAAGATTAGTTTCGATGACATTATCCCTCAGTGAAGCCGGCTGTATACCTACTTCTTCCTTTATTGAAAAGAAGATTTAAAAGCTTGTGCTAAAAATAAGACTCTTAAGAATTGAGATCAATCTAGAAATTCTTTTGAGTGAGGGAGCGATTCGAAATCTTTTAAATAGATATTTTCCAATTTGAAAGCGAGAGATGGCTTCTACCTAAAATGTCAAGTAGGTATCTTCTTTTAAAAGGGTGTAACATTTCTCTGTTCATTACTAGCAACGGAAAAGATGAAATTTTGTCGAACTTTCAAAGTAAATTTAAGAAAAAGAGTTCAACTAAAGTATTATATGAAGCGGCGAAAGTTTTGCTTCTCTCGGATGTCATTCTGGACCAAAGTTCAGCGTGCACCACCGTCTACTCGCATCACCCATCTCGCTCCAGCATTTGCTTCAGCGTGCACCACCGTCTACTCACATCACCCATCTCGCTCTAGCATTTGCTTCAGCGTGCACCACCGTCTACTCGCATCACCCATCTCGCTCCAGCATTTGCTTCAGCGTGCACCACCGTCTACTTGCATCACCCATCTCGCTCTAGCATTTGCTTCAGCGTGCACCACCGTCTACTTGCATCACCCATCTCGCTCTAGCATTTGCTTCAGCGTGCACCACCGTCTACTCGCATCACCCATCTCGCTCTAGCATTTGCTTCAGCGTGCACCACCGTCTACTTGCATCACCCATCTCGCTCTAGCATTTGCTTAAGCGTGCACCACCGTCTACTTGCATCACCCATCTCGCTCTAGCATTTGCTTCAGCGTGCACCACCGTCTACTCGCATCACCCATCTCGCTCTAGCATTTGCTTCAGCGTGCACCACCGTCTACTTGCATCACCCATCTCGCTCTAGCATTTGCTTAAGCGTGCACCACCGTCTACTTGCATCACCCATCTCGCTCTAGCATTTGCTTCAGCGTGCACCACCGTCTACTCACATTACCCATCTCGCTCTAGCATTTGCTTCAGCGTGCACCACCGTCTACTCGCATCACCCATCTAGCTCTAGCATTTGCTTCAGCGTGCACCACCGTCTACTCGCATCACCCATCTCGCTCTAGCATTTGCTTCAGCGTGCACCACCGTCTACTCGCATCACCCATCTCGCTCTAGCATTTGCTTCAGCGTGCACCACCGTCTACTCGCATCACCCATCTCGCTCTAGCATTTGCTTCAGCGTGCACCACCGTCTACTCACATCACCCATCTCGCTCTAGCATTTGCTTCAGCGTGCACCACCGTCTACTTGCATCACCCATCTCGCTCTAGCATTTGCTTCAGCGTGCACCACCGTCTACTCACATCACCCATCTCGCTCTAGCATTTGCTTCAGCGTGCACCACCGTCTACTCGCATCACCCATCTCGCTCTAGCATTTGCTTCAGCGTGCACCACCGTCTACTCGCATCACCCATCTCGCTCTAGCATTTGCTTCAGCGTGCACCACCGTCTACTCGCATCACCCATCTCTCTCTAGCATTTGCTTCAGCGTGCACCACCGTCTACTCGCATCACCCATCTCGCTCTAGCATTTGCTTCAGCGTGCACCACCGTCTACTTGCATCACCCATCTCGCTCTAGCATTTGCTTCAGCGTGCACCACCGTCTACTCGCATCACCCATCTCGCTCTAGCATTTGCTTCAGCGTGCACCACCGTCTACTCGCATCACCCATCTCGCTCTAGCATTTGCTTCAGCGTGCACCACCGTCTACTCGCATCACCCATCTCTCTCTAGCATTTGCTTCAGCGTGCACCACCGTCTACTTGCATCACCCATCTCGCTCTAGCATTTGCTTCAGCGTGCACCACCGTCTACTCGCATCACCCATCTCGCTCTAGCATTTGCTTCAGCGTGCACCACCGTCTACTCGCATCACCCATCTCGCTCTTGCATTTGCTTCAGCGTGCACCACCGTCTACTCGCATCACCCATCTCGCTCTTGCATTTGCTTCAGCGTGCACCACCGTCTACTCGCATCACCCATCTCGCTCTAGCATTTGCTTCAGCGTGCACCACCGTCTACTCACATTACCCATCTCGCTCTAGCATTTGCTTCAGCGTGCACCACCGTCTACTCGCATCACCCATCTCGCTCTAGCATTTGCTTCAGCGTGCACCACCGTCTACTTGCATCACCCATCTCGCTCTAGCATTTGCTTCAGCGTGCACCACCGTCTACTCGCATCACCCATCTCGCTCTAGCATTTGCTTCAGCGTGCACCACCGTCTACTTGCATCACCCATCTCGCTCTAGCATTTGCTTCAGCGTGCACCACCGTCTACTCGCATCACCCATCTCTCTCTAGCATTTGCTTCAGCGTGCACCACCGTCTACTTGCATCACCCATCTCGCTCTAGCATTTGCTTCAGCGTGCACCACCGTCTACTCGCATCACCCATCTCGCTCTAGCATTTGCTTCAGCGTGCACCACCGTCTACTCGCATCACCCATCTAGCTCTAGCATTTGCTTCAGCGTGCACCACCGTCTACTCGCATCACCCATCTCGCTCCAGCATTTGCTTCAGCGTGCACCACCGTCTACTTGCATCACCCATCTCGCTCTAGCATTTGCTTCAGCGTGCACCACCGTCTACTCGCATCACCCATCTCGCTCTAGCATTTGCTTCAGCGTGCACCACCGTCTACTCGCATCACCCATCTCGCTCTAGCATTTGCTTCAGCGTGCACCACCGTCTACTCGCATCACCCATCTCGCTCTAGCATTTGCTTCAGCGTGCACCACCGTCTACTTGCATCACCCATCTCGCTCTAGCATTTGCTTCAGCGTGCACCACCGTCTACTCACATCACCCATCTCGCTCTAGCATTTGCTTCAGCGTGCACCACCGTCTACTCGCATCACCCATCTCGCTCCAGCATTTGCTTCAGCGTGCACCACCGTCTACTCGCATCACCCATCTCGCTCTTGCATTTGCTTCAGCGTGCACCACCGTCTACTCGCATCACCCATCTAGCTCTAGCATTTGCTTCAGCGTGCACCACCGTCTACTCGCATCACCCATCTCGCTCTAGCATTTGCTTCAGCGTGCACCACCGTCTACTCGCATCACCCATCTCGCTCTAGCATTTGCTTCAGCGTGCACCACCGTCTACTCGCATCACCCATCTCTCTCTAGCATTTGCTTCAGCGTGCACCACCGTCTACTCGCATCACCCATCTCGCTCTAGCATTTGCTTCAGCGTGCACCACCGTCTACTTGCATCACCCATCTCGCTCTAGCATTTGCTTCAGCGTGCACCACCGTCTACTCGCATCACCCATCTCGCTCTAGCATTTGCTTCAGCGTGCACCACCGTCTACTCGCATCACCCATCTCGCTCTAGCATTTGCTTCAGCGTGCACCACCGTCTACTCGCATCACCCATCTCGCTCTAGCATTTGCTTCAGCGTGCACCACCGTCTACTTGCATCACCCATCTCGCTCTAGCATTTGCTTCAGCGTGCACCACCGTCTACTCGCATCACCCATCTCGCTCTTGCATTTGCTTCAGCGTGCACCACCGTCTACTCGCATCACCCATCTCGCTCTAGCATTTGCTTCAGCGTGCACCACCGTCTACTCGCATCACCCATCTCGCTCTAGCATTTGCTTCAGCGTGCACCACCGTCTACTCGCATCACCCATCTCGCTCCAGCATTTGCTTCAGCGTGCACCACCGTCTACTTGCATCACCCATCTCGCTCTAGCATTTGCTTCAGCGTGCACCACCGTCTACTCGCATCACCCATCTAGCTCTTGCATTTGCTTCAGCGTGCACCACCGTCTACTCGCATCACCCATCTCGCTCTAGCATTTGCTTCAGCGTGCACCACCGTCTACTCGCATCACCCATCTCGCTCTTGCATTTGCTTCAGCGTGCACCACCGTCTACTCGCATCACCCATCTCGCTCTAGCATTTGCTTCAGCGTGCACCACCGTCTACTCGCATCACTCATTTCGCTCTAGCATTTGCTTCAGCGTGCACCACCGTCTACTCGCATCACCCATCTCGCTCTAGCATTTGCTTCAGCGTGCACCACCGTCTACTCACATTACCCATCTCGCTCTTGCATTTGCTTCAGCGTGCACCACCGTCTACTTGCATCACCCATCTCGCTCCAGCATTTGCTTCAGCGTGCACCACCGTCTACTCGCATCACCCATCTCGCTCTTGCATTTGCTTCAGCGTGCACCACCGTCTACTCGCATCACCCATCTCGCTCTAGCATTTGCTTCAGCGTGCACCACCGTCTACTCGCATCACCCATCTAGCTCTATAATTTGCTTCAGCGTGCACCACCGTCTACTTGCATCACCCATCTCGCTCTAGCATTTGCTCCAGCGTGCACCACCGTCTACTCGCATCACCCATCTCGCTCTAGCATTTGCTTCAGCGTGCACCACCGTCTACTCGCATCACCCATCTCGCTCTAGCATTTGCTTCAGCGTGCACCACCGTCTACTCGCATCACCCATCTCGCTCTAGCATTTGCTTCAGCGTGCACCACCGTCTACTCGCATCACCCATCTCGCTCTAGCATTTGCTTCAGCGTGCACCACCGTCTACTCGCATCACCCATCTCGCTCTTGCATTTGCTTCAGCGTGCACCACCGTCTACTCGCATCACCCATCTCGCTCTAGCATTTGCTTCAGCGTGCACCACCGTCTACTCGCATCACCCATCTCGCTCTAGCATTTGCTTCAGCGTGCACCACCGTCTACTCGCATCACCCATCTCGCTCTTGCATTTGCTTCAGCGTGCACCACCGTCTACTCGCATCACCCATCTCGCTCTAGCATTTGCTTCAGCGTGCACCACCGTCTACTCGCATCACCCATCTAGCTCTAGCATTTGCTTCAGCGTGCACCACCGTCTACTTGCATCACCCATCTCGCTCTAGCATTTGCTCCAGCGTGCACCACCGTCTACTCGCATCACCCATCTCGCTCTAGCATTTGCTTCAGCGTGCACCACCGTCTACTCGCATCACCCATCTCGCTCTAGCATTTGCTTCAGCGTGCACCACCGTCTACTCGCATCACCCATCTCGCTCTAGCATTTGCTTCAGCGTGCACCACCGTCTACTCGCATCACCCATCTCGCTCTAGCATTTGCTTCAGCGTGCACCACCGTCTACTCGCATCACCCATCTCGCTCTAGCATTTGCTTCAGCGTGCACCACCGTCTACTCGCATCACCCATCTAGCTCTAGCATTTGCTTCAGCGTGCACCACCGTCTACTCGCATCACCCATCTCGCTCTTGCATTTGCTTCAGCGTGCACCACCGTCTACTCGCATCACCCATCTCGCTGTAGCATTTGCTTCAGCGTGCACCACCGTCTACTCACATCACCCATCTCGCTCTAGCATTTGCTTCAGCGTGCACCACCGTCTACTCGCATCACCCATCTCGCTCTTGCATTTGCTTCAGCGTGCACCACCGTCTACTTGCATCACCCATCTCGCTCTAGCATTTGCTTCAGCGTGCACCACCGTCTACTTGCATCACCCATCTCGCTGTAGCATTTGCTTCAGCGTGCACCACCGTCTACTCGCATCACCCATCTCGCTCCAGCATTTGCTTCAGCGTGCACCACCGTCTACTTGCATCACCCATCTCGCTCTAGCATTTGCTTCAGCGTGCACCACCGTCTACTCACATCACCCATCTCGCTCTTGCATTTGCTTCAGCGTGCACCACCGTCTACTTGCATCACCCATCTCGCTCCAGCATTTGCTTCAGCGTGCACCACCGTCTACTTGCATCACCCATCTCGCTCTAGCATTTGCTTCAGCGTGCACCACCGTCTACTCACATTACCCATCTCGCTCTAGCATTTGCTTCAGCGTGCACCACCGTCTACTCGCATCACCCATCTCGCTCTAGCATTTGCTTCAGCGTGCACCACCGTCTACTTGCATCACCCATCTCGCTCTAGCATTTGCTTCAGCGTGCACCACCGTCTACTCGCATCACCCATCTAGCTCTAGCATTTGCTTCAGCGTGCACCACCGTCTACTCGCATCACCCATCTAGCTCTAGCATTTGCTTCAGCGTGCAACACCGTCTACTTGCATCACCCATCTCGCTCAAGCATTTGCTTCAGCGTGCACCACCGTCTACTCGCATCACCCATCTCGCACTAGCATTTGCTTCAGCGTGCACCACCGTCTACTCGCATCACCCATCTCGCTCTAGCATTTGCTTCAGCGTGCACCACCGTCTACTCGCATCACCCATCTCGCTCCAGCATTTGCTTAAGCGTGCACCACCGTCTACTCGCATCACCCATCTCGCTCTAGCATTTGCTTCAGCGTGCACCACCGTCTACTCGCATCACCCATCTCGCTCTTGCATTTGCTTCAGCGTGCACCACCGTCTACTCGCATCACCCATCTCGCTCTAGCATTTGCTTCAGCGTGCACCACCGTCTACTCGCATCACCCATCTCGCTCTAGCATTTGCTTCAGCGTGCACCACCGTCTACTTGCATCACCCATCTCGCTCTAGCATTTGCTTCAGCGTGCACCACCGTCTACTCGCATCACCCATCTAGCTCTAGCATTTGCTTCAGCGTGCACCACCGTCTACTCGCATCACCCATCTTTCTCTAGCATTTGCTTCAGCGTGCACCACCGTCTACTCGCATCACCCATCTAGCTCTAGCATTTGCTTCAGCGTGCACCACCGTCTACTCGCATCACCCATCTCTCTCTAGCATTTGCTTCAGCGTGCACCACCGTCTACTCGCATCACCCATCTCGCTCTTGCATTTGCTTCAGCGTGCACCACCGTCTACTCGCATCACCCATCTCGCTCTAGCATTTGCTTCAGCGTGCACCACCGTCTACTCGCATCACCCATCTCGCTCTAGCATTTGCTTCAGCGTGCACCACCGTCTACTCGCATCACCCATCTCGCTCTAGCATTTGCTTCAGCGTGCACCACCGTCTACTCGCATCACCCATCTCGCTCTAGCATTTGCTTCAGCGTGCACCACCGTCTACTCGCATCACCCATCTCGCTCCAGCATTTGCTTAAGCGTGCACCACCGTCTACTCGCATCACCCATCTCGCTCTAGCATTTGCTTCAGCGTGCACCACCGTCTACTCGCATCACCCATCTCGCTCTTGCATTTGCTTCAGCGTGCACCACCGTCTACTCGCATCACCCATCTCGCTCTAGCATTTGCTTCAGCGTGCACCACCGTCTACTCGCATCACCCATCTCGCTCTAGCATTTGCTTCAGCGTGCACCACCGTCTACTTGCATCACCCATCTCGCTCTAGCATTTGCTTCAGCGTGCACCACCGTCTACTCGCATCACCCATCTCGCTCTTGCATTTGCTTCAGCGTGCACCACCGTCTACTCGCATCACCCATCTCGCTCTAGCATTTGCTTCAGCGTGCACCACCGTCTACTCACATTACCCATCTCGCTCTAGCATTTGCTTCAGCGTGCACCACCGTCTACTCGCATCACCCATCTCGCTCTAGCATTTGCTTCAGCGTGCACCACCGTCTACTCACATTACCCATCTCGCTCTAGCATTTGCTTCAGCGTGCACCACCGTCTACTCACATTACCCATCTCGCTCTAGCATTTGCTTCAGCGTGCACCACCGTCTACTCGCATCACCCATCTCGCTGTAGCATTTGCTTCAGCGTGCACCACCGTCTACTCGCATCACCCATCTCGCTCTAGCATTTGCTTCAGCGTGCACCACCGTCTACTCACATTACCCATCTCGCTCTAGCATTTGCTTCAGCGTGCACCACCGTCTACTCGCATCACCCATCTCGCTCTAGCATTTGCTTCAGCGTGCACCACCGTCTACTTGCATCACCCATCTCGCTCTAGCATTTGCTTCAGCGTGCACCACCGTCTACTCGCATCACCCATCTCGCTCTAGCATTTGCTTCAGCGTGCACCACCGTCTACTTGCATCACCCATCTCGCTCTAGCATTTGCTTCAGCGTGCACCACCGTCTACTCGCATCACCCATCTCGCTCTAGCATTTGCTTCAGCGTGCACCACCGTCTACTCGCATCACCCATCTCGCTCTAGCATTTGCTTCAGCGTGCACCACCGTCTACTCGCATCACCCATCTCGCTCTAGCATTTGCTTCAGCGTGCACCACCGTCTACTCGCATCACCCATCTCGCTCTAGCATTTGCTTCAGCGTGCACCACCGTCTACTCGCATCACCCATCTCGCTCTAGCATTTGCTTCAGCGTGCACCACCGTCTACTCGCATCACCCATCTCGCTCTAGCATTTGCTTAAGCGTGCACCACCGTCTACTTGCATCACCCATCTCGCTCTAGCATTTGCTTCAGCGTGCACCACCGTCTACTCGCATCACCCATCTCGCTCTAGCATTTGCTTCAGCGTGCACCACCGTCTACTCGCATCACCCATCTCGCTGTAGCATTTGCTTCAGCGTGCACCACCGTCTACTCACATTACCCATCTCGCTCTAGCATTTGCTTCAGCGTGCACCACCGTCTACTCGCATCACCCATCTCGCTCTAGCATTTGCTTCAGCGTGCACCACCGTCTACTCACATCACCCATCTCGCTCTAGCATTTGCTTCAGCGTGCACCACCGTCTACTCGCATCACCCATCTCGCTCTAGCATTTGCTTAAGCGTGCACCACCGTCTACTTGCATCACCCATCTCGCTCTAGCATTTGCTTCAGCGTGCACCACCGTCTACTCGCATCACCCATCTCGCTCTAGCATTTGCTTCAGCGTGCACCACCGTCTACTCGCATCACCCATCTCGCTGTAGCATTTGCTTCAGCGTGCACCACCGTCTACTCACATTACCCATCTCGCTCTAGCATTTGCTTCAGCGTGCACCACCGTCTACTCGCATCACCCATCTCGCTCTAGCATTTGCTTCAGCGTGCACCACCGTCTACTCACATCACCCATCTCGCTGTAGCATTTGCTTCAGCGTGCACCACCGTCTACTCGCATCACCCATCTCGCTCTAGCATTTGCTTCAGCGTGCACCACCGTCTACTCGCATCACCCATCTCGCTCTAGCATTTGCTTCAGCGTGCACCACCGTCTACTCACATTACCCATCTCGCTCTAGCATTTGCTTCAGCGTGCACCACCGTCTACTCGCATCACCCATCTCGCTCTAGCATTTGCTTCAGCGTGCACCACCGTCTACTCGCATCACCCATCTCGCTCTAGCATTTGCTTCAGCGTGCACCACCGTCTACTTGCATCACCCATCTCGCTCCAGCATTTGCTTCAGCGTGCACCACCGTCTACTTGCATCACCCATCTCGCTCTAGCATTTGCTTCAGCGTGCACCACCGTCTACTCGCATCACCCATCTCGCTCTAGCATTTGCTTCAGCGTGCACCACCGTCTACTTGCATCACCCATCTCGCTCTAGCATTTGCTTCAGCGTGCACCACCGTCTACTCGCATCACCCATCTCGCTCTAGCATTTGCTTCAGCGTGCACCACCGTCTACTCGCATCACCCATCTCGCTCTAGCATTTGCTTCAGCGTGCACCACCGTCTACTCACATTACCCATCTCGCTCTTGCATTTGCTTCAGCGTGCACCACCGTCTACTTGCATCACCCATCTCGCTCCAGCATTTGCTTCAGCGTGCACCACCGTCTACTTGCATCACCCATCTCGCTCTAGCATTTGCTTCAGCGTGCACCACCGTCTACTCGCATCCCCCATCTCGCTCGCGCATTTGCTTCAGCGTGCACCACCGTCTACTCGCATCACCCATCTCGCTCTAGCATTTGCTTCAGCGTGCACCACCGTCTACTTGCATCACCCATCTCGCTCTAGCATTTGCTTCAGCGTGCACCACCGTCTACTTGCATCACCCATCTCGCTCCAGCATTTGCTTCAGCGTGCACCACCGTCTACTTGCATCACCCATCTCGCTCTAGCATTTGCTTCAGCGTGCACCACCGTCTACTCGCATCACCCATCTCGCTCTAGCATTTGCTTCAGCGTGCACCACCGTCTACTTGCATCACCCATCTCGCTCTAGCATTTGCTTCAGCGTGCACCACCGTCTACTCGCATCACCCATCTCGCTCTAGCATTTGCTTCAGCGTGCACCACCGTCTACTCGCATCACCCATCTCGCTCTAGCATTTGCTTCAGCGTGCACCACCGTCTACTCGCATCACCCATCTCGCTCTAGCATTTGCTTAAGCGTGCACCACCGTCTACTCGCATCACCCATCTCGCTCTAGCATTTGCTTCAGCGTGCACCACCGTCTACTCGCATCACCCATCTAGCTCTAGCATTTGCTTCAGCGTGCACCACCGTCTACTCGCATCACCCATCTCGCTCTAGCATTTGCTTCAGCGTGCACCACCGTCTACTCGCATCACCCATCTCGCTCTAGCATTTGCTTAAGCGTGCACTACCGTCTACTCGCATCACCCATCTCGCTCTAGCATTTGCTTCAGCGTGCACCACCGTCTACTTGCATCACCCATCTCGCTCCAGCATTTGCTTCAGCGTGCACCACCGTCTACTCGCATCACCCATCTCGCTCTAGCATTTGCTTCAGCGTGCACCACCGTCTACTCGCATCACCCACTCTCTCTAGCATTTGCTTCAGCGTGCACCACCGTCTACTCGCATCACCCATCTCGCTCTAGCATTTGCTTCAGCGTGCACCACCGTCTACTCGCATCACCCATCTCGCTCTAGCATTTGCTTCAGCGTGCACCACCGTCTACTCGCATCACCCATCTAGCTCCAGCATTTGCTTCAGCGTGCACCACCGTCTACTCGCATCACCCATCTCGCTCTAGCATTTGCTTCAGCGTGCACCACCGTCTACTCGCATCACCCATCTCGCTCTTGCATTTGCTTCAGCGTGCACCACCGTCTACTCGCATCACCTATCTAGCTCTAGCATTTGCTTCAGCGTGCACCACCGTCTACTCGCATCACCCATCTCGCTCTTGCATTTGCTTCAGCGTGCACCACCGTCTACTCACATTACCCATCTCGGTCTAGCGTTTGCTTCAGCGTGCACCACCGTCTACTCGCATCACCCATCTCGCTCTAGCATTTGCTTCAGCGTGCACCACCGTCTACTCGCATCACCCATCTCGCTCTAGCATTTGCTTAAGCGTGCACCACCGTCTACTCGCATCACCCATCTCGGTCTAGCGTTTGCTTCAGCGTGCACCACCGTCTACTCGCATCACCCATCTCGCTCTAGCATTTGCTTCAGCGTGCACCACCGTCTACTCGCATCACCCATCTCGCTCTAGCATTTGCTTCAGCGTGCACCACCGTCTACTCGCATCACCCATCTCGCTCTAGCATTTGCTTCAGCGTGCACCACCGTCTACTCGCATCACCCATCTCGCTCTAGCATTTGCTTCAGCGTGCACCACCGTCTACTCGCATCACCCATCTCGCTCTAGCATTTGCTTCAGCGTGCACCACCGTCTACTCACATTACCCATCTCGCTCTAGCATTTGCTTAAGCGTGCACCACCGTCTACTCGCATCACCCATCTCGCTCTAGCATTTGCTTAAGCGTGCACCACCGTCTACTCGCATCACCCATCTAGCTCTAGCATTTGCTTCAGCGTGCACCACCGTCTACTCGCATCACCCATCTCGCTCTAGCATTTGCTTCAGCGTGCACCACCGTCTACTCGCATCACCCATCTCGCTCTAGCATTTGCTTCAGCGTGCACCACCGTCTACTCGCATCACCCATCTCGCTCTAGCATTTGCTTCAGCGTGCACCACCGTCTACTCACATCACCCATCTCGCTCTAGCATTTGCTTCAGCGTGCACCACCGTCTACTCGCATCACCCATCTCGCTCTAGCATTTGCTTAAGCGTGCACCACCGTCTACTCACATTACCCATCTCGCTCTAGCATTTGCTTCAGCGTGCACCACCGTCTACTTGCATCACCCATCTCGCTCTAGCATTTGCTTCAGCGTGCACCACCGTCTACTCGCATCACCCACTCTCTCGCCCCGCTGTCTACTTGCTTCTCCCATCTCCGATCTCCGTCTGTCTTGCACAAGCTCATCCTGCAACCTGTGGATTCTACCGTCAACACTGGTACGAGTAGAAACAGTGTGGTTAGCTCACCCACCGGCTACTGTTACAAGTTGAAGAGCGTTTGCGTCTCAAAAGAGCCGCAAATTAACTGCAAACTCTGGCAATGAGTTCTAAATAGAGTCGGCATTCTTAGAAGGTTCTACAATATCTATACACATGGCTTAAGTTTTCCAAACTGAGAAAGTTCTGGAGAAATGTTCACTGTATATCTTCAAAACTTTTAATCCATGAATCGTATTATGTATTACTTGAAAGTTCTTTATAATGTCTAGGAACTATCTAGGTCAATTTTTATTTACTATATTATCTATATAAACTGTTCTCCAGATATAATTGAACAATTAATGGGGTGGTTCACTGCCATTTGCTCTCACTCGCAGCGCTAGCGGCAATGGAGGTATCTCTCTCTGATTGGTTGGCCTCTGAATCCAAGATCTCTGAACTAAGCTCCCGCCAAGGTTTAAAAACCTTCCATTTCGCTAGATGCATTTTGATTGGCTCTCTCCCGGACGATTAGAACAGCAGCGCCTTCGACAATAGTTTTGCGTGAACAACCCCATTGCGTCGACTTTTGGCACCTTTTGTTTGGTCATCATGTTTAAGTTTGAATTCTCAAGGTATTTTTCGTGATTTTTGGTTGTTGGTGTGACACATATTATCTCTGTTTCACTTATCTAGCTGCAATTTTGCGTACACTATAGTGACCAGAAGTATTGTATTGAAGTTATTTGATTGCACTCGAATGTAAAATTGGTAGATAGGTAATTTAAATAGTTTAATAACTTTTGAACCAATCAAATGATGAAAAATTTGAAAAATAATTAACATGCGCCGACCAGCTAAAATGGACCTACTTTTTAGTTTTTAGTCAAACTGAGCTCATATGAATTCATACATATGTTTACTTTGTTGAGTGGTAAATGGTTCAAAAGTTTTGACAATATATTATCCTCAATGTTTACATACGAATGCAGATTATGTTACGGGAATCTTCTGCTAGTAACTCAATAGAAATGAGCTGCTGAGAATTGAGACCCATGCACATTGGAACTGTGTTTCATCGCCAATATATGATAATATTAGCTTCCTGAAGTTTTGTCTTAGAGGTAGAAAAAGGCATTTCTAACTACATTATATTTCTTATTTGAAAGTTTTAAAACAGGTAGTTTTTATTAAAATTGTAATTATGAACTAGATGTTCTCGAAATACTAAAAATTAATATGTAATAAAACGCTTAGTTAAAATCTCCATATTAGTTTGAAACTTTTGCCATAAGTTTCTCCATTGAGAAGTTTTCATCTTACATCGTCGAGCTGTGTAATTCATAGTTTCATCTTGTTAAGTGATTGCTTTGTGATAGGAAAGCTATTAGTTCTAGGTTCATTCGATAGTTTTCTTGGATTCCATTTGTATCCTCATTAATTAGTAAACCTAAGAACTCGTTAAGATGAATGTATTAAAACCGTATAATTTTAACACTTCGAAGTAATAAATGATAATTTAACCATTTAAACTGTATAATATAATGTAAATCAAAAATTTAATACAGAGGGTGACGTTCGTAGTTTTTGTCAAGATCGTTAATAAAAATTATATTCTTTAAGACAACTCGCAATTACTTTGTCACTCCCTACTAACAGGCAACTTTCAAAAACGTATCCAATATAACCAAAATAGAAAATTGTTTTGAGATTTGTATTAATGAAAGTGTGAGAAGATCTAGGCAGTATGATAAAATATAATAAGATATGCTAATAAGATATGAAATTCAAAGAATTAATATACATATTATACACACGGTACACATATTTGGAACAAGCAAAGAGAATATCGTGAATACGATATGTATAAATCATAGAATTTGATCAAAAGTAGTAGAATTGGTTCCAAGGCATAATAAAATTTAGGTTACATAATGTTTGGCTTGTGCAATAATTTATAACTTTTTCGTAACAAAGTTCAGTACATACATATTTACCATATTTATTTTATAATGTGAACGCAATAAGTTTCAAAACTGAAAGAAGATAATATAACTATAAGTAAACACAATGCGGGATGGATGGATGTTTTGGAGGTTGGAAGCTAACAACTCTCAAGATTGACACAGCAAGTAATATTTATTTGTTTTATTATTTTAAATGTTTTTGAACTCAGGGTTCGTTTAAATAAAATGCGTAATGACTATTCCACCAATTAACATCAAACTTGGAGTGGCTCATGTAAATTCGTCCTTGTAGTTGACTGACAATAAACAAAACCAACCAGTCTGGGGTTGTTTGTATAAAAACATAATTATATAGAATCAGCAGAAGAAAACGTAAAACTAAACTGCCACTGCTAGTGGGCGAAGTGCAATAGCTGAATGCAATACAAACGTGAATGACTATCGACTCTATTCATTCATACATCAAAGTCAAATGAAACTGCAATACGTTTTCAATATTGGAAATACCTTGTCAATATACTACTCCCCAATTCCTTTTCACATCTCAAATATAATTCTTTTAAAGTTCCCACTGAATATTAACATATAACGACGCCATTTCCTTTTAAAACCCTTTGAAGAAATTCATCCCCCTTCCAGAAGCTATTATACAGAGAAAGAATTCTCGTTCCTCACTCCCCATCTCGGCACTTCGGTAAAAATAACATCATCGACAATTTTACGCGTCATCTCTTTCAATTCCATAAATCCCAACCTTCCCTTCCCACTTCTCCTTTTCCCCCAGGAAATTGTTCCCCAAAGAATTCCTCTTCCACCAATATTACCGCTCCCATCTTTCAAGACTGAAGTGAGAGCAATAAAATAAACTATTGACAGCGTCTCTGTGGTATTTTTCTACCGATAGAATGTGCTCTAGTCGCGTTTTATCTTGTGGATAGGTTGGTAACAATGGATGGCTGGCGGGAAATGTGTTGGCAGGAGTGAGCTAGACCGGAAGAATGAGTTTCTTGAACTAAAGGTAGTGAAGAAGAAAACTGTCTTTTGTACTATTATCCAAGCGTATGGGAGAGTTTTCAAAAGTGACCGCCGTAAATTTGGCCAGCGAATTTGTTTTGAAAGAAAATGGAGATAAGGTTTGAAGATATAGAAGAAATGGGTATTCTAAATCCTTGATAGGAATCTGTGAAAAGTCAGAAGTAGTTTGACGAGAAGAAGGGATGCTCATAATAAGAAAGTTTATTCTTCATAAGATAGTTACCAATAGTTCAGTCAGTGAGAGTATATAGCAAGCGTTACTGGTGTATACTTCATACTTACTAATAATACTATGGTTACTACGGTAAGCTGCCGGTTGGTTTTATTTAGTGTAGCCATCACCAGTCAATATACTATCGAGTCTGAAATGTTGCACACGGACTAATGCTACTATCTGCTGTTCGTTTTATTTTTACAAAAATTTAATTTGCTTAAAAGAGTTCTTCTTGTCATTGAGTGATGTTATATATTTTTTAATAATAATTGAGAAATGAAAGTGTTTGTCATTATAAAAGCATATTTATAGCTTATTTATATAAACATTTTTTTATTTAAGCAAATAATTATTAAATAGTTGTAAAATTCATATCGGTGTTTTTCAACGTGCGTCTTGATCACTTGCAAATGATTGAGTTTAATTTTCACTCCAAAGAAAATAAATCAGCTATACTAATCAAGAAAATATGACTTTCTTATCTCTGAAAGCTAGAAAATAAACTGAACATTTTGTGATGTACCTAGTGATCACGTTGTGATGTTGAAAGTTAAACCAAAATCAAAATGTAATTTAACGAATTCGACGTTCGGCTTACTTGTTGTTATTTACATATAAATGTTCATAAACATATCGAAGCACATGGGCCAAAGTCAAAACGGTATTCGAAAGAAAAGGATTTGCTGATAAAGATGTCATGGCGTAATCTGACGAAGTCTATGCTAACGAGTCATCTGGTTTCATTGATAATAACAAGGATTGATTGTCAAGGACTTTACCACTCAGCCAATCCGTTTCGTTCAAATACCGTTTTTAGTTACATACATTTTATACGTTTTTTTAGGTAATACAATATTTTGATGAAATTATATATCAAATTTGATACATTTAGAAGACTCGCTTATCTACGAGTTCGCTGAGCGTTTTCCAAGTTATTAAAATATAGCTTGCAAATGGTGAGCTTTTCAAAGGTTACATCCCTCTATTATTCTCTTTTGCTTTCAACTATATAACAACTTGAGTTTGTTCAATGTATTTATGAAAATGCCAATCCAAACAATTTTGTTATAGAGTTTCGAGGACACTCAAGATGTTGCAAAACCTAAGAGTTCTCCCCTGTATTTGAGTTTTACTACTAAACTTCTGCAGTGAGATAAAAGTTGACTACAAATTGGATGAGTTCGGTTTCCTGCGAACAGATTTGTGTTTTTGTTTTCAGATATCGACAGTTATTGGAAAGCTATAAAAGTACACTCGCGTAATAAAATACTGCCTTTCTCTAGCTGTACAAACGTTTTGAAAGATTCAAATATAGTTTCACATTTGTGATTTCGATTCCTCTACTTTATTTGTTCAACATGTTTTAGAAAACAAATGTTTGACTTTCGTTTTCGTTCATTATTTATTTTGCGATAAATACAAATATGCAACAATCTTTGAAACATCGAATACGATAGGTATAGACGTACGGACATTATTAGTTTAATTGAAAGCACAACTAAATATTCCAAATCGATACGGATTAGAAAAGTTTAAAATTTCCGTAACCTACAATTTTCTAAAGGTAGTTTCCGTACGTGCGTAAATAAATGGAATGTATTCTCTGAAACTCATTGTGACATGAGAAGTAGACTTGTTTGAAGATTTTGATACATATCAACTTGAACAGTTTCATGCCATTTCATGACTAGGTACTCAATAACTATAGCAAATGCTCAGAAAGAAAATTGTATCCGTTTGTTTTGTATACTTAGTGTATTTGTACCTAAAATAATATGAACAATATGAACTAATATGAAGTAATATGAAGTAATATTATGAACAATGCCAGATCTCTGGAATTTACACCAGGAGGCCAATTCTTGAGTTTTCATGTTTTGAAACCATGTGTGGTTTCATTGTTTAAAACGTAAAAAAGTTGACAACTATTGCTTAGTCTTCAACTTTTTTACGTTTTAAAAAATGAAACCACACATGGTTTCAAAACATGAAAACTCAAGAATTGGCCTCCAGGGATTTACATGAAAGCATCGGAGTGAATTGCTTTATCCGATAAGGGCTATTGAGGAAACAGCACGGAATAATTTAATACTCTTCCATACGAAGTTAGAATAAACCATTGCATTCTCTAGGTAAATGTATCACTACCGTGCATTGCAATGTGCAAAGTTTTGTAACGGGCTTAACGTCGCACTGTTCTGCAACTAGACTAGTGGCGACTGATGATGATGATGATGATGATGATGATGATGATGATGATGATGATGATGATGATGATGATGATGATGATGATGATGATGATGATGATGATGATGATGATGATGATGATGATGATCATCTTCTTCATGACACGTGCAGACCATTCATGACACGTGACCGTTCATGACACGTGACCGTTCATGACACTTGACCGTTCATGACACGTGACCGTTCATGACACGTGACCGTTCATGACACCTGACCGTTCATGACACCTGACCGTTCATGACACGTGACCGGATATGACATGTGACGTTAATGACACCTGACCGCTCATGACACCTGACCGTTCATGACACCTGACCATTCATGACACGTGACCGTTCATGACACCTGACCGTTCATGACACCTGACAGTTCATGACACGTGACCGTTCATGACACGTGACCGTTCATGACATCTGACCGTTCATGACACGTGACCGTTCATGACACGTGACCGTTCATGACACGTGACCGTTCATGACTCGTGACCGTTCATGACACGTGACGTTCATGACACGTGACCGTTCATGACACGTGACCGTTCATGACACCTGACCGTTCAAGACACCTGACCGTTCATGACACCTGACCGTTCATGATACGTGACCGTTCATGACACGTGACCGTTCATGACTCGTGACCGTTCATGACACGTGACGTTCATGACACGTGACCGTTCATGACACGTGACCGTTCATGACACCTGACCGTTCATGACACCTGACCGTTCATGACACCTGACCGTTCATGACACCTGACCGTTCATGACACGTGACCGTTCATGACACCTGACCGTTCATGACACCTGACCGTTCATGACACCTGACCGTTCATGACACGTGACCGTTCATGACGCCTGACCGTTCATGACACGTGACCGTTCATGACATTAATGTGTGTACAAAATATCAAATCTATTTGTTAAACGGTATGACCTGGGTAGAGCAGGCAAAAACAAAAGCAGACAAAGAAACAAAGAAAACACAAAGAAAGATTTTGATATTATTCCCGCTGTACCATTCGCTTAAAAATCCAACAAATCCTTCATGAATTGTTTTAAAACACAAAGAGACACAAAGGTAAAAGCATCCCAATGAAAATCACCATGCATTAGATATTTTACTCATTCCCTTGTTGTTTAAAACCTTTTGTCCAATGTCCCTCTAATGACCTCGTTTTCTTTACTCTGTGAAACATTCGCTGAAAGAGAATTTTCAACTCGAGAAATCTGTTGACCAAATCCCCCTGCGGGAACAATCCCAAGTCTTGCATTGAAATTAGGTTATCGTCCCCCGGTGATCCCTTCACAAAGAACACGTCTTCTTTCTGCTGGTCTAATGTGGAATTGAAGAGTCCACGGGGGAACAGACAACTGTCCTAATAGCTATCTCAAAGTATACACAGGAGATCAGATGGGAACATGTTGGAATAAGTAGGTTCTTTTAATTAAAATCTCTTTTTGATTAATTATAAGGACCCCACAAGTTGGTAACAAGTAACCCTAATGTAATTATACCAATACAAATTGGCATTATAATCCCTCTACCAACCAGCAAAACACTAAAGGTAAAGTAGTTGTTTTAAAAATAAATATGTTTTTTAGAAAATATTAAAATAGTGTAAAATTGAAAATCGAAAATTAATACAACCGGTTTACAAAAATTGAAACATAAAAGGATGCAGTAATACAAGAAAATAAATCAAATTTGGGGCGAATGAAACCATATCGTTTAATATGACTATTAAAGTTCATTTCAAATACGCAAAAAAAATGTTTAGCTATAGATCGCATTGACGAAAATAATACCAATTACGTTTTTTTAAATATCAACTGAGTAACCATTACTCTATAGTAGAAGTTAACCAACGTTTCTGAAGTAGAGTATAGTGTTGACAATCCTGTGAGCATAGCTTTCCCGGGAGGTTCCTTTATAAAGCATTCTGTTCTCTTTTTATTTTCTAATATAGAACTGAAGTGAGTCCATTGAATCACACGAAATGCAGCTTCTTTGTCAGTCAGGTTCTTTGGAAGATCTTGGAGCAAGAAAAGGCGTTTTATCTGTGGATGAAGGCTTTGGACCTGAGGGAGTGGACAAGGCTGTGAGATTGACGGACGAAGTAATCACACTGTATAGAGGGCTGTGGATTGGTTGATAAAGCAATGGAGTGGAAAGTGATGCTATTCAGGGTTTTGAGATAGTGTGTCTAGGTAAATACGACAGAATCTAATTCACTAAATATTTAAATATATTTTATATAACTAATAGAAATAGTTTGGGGGCCGCAAGCGCGATCGTATAATTTTTTGGATTGATTGGGAATTAATGGATTGAAGAAATTAATGAAAACGTACGGGTGATCTTTGTAATTTTTTATTGTCACTAATAGTACCTATTTGATGTTTTTGCTGCGGTGGCATTATAAAAACTATTTTAAGAAATGTGCCAAGTAACAACCAACGAGACATCCATGATTAACATTCTGACAATAATTGGTTCAGAGGTTTGATCTCAGATCGTTGCCTGTGGTTTGGATCGCGCGGTTTTTGTGGTTTGGATCGCGCGGTTTTGAAGCAAAACCGTCTATTTAACAAGTCATGAATAAAAAATACCCAAATTAATACCTATTACTAGTAAGTGTTTAATCAGGCTGATCATGTAAACACACTTATGGATCATTTTATTGTAAACAATTTTCTCCAATACCAAGAGCTTTAACTTACATATGTGGAACAATTTTGACATGTACAATTAAAAATCACATGAATGATTAACAATTATTCTGATAGTAACTTAGTATGAAATTTTATAATTCTCACTCAGAACTTATATTCAAGTAATTCATACAAAAAATAAATAAAAAAATATTATAAAATATCTATGATAATTTATAATTAATTAATTAAATAATGCACATAAATACAAATAACATGTGTCTAGCTCGCTAACAATGTTATCGCCTTGAAGCATGGAAAAGGAGAATTGTACCATGGACGCTTCAGTCAGATTATCCATTAAGCAAAAAAGAGCACACCATAATAAACAATTTTGCCGTTGAAGAAATAGACCGATCTTGCTACAAATCATAGCAAGATCAGTCTGTTTGTTGAACTTGATTGTAATACATATTATGCGAAAAGATAACCCTCATCCTCGTACTTTGTCTGTAATTCGAAAAGAGCACAAGACAGAAAAATAAGAGATTTGAGCCATAAGTCTTCAATGGACACGCTCGCTTAGTATTGATCTAGTGGAGCGGTCGCTCCACGCCAGTCAAGTCGTACGGCGCGCGCACACTCTCATTTAAAAAGGCTGGAGCAAACCCACTTTTACTGTAAGCATCAAAGTGGCATTTTCGGCCTACTGGATCTTAAAATTGGAAAATCTCACATTGTTGCGAAATATCCTAATTTCGAGCTATGGCCGACCCTACACCATGTACCAAATTTGGGAACAATAGGTTACGCCCTTTGCGAGCTAGAGGACCGTGAAAACAGTGTTTTAGGGCGGTTTTCAGTAATCTTAGGCCGGGTAGGACCAACTTTGGATTAGCTAATTATCGATAGTTAGTGAGCAGTTAACCAATGAATCCAGTTGGCGCGATTTCCACAGCCAATGGGATTCACTTACTTCCACTAACTATCGATAATTAACTTAATCCAATTTTAGTAGTCTCCTGGAATTCAAATCCGGTAACAAGGCCACAGCCTAAACTGCTGCACCGATTGATCTCACATTTTTACCACGTGTGCACTTTTGGCGTCTGATTTAACCTTCACCCCATGAATTTTTTGTGCCGCCATTTTGAAATCGGAAGTGACGTCATATCTCGTCAACGGCTCGACCGATCGGAACGAAATTTACGCCAAACGATTCAGACGGTCAACTAAACAGGTTATCATTAGCAAAAAAACTAAAAATTATGTTAACGAAACCGGAAATGACGTAATAAAATTTGAAATACATCTATTGGCATTTCGGCAACAAAGGTTGATCCAATTATTATCATATTTATGTAACGTATGTACTTTTGATATCTCATTTGACTTATTATAAAACCAACCGGAAGCCGCCATTTTGAAACCGGAAAAGACATCATATCTCAATAACGGCTAAATAGATTTGAACAAAACCAGCGCTAAACAATTTAGACGGTCAACTTTATGTATTATCACAATCATATTTGCAGTTTCCCATACCGAAACCGGAAATGACGTCACACATTTTAAAAATCTTAAAAATTTACATTTTGATGCAATAAATATACTATTTGAGACAGCTTATAATAACATGTAATCATGTTTAAATTATAATTCATGGGATCAGTGATTTCAGCAGCCATTTTGAAACCGGAATTAACGTCATATCTTGAAATTTGGTTGACTGATCGGTATGAAACTACCGCCAAACGATTCGGAAGGCCATCTCTTTGGAATAGGAACAGTCAAACTAGAATTTTCCTATTTATGAGACCGGAAATGACGTCATTCAAATTTAAAAATTATTATAATCCCCTCCTATATAATAAATACATATTCAGAAAGCTTAAAATGATACACATCATTTATAGATATACATTCTATGTGGCAGTGCAGTAAGTTCAGCAGCCATTTTGAAAACCGAAGTGTTGCCATATCTCGGAACTCGGTTGACTGATAGGAATGAAACATATATACATATGTATATATGTATATTTGATGTATATTTTATATCTGGCCTATACTTCTAAGCTATTTATATACACGATGCGCCAAGTATTTTTTGATTTTCAAATAAAGTTTTGACTTGGCTCATTTTTTGATATCACTACTTTTCAGTGCAGAATTTTTTAGATTTCATATTTTTTTTAGTTGAAGAGACTTGGCTGTTTTTTTTTACACGGAGTGTTTTTATGGGGATGCTGTTTACTCCCACACTCAGTAAAAATATCAATAAAACTTAAACTTTAAAAAGGGTGTTTCTGAGTTTTAGGGACAGTTTTTCAAGACTCTGCTAAATTTTAAACAGTTCTTTGGGACTTTATTGCCATGGCAACAAGCAATAGCATTCGTTGAATGATCGATTAATTACTGGTTTTAGCAGAGTATAGAAAAGCCTGCAGTTATAAGATAAATCAAGAAAATCCAATGGTCAGCTCATTGAAATTCGATTAAATTAAATTAAATCTGCGACTGGAGACAGTTTCTTACTTGAAAAAAGTTTCAAACTAATTAATTACTTACATCGAATTCAAAAGAAGAACATTTTATAACTTAAAAAAAATACGTAATATTAAGAAAGTCTTGAAATTCTGGCAGCGAAGAGCGCGTTTCCCTGACTCGCTTCTTTTGAGCTCAGGTAATTATGCACACTCTTCTATAAACTTGACTCCGCGATGGTTTTAATGAATACAACAACCCTCCTCAGTTCCAACTAATCGTGACTGACTTTACTTCGGCACGGTTACACAAACAGACGGGTCAAACTTTGGCGTATACTCAACATATTCGCAAACATTATTGTATTAATTAAACTTGTGGGTCCTTTCTTTATCTTTTCAGTTCTTTCTTGTTTTGACAGACCCAATCAATGAGATATTTTCGGTTCCTATTCCTATGTGTCCAAGTGGAATTAGTATATGAAAGCAAATTTCGAAAACTTTACCGAGGGGCATTTCTAAAACTTGATTCCTTGCCTTTATGTTTGACCTGCGTTAGAATCGAATGAAAGTCGTTCTTAAGAAAACCAAAATCCAAAAATGGCCTGTGGGACATTTCTGGGGGCTATGCCCACCAAGCCCCAGACAGCAAATCAGCAGGAAAAGTGAAAAATGTAATTCAATTAAATAACGGTTTTTAAAATGACTCATACCTATTTGCTGATTGAACGTGGCAAGTGTAATGCAGCCTTCCTGCACACAGCGCTCCTCTAGAGAGAAGTGGGAACTAATTGCATAGTTCCGTGGAAAGGCTATTATATTAATTAAATGCGCTCTCTTCTCCTGACTTATTTACTTCAAGACAGTTAAAAGCGAGCAGAAAACTTGAAGACGGTTGAAAAAAGCTCACTCAAGCTTTTCCAAATACTTTTCAAACAACGAGAAAAACACAAGAATTTACTATCGTTTTTCTATTCTCTCGCTTAATGAAATAACTAGAGATCCTGAAATGTCAGGGTTTTCTTATATTAATTTAATTCGTTTTGAACCGATAATCTTGAATTACCGATCAATGTTTTCAATAGCTCAAGATCAAGATAGAATAATAAACAGACGAACAAAAGCAAGAGGACAAAATAAACTAAGAATCGAATAACATAAATAGTTAAATACTGCATTGAAAATAAAAACAAATTTGACATTTATTAAGATCCGTTCGTTGCGGTTTCCAACAAAAGCAACCGAAACAGAAACCACGTCGGATCGTCGGCCATCCATCACGGTATCTGAAACTATTCAATATTTCATATATTTATTAGTACGTGATACGTACTATATGTAACTCAATACGTACTCAATACGTACGTAACTCAATACGTGATGCAGAGTCACGATTCAGATATTGATTCGTGTAATATGCGCCCAATATTAACAAGAATTATTAATAAGATAAGAAAATAACTCAATTATTACCTAAACTAGAGGGACCCGTCATGTAAAACATGACCAATGCGCACCAGTGGGGAATGCGTAAAGAAGAACCGATTGAGTTGAGATATTTGGGAGCAGAGTGTGCGTCGTTAATAACTTAAGTTAATACACACAACAGCGTTTGCATGACTCAACTGCCCAACAGAATACGAAGATGAGTAACGTAGGAAAGTAATTTAATCATAAATATTATCATAAAGTACTATTATAGAAATGGTATTTCAAATGAGTTTCCAAATGCTCATCAGAGAATAGTTAAAAAATTAAGAAAACATTTCGCCAGCCTTGGTGCGTTGTGACGACCTATTCTTCATTTCGTCGTTTAAGTGGCAAAACCGCCTATCTGACATTTTTTTGAAATCCCGCTTTATTGTTGAATTGAATTCTTCTCTTTCATTGGCTTCATTTTGTAACCTTGGAAACCCTCTGGAACCAATCAAAATGCTCCTAGCAACTAAAAACAAATCCGCCTATTGAGAAGGCTGTGAAAATACCGCGTATCTGACAGCTTGCTGTGGCCAGGAATGGGCGCTAGTTTGGTAAGTGCAGTTTTATGTCATTTTAAGTAACAAATCTGTTTGAAATGTTTAATATTTAGTATTATTCAGTATTTAAATGGTCTCTTAAATTAGATGATGTATTATTATATCCATCCTTTTGTTTATTAGTGGCTAAAACTTAGTTTTAAATTGCTATTGAAGTTACGCGGTTTTGCAACCTATAATTTGAGCTCAATGTGCGAGACATAGGCGGTTTTAACCTAGAAAATAAAATGTATTAGGTATCTCTGCCTGTTGCTTATAGTTGTTTAATTTTGATTCCAGATTTATTATTGATCAATCTACTTTAATAATGTCGGACTTATTGGACTTGCGGTGCAAAAATGGCAAAAGGAACCATCGGAAAGTTAACGGTAAGCCATTTAGTTTACTCTATTTTCCAATTATTTTTGACCTGTAGTAATATTTTCCTTTTATTTAGCCATCATCACAGATGACGATATCGAAGCCGCTCTGCTAGAAGATATCATTATTCAAGAGGACTCATTTCAAGATGAACAGATGCTTCAAGATCCGCCTCCATGTGAGTTGAACGCTATTCATAATACCGCTGAAGAAACTACCAGGTGACAAGGCTCAGAAAGATGGTCATGATGTAGATTTTGACGATGTTCAAGATGTAGATATTAACGATGTTCAAGATGATAACGATGTTCATGATGTAGATGTTAATGATGTTCATGATGTAGATATAAACGATGTTCAAGATGATAACGATGTTCATGATGAAGATGAATACGACGTTGATGATCCTGATCCTGTAGCTGAAGATAACATTCCTGAGGAAAATGTACCTGAAGTTGTGAATCCTGAAGAAGTTATTGAGCATGGAGACATGAACGAAGGCAGGAAGCGGCGCCTACTATCGGATTCAGCTCAGTGGAAGAGGAACAAGAACAAGCAACTTAGAATGGAGGGAAAAGCTTACAAAGGTTACCGTAAAGTTGGCGGGCGCAGTGTTCAGGATGTAAACCGGGAGAAAAGAAAGCTTGGTGGAACATGTACATCTGAGTATTGTAGAAAGTCGGCTGTTCGAATGTGCCAAAATTTTGATGAGGTGACGAGGAGAGCGATATTTACAAAGTTTTGGCAAGAGACGAACTGGGACCAGCGAAAGATATTTTTGACACAAATGGTTACAGCTAGGGATACAAAGCGCACAAGCTCAGGTCCCGAATCAAGACGACAGTGCACGTTGTTTTATCATCTTGTCGATGAAAAAAACGTAAAGCAGCCAGTCTGCAAGAAAATGTTTTTAAATACCTTGAGTATCAAAGCTTGGACTGTACGTTATTGGTTGAACCAACAGGAGCATGGCATGGTCACTAGCAAGACCGTAGCCAATGTCAAATTGCCTCGACAGGATAAGAAGGGAGAAGATATGACCTTTCTGAAGTCATTTTTTGACTCGCTTCCAAAACTACCATCACATTATTGTCGCCGTTCGTCTACCAAGTTGTACCTGGAGACGTTTATTCCCAATAAATCCCACTTGTACAGGATGTACGAGAGTAAATGCCATCAAGAGAAGAAGGTGGTACTCAGCAGGAACACTTTCGATAAAGTGTTCCTCAGCGAAAACATTGGTATGAAACCGGAAACGTTTCTGAAGTTGATTACCAGAAACACATTGCTGCAAAGAACAGGGCTAGGGAAGAGAAGGCTGCAGATAAAGCTGATGCAATTGCAGGTAAGTGCCATGTTTTCACAATGGATTTACAAGCTGTAAAACTGGCACCATTTCTGCAAGCAAGTGCTCTATATTATAAAACCAAACTTGCTGTGCATAACTTTACAGTTTACAATCTGGCTTCTAACGAAGCCAGTTTGTACTGGTTTGATGAGTCGGAGGCAGAGCTTGTCGCCTCCACCTTCATCAGCTGCCTGGTGGCAAATTTGGAAACCGTAATAAAAAAAAATCCACTTCCAATTATTTTATATTCTGATGGCTGTACCTACCAGAACAGGAATTCGGTCATGTCCAGTGCCTTGATGAGGCTGTCCATCAAATGCAACATTGCAATCACCCAAAAAATTCTGTGTAAAGGACACACTCAAATGGAATGTGACTCTGTGCACAGTACGATTGAGTGTAGACTGAAAGGTAAGGAAATACACTTGCCAACGCAATACCACGAGCTGTCGCAAGAAGCTCGTAGGGTTCCATTCCCGTATGACTCAGTATACCTTGACCACAAGTTCTTCAAAAACTATGCGGCAAGCGATGTCCAAGTATTTCCATCGATACGGCCGGGTAGGAAAGCTGGCGACCCAACGGTCACAGACTTGAAAGTTTTATTCTATGATCACATCAGTGGAGTCTTGAAATATAAGTTGGAGTTTGATGATGCAGACTTCAAAGTAATACCCCAGCGAATGCGTGTGATTGACATTGCAGCAGAAGCGCCTCCTCTTTACAACGCAAGGCTCAAGATTCCTGCCCGCAAGTGGCAGAACCTGCAAGAATTGAAATGTGTGCTGCCACACTATTGCCACAAATTCTATGATGACTTGCCCCATGAGTAAGCCCCTGAGAAGAACATTTAGCACAATGTCAGATAGGCGGTTTTGCCACTTAAGCGACGATTTGTGATACCAATTCATAATTCATAGGTATACTATTATTTGCTATTGCTACCCCAGTAAGAAGGATAACTTATTGTGTGGAGGTTGGCTTTCATTATATTATCTGTCTCTCTGAGGTAGAAGGGAGGAAGTTTATTTTATCAATTTTGAGTTACACACTTTTGGAATGATGTAATCAAGCTCTTCCAATTACCATTTGACTGATGTCAACATAATACAGCTATATTGGAGTATTCTCTTACACAATGACGCATGCCACCTATACAAAATTATGTTTTTAAGAAGTCAGAAATACCGATTTATGAGCTCACCCAAGCTCGCACCTCAAGAAAAACTGAAATGGACTTCCAACCTTCTACTTCTAAAACACGGACAAACTATCATTAGGCATGTACGGTCGCATGACAGCTGTCAACCAATGAGAAAACATTCTTCACGTAAACTTGCTTTCTGCTTTCACTTTCGTGTTATAAATTTTTGTGTTATTCAAGAATTGTATGTAAATTGAATGAATATTATAATAAATAAAAATTAATGAAATGAAATGAAATGAAATGAATGACTTGATATTCACTTGATATGTATATTGTAAAAATTAAACATTGATGCTAAACGCTGTCTCCGTCTTTATCATGATACCACTAATAAGAAACAATGAAACGTAAGGATACAATATAATACAATAGGCATCCTGCGTGAGAAAAGGTTGCCATAGTAACCTATACAAAAGTATAGGGAAAAACAAATCTGACAGTGGCAATCCAAATCTCATATTTTGAGTGATTACTTGTGAAAGAAAGATATTTAAGTAAGTACAAGCTAATAATAATACGCAATATTTATCTTTACACATGTTCAAGTTAAATATTCATCTGATAAATATGATTTATTGCTATTATTTAGAGCTTTGACACATTTCCCCTACCATAGCAGCCTCCATTTTTCTACCACTGTGACGTCACGAGCAGGATTCCTATACAAAAGGAATGATTGAATCTTCGTCGTCGCTCATAGTAATCAGAGTAACATCGAAGTAAAAAAGTTTAAAGTAAAATACCTATACCTATCTGACATCTATCTGAAGATCGATATCTTACAAATAATCAACACAATTATATACTACTACATTAAACGCATAGGTACTTTAAATATTAAACGTATTTATGCATAAAATATGAAAAACTATATTGACTTTGGTTTGTTGACGGTTTCACAGCCATCTTGAAATGGGTTTACAGGAACAAAATACGACTTTGACGGCTTTAAGTTTCTTGCCGTGAGGACGTTTTCTATGTAAATGTACCTAATTATGGCCAGTTATAACGTGTTAAGGTAGATTTGTTACAAATACGAAGGGATAAGGTATGCGTCTGAGGTGAGTTTCGGCAATTTATTTATTTACAAAAAGCAGAAGACGTAATAATTTTAGACGTGATGGGCAATGAAAGGCGCGCGCAATAAAAAGCGTTCCCCACAGACAGACAGAACTGGGCAACTATAAGTATAATGTAATAAAAATGAAATTGTAAAGATGTTCTTTAATGAATGATGGCTTTTCAATACTAAAAGATTCTTGAAGGTCGAGGTAACATTCCAGTGTTCATGACTCAAACTTAATGACTCGTCTGTAATAGATTGTATGCTTGTAAGGGACAGAAAAGTCAAAACATTGTGAATTGTAAAGTGAATTTAGCCGCTTTTACCCAAGAAGAGCTAATTGTCTATGAGGCTACCCGCAACACATGACTGTAATGCGGGTTGCGTTTCGAAGGAGCTCCAAGCTAATTTGCATTACTTATTCAAACTGAGAGAATATAGATTCATTTTAGAAGGTCAATACAATTTATCAAAAAAAAATGAATGACTAACTGGCTTCGTCATTCCAGAGGCATAGGTCGAAGAATGAAGTTATCTCCACCCCCAACCCGACATTGTTGGAAGGGGGTATGGATATACAATATCGTTATTTTGATATTTAAATGAAGTAATTGCAATTCCTTTGCAAGTAAGTTGCAACTTACAGTTGTAAAATCGATTTCAATTATCTACTTTGTTGATACAGTTCCATCAACTCACTAACGTGGCTGATATTCTTGAAAACCATAAAAATAATTAAATACTCTTCAAATAATAACTAATTTTAAAAACTAATTGAATTCTCCAATACATTTAGCTGTCAATATCCGATGAAACATCGATGAGCGCCTTCACTGGTCTTGAACCCAGGGACTTCCTAATGCGATCTGGATTATAACTCTACTTCTTTGTCCCTATGAAATCCCCGTGAATCCCCTGGGCATGCGCGGTCAAGCACTTCACCAGCCTTTGATGTGTAACTTGCGTCTTTGACCGCAAGAAAATACATCTTTCTTTTGTCTTTCTTTGTGGATTCGGAAAGTAAGTAGTAAAGAATGATATTAGATATTATCTTGTTTGTTATTTCTGACCAATTGCTGCATTTTGAAAGTAAAAGAAGCGGATTAGAAGATGATTATGCCGTTCAATAACTTTACGCGACTGTCTGGAACTACTGAATTAATAACTAAGAGCGTCACGATTTACCTGTACCTTCATGTATTGATATTTCATGACATTATGACCTTGAGTCCTTTTGAAAGAGTCGACAGGACTCGCAGAAAATTTCGATTTCGATGTTAAAAAAAATCCTAGAAATGCATGAAAATGCATTAGCTCTGGGTTGAACGTGACATTTGTGACTTTAAATCGTGTTTTGCATGTTGCATATACTGCTGTGAAGTAAGTTATTTTAATTCAAATATTGAAAACCACAAACATTAAAAGGCGGCCCCTACCGATTGTTTTCAAAATTTAGCAACATAGAGATAAAGAGTAAATCTGTGTCTCTAGTGCCCAACAAAATAATTGAGCGAGCGAAGCGAGCGTCTCCTTTTGACTCTTTTGACACGGACCTCTGTTTTTTTTTTTTTTTTTTTTTTTTTTTTTTTTTACTTTTGGTTGCTATCTGGAGCAATAGAAGTCGCACCGTTTCACCTATCGATCTGAAATTTGGCACACATGTAGAGACAACCTTTTCTGTTTGCTGACCCAATTTTTTTTTGAAATCCATTGATTGGTTAAAATTTAAATAAACATCTCCTGATAGGCTGAAAAATGAAAATGGTCTTCGACAAATGTGATCAACCTTATATTTTGCATGGTCATTAAGACCAACATTGTCTCTTATTTTACAAATTTTCAGCCAAATCCTCCCATTGGTTAAAAATTAAAAAAATATTTCATGTGCTTTTTGAAATTTAAACCAGAACTGTATGACCGATCAACTTAAAAATTTGCATGGTCATTGGGTTCAACATTATCAGTATTTTTGACAATTTTCAGACTAAACTGTGTTTAAATTCAAAAGTTAATGACAGTTTACGGATATTTTGCGTGTTGGCTGTCATATTTCTCTAATTTCACATTTCACGGCATCTTCGAATCTTCAGTTCAAGGTTGTTAGAGCAGAAACTTTCAAACGTATATGAAACTGATGACCGTTTAAAACGAGATCCTGTGATTTTTGAAAATTAACAAGGAATCGTTCAATCCCAAAGGTTTAATCGATCAACTTAAGTTAAAACATTGCGTGGTTATTGGGACCAATATTTTAGGAATTGGGACATTTTCGATAAACAGAATTTCGGTTCGAGGTGTTGCGCGTATCCGTGCTCGCTCATCAACGCGTTACTCAGAGAGTTTTCCTAGTAACAAATATTTTTTCTCGTTTGGAGGAAGTGCTAACATAAGCAATATATGAGTCTTTTTGGCACCTCTGCCCAGAAATGACTAAACAAAAAACAAAACTTTGGGGCCACTAGAGACACAGATCTACTATTTATCTATAACCTGTGAAAATTTGAAGACCATCGGTAAAGCCGATTAGAAAAAAGTAGAGCCGCCTTTTTGTGCTTCATAAGACATGGATTTCATCAAGTATCGTAGACTCTTAACCCGTGAAAGTATAATGTGGTCATGTACATGGTCTACTTGTGGAATGAACCATATGTGTTGCCATTGCGTTGTTTGGCATCTGGGCAGCCGTGTCGTCTTTCTTCCTTCACTCTGTTCAACGGACCTTTTCTCTTGTGTATTCAATCTCTTTGTTGCGTCTCCTCCCGGGCCTTCCTCTGCCTCTTTCAATGTTTTACGCCATTGTCCAAAACACAATCCCTTTCTCTATTTGTTGTTTATATACCCATTGGCCGCTTATACATAATTTGGTTGCCGAAAGAGTGTTTTATTTTAAATGTAATTCTTATTAATAATATTACGATGATTTTAGAGTCTGCGCTTCTCAGTGCTTTAGTATATTTGTATCTATCTATTGTTTCAAGAAACACTTTTTGTACTTATATCTATACCTAGATAATAGGGAAGTCTCATAGAATGTAGAATGAAATAAATACGTGGATTTTTTAAAATATACATGTTTCTGATCTCGATTATCAAAAAATTTATTCTGTTGGATAAATACTCGTAGTAGCAAAGTTTTAATCGAATCTGAATGAAATGAGTCACTTATCGAGAGCGCAAGAACGACCCAAGGGACAACTGACGTCAAAAACGTGTATTGAATCACATAAACCCAATGCATAATCACGATGAGACTGGTTGCTGATAACATTGCTGTCTACGTCATAATCGTTCATGTTGTCCAACTCTGTTTTACCAGCCTGAATGTTAGGCGATATTTCAATGCGAGATTTGACAATGAAAATGACGAACTAGACAAGGAAAACAAGTGTTGACATTTATAATTTTTCCTCTAATTTTTAATTTAAACTTAAGAAAAAATGAGGAGACTTCCCTATTATTATTTCATGTTACCCTGTACCGAGTAATACATACCTAGGTATTTTGTTAGGCACATTTTATTTGAGGTATTTTACATTAAAGATTCAATATTTAAATTAAATAATTGTTTCCCTTGTTAATTTTACTATTATTTGATATCCGGCACAAATTGAGGATCAGCTAGTGGCGCCGCCTCTTCAAGCGCGGCTAATAATTGTACTAAGTAATTTGGCGGTATTCTGTTCTGACTTCTGTCTGCTGAGTTGTGAAATTGTGTTTTTTTCGTGTTCGCTTGTTGTTGTTGATGTAATGGCGGCTTCTAGCACGTCTACGGATGATGAATTTGAAAATGAAGATTATGAAGCTGCCTCTACCGGCATGGAAGTTGTGGATCGTGGAGCAATGTGTTGAGGGAAATGGAACATTACCAGAAATATTGAATGGAAATGGATGTAATTGAAATGGAATGGAATGAATGGAAATGGAAATGGGAATTGAATGGAAATTTTTGAAATATACACTTCTGGTGGGGCGTAGCTTCCGCTCCAACCTTCTAATATTGCACTAATGTTTTGCTGTGGTGCGGGTAACTAATAATACGAGAGTGTATGGACAATTTGACTTATGTGTGCGTTCAACATAAGTCTTTTCATGTTTAAACATAATTTTTTTAAATTAAGGAATGGTAGAATCATCAATTCATGAGTAAGTAAGAGTAAAATATAGATTTAAGCTGAATTAGGTTGTTGACTTCTGTCTGTTGACTTTATATTTATTCCTCAAATAAAGGTCTGGATAATAAGATTATTGATGTAAATGATGCAAATTAAAATTAAAAAAGTTCTATTTACTCTATTTATTTATATTTATCTAAATTCAAATAGCTTCAAATTATTATTAATATTAGTTAACCATTTTGTTAACTAGGAAAACGCTCAGTGTAACGCGTTGATGAGCGAGCACAGAACGTACAACATCCCCATTCACGATACACGACACGGCACAAGACTATTTTCTCTGCAACTTTCCAATCTCCATATAAATACCCTGGATGAATAACAGATCCATTGTGTCGTGACTTACCTACATACTTTTTCCATACTTTTTCTCTGGATCTCACATTGAAAATTGATATTTCAGGACGTACAGTTCGTTTTTCCTATGTTTGAACTCTCTACAGACCGTGTCACAGTCAGTTGTTCTGTTAGGCCGAGAAAGACAACATTGCCAGGTGAGCGCGCAATAAAGTCTTTCTCGGCCTAGCAGAACAACTGACTGTGGCTCCATCTGGTGAGTTCAAACATAGGAAAAACGCACTGTAATGACCACATGAATGAATATTCATGTAACTATATTCTGTAACATTTACGTATTTTTCACAGCTCTGTCCCACCTCATTATCGACTTCATCGGCGAATTTTCAACTAACGATATTTTGTTCCTCTTATTTCTCTTTGATTATATTTTTTCCGAGATGTTGAACTTTTTCAAAGTTTAACATCATTACAAAATGTGTCCTGTAATTTGTTTCTTTGGTCCTTCTTTGGTCCTTCTTTGTTTCTTTGGCCCCTTGTTATTATCATATTGGCTCTGTACTATGGAATATGAAGCTTCCAGATATTATGGATGTGGGATGACTAATAAGCAATCTTATTAGCTCGTTTACGTGTAGGCGTTATGTAATTACTTCATATCGAATGAACATCTAAACGTTGTCGACGCTATGCAATAATCATAGATGATTGGCAACTAATCAATTAGCAGATAATTGCACTGTTGGTTGATTTCCAGCTCCTTTACACGTTATTAATTAATGTTCGAATATGTTGGAAGGAGCAAGGCTTGAACGATAAGCGTCAATATCACACGGGCGCGTTGGAAGGGGGGGGGAGGTATTGGGGAAATACCCCCTCTAATTGAATTCCCCTCCCTAGGTTCTTATACATTTATATGTCTAGATAAAGTGTTAAAATCGAAATGCACCGAATTCATGCCTGAAATTCAAAAAATTTCCGGGGCATGTGCGCCCCGGACGCGTATTTTCACAGTATACCCAGCTCCAGCCACCGTCACCTGATTGGTGTGTCTTGGTAACGTGGTCAATAGTTGATTGATCACCACGGTTGCGAAATTGAAAATTATCTGTCAAAACATCTCATCCCACGCACTAAGAAAATAAATCTTCGAAATATACACTGTAAAAATTATTTGTAAATTTATATCGCCGAGGTACATTTGATTTTAAATGTTGTGTCTGGTTAATTGGCAATTACCCATACATATTGAGTCTATTTACCCATAAAGTATTGGTTTTCGAGCATTAAGTGCACATAGTATCATTGAAATTAAAGGGACGTGTGAGGTTAATTTACCACCTGTGGTCTTAAAAGAGTCCAAACAGTGTGCTTAAATAAACCTAGACAGCATCAGGCTAAAATAACGGAGACATGTTTGGTGAATTTAGGTGTTCGTTACAATAACTTTACATAGATAGCGTTGCCGTATTTTTATATTATGTCGGGCTCAATTTAACAGCCTGTTCAATATTAATTAACAAAGACACAGTCGGGCTAAAATAACGGAGACGTGTATAATAAATGGAGGTGTTCGTTAATAGTTATAATTCTTTCATACTCCCAAATTCCGCCAGTAATTCATCATTAATGTTCAATGCATTTAAAAATATTTCCTTGAACGACAATGTTTGAATGAAGTCTAAAATGTATGTATTGACGAATAGCAGCAAGAATTTCCATCTGCCTGTTGAGCTCAGCTTGATGGGCCGTGGACTTCTACGCAGCTTCCCCTGACTGACATGGGTTCAAATCTCGGGAGAGGCAAACCAATTTAATTTCTACAACTAGTAGTATGTGAAATGGCTTCAATAAATCCGTTGTCAAAATGTGATTATTGCAGTTCATTAAGTTGTAATGATTAATTCAAATTTAATTTTTTTGAAGAAGATAGTTGAAATTACCCAAACATTGGGGCAGTAAATTTATAGCATTGGTGTGGTTTATTGAATACAATGTTCATATAAATATACCCAGTCATAGGGACGGTAATTTGAATGGATCGTCAATGTATTTTAAGCTATAAAGAGAGTTAAAATTAACCAAACATTGGGGCAGTAAATTTACGTGCACGAGGAAATATATTAAGGAAACATTCAAGTTATTTCATATGAACAGTGTAGTCGTACATTTAACCGTATTGTCTGCACAAATGTGGCTTCCATAAACATTATAGGTAAAATAACAGGCAAACTTTTAACAGTGTATAATGAGAGAAAATTATGTGATTGATGTCTGTCTACATGGATGACTTGGTGACAATTGACATTGAGACCTACAATCCTATCGATATCGTATTACTATCATATCGTTATTACCTATACTATTATCGTAGAAATCTTGGCTCTATCTTCTGAAGCTGCAAACTGTTGATTGGTGCGAAGATACGTTGACATTTGTGACCGAATTCATAACTCTGATACGATTTATTGCATCACTCATCTATACATGTGCTTAGATTGATCACACCGCAATTTGCAAAAGAGTAAATGTCAGTCACTGAAAGTGTGGTGCGAACTGACACTTTTCCTCTCAAATATTTCATAAAATCTTTGCTCAAATATTTTGCTAAAACTATTATAAAATCTTTTACACAAATAGAACATGCTTTATATGACATAAGATTTGATTTACTCACCCTTTGACAAAATATTTTACCATCAAATTGTCTTGTTTACACGGTAAACCTTCTTTGATGAAACTATATTATTGAGCGAGCGAAGCGAGCGTCTCCTTTTAGCTCTTTTGGCACGGACCTCTGTTTTTTTTTGTTTTTTTTTGGTTTTTTTCCGTTTACTGACGCTATACAGGTCAGAGTTATTCTTCGATCGAGCTGAAATTTTGCACACATGTGGAGACAACGTTTTCTGTTTGCTGACCCCTAATTTTTTTGAAATCCATTCATTGGTTAAAATTTAAATAAATATCTCCTGATAGGCTGAAAAATGAAAACGGTCTTCGATAATTCTGATCAAACTCATATTTTGCATGATCATTAAGACCAATATTGTCTCTTATTTTACAAAATTTCATCCCAATCAGTTAAGAACGTATGAAGTTATTTACATTTTTAATATCTGTCAGTAATGAAGTATCAAAATGAATGTTTTCCAGTGCCAATTGAAAATTGATTCTGATTTGCTTTATGAACCAGGTGCTTAGATGCTATTTTAAAGTTTCGATGAAAAGCATACACTTTTAAGTTGATATCATAATCAATTTAATATGGATGTATATGTTTTCTGTGCGTTGTGTATACGCATTTCCGGTTCGAGAATTTGCACGTACCCGTGTTCGCTCATCAACGCGTTACACTGAGCGTTTTCCTAGTTTATTGAGCGAGCGTAGCGAGCGTCACCACGGTACTCTTATGGCACTTTCTCTGTGTGTTTTTTTTTTTTTTTTTTTTTTTGCCTGCACTGCCCAGGTCAAACCGCACAACCAATCGATCTGAAATTTTGTACACATACTAACGTATTCTATGCGATCCCTGGGATCTTTTCTGAACGAGATCCTGTGATTGGTTCAAATTTTATAAAAATTATCTTTCGATTGGTTGGTTCGATCAATTTGAAATTTAGCAAAGTCATTGCAACCAACATTGTACCCAATCAAAAAACAATTCAGCCAAATCCTCCAATTGGTTCAAATTTGAAACCATTTTTCCTGTGATTTTTGAAATTTAATATGGAACCGATTGACCGACCAACTAAAAACTTTGCATGGTCATTGGTACCAACATTTAAGGTATTTTTGCCAATTTTCACTCTAATATGTCGTTATTTTCAAAAGTTTTTGTCATTTTAGGGACTTTTTGCGTGTTGGCTGTCAAATTCACGTCGACTTCGAATCTACAAGGCAAGGTTGTTAGAGCAGAAAGTTTTAAACGATATGAAACTAATATTGACCGTTCAACAGATTGATCTGATATTGTGTACACACTAATATCATATCATATGAGTGGTCCCAGGTATATTTTTTGAACGAGATCCTGTGATTTTTGAAAATTAACAAGGAACCGTTCAATCATAAAGGTTTAATCGATCAACTTAAAACTTAGCAAGGATTGGCAACTTAAAACTAAGCAAGGATTGGCACCAATATTTTTCATTTGTATACTTAATTTAAAACGGCCTATAGCCACACCACCATTTGACCTATCAAATGGTCTTCGATTAATCTGATCAATCAAACTCATATTTTGCATGGTCGTTCAGACCAACATTGTCTCTTATTTTACAAATTTTCAGCCCTACCAGTCAAGAACATAGATGCACTTATTGACAGTTTTAATAACTGTCAGAAATGACATTTCAAAACAGAAATTCCACTGCATTCTGGGTTGCTCTATGTAGCAAAGCAAAGTTTATAGATGGCTATTCTCAATATCAAGTAAGACAGATTCTTTTCTTAGTTGATCATATTGCAATACATAATGTAGTCAAAATGTAATGTATGTATTTCATATACATAGGTATAGGTATACCTTATCTAAAATAATTTATTTTACGATATGGATTGTGTTTCACAGTTATGAAAACGACGTTTTGACTAGATAACATCATATTTTACACATTTCCAGCCCAATCGGTCAAGAATTTACAGACTTATTGCTGTTTTAAGTGTTTGAATATCTGTCCAAAGAGATTGATGGAAAAATATCAGTACAATAATATGTTATTTAATTGATCCAGAGTGTTTATGAAAAGTTGCAGGGAAAATTGGTAATAAATAATGTATAGTTAGTTATCTTTGATTGAATGGATCGTGCTATGATTGGCGATGTCGTGCGTGTCGGTGCTCGCTCATCAACGCGTTACACCGAGCGTTTTCCTAGTATTTACAATATTTATACCTATTTAATTGACAATGCTCTATACAAATACCCTGTATATGTCTTTTGAGATTAATAAAAAATACAATACAAACCAAGGGATCAATCTTGCTAGAAGCTAATAGGTATACGAACTGGAGTAAATGTATCTTGTAAAACAACTGGACTGATCGATCAATAATGCGAAAAACACAACGACAAAATAATAATAATAACAACAATTTAATCTCCATTAATTTAATCTCTGTTAAAAGATCATCAAGTTCCTGAAACCAAGATATCTCTTAACGTCATCAAATTTAACTTTCTTGCAGAGAACTACTTAGAGAGATCTGTTAAAGAGAAAATTAAAATAAACGTTTAAGTGAGATCATCTTTCAAAGTAATGAACAGCTGGTATAAGGTGGCAATTCGATTTTGCTTCTTGTTGCAGACACATTTTAAGAAAAATCGGAGACGAGGTCGACGTAATTAATTGAAATTTTATCCATGATTCGATAAAAGATAATTGAATTTTAGTGGAATTGATTTTCTTTTCTCGCATCTAAAAAGATTTTCTCGCATCATGAACAGCACGCATTTACAAGCATGTCATCGTATCAATTTGACATCAATATTGGTTCACAGGTTTGGTCTCCAAATGTATTCTTTTACACGGTTTTGTTGCAAAGTATGAAGCAAAATGAACAAAATACTACTAATATACAATTAGACTGATCATGTGAACATCCTAGCTGACCAACTAACAATACGGACATTCATTAGCAATTTGCTCCCGGCTGAGCGCTAGTATCACCTCAACAAATATGTGGAAATTTTACGAACTTGAATTTGCTTTCAGAAACCGAAAGCCGTCTTTCCATGAATAAAGGACCGAAATTCCTTCAAACAAAAAAGACGCCGCCACAAAATATGAACCCAATTATCCTTATCATTATCATTAATTAATTATCCCAATTATCATTATCCTTTGTTAGTTGAAAACGCACGAATCTCGTTCGTTGTTAGCAGCATCAGTTCACACTTGACGATAACGAATCCCAACCTCAGCAAGTTTCTTCTCGTCTCATTCTCGCCGTCGTGTTGGTAGACGTGATTCTCGTTGATTGCGGTGCGAACTCGATTATCTCCCACGTGACGTTTTATCTCGCGGCAATCTCATTAGCAACTCAGTGGCGAGTTCTAGCGGCGGTGAACGGAACAACGTGGATCAAGTATTTACGTCCGGTTTTTCAATTCGACGTAAACAATCAGTATAAATTGCACCTTTTCAAGGGGTATAATCGGCTACTAAATAGTAAACATTGGTGTTATTATTTCCGTAATTCGCTATTACAATTGAACAATTAAAATTATGAAATATGTGAAAAATAAGTGAATTAATACGAAGTTTATTTTGTATTCGATCTAGAAATATAAAACAATATTTGTGTCCAAACTAAAAAAAGCTAAATATAGTGAAATTTCTGATTTTCCACGAATATGGGCACACATATTGTAAGTAAATTTATAAGTTGGTGTTTAGGTCGACTGAATAATTAATAGAATTTCATAAAAGTTATGACGATATTCGGAAATATTATCGCCAATATTTACTTGAGTGCAGCTGACTTTTAAAGCCGTCGGTCTTTATTTCGCGTAGTTCTGAGATAAAGAGGTTCACATAAGTTGTCCCAGATGTTGAAATGTATATGGTTCAAATATTACTTTTCAAAAAATGCGTGAAATTAAACCAACTTGTCAAATTAGGAAAGTTGTTGATGGGGAACCTAGTGAGTACTTTCCTTCAGAACATTTTCATAACGACACAACTTAGTTCTTATAAACACGTAACTCAAGTGTTTCGTTCCAAGTTGTTATTCACGAGAAACCTGAACTCGTTAGAAACTTATAAACGAAAATTCTTAATAACGAATAAATAAAATGGGAACTAATGTCGTAACAAATTTGATGTTTAAAGAAGGAGCGTTAGTTATATCCCGTAACGATGAATGAGATTTTCCAAACTAATTGAACAAATCTCTATTTTGATGCTTTTTGTGTTCTTGTTCCGTCAAACAAACCAACGGATTAGGACAATTATTTACAAAGTATGCATTCCTTTCTATTTCGTCAGCACATTGATTTCTACAAGTTCGGTCTCGTGGTTTCACCGGAAAATTGATTTATAGTTTATACTCAGCTTTACTGATGGATAATCTGAAACTAATGCTCATGGTTCAGGTCTATTAGGGTGTTAAACACGTTTTATGAAAACGTATATTATTTCCATGAATTTCGAAGGCTCATTTAGCAGAGCTTTTCGCTCTTCATTTAGCCTTTTCCTAATCTCCTTACTCTAAGGTAGTAATTTACTTAATATGTATTAAAATAAAAATATTAATTAGGATTCAATCACTTTAGGCCTATTTATTAGTATTTTGAATCGTATTATTCTCACGTCCTATAAAAAATAATAAAGTACAAGATAAATGATTCTCCCATGAAACTGTGAGTTTGCTTCAGAGTGGCATACATTCTACTGAATCAACTCGTGCAGCATTTAAGTAGAATGTATGTCAACCCGGCACAACGGCATTATTTGTCATAACAATATTAACTATATTATATGTGTGTGGTGAAAAGGAATACGAAGTGTAACCTTCGTGGTTCGTAGAAGATAACATATTCATAACGATCATACTTCTATTCATTGCTTCTCGAGTGATTCTACAATACAATCGGTGCTATTGATTGTTTGGCGAATAGATATCAGAAGTTCCGATGCGAAAAGCTCGAGAGCTTTCAGATTGAATACGGTTATAGAATTGAAAGCTCGGTTGTGAATGAATACAAAAGCAAATATTTCCATGACTACGTTGCCATTCAGAAGGTGCCAGATGGAATATCTACTTTAGCTTATTTACTTTTGTATCGAGATAATACGACCACGTTTTTATGCAAATACTTATATTGCAAGATATCCTCATATTTATTTTTGGATTGAAATTGATACATCGTTATTTTTTCTTCTCAGAACTGTTATCTCCATTTTGAATAATTGAAGTTTACACAAAGCCGTTATTTGTATAGAGGTTATTTCTTTTCTTCCGATCATAAGTTCGGATTATGTTAAGGTAAAACATTTTTAGGAAGATTCTATATAATTATAAGCAATCTTGATAGTAAAAAAATAATCCGATTAACTGACTGAAGTTAATATCGGAAAATAATTTACCATGTTAATGGTCATTATGTAAGGGCTAGGGTGCAACAAGAGCGCCCACTTTAGCCATGAGTTACAGTGTCCAATTACAATGAGTTGCAATAATACAAAACATAGAAACAATAGGTATTGAAAGGGAAATAAATACAAAATAAATACACATACACACACACACACACACACACACACACACACACAGAAAGAAGAAAAACACGCAGGCAAAAACACAGGTAAAATATACTTCGTTGAAGCTGTGCTTACATTTAGAGACAAGTAATTGTTTTGTTTATGAATAAGTTCGATAATGTTTTGGAATGGTCGACGTCGTCTCCACTAAGATGACTAGATTGTGTTGTCAGCGCTGAGGGCGGGTATAAAACAGTTTTCAGTTGTTTTCGTTCCATTACAATGTTGCTAGAATAAAATGTAATGAAATTTCCATGGCACCGTGTGGCCATTATAGTTACACGTGTTATAATCTCTTCCCTTAATATCCCCATAAGTATACCACGTTGTGTAATCAATGTATTAATCCTATAATATTCTGCTCCAGCATGAGTTTGTAGTTTGTCAGAGACTGACAAATAACATCTCTAACTAATCTCTCCGATCACGTGACAAGCTCGGACTTGCAGCAACTTCTTGTTTACACACATTTCAGCTCCCACCAGTGTTTCTCGTCGCACAGTATCAATTACACACAGCAGCAGTCGACTTGTAATTGAGTTTGTTAGAGATATGATATTTTCGTTTTATAATAGTATTTATTACATGCTTTATAATTGCTTTATACTCTTGATCATTTTATACGCCTTAAATGATGGCAATTAAAGTAATTAAAATGTACTGGTAAACTTTACAAGTATTAACAGGTAATCTTGTTCAGGTTGATATTGGGTAAAAATTCGTAGAATGAGTTTAGTTTAATTTGTCCTATATTTGAATACGCATTATTGAATATTTATGTTATCAAGAAAAACATGAAACATGTTATATACCAAACATGTTGTGCATGAATTGCTTATCTGAACAATCTCGATAAGAAATAACTTTTATGTAACTAACGAGCGGTTGGTTCACCATGCAGCTTGAATCTTTCGGACAAACATAGATTCATTTAACCTTTAAACCAATAATGGATGTTGCTAAACAAAAATCTCCACTGGTATGACATAAGAATGTGCTGAAAATGTTAGATTTGTGTAGACAATAAACATAGAGAAACAGACATAGATAGTACATGATAGTAGCCTACATAAGAGTTGCTTTGCTACTCACTTAGTAAATATTCAGTTGACTTGTTGGTTTTGGCGTTTCATTTTCTCTTCCGAAACCTCGTCCTCCCTAATGCAATTCACTGCATGTACGTACACTCTCTGTGACGTATTGATCCGTCACAGTTTGTGACGCGTCACGGTGTCACCGTCACAGGAGAGTATGGGAACAGGTGCCCGTGAAAATTGAACGCATCGCCTTTATTATCAACAACGTGGGAATCTAAAGTGGGAATTTCAGTTATCTACCAAGTGGGAATTCGGAATATAAAATATCGAGGAGGTGACATTTGCAGAACGTTCAGACTGGAATATATTATAGATGTTCAGGAGTTTGGTGCCTCGATCGAGCAAAGAACGCGGCACTTCCACACACATATTCCGTTTTAACATTCGCAAACGAACTTCATAATGTCAAAGTTCATGCAGGCATTTTATTGATGCCGAGTAGAATATTTCTTCCAGATAATATATTAAACGGAATGAGCAAATTATGTATTTTTATTTTATGCTTGGAAAACGCTCAATGTACACTCGGCCAAACAAAAATAGAACGTTGACCAAATTTGAATGACTGCTGGCCATGTCCCATAACCAATCAAAGCTTGTTATTATCATTGAAATGTGAGGTCACCTACTAGAGTGAGACAATGAGATCGCTTAGACTGACTTCTGATGGTGCGATCTTACATTTTATCAGCCTATCAGATTTATTGAAGGTTGAAGTTTTGTTTGGCCAAGTGTACGTGTATATAAGCGAGTATGCGAAATCAAAGTTTTCTTTCAGATTTTCCAACAGTAAAGCGGACCCATAAAAAAACACTCCGTGTAAAAATACCAGCCAAGTCTCTTCAACTATAAAAAAATAGAATAAATCTAAAAATTCAGCACTGAAAAGTAGTGATATCAAAAAATGAGCCAAGTCAAAACTTAATTTTAAAAACCAAAATATACTTGGCGCATCGTATCGTGTATATAAATAGTATAGAAGCATATGCCAAAAATCAAATGTACCTACCTAATTATATATAATATACCTATAATGCCCTTAAAAACGATGCGCCAAGTATATTTTGGTTTTTAAAATTAAGTTTTGACTTGGCTCATTTTTTGATATCACTACTTTTCAGTGCTGAATTTTTAGATTTATTCTATTTTTTTTATAGTTGAAGAGACTTGGCTGGTATTTTTACACGGAGTGTTTTTTTATGGGGATATCACTTATTTTTTTAGTTTATTTACACAACTTGTAACACACATCGGAGCAACAATGACTAAATACTTTTAAAAAATACGCCATTTCCGAATTGGTTAATACGAAAAATTGTGTTTGGTGCTCAATATACCTAAGCTTAAAGTGATATTCCATGAAGAATTGCGAAAGCTTCGTTCCAATCAGTCCAGCCGTTTTCGAGATATGGTATCACTTCCGGTTTTCAAAATGGCGACTGAAATAACTGCCACCTAGAATTTATTTCTATAAATGTTATGTATCATTATAAGCCTTCTGAATATGTAGTTATTGTAGTAAGAGGTCATTAAAATCTAGATCTTCATTTTCATGACGTCATTTCCGGTTTCGGTAATAGTACATCTCTACTTTAACTACTGATATTCCATAAAGACGACCGTCTGAATCATTTGGCGCTAGTTTCATTCCGATCGGTTTAGCCGTTTTCGAGATATGACGTCACTTCCGGTTTCAAAATGGCGACTACCGGTTGGTTTTATAAAAAGGCACCTCAGACGCCAAAAGTGCACATGTGGTAAAAATTTCAGATCGATCGGCTAAGCCGTTTAGGCTGTGGCGGTGATAGCGGTGTTTCCTGATATCATAATCATCATCTAAAGATCAAAGTGGTGTAATTTCACTGTTTTCTCGGCCCTCTAGCTCGCAAATGGTATAGCCTATTGTGGTGTATGTGGTGTACCGTTGGTATATGTGGTGGGGTGGGCCATAGCTCAAAATTAAGATATTTTACAACAATGTGAGATTTTCCAATTTTATGATCCAGTAGGCCGAAAATGCCATGTTGTTGCTTACAGTAAAAGTAGTTGGTCTGGCTCCTCATTTTATTAGGCATTTACGGTATGTTGAGTGAGTGTGAGTGTACAGTACGACTTGGCTGGGTGGAGCGACCGCTCCACTAGATAAAATATATAGATGAATTTTACGGTGAAACCAAGGGATCGATCTTGCTAGACGACAATAGATAAATGAACATGATAGTAATTTAATTCGTTTGAACTGTAATACGAGAAATACACACAATTATCATTATTGTTTGTTGTTTTATTTACTTTATAATCTAATAGTTTATTGCATAGTTTATTATTGATGGGGGATTGTTATCTTTTTGACATTTACTGCTTATAGCACTGCCTGATGATAACAGATAATTAATTAGGTCGAAGTTTTCACATTATAGACAAAATCATTATTATAAATGAGCTTGTAAGAACTACCTACAAAATTATTTTAAAAGGAATATTCGAAATAATTTCTAAAGAAAAAACATAATGCATTTTGTCTCCATTATCAAAGTGATGCACTAATGTTGATGGATCATTTTAAGTTTGACTAGAAACTCATTTTGCTTCCATCAACTTACATCTTGAAAGAAAACTCACTCCATAGATTATCTAAAGTACTTTCTAGGGATCAAGTTAATTTGCAAGTCTTTAATATGCAATCTTCGTCGAATCTGCCTACATTAGAGCTCTCGGGCAAAAGCCCATGAACATGAATAAATATTATATAAAAGGAAAGTCTGGGCACATTATGATAGCTAAGCCGATCATCGAGTCTAAGACAGATCTCATCCCAGATTCTCCTCTTCCAGGTTTTCTATCATTAAAGGGGATGGAGGGATATAAAACAGGAAGATGGAGAGTAAAGATTGGACATTGATCTTTGATTAAATATTGTTGAAGATGGAATGACATATCTGCCTTATCAAGTATATTGATCAAATTGTATTTGGAAATCAAAGCAAATCGAAAAAAGGTTGCTTTATCTTATGAATAAGTTACATGAACGACGAAGCCTATTACGACAGTAGGTAATTACTATAATTGTTGCTACAACGAAGAAGTTTAATAACTGTGGGGTTGACCATAAGCCTCTTTGTCTTGTGAATATATTTTTATTTCAAAAAGATTAAAAGCAAAATAATGAAAAATACCTATTATAAGTAGTGTACCGAGGTCGGATTATAAACATTTGTAGTAGATCGTATTTTTTCGCAAGAGAGAATTTTTGCAAAATTAAATATTCACAAAAATGTATTCATAACGTGATCAAAATGTTAATCTTTGTCATCACTATCAACATTTATGCAACAGAGTTATTTATAAAATGGAGTGAAATGTTTTAACAAAGATAATTAAAGGTATTAACTTATGTGAAATTATGATTAAAACAGCCAGCAAATTATTTCATGTTGAACTTGAAATCGAGGCGACTCTTTATTTAGGAAGCTGTGATCAATTCGAATGGCGGCCAAAAATAAAGTTTTATTGCTACATGCCGGCTGGGACCAATTTTATAGCTAACTTTGATAGTTGGTGGGCAAAAAGCCAATCCAGCCAGTGTACTCGAATCCCGCGGACAATATGAACCTCTTTGTTTGGATTCCATTACTCTCTTCACTTGCAGTGCCCTCAGCATTAGAATGGCTATCGAGTCGGCATTGTTTGGCATTGTAGAGTGTGATACACTACATCTAGTGGAGCGGTCGCTCCACCCAGCCAAGTCGTACCGTACACTCACAGTCACTCAACATACCGTAAATGCCTAATAAACCGAGGAGCAGACCAAACACTTTTACTGTAAGCAACAACATGGCATTTTCGGCCTACTGGATCATAAAATTGGAAAATCTCACATTGTTGTGAAATATCTTAATTTCGAGCTATGGCCCACCCCACTCCATATACTAAATTTGGGAACAATAGGTTACGCCATTTGCGTGCTAGAGGGCCGTGAAAACAGTGAAATTACACCCCTTTTAAACCTATCTGATGATATCAGGAAACACCGCTATCACCGCCACAGCCTAAACGGCTTAGCCGATCGATCTGAAATTTTTACCACATGTGCACTTTTGGCGTCTGAGGTGCCTTTTTATAAATCAAACCGGTAGTCGCCATTTTGAAACCGGAAGTGACGTCATATCTCAAAAACGGCTTAACCGATCGGAACGAAATTTGCGCCAATCGATTCAGACGGTCCTCTTTATGAAATAACAATAGTTAAATTAAAGTTTTCTAATTACTGAAACCGGAAATGACGTCATAGTTTAGCGAAATCTGCTTAAATTCACTTCCCTTTATATAAAAACCAACTATATATTCAGAAGGCTTATAATGAAATATTAGTATTTATATACATATTAATACCTACAATGTGTAAGAGCTTTCAGCCGCCATTTTGAAAACCGGAAGTGATGCCATATCTCGAAAACGGCTGGACCTATTGGAACGATGCTTTCGCAATTCTTCATGGCATATCACTTTAAGTTTAAATTTAGCTCCAAACAATATTTTTTTAGTAACTAATTCGGAAATGGCGTATTTTTTTAAAGGAATTAGCCATTGTTGCCCTAATAAGTTTTACAAATTGTGTAAATAAACTAAAAAAATAAGTGATATCCCCATAAAAAAACACTCCGTGTAAAAAAACAGCCAAGTCTCTTCAACTAAAAAAAAAAATTATGAAATCTAAAAATTCTGCACTGAAACGTAGTGATATCAAAAAATGAGCCAAGTCAAAACTTTATTTGAAAATTAAAAAATACTTGGCGCATCGTTTTTTTTAGGGCATTGTAGGTATAGGTACTATAAGTATATGTATTTATATCTAGCCTATACTTCTAAGCTATTTATATACACGATGCGCCAAGTATTTTTTAATTTTCAAATAAAGTTTTGACTTGGCTCATTTTTTGATATCACTACGTTTCAGTGCAGAATTTTTAGATTTCATAATTTTTTTTTTTAGTTGAAGAGACTTGGCTGTTTTTTTACACGGAGTGTTTTTTTATGGGGATAATAGTATACATGGCACTTTCTCATTTTGTAATATTCTGACGAGTTTTTGTAGGAAATGCCCGGAGCTAGGTTCAAACAATCGATCTGAAATTTGTCATAAGAGCGGTCAGGTATATATATATTTTTTTTGAACGAGATCCTGTGATTGAACATTAAAAATTGAACCGTACTGACCGAAAAACTTTTCAAGGTCATTGCACCAATTTGAGGTGTTTTTGAAATGTTCATACAAATCTGTTATGAATTTCAAGAGTAATTGATATTTTACGAACATTGATGTATGTTTTGAAATGTTTCTAAATTTTATCAAACGAAATTCGAAGACAAAAATCACGGCTTCTTTGACGCGTGTTGTCTTCCTCTATTTCCAAGGAGAGCAGCAACTTTCACACTCAAATGCAAAACGAATGCTTGCTTATGAACGCGTTACACAGGGCGTTTTCCTATCTACATACAGATCTGTGTAAACTGAATGTATTGCCTGCGCTCCACACGCAGCACTTGGCTGCAGAGCGTCCATGTTATAGAATCACGTGGTAGACTGGACGGCCATTACGCTATGGAACCACGTGGTAGACTGGACGGCCATTACGTGGTTGTGGAGGTCGCGAGTTGCCTGTGATCGCCGCACCGTTGCCGTCGAGGAGGCGGTGAAACAGCTCCAACTGAAGGCTCGAGAAAGCATCCTGACATCACGAAATTACTCATTCGGCGCTCCTTTGGTCAGAAGGCATTTCAACATTATGGCTTTTTGAAGATAGAGGGGAAGTCCAATTTTTTAAAAAATTTGTTCTTGCAGTGATTTTTATGAGCTTTCTGAATATGCCCTCAGTTTTTAGAAAATATTTCCACAGAGTCTTAAAAAAGCAATTGTAATATCAACCTGTATGGAAGATAGATACAAGTTTCAACATAAAACTTTTTTATCTCAGTTTCATCTGAATGTGACTTATAGCATTCTTCCCCTGTATACCCGATATCAAATTAATCAAAATTAACTTGTAATATCAACAGTTTTAAAAAAAAATTGGTGATGTTTAGCTTCTCACTACTCTGATTATGAAAGATTGCTGGGAAGGAGGCGGTTGCATATGTTAGGGAACTTACGAGCATTATCCTCTTGACAGAGGTAAACCACGAAATCTGTCTGTAACTGAGTCCAGGACTTTGAAAGTTCTCTTGGCAAGTCCGAGCAAGTTTCAGTCATCATCCTCACCTGCCTCCTGGAAACCTCGTCGCCGGCGCTCCTCACCAACCACGTGACCGGCTCCGTGCAAGGGGGCGTGGTCAGCGAGCCGGTGTACTTGTAGAAGTGCGAGTAGAACACTCTTAAGAGACGCGACCAGCGTGTAGGGCCTATCGTGACGTCACTGCCGGGTGCGATCAGATTGGATGTGTGACGTAGAAGATGGTGCAGAGCTGGGTTGTCGCGACGTGACAGCTGGATAGATTAGATTAGATTAGATAAGATTAATATGGTTTAATGGAGCGTCGACAGCGAGATCATTTTGCGCATATTAAATATAACACATAAAAAACACTCCGTGTAAAAATACCAGCCAAGTCTCTACAACTAAAAAAAATTATGAAATCTAAAAAATTCTGCATTGAAAAGTAGAGATATCAAAAAATGGTCCAAGTCAAAACTTTATTTGAAAATCAAAAAATACTTGGCGCATCGTGTATACATAGTTTAGAAGTATAGACCAGATAGAAAATATACATCAAATATACATAATACATGTAGTATACCTATTATGCCCTAAAAAAACGATGCGCCAAGTATTTTTTGATTTTCAAATAAAGTTTTGACTTGGACCATTTTTTGATATCACTACTTTTCAATGCAGAATTTTTTAGATTTCATAATTTTTTTTAGTTGTAGAGACTTGGCTGGTATTTTTACACGGAGTGTTTTTTATGTGGATATCACTCCTTTTTTTGGTTTATTCTTAGAACTTGTGACGTCAATTGAACAATTACTAAATCCATTAAAAATAGTCGCCATTGACAATTTGGTTTACTAATGAAAATCTGCGTATGGTACTATATATTTGCTTTAAATGATCTTTCATGAAGAATAGCAAAGGTTTCATTCCTATCAGTTAACCGAGTTCCGAGATATGGCAACACTTCGGTTTTCAAAATGGCTGCTGAACTTACTGCACTGCCACAAAGAATGTATATCTATAAATGATGTGTATCATTTTAAGTTTTCTGAATATGTATTCATTATATAGGAGGGGATTATAATAATTTTTAAATTTGAATGATGTAATTTCAGGTCTTATAAATAGGAAATTTCTAGTGTGACTGTTCCCATTTCATAGAGATGACCTTCCGAATCGTTTGGCGGTAGTTTCATACCGATCAGTCAACCAATTTTCAAGATCTAGTGGAGCGGTCGCTCCACCCAGCCAAGTCGTACTGTACACTCCCACTCACTCAACATACCGTATATGCATAATAAACTGAGGAGCAGACCAACCACTTTTACTGTAAGCAACAACACGGCATTTTCGGCCTACTGGATCTTAAAATTAGAAAATCTCACATTGTTGCGATATATCTTAATTTCGAGCTATGGCCCACCCCACCACATATACCAAATTAGGGAACAATATGTTATGCCGTTTGCGAGCTAGAGGGCCGTGAAAAACGTGAAATTACACCCCTTTTAAAACCTATCTTGATCTGATGATGATGATATCAGGAAACAACGCAATCACCGCCACAGCCTAAACGGCTGAGCCGATCGATCTGAAATTTTCACCACATGTGCACTTTTGGCGTCTGAGGTGCCTTTTTATAAAACCAACAGGAAGCCGCCATTTTGAAACCGGAAGTGACGTATTATCTCGAAAACAGCTAGACCGTTAGGAATTAAACCAGCGCCAAATGATTCAGACGGTCATCTATATGGAATATCAATAGTTAAAGTAGAGATGTACTATTACCGAAACCGGAAATGACGTCATGAAAATGAAGAACTAGATTTAAATGACCTCTTACTACAATAACTACATAATCAGAAGGCTTATAATGATACATAACATTTATAGAAATAAATTCTATGTGGCAGTAATTTTAGTCGCCATTTTGAAAACCGGAAGTGATACCATATCTCGAAAACGGCTGTACTGATTGTAACGAAGCTTGCGCAATTCTTCATGGAATATCACTTTAAGCTTAGGTATATTGAGCACCAAACACAATTTTTCGTATTAACCAATTCGGAAATGGCGTATTTTTTAAAAGTAATTGGTCATTGTTGCTCCGATGTGTGTTACAAGTTGTGTAAATAAACTAAAAAAATAAGTGATATCCCCATAAAAAACACTCCGTGTAAAAATACCCGCCAAGTCTCTTCAACTATAAAAAATAGAAGAAATCTAAAAATTCAACACTGAAAAGAAGTGATATCAAAAAATGAGCCAAGTCAAAACTTAATTTTAAAAACCAAAATATACTTGGCGCATCGTTTTTAAGGGCATTATAGGTATATTATATATATTTAGGTGCATTTAATTTTTGGCATATGCTTCTATACTATTTATATACACGATGCGCCAAGTATATTTTGGTTTTTAAAATTAAGTTTTGACTTGGCTCATTTTTTGATATCACTACTTTTCAGTGTTGAATTTTTAGATTTCTTCTATTTTTTTATAGTTGAAGAGACTTGGCGGGTATTTTTACACGGAGTGTTTTTTATGGGGTATGACGTTACTCCCTGTTTCAAAATGGCTGCTGAAATCACTGACCCCTTGAATTATAATTTAAACATGATTACATTTTATTATAAGCTGACTCAAATAGTATATTTATTGCATCAAAATGTAAATTTGTGAGATTTTAAAAATGTGTGACGTCATTTCCGGTTTCGGTATGGGAAACTGCAAATATTATTGATGATAATACCTAAAGTTGACCGTCTAAATTGTTTAGCGCTGGTTTCGTTCAAATCTATTTAGCCGTTATTGACATATGATGTCACTTCCGGTTTCAAAATGGCGGCTTCCGGTTGGTTTTATAATAAGTCAAATGAGATATCAAAAGTACATACGTTACATAAATAACAAAATAATCGGATCAAATTTGTTGCCGAAATGGCAATCGATGTATTTCAAATTTCATGACGTCATTTCCAGTTTCGTTAACATAAATTTTAGTCTGTTGCTATTGATAATCCATATAGTTTACCGTCTGAATCGTTTGGCGCAAATTTCGTTCCGATCGGTATAGCCGTTGTCGAGATATAACGTCACTTCCGGTTTCAAAATGGCGGCACAAAAAATTAATGGGGTGAAGGTTAAATCAGACGCCAAAAGTGCACACGTAGTAAAAATGTGAGATCAATCGGTTCAGCCGTTTAGGCTGTGGCCATGCTACCGGATTTGAATTCCAGGAGACTACTACTACTACTACTGAGATTATTATTATTATGAAAACCGCCCTAAAACACTGTTTTCACGGCCCTCTAGCGCGCAAAGGGCGTAACCTATTGTTCCCAAATTTGGTATATGTTGTAGGGTGGGCCATAGCTCGAAATTAAGATATATCGCAACAATGTGAGATTTTCCAATTTTAAGATCCAGTAGGCCGAAAATGCCACTTTGATGCTTACAGTAAAAGTGGGTTTGCTCCAGCCTTTATATGAGAGTGTGCGCGCGCCGTACGACTTGGCTGGCGTGGAGCGACCGCTCCACTAGATTTTATTTTAGTTGATCATAAATGGAGGTTTTCGGGAGGGGTCGACTGAAGGGGTCGGCGCGGGTGTGTCCAGCACTGGTGGAAATGCCAGACCAGAATAGGGACGAACAGGGGGGGGGGGGGAGGGGGGCAGGAGGGTTGGGGCCGGTGGGTCGCGATTCGGTGGGGGAGACCGGCCCGAGGGGACCGTAAAATCGAGGGAGGGCATGGGTAGGTCGACCCGGGCTGCTCTTCGTCTGAGCCTCACCACTGATCTGTCCGGCATGGGTAGCCCTTACACCGGCGTAGCAGTAGTGGATCATTGGCCAACACAAATCCCAGCACCGCGCTAAGGTGGCAGTTGACGAGGGAAGTGAGAGCTGGACAGTGATTATGTAACTCAAGTTGAATTTGTCGATGTATTATCGTAGGCTCGACATTGAAAGCGGTTGTATTATGTACCTATACAATTTCACATTCAAGTCGATAACCTGTCTGATTCAGGGGTATAATAACTTTTCAAAGTTCAACGTAATTTCCGATGCAGAAAATAGAAAGTGCAGTAAACCTCACTAAAACACTAAAAATTACCACTAAAAATCACTTAAAATAAAAATAGATTTAAAAGTTAGTTTGAAATATGTTTTTTCTGATAACCTCAGATATTTAAAAAAAAAATTGTTTTATGTGTCTGATAATGGGAGATATGAAGGAAATAATTTGGTTGATTCATAGGTCATTTTGACCCATAATGGAGTTATAAACTATTACCTCATGATGATGATCTTACTAAAAATATCAACAGCTGACTACAGGAACTTCACAAATTTCACAAGTTCACCAAAAATATTAACATTTTATACTCACTTTAAAAATATAGTTCAGAAATTAGTTCAGAAATTTAAACTTTTCAAATATTCCTCCTCAATATTGATGTTTTCTTATCTTGAACGTAAATCCGAACTCTTGCATCTGAACTGCATCTGAACTTTGGTCGTGATAAAATGTCATATCATCATTCAAATATTATTGGGCAAAAGCTTTTTGTGATGTTGAAAGTGTGATAATCTCTGTGTGAAAGTGCAACAATAAAATGTCTGAATTTAAAATGGTGACAGCATCGTCACCGGTGGTATGACAGTTCGTAGTGAGCTTTCTCTATACCTTCATTCTATTCTCTTCGGAGATCTCTAACCCTCACCAGTGTGTTGTGTCTAGTGTCCGGCCGGCCGACCGGGTAGCTCAGTTGGTAGATGAGAGGTCCCGGGTTCGAGCCCCGGTTCGGTCGGATATTTTTCACAATGCACATCCCTTCCTATCATCCTGACTCCTACATTCTCATTAAATATTTAATTTAAATTGTGTCACTTACTCCATATAAGACTGCAATGACCAGGGTGCCATTCTTTCTCCTCCCCTTCACCAGTTGTTTGTGAACAGCATGCATTTCCAGTGGCCGTCTGACAAACAATTCACCACCTTGTTAAATAATGCTCAACCCGATATACCTATTTTAAAGTGAATATATAGCTTTTGCAAGCTCGATTGTCGTCTATTTTTGACCTTTAATACGACTACTAACTTCTGACATGATACATTTATTTTTGTTCTCATACTTGATTTTGTTCTTTTGCTTAGTCAAATATTTGACTTGAAAATCGTCGGGAAATCGTCTGTGAAAACGCTAGAATTTTAGATAACTCAATAAACTTCTGTAGGTAATTATTTATACTATGTGAAAAATTATCGCCACCAAACAAGACGTATTTTGGTGACACATTCAGGAAAAAATAATCAGTTGCTAGGTTTGGTTCAGGCGATTGTGTTAAAATCAACATTATACATTGGAGATAGAAAAGCAGCGTGAATCGCTCTATTAATATACGCTTATTAAAATACTTTAATTAACAATGAACCAATAGCTGTTCTGAATTCTATCGCACCCAACAATGAACCGTTGTAGTAAAGGCTGTCTTACTATACTATCTGAGCTTTACAAAGCTCTTTAACTGCTTTGTTACGACAAAGATTACAGGTAAAGATATCACTTATGTCCAAGCCCTTCCCGAGAAAGATATGATTTGCTTTCAGTGCCGTCTAAAGTCCGTTCAAGGATAACAGTAGACGACATGTTAACAAACATTCATTGAATTAAAATAATTTACCTAAAATTCACCTTCAAATATCATTCGGTTCCTAGACTAAATAGACGGAACAGGTTGGGTGAGTGGTTAACTCACCCGGAGGCCCTGGTTCGATTCCCGCGGCCGTCCTTCCTGGCTGGGGTTTTTTCGTGGTTTTCCCTCAGTCGACAGGCAAATGCTGGGAAGGTACCCTACCAATAGGCCACAACCGCCTCCTTCCCACCTTACATCCTTACCTACTCTTCACCATCATCTCCCAATCATCATCATAATCATTCATCCGTCGCCATTAGCCTCGCTGCAAAACAGTGCGACGTTAAGCCCCAGACAAAAAAAAATAGACTAAATAGCAATTAAAACAACAATATTTTAGCTGCTAGCACATTCATTACACAAACCACGCGCTAAACTCAAATCACAATTAGGTACTAAGTTTTAATCTTGGAAACTCTTGTTTGATTATATTGTCACATATTCACAGACATAAAAGAAAACTTACTCGTAAGTAGGATTAACACTAGGAAAACGCTCTGTGTAACGCGTTGATGAGCGAGCACCGACACGCGCAACATCGCCAATCGAGCACGATCCATTAATCAAAGATAACTAACTATATATAATTACTGGTTTTCATCGCAACTTTCCATTAACATTCTGGAAAAAAATTAATAACAGATCAATGTAGTACCATGTATTTAATAGTACTTCTCCATCAATCTCTGTGAATAGATATTCAAAACAATTAAAATATAAATAAGTCTGTAAATTCTTGACCGATTGGGCTGGAAATGTGTACAATATGAGACGTTACATTGTGCTATCTAATCGAAACGTTGCTTCTTACATAACTGTGATACACGATCCATATTCAAAAAAATATATAATACCTATAGGTACATAATAATATACATCCCTTATGATGCAATATAACCCACACAATCAACAAGAATAATGATCTTCATTGAAACTCAAAATAGCCATCTATACACTTTGGTACATAAATAAAACAATCCAGAAAGCAATGGAATTTCCCAATACCATAAATTCTGTTGCAAACATTGTAAATTGTCAATAAATGCATAAATTATCTAATGATTGGGCTGAAAACTTGTAAAATAAGAGAAAATGGTAGTCTTAATGTCCATGCAAAATGTGAACTTAAACGGAACATTTTGATTTTCGACCAATCAGGAGATATTTTAATTTTTGAACCAATCAAATGACAGCTCTCAAAAACTATACACGATTAAGTTAGAATGATATTAGTGTGTGTGCAAAATTTCAGCTCGATCGGAAGAAAATTGTGGCCTGTGCCGTCGGGCCAAACAAACAAACACAAAAAAAAAAAAAAAAAAAACAGAGAAAGTGTCCAAAAGTGCAGAATGGAGACGCTCGCTACGCTCGCTCAATGAAGACAGGAAGGGTAATAACAGTGCTCTATTACTAATTTTCAGGAATCTATAGACACATTACTCGTAAAAAGAATAAAGTTGGACCAAAATTTTATGAGATATTATACACATTCCTGCCAAATCAATTTAGCTTATTTTGAAACATTGCCAAATTGGTTCTATTGAGATAGTAGGTAAGACCCAAACCTGGGTGCCTATTCTCGAGTTAGTTGAAAATGTTCGCCGCGCCACCGCACAATGAATTCAGCTGATTCAAATTCAAAAGATTTCACTTGATCGAATTCGCTTGCGGTTTCGATTCAAAATACGCACCGAATGTCTGAAGAGCAGCAACTTTCACACTTATATTCGCATGCAACACGAAGGCTCGCTTATCAACGCGTTAAACAGAGCGCTTTCCAAGTGTATTTAGTGTTAGAAATAAAGTATAATAAAAATACTTGTTTTCTAATGTTCACCACTCAGAAATTTTAAATTTGATATGTCTGTTGCGAAGACATATTACGAATATAATTGTTACAAGGATTAGATTAAATAAATGTAGGATATTATCTTCTTTAAGCATGTATACCTAACTCTCATTGATTGGTGTACTCTTGACCTCTAACCGACTACATAGAATATTAACGACACGGCGTTCTAGTCGTTATCTCGTCGTTATATCCTCCACAAGAGAGCCGAGTAATAATCGTAATGGCGATATTTAATTAAAAATATCGTATGGATTTGTCAGCCGCGCGGCTAGAGCAGTGGCATGTGACATTGGGTGGGGCTGTCGGACATTGCATTATGTTTCCATGAATTTGTCATCAACAATAATTGAAGAAGTCGAGCATCAATTACAAATAAATCATTTGAACTGCGTGACTTCATTATGTGCGAGTCTTATGACTGAGAAAACTAAATAAACACTATTTTATTGGGTTTTCTTTGAAGGGTTGTATTATTGGAAAATAGAACGTTTGCTCACAATTCAAACTCACCAATCTAAATAATTACACAAAATGGTTCGTCCTCACAAATATCGTCCTTCTTTATAAAACAATTTGATTTATGTCAAAGACTCTTTCAATTTGCCAAAATAAAACGAAGTAATTTTCGGTTTTATTGTTGCCATGGCAACAAGCTCCAATTCAATCGCCAGTTTTATAATAACAGAGAATTGAAAAACAACCTATTATTTTTATTGGACAGCTGCACCGTTGTTTATTTGACGAATTATCAAACCGTTTCCGATAAGAATTGTTCCAAATCGTTATGCAGTTCATCATAAGTTTGTAAACGGCTAATATTCTACCTAGAAATACGAAACTGTCTTACATTAGAGTTTACCACTGAATAGTACGAACATAAGTTAGGAGATGGTTAGGAGGTATGACTTACAAACTGGGCCACCTAATTGGCAACCAAACAAGCTAACAAATCACTCTACTACATTACTCTCCGTGGCCCGCATCGTTACCAACTATAGGTACAGTCCAACGTCTATACAATACTCTCTTCTAAAGGTTGAGCCGAGCGAGGGATTTCAGTACTCGGAAGTATTCGTCTTTTCCCACTTCGTGACGTCAACACAGCCGGCAACTGCTTGATAGTCTGTATGCGCTGGCATGTGATTTAGATAGAAATGTCCTACTCCATGACGTCACGGAGTAGGACAAAGCCGAATACTTCCGAGTACTGAAATCCCTCGATCGGCTCAACCTTTAGAAGAGAGTATTGTATAGACGTTGGGTACAGTCACTTGCTTTCCCTCAGTCGAGAGAAAATGTTGAGAAGATTATTGAGCGAGCGTCACCACGGTATTCTTATGGCACTTTCTCTTTTTGAGCAATTGAGCTGAAATTTTGCATACGTAATCCAATCGGTCTCTGGGATAGTTTTTAAACAGGATCCTGTGATTGGTTGATAAATAAAATAGTATGTAGCTCACACCGTTCGACGTATCAAATCAAAAATTTTCACAGTAATTGAGACCGTCCTATGGATTGAGGATTATACATTTCATGGAAATCCGTTGATTGGTTAAAATTTAAATACATTTATTGTGTATCTGGTTTTTGAAAATTCAAACTAGAAAAGTTCGACCGTTCAACTTAAAATTTTGCATGGTCATTAGGACCAGCATTTTAGGTATTTCGGCCAATTTTCAGACTAATCTATCGTTATCTTCAAAAGTTATTGTCATTTTAAGGACACTTTATTATTCTATAATCTTGTAATATTTGCGAACTTTTGTCCATAATTTAAATGTTGAAAATGATTAATGTTGAGAAATGCTGAGAAAGATATAGTTGGCCATGACCAGACCACCTTCCACTGTCCATCGTTACCAATTCATCATCATCATCATCATCTGCCTATCACCATCATCATCATTCACCAGTCGCCATTAGCCTGCAGAACAGTGCGACGTACTCACACGTGGTTTCTGATGACGTGCTCGCCGCCATATTGGCTGTTCCAATGGAAGTGTAGACTGTCGAGCTGGTAGATGTGACGACGGCCGATGTGCAGCTGCGGTCGTCTCATCCCTCTCCTGTACAAGCCTCGGACCTGGACTGCAACGAGGTCACAAACATCTAGCACCGTGTGTTATTACACGAATATAATTCAGTGTAACGCGTTGATGAGCGAGCATGTGTACGTGCAATTCTCGAACAGTAATTGCGTACAAACGCACAGAAAACATATGCATCCATATTGCATTGAAATATGATCCACTCAATCAACATATAAGTATATATTCTGCTTTTCATTGAAACTTGAAAAATATCATCTAAACACTCTGGTACCTAAAGCAAATCAGATTTAGTTGCAGTGTAAAAACATTCATTTCGATTTTCGATACTTTATTTCTGACAGCTATTAAAAATGTCAATAAGTTCATATTGACTGATTGACTTAACTGATTTGATGCAAATTTTTAAAATAAGAGACAATGTTGATTTAATGACCATTCAAAATATGAGTTTGATCAGAGTTTTCGAAGACCATTTTCATTTTTCAACTTATCAGGAGATATTTATTTAAACTTTAACCAATGAACGGATTTCAAAGAAATTAGGGTCTGCAACGCCCAGAAATGGTCCGTACATGTGGGCAAAATTTCAGCTCGATGGAAGAAAATCTGTGACCTGTATGGCCTTAGAAACAGAAAAAAACAGAGGTCAGTGCCAAAAGAGCCAAAAAAGAGTCGCTTGCTTTGCTCGCTCAACTACCATACATTTCAACGAATCTCGAATTTGCAGTTAAAACATACTCTAGGTCTGCATATTCGAACTGCAATGTTCCAGAGACTTGGGGAAGTGTTTAGTAAACAGTTACGATGGAGACATTTTGATTTCTTGCAATTTCTGTATTGTATTATTTACCTAAAACTACTTTTTATCCATTAAAGCAACAAACTTTCTGCACTCGTTTGATGTCAGGAAGATGCTTATTGTTTGCACAGAATTTCTTAATGACAAGAGTAAATAGGTAGTATGAATTCAGCAAATATTTTATTTCGATTCATAAAATACAACCTTACCTTACCAAAGCCATAGCAAACCTTAGAAGTCAAACGATATTTATAAGAAATTGACAAATATTACAGAGCGTCTTAAGTGGGTATCACACTGAGTTGCAACCCGTGGTTGGAACTGTCGTATGGAAACTTTTGTTGCAAAAGGAGGCAACCGCCTATCACACGCAACTGTTTGGGTTGATGTTGGTTGGTTCACAATTGACACTCATGAGTTGCGCAGAAAGCAGTTGCCATAGTAACCAAAATAAAAGTATGGGGAATAGCAAAATCTGACAGCGGCAATCCAAATCTCATATTTAGAGTGATTACTTGTGAAAGAAAGATATTTAAGTAAGTACAAGTTAATAATAATACGCACTATTTATCCATACACATGTTCAAGTTCAACATTCATCTGATAAATATGATTTATAGCTAATATTTATAGCATCATATTGGTTAGTTCACGTCACGTGGTACCACAACAAATTGTTGGAACCGGAAAACTAGAGACTCATCTATTTTTCAACCCAACCCGTGGGTTGACCAAATTCAGTCTCTGCACATGCGCGGCCAACCATATTTTCCAACCGCCGGTTCCATACACGGGTTGCAACTCAGTGTGATAGGGCTTTTAGAGTTGTATTGCATCCCGAGCGCCAAAAATGTCTCGGGCTAAAAGCCCGAGCCCAATTTCATATACAAATTATTTGGAGAGCGTAGAGAGTGGCTCCATTCTGCACTTTTGGACACTTTTTTTTCTCGTTTTGTTTGGCCCGACACCACAGGCCACAATTTTATTCCGATCGAACTGAAATTTTGCACACAAACAAATATCATTCATACTTACTCGTGTATAGTTTTTCAGAACTGACCTCTGATTAAAAAATGAAAATATCTCACGATTGGTCGAAAATCAAAATGCTCCGATTATGTTCAAATTTCGCATGGACTCACCCCAATCGGTAGAGAATGTATACTTATTGACATTTAAATAGAATGCCAGAAGAGATTATATAGACATTTAATTTAAAGTGCAACTTAGGTCTGATTTTCTTTATGGCAGAGTGTATACAGATGGCTATTCTCGTTTCAATGAAGTCAGGTAATTTTATTTTGATCGAGTGGATCGTATTTCAATTCACTATGGATGTAGGTACATTATGTTTTTTCTGTGCTTTACGATATTCCGGTTGGAGATATTGAGCGTTTCGGTGCTCGCTCATCAACGCGTTACACTTACACCGAGCGTTTTCCTAGTGATAGAAATTATTAAAGACTGCAAATATAAATGTCATCTCTCCTTTAATCTGCTCTGGTCTTACGCGTACGGCCGGTGTTGGTGAGAATCATCCTGGAAGGACGCAGGTTGTAGTAACGCCAGATGAGCTGGGGACTGCTGGTTGCGGTTGATGTCTTGATGTGGATGGGACTCTGCAAGTCGTCACCACATGTAGCGTAGTTGTTGACCCACTGATCAGGGCCTGACAAACACACACGAGCAGAATGCTGAGGTGCAGTGGCGGCGCCAGGAAATAATAGTTGGGTGGGCAGAGCTGGGGCAAGGCAAAACCCGTCATATTTACCAAAATCATGACCCCCCCCCCCCCCCCAGGGTTCAGCAAAACCACGAAATACAAGTTCAATATAAAAGAATTATCGTTCTGTTGATGTTGTATATTTACTCACCTAGATCAGCTGTAGTCGTCTGTTGTTGTGGGCAGCTGCGAATCCATCCACAACTTGATTTAAGTCCATTGATTGTGCAGGTTTTATCACGATATAAGAAAGAATCATAGAATGCTTACTCAGGAAAACAGTAGAAAGGCGATGGGCATGAAATGCCGCACGTGCAAAAATTTACGTTTCTATTCTAAAACATAGTGTGTTGGGAAAAGTAAAAGTGTATAACTTTATGTTTTTTAGGTTTAATTAATCTGGATAATTACTTTTATTGTAATTTATATGTGATTTTATATTTGTCATATAAATTGTGCATATATGGGAGAGAGTCGTCAAGTGAGGGGAGGGGGAGACCGGGGGGGGCAAGGGGTGCTTCCATGTCCCCCCCCCCCCCCCGTAGCGCCACCACTTCTGAGGTGTTCTATGTCTAATGGCGGTGCTTGAAGCGAGGTTAATAAGTATAAGTGTAGGAAGTGTATGGTGACTTGAGTATAGCGTTAGTTACGATTACGATGGATTGAAAAATAGATGCTTTGGAAATTTGTACACACTTTAATTTCTTGATTGACCATTTCTTTAATTTTTAGCATCGCTTGTCCGAAATGTCTTATTGTTGCGTCACATGAGAGATCGATGATCTAATAACACAGAGCGGAAACGCTTTGTGTTACTCGTTGATAAGCGAGCATCCTATTCGGGTTGCTCGTTCGGTGTTGCTCGTTCGGGTTGCTCGTTCTGCAGCGAGGCTAATGGCGACGGATGAATGATTATGATGATGATTGGGAGATGATGGTGAAGAGTAGGTAAGGATGGAAGGTGGGAAGGAGGCGGTCATGGCCTATTAGTAGGGTACCTTCCCAGCATTTGCCTGTCGACTGAGGGAAAACCACGAAAAAACACCAGTCAGGAAGGACGGCCGCGGGAATCGAACCCAGACCTCCGGAATACAAGTTCAGAGCGTTACCACTCAGCCAACCTGTTCCGTAATAGCTGTAATTTAAGGCGTTTTACAAACGCCTTTTACAACTGCTTCGGTGATGATTGGTAATAATTTAAAACATATGAAATATTTTACCAAAATATGCCACCAATTGTAGTGAGGTTACATAAATTAATATCGTTTGAAAGTTGCTGCTTTTTAGTAGACCTTGAAATAGCTAAGAAGGCAATCTAACGAAAATGAGTCAAAGGAAAAGTGATAATTTCTTTGAAATTTCTTTGAATACATTTTATAAATATTTCGAAACAAGCATTAAATGTATGTAAAATGTCAATAACTCTTAAACTTTTTGACAGTTTTGTCAGAAAATTATCAAAAACTTCTCTAATTAGTGCAATGACAATTAAAAATAAGTTGATCGGTCAAACTGTTCAATTTTATTTTTTAATCAATCACAGTTCGTTCGAATCCTACGCATGACATTAGTATGTGTGCAAACTTTCAGGTTGATTGGTTCAACTTTGTTTCCTGGGAATTGTCTACAAAATTAAAAACAGAAAAAGCATACAGGAGAAAATTATATAAAAAATATGTATGGAGAAAATAAACTTTTCAATACCTATGACAGATTTTATGGATGCTTAAAAATATTTTAATACATTTACACAATTTAATATTCACTGGAATTTTCCCGCAAACGATTGAAGTGAAAGAAATAAGAATCGAGTTATAACGATGTTGAGTTTAATTTTTAAGCAAAAACCTGTACAAAAACGTAATTATCCATCAATATTCTCATTTTGTTTTTACGAACATTGGCTTCGTAGCAATATTTTGTTTCATTTATTATTAATGTTTTATTGATGTAGTGTTGGTTATTGGCGACATGATTGCATTACGTGGTGCAAGGGGAGTGAAATGCAGTGTTGTGGAGGGGGGGGGGGAGGTGAAGCTGCCAAACACTCATTAGGTATGTGAAGACGTGTGTTAGTTGTCTTCAATGATTGCAGATGTATTGTAATTTCGATTTCGAATACATAAAACGTCGCTGGCTAAATATTTACCCGTGCCAATTTGCAAACTCTCTAAAAGTTTTCCTTCTCATCAAAGCACATCTATGAACAAAGCCCTCGCTACAAATACGCAAGAGGAAGAAGTCAACCGAGTAACGAATCATCAACACATGCACACTTACCGTTGCTTCCTTCATACTCCCACTCGGGTGGATCTGAGACTGATCTTGAGAGGTTTCTCGGAGATGTCGATCCAAGGCTCCTGGAAACTAACAGATCTCACTGAGAACAATTCCAGTTGCAAAGTCATCACTTTCAGAGAACCAGGAACTGGAACCCAATGAATATCGGTTCCGGTTCCGGTTCCGGTACCAGTTCCTTATCGGTTACAGAATGGTTCCAATCGGTTTCATCAAATTCAGGCAATAAATCGTTTTTTTTAAATCGACTTTTTGGAAGAAATGTTTCTTTAATTAATTTGATTCGGTAATCGTTTATTGATACTGTAGTAAATGGTAGTAAATAATTTCTGATTTGATAGGCAACGAAGAATGAAATGAATTATTTAAAGAACTTTTATGGAACCGTTATGGAATCCAAAAAATGTTTAAATTAATATGGGTTCCGATTCCGGTTCCAGTTCCAATAAAAATAACGATTATTTTCGGTCCTGGTTCCAGTTCCTGTGCCTGCAGAATACCATGGGATCCTTTTCTAACTCTAAAATTACAGATTAGCTAAGAATCCGATTCACGGCCATATGGATTAACATTGTATCGGATTCATGGCGAATACGGAATTATAAAGTTATAGAATAAAGCCCCACGAATAATGTAATCATGTTATATTGCATAGACCGTTTTGCGTTTTGCGCTTTTTACGTACTAAATGTCGCCGGTTACTGCTCAAATTGAGCGCTAAAGGAATCTATTCACATATCCTTGATGAAGTTTATGCAGCGCGGCGAAATAATAAAATCCACACCCTGCGGAGGCGGAAAACAGTCTATTCGGAAGCCCGATTTACACGGCCACATTTATTGAACAACTTCTGTGACATTGTCTTTGACAAAGTTTTTTTACACAATGTTGCATTTACACGACACAATTACTTGTTTTCCCAAATTATCTACCTGCATAAACATACAAACAGCTTGTTAGTATCAAAGTCAGCTGCCGCACAAACATAATAATATTTCAAAGGCGCATTATCCTTATCATTGACACTGACAAAGAGTAAGTTACATATTTCACTCCGATCATGTCCACGTTCACATTCAACACATCACTTTCCTTTCTGCCACTTAAGGTTGCGCTCTCTACCTGATTCGATGTGAGAGTCTGCACCTTGACAACAGCACGGTACTAATAAGGCAACATGAGAGATATGGCGCAGTGCACAACTACGCGGTTTTAGATGCAATTAAAACGCTCACATTAGAACGTGCACGAGCTCTAAAATCGTAATCTATTTTAAACGACTTGGTATTCTAATAGCAATTAGAATTATATCTAACTGTTTACCTCGAGACGAGATAATTTCAAGTTATGTTCAGTAATTACGATGGTTGTAAAGGAGAATGATTATTAGTTTTAGATGGAAGATTTATGTGTATTCTTGCAAGATCGCGTTTATATAATTTTCAAAAGTGGACTCAACTATTATTTATTAATCAAAAGGTCGTTCAAATTGCACTTGTTGATAAAATAAATCTTCTTCTATACAACGGTTCATCATTATCTCAATCGCAAGAGACGCGTTTGAGCCATCGTTGTACAGTCATCTCTATATCTCCTGAAAAAACCAGTGATAAAACCAGTCTTGCAAATCACCCCTCTGTATACAAATAGCTATATTTTAGGCAACTTACACTGCGTCTGTGTACGAGTGTAGTCGCGATAGGGGGTGAGTAGAGGTGACTACACAACTCACCAATAATATTTGGTGAACATAGGGTGGGGAATTGAAATATGGCAAGAAATCAGGCAATCGGGAGATTGCGGCGGCCAATGGGCACCCATGTAACAACCGTTATTTTATTTTTTCCACGAACCGGAACCGGAACAGATGTTCATTTGGGTTCCAGTTCCCGCACCGGAACAGATGTTCATTTGGGTTCCAGTTCCCGCATGTCTATGAACATTTCTATAAGCCTATGTCTTCAGCGGAGACTGAAACTGTTGTTTTGTTTGTTTCAGGATCGGCCCACAAGGACTGTGATGTCAACGGGTCCTGGTTTCGACACCCGGATTCCGGACAAGTCTGGTCAAACTACACAACATGTGTCAACATGGACGACCTCAATGTAAGTCCAGCGGGTGGGGCGGACTATATGTAAGTCCAGCGGGTGGGACGGCACGTTGGGTGGGCGGACTATATGTAAGTCCACGGGTGGGACGGCACGTTGGGTGGGCGGACTATATGTAAGTCCAGCGGGTGGGGCGGACTATATGTAAGTCCACGGGTGGGACGGCACGTTGGGTGGGCGGACTATATGTAAGTCCACGGGTGGGACGGCACGTTGGGTGGGCGGACTATATGTAAGTCCAGCGGGTGAGACAGCACGTTGTGTGGGCGGACTATATGTAAGTCCAGCGGGTGGGGCGGACTATATGTAAGTCCACGGGTGGGACGGCACGTTGGGTGGGCGGACTATATGTAAGTCCAGCGGGTGGGACAGCACGTTGGGTGGGCGGACTATATGTAAGTCCAGCGGGTGAGACAGCACGTTGGGTGGGCGGACTATATGTAAGTCCAGCGGGTGAGACAGCACGTTGTGTGGGCGGACTATATGTAAGTCCAGCGGGTGGGGCGGACTATATGTAAGTCCACGGGTGGGACGGCACGTTGGGTGGCGGACTATATGTAAGTCCAGCGGGTGAGACAGCACGTTGTGTGGGCGGACTATATGTAAGTCCAGCGGGTGGGGCGGACTATATGTAAGTCCACGGGTGGGACGGCACGTTGGGTGGGCGGACTATATGTAAGTCCACGGGTGGGACGGCACGTTGGGTGGCGGACTATATGTAAGTCCACGGGTGGAACGGCATGTTGGGTGGGCGGACTATATGTAAGTCCACGGGTGGGACGGCACGTTGGGTGGCGGACTATATGTAAGTCCACGGGTGGGACGGCACGTTGGGTGGGCGGACTATATGTAAGTCCAGCGGGTGGGACGGCACGTTGGGTGGGCGGACTATATGTAAGTCCACGGGTGGGACGGCACGTTGGGTGGGCGGACTATATGTAAGTCCAGCGGGTGGGACGGCACGTTGGGTGGGCGGACTATATGTAAGTCCACGGGTGGGACGGCATGTTGGGTGGGCGGACTATATGTAAGTCCACGGGTGGGACGGCACGTTGGGTGGGCGGACTATATGTAAGTCCACGGGTGGGACGGCACGTTGGGTGGGCGGACTATATGTAAGTCCACGGGTGGGACGGCACGTTGGGTGGGCGGACTATATGTAAGTCCACGGGTGGGACCGACTATAGACACATTATATTAATTTTATTACATCTTAGATCTAAGTATAAAAATAAATACGCTTTTATGATTCACATGAGTTTTAATGCAAAGGGCGTGCAGTCGCAATGTAAATGCATTAATGTGCATTAGTTTAATCTACGGTTCCAAGGGAAATGTGTATGACAATTCATGACATTTTTAGAAGTGTAAGCAAACACATTACATACGGTTGGTGTAGCTGATAAGCGACATTGAGCGGGGTCTGTGATTAGATGGGTAACCATTCACTCTGGCTTGCCAGTTGCTGCCGTTGGGCCAGAGAGACTGGGGTGTTTGGGGGTTAGTGTGACGACCTCCCTCCACCTGTTATCAGTCTCTCGACGGCGCGGCTTGTGGAGGCCCGTGCTGTAAATGTTACACCGTCCTTCGGAAGGGACGTTAAGCCGTTGGTCCCCTTGGTATCTTTCGTCAGAAGTAGGCTACATGCCGGTATCGGGTTTCCTGTCCTCCCTTCTCTATTACATTCTCAATTGTGGAGCCTGGCTCCGTTGAGAATATAGTCTTAAATCATAACGCAAGTCCTTAGTAGCTTTGTCATTGAAGCAAACACATTGGGGGCTGTGCATAAAGGACGTCACGCTAAAAATGGGTTATTTTGATACCCCCACCTCCCCCCTGTCACGCTGTGTCACACTTTCTGTGACTTCCCCCCCCCCCCCAAAAAAAAGGACGTCACAAAACTATCTCTACCCCCCCTTAAATATCATTTGTTTGACTATGAAATGTGTCAGAATTTATTGTATTTAGCGAAATTTTAGGAAAATTTATGATTTTTGAAATTGAAAAGGGCCGAAATCTTCTATATCAAAACGTGACGTCCTACTGGCTATAGACCCTACCCCCTGTCACACTGTGTCCCATACTGGTGACCCCCCCCCCTGAAGCGTGACGTCCTTAATGCACAGCCCCTTGGTGGATCTTTATGAAATCTGTGAGTGTTCTCTTGTTTGTTTTACAGCGGCGTCAACAAGTGATCAAGATCTACGAGACGGGCTACATGATCTCGCTCGTCGCGCTGCTCGTCTCGCTCGCTATTCTCTCGTACTTCAAGTGAGTCCACATGACGTCATAATGTTGAAAAGATACGTAGAAAAGATGTAAATATTGAACATTTCATAATGAGTTCTTGCTCTCGTTATTTCAAGACGGGAATGGATTTTTTTTCAAAGATATTGAGTAATAATTTCTGTACCTCAGAGGAAAAAGGACGGAAGTCCATTTCAATGATTTGTGAGATTTATAGACTCAAAAACTAGTTATCCTGTCCTTACACAATATTTGGCATGGTGACATGACTCAGAGAATATAGACATATAAGTCAAATTGCAATTTATTGAGATCATCATTCAAAAAGTGTCCAACGCATAATCGTGAAAATGAACTTCTGCCGATCTACCTCTCAGGTACAGATTTGTTCATAATAAGGAAAATCATAAAATGTAAGGATATTATGCATTATTAATGTTTCAATTTGTGCAGACAAAACATGGCAATCAATATTTTGGATATAATCAGAGATATAATCAATCAATTTGATTGTTAAGGCTGAATACCACGATTCAAGGGGGTTGAATTCAAGACTTGGATCGTCTAAATGAAAACATTGAAGCATTTAACAAGTGTCCAAGTCTTGAATTCAAGACATCTCTTCAGCCTTTTCACTAAGAACATGTCCTATTTTCCGTCAAGTCTTGAAATAATTCAACCAATTGTTAATTTCACCGCGACTTCAATCAACAACAAAAATTAAATCGTCTAAATTCTACTTAAAGTTTCCTTGAAATCAAGGGTTGAATTCAACCCCTTCAAGTAAACTTGAACCGTGTAATTCAGACTTTAGGGTCAGTCTTTCAATACTCTGCTAACTTTTAAACGGTTGATTAGGACTGTATTGTCATGGCAACAACCAATTTCCTAGAATGACTGTGTTTACTTAATTTCTGGTTTTAGCGGAATATTGAAAAACTAGACCTGTGTCAAATTATAAACATTATCTCAAAAAAAGCTTCAATTTTAAAAGAAAGTTCGTTTTTATAGCAACCATTTCAGAGTTACCTACATGTATTTTTGAGCTCTTAATTATCAAGATATATGTATACTTGGCCAAACAAAAATTGAACGTTCAATAAATCTGATAGGCTGATAAAATGTAAGATCGCACCATCAGAAGTCAGTCTAAGCGATCTCATTGTCTCACTCTAGTAGGTGACCTCACATTTCAATGATAATAACAAGCTTTGATTGGTTATGGGACATGACCAGCAGTTATTCAAATTTGGTCAACGTTCAATTTTTGTTTGGCCGAGTGTACATCTAAAAGTATCTCGGTCAAATATTCAGCGAGATCCCTGTTCTGAATATTAATGAATTGATATGAAAACGATGAGAGGTCCTTTCCAATTTCCTTCCTATATATTAGAAGTCAAGATATCTGTAATCTCTCTTCGATACTTCTAACAATGCTTGACGGAATAATTGTCTGCTCCTCTTTTCCCAAGCAGCTTCATTTCAAACAGAATCCTGAGTTGAAGGATCTGGGAGTTCACTGCTTTGAAATACAGATTGTGAAGAAGAGGAAAAGAGATTTTCAATCTCACTAGAATTTGACTAAAATGTTTAATGCAAAGGAGTTTGAACTTTGAACGTTGTGCTATGCTAATGCGAGAAACATTGTCTTTATAGAAAGTTTGTTACTAACTTTAGCTCAAAATAAGTTTAAAATTATTATTGGTAGTTGTTATTTCTTTGGTCACAAAAGAATTTAGAATGAAGTGAAAAGATGGTTAAAGTGAGTTAAAAAACTTAAGAAAATTAAACGAAAGGAAAATGTGCACAGTGAAGTGAATACATTTTTAGGAGGCAAACAAAATCCAAGAAAAGAATAAAATATATTTCCTTTTTCTTTGTATGATTAAACTTCATTTCTTTATATTTAAACATCTAGGGGTCCTGGTCAATGGGGGCCTGTATGGGAGCGCTCCCCCCCCCCCCCCCTTCCCCGCACCATACGGATCCTGGGCGCACAGACCAGAACAAAAAGTAATTACTTGAAAGAATTTGGTGTGTTTCTACGTGATTTGTGTGAATATCGACAAATGGTGATTCATTTGAAAAATTATGTGAAAATTATATTATTTTGAAGTACCTACTACAAGAAGTGCTCTGGGTCCAACCTTACTGTGACATCTTCGCACTCTCTTTATACTCTGAATACTCTGTGACCAATTTGAAATTGGCAAAACACATAGGAAGACGATTGAACTATAATGTGACTAATGTTGCAGATCGCTGCGATGTTCTCGCATCACGCTGCACATGAACTTGTTCGCTTCGTTCGCGATAAACAACGCGCTCTGGGTGCTCTGGTACGGCCTCGTGGTGGCCGATCCCCAAGTCATCAAGGACAACGGGGTGAGTGGAACAGCGTGTGATGTCTTCACTGCCGTCTGTACACTCGTCGTTCGTTCCTTTTCCTTCCGTGAGCTGCCTGTTGTGTAGTACCTGAGGGGCCGCCCCCGTTTGCCCCTTTCCGGGACGGCAGGGAGCTACAATTTTCCCACAGATAACAGTAGCTTACAGAAGAAGGAGGAACAAACGACGTGTGCACATACGGCTGTGAATGTCTGTTGCTACTTATCTTCAGAAATAAAATTCCCAGGTTTTCTAACCACGTTAACAAAACAAAGTGCTAATAGTGGCCCAAAATTCATTATTTAGTTGTTATAATTTGCAAAATATTACGTGTAACATTTGGGTAGGGAAGGGAGGTTGAGTCCTCTTTATTACAGCCGTAATGTATTTAGGAAGAATTGTCCTAAAAATGGCTGCTACTGAAATATGTTTAAAGATTTCTTCAACTGTCAACAGGGTACTCTGCCCCTTAACTTCAAAATATAGAATTTTAATTTGAGTATATCTCTTTATCGTTTGTTCTAAAGTAAGTTATACCCAGAAAAAAACACTCCGTGTAAAAAAGGCAGCCAAGTCTCTTTACTTTAAAAAAATTCAACACCGAAAAGAAGTGATATCAAAAAAGGAGCCAAGTCAATGACATATCCAAATATTTAATTTTATTTTTGAAATAAAAGAATAAACACCGAGAAATACTTTACAAAAGGACTTGGCGCATCGTTTTTTTAAAGACCTCATTCAATACTAAAAGTGGAAAGAGCCAGAATCTATGAATCAAGCTACTTTTAGTAATGGCTATTTTATAGTTTTGTCAATGGCGATAGTAGAAAGATTTCATGCTGTAATAGATAAGTATTTTAAGGATGGAAAAATTAAAAAACAATTGGAAGTGGGCTCATACATATTCTTTTAGCACTGTTTATATGGTGATATTAGAAGGGTATCTTTTCATAATTTGATCTTGACTGAAGGAATTCATGAAACGTTGTCAAATAATTACGAACTATCTTTGAAACACTATTATATATTTTTGAAGTGTCAAGTGTATAAAGTTAAAATTTTTAATAGAAATTCAATGAGACTATGACGTACTTTGTGAAATGTTTGGTTATAAAATGTGGATTAATAGAAATGTATTTCATGATGAGAAGGTATAACGCATGAGACTTAATTATGTTGACCACGAAACAATATTACGAAGATAACTAACTATTGTGTATTTATAGAAAACATACCTAGACAACAAGTTTTATCGCGTATGTACATATTCTAATAGAAAATATTTTACAGTAGGTATGTATAATATGTAATTGAAAGATGTTTCCCTATTATTCTAAAAATTCTAAATGACGGTTGTATATAAATGGCATATGCTTTTGAATCGAAAAATGTATTTAAAAAAACGATGCGCCAAGTCCTTTTGTAAAGTATTTCTCGGTGTTTATTCTTTTTTTTCAAAAATACGATTAAATATTTGGATATGTCATTGACTTGGCTCCTTTTTTGATATCACTCCTTTTCGGTGTTGAATTTTTTTAAAGTAAAGAGACTTGGCTGCCTTTTTTACACGGAGTGTTTTTTTCTGGGATATCACTTCTTTTGTTAGTTTATTCATACAGCTTGTAGCACATGTCCGAGCAGGGACTAATTTCTTTAAAAAAATACGCCTCAACCAATTTGGTTACTAAGAAAAGTTGCGTTTGGTATAAGATGAAAATGATTATCTAAGAAGAATAGCTTAAGTTTCGTTATAATCGATCCAGCCGTTTTCAATATATGACGTCACTTCCGGTTTTGAAAAAGCGGCCGAAAATAATGTCGTCTTGAATTCATAATTATAAGTCCTACATAATTGCACAATTTGGTTGCAATCGGTACAGACGATTTCGATATATGACATCACTTCCGGTTTAAACAATGGCGGCCGAAAATAATGTCGTCTTTTTATCCATACTTATAAGTCCTACATATTTCCAAAATTTGGTTGCAATCGGTACAGCCTTATTCGATATATGACGTACCTTCCGGTTTTAACAATGGCGGCCAAAAATAATGTCCTCTTTAATTCATAATTATTAGTCCTCCGTATTTCACAATTTGGTTGCAATCGGTACAGACGATTTCGATGTATGACGTCACTTTCGGTTTTAACAATGGCGGCCGAAAATAATGTCGTCTTTAATTCAAAATTATTAGTCCTACATAATTTCGCAATTTGGTTGCAATCGGTACAGACGATTTCGATATATGACGTCACTTCCGGTTTTAACAATGGCGGCCGAAAAAAATGTCGTCTTTAATTCATAATTATAAGTCCCACACATTTCCAAAATTTGGTTGCTATTGGTACAGCCGTTTTTGATATATGACGTTACTTCCGGTTTTAACAATGGCGGCTGAAAATAATGTCGTCTTTAATCCATAATTATAAGTCCCACACATTTCCAAAATTTGGTTGCAATCGGTACAGCTGTTTTCAATATATGACGTCACTTCCGGTTTAAAAAATGGCGGCCGAGAACACTGCAACCTTGAATTTATAATTATTTACAAAGTAAGTTTACTAAATATCTATTTAAAAGTATAAAGTGGTGAATTTAGTGTCAATTACCATATTTATGACGTAATTTAGCATATTTATGACGTCATTTCCGGTATAGGTAATAGGAAAACAATCTAGTTGATACTTTATGAACGACCATCTGAATTCATAATCCCTATAATTCCGTAAAATCGGTCATGCCGTTTGTAATATATGACGTCACTTCCGGTTTCATTTAGTGGTTCCTGCCGCCATTTCCGGTACCGTTAATTTGTTTATTTATTTTTCACAATTGATTTTTCAAATAAATTGCAGAATGAATACGCAGGAGCTAGTTCAGTTGCAATCGGTACAAGCGTTTTAGATATATGACGTCACTTCCGGTTTCAGGAATGGCGGCCGAGTACACTGCAATCTTGAATTTATAGTTTGTATTGTCTATGTTACAATGTTAGTTAATTATTTATGTATGTATTTTAAGTATAATTTGTTGAAATAAGTTAAATATTGCGTATTAATGACGTCACTTCCGGTTTAGAAAATAAGAAAATAATTATTTTACTATTGATACTTCATATAGATGACCATCTAAATCGAATGGCGCTAATTTCGTTCTAATCGGTCCAGACGTTTTTGAGATATGACGTCACTTCCGGTTTAAATATGGCGGCACAAAAAATCACAAGAGGCAAGGTATCATCAGACGCCAAAAGTGCATATGTGGTAAAAATTTCAGGTTGATCGGTTCAGCCGTTTAGGCTGTGGCGGTGACAGCAGTGTTTCCTGACATCAGAATCATCTAAAGAAGATGAAAGTGATGTAATTTCACTGTTTTCACGGCCCTCTAGCTCGCAAATGGAATCACCTATTGTTCTCAAATTAGGTAAATGTTGTCAGGGGGGCCATAGCTCGAAATTAAGATATTTCGCAACAATGTGAGATTTTCCATTGTTGAGATCCAGTAGGCCGAAAATGCTATGTTGTTGCTTACAGTAAAAGTAGTTGGTCTGCTCCTCAGTTTATATAGGCATTTACGGTATGTTGAGTGACTGTGAGTGTACGGTACGACTTGGCTGTGTGGAGCGACCGCTCCACTAGATTATTTTCAAAATCTGCCAAGAATTATAAGATATTAAAACAAAAAGAGACATGTCCTATTGGATGATAGGAAAAATTTGTATTTCTTGAACTATTTTGTTCTGGTAACTAACTGTTGTCACTTGAAGTCGGGGCCATATTTTTTGATGCAAACATTGATGACTATGAATGAATAATAAATGAATATGAATAATACGAATCGTGCGAATTGGTGAAAATAGAAAATAAAATTAGAAAATAGAAATGAACCTGTCTATTAAATATGGCAATTTCTTCCCAATAGAGGAAAATTATCTACCTTAGGAAATATCATTCTAATTATATAGAAAAATGTATATATTAAACTAGTCATTTTTATCCTAATTTCGGAAAAGCGTCTACCTAAATAAGGAAATGACGTCCTAAAGTAGGACAATGGATATATTAAACTAGGAAAACGCTCAGTGTAACGCGTTGATGAGCGAGCACGGACACGCGCAACACCTCGAACCGAAATTATGTCTATCGAAAATATCATTAAAAGCCAATAATTCTTGAAATTCGTCAGACTTGTAGGTATAAAAATCTCCAATTATTCCTAAAGTATTAGTCCCAATAACCATGCAAAGTTTTAGGTTGATTGATTGAACCTTTATGATTAGAATGTTCATTGTTAATATTCAAACATCATAGGATCTATTTAAAAAAATATACCTGGGACCACTCATATGATAAAAGTGTGTGTACTTACACAGTATTAGACGATCTTTTGAACGGTCATATCAGTTTCATACGTTTGAAAGTTTCTGCTCTAACTACCTCGGAACTATAAAGAGTCGAAGTAGCCGGATCAAAATTTTTGAGTAATTTGACAGCCAACACGCTAAATGTCCGTAAGATGTCAATAACGTTTGGATTTAAGCACAGATAAGTCTGAAAATTGTCAAAAATACAGATAATGTTGGTCTTAATGACCATGCAAAGTTTTAACTTGATCGGTCATACGGTTCTAGTTTAAATTTCAAAAATCATATGAAAGATTTTTTTAAATTTTTACCAATGGGAGGATTTGGCTGAAACTTTGTTTGATTGGGTACAATTTGTATGATTGGGTACATTGCTCGGAACAACCAATCAAAAGATATATTTTTTTAAATTTGAACCAATCACATGAGACCGTTCAAAAACGATCCCAGGGACCGCATAGATTACGTTAGTATATGTGCAAAATTCCAGATCGATTGGTTGTGCGGTTTGACCTGGGCAGTGAACACAAAAAAAAAAAAAAAAAAAAAAAAAACACACAGAGAAAGTTCCATAAGAGTACCGTGGTGACGCTCGCTACGCTCGCTCAATTAGGCAGTTTCATCTTAATTAAGGAAAAGTATCCACCTAAATTAGGAAATGAATTCCTAAAGTAGGGCAATGGATATCCTAAGGCCGTGTCGTCCTTTTTTAGGAAGGTCCGCCTAATTTAGGACGTACCTGGGATCGAATAACTTGTGTAATTAGTACACTCTGGGGACACTCTGGGGATCATTTTAGGCCGAGTTTAGGACGAACTGGGGATGTCCTACCTAAGTAAGTAGTCTGTCCTGGGGACGTCCCAGGTACGTCCTAGTGTTCGTACGTTCCTCCTTATAGCGCCCAGTTTAGAATTGTGAATATATTTTCTGATTGCGACTCTGGTGCCTCTGTCAAACCCACTGATCTCCATATACTTCCACTTCGTTGCGTGGATTGCGCATTGAAGCCCTTTAGCATTAGTCCCAGTGAAGTCGAAAATACATTAGAAAAATGTTCCTAAAATGTTCCTTTTCAAGGTCATCAATTTAAAACAGCCTATTACATGATCTAAATCATTTCTAAAATCACTTTGAATGAACTAAATCATTACACTAGTCATTAGTTAACTAGTTTATTAACACGTTTTAGTTACATTAGTTATAATTTGTTAAGAATCCACAAAATTAATACAGCGGCTACTTAGAAAATGTTGACTTCACTCGCATAGCATCGATAAGCAATCCACGTGTTATATATCAGTGGTCAAACCTCCTGAGCCCACACAACCGACCTACCCGAGAGGTTAACAACTCGACATTTTAGTTAGTTACTTTTGATTGTATGATATTTTTTTTCCTTTTTCTGATCTTTGTTAATTTTTTGATTTTTATTTACTTAATTGATTTTTTATGATTTTGATGTGATTTTGTTGTTGATTTTTTTGATTTAATACATTTTTTTTATGTTTTTGTTGTTATTTTTTTATTTTTGTATTGATTTTTTCTGATTTTTTTTATCTTTTTGATTTTTTGATTTTTATTTATTTAATTGATTTTTTGATTTTTGATGATTTTGATATAATTTTTTTGTTGATTTTATGATTTATAAAATTTTTCTTCTGATTTTGTTGAGATTTTTTTTATTTTTATTTATTTTTTCTGATTTTTTGATTTGTTTTACATTTTTATATTTTTTTCAAAGTGTACACTGATTATTTTAGTTGTTCACCCCTCGGACCTGCCTTCTTCCAGATCTGGTGCCGGATCCTGCACGTGGTCCTGCACTACTTCCTGCTGACCAACTACGCGTGGATGCTGTGCGAGGGTCTGTACCTGCACACTCTGCTGGTGTCCGCCTTCGTCTCGGAGTCCCAACTGCTCAAGTGGCTCTACGTGCTGGGCTGGGCGATGCCTGGCGTCGCCATCGTCGTCTACACGGCGCTGAGAGCCACCGCCGCGACGCCGGACCTGACGCCGACCCCGGGGACGGCGGTGGCGATGGCGGTACCGGACTCCGAGCAGTGAGTACATCAGCTTAGATGTTTCAGTGAGCGAAGGAAGATAAATCGCCCAAAGATAGAATATTTAGAATAACTGTTTTCTTTATTTCCAAATAGTAAAAAAAATCAAACCATTAAACGTTTTTAATGTCAATATTGCTGAACTTTTGGTAGTGATCGAAATTGTACAATTTGAGTTACATGATGTAACTAATGGTTTTTGTAACTCTGAAAAAAATTTAACAAAAGTTTGCATTTTTCCAAGATTTTTTAATTTTTGGAATAATATTTAAATATTATATTTAGTAATTATTAAGTAACATTAAGTAACTTATATACGCAATAAGGGCAATAAGACAGTTAAGGTGCAATAAGGTGGAATAATATTCCACTAAATTGGGCGTGTGACGTCATCAATAAACTTCACGGGTTTAATCAAACTTGTCGCGTCAAAATGGAGCTCAAACTTGGCTCCTCGTGAGCGTTGTGATCACTACTAGGAAAACGCTCAGTGTAACGCGTTGATGAGCGAGCACGGGTACGTGCAAATTCTCCAACCGGAAATCCGTACACAACGCACAGAAAACATATACAACCATATTGAATTGATTATGATTAGTGCTCGAAGTAGGAATTAAATAGTGGCGGTATGGTAACATAAGAATACCACGTGCGGGGGGGGGGGGAGGGGGGGGGGGGTACGATATTAGATGAGGGTCCAGATTCCAGAATTACACTGACAACCATTGTCATGTCATTAGTTAGATTAGTCTTTTACCTTGATGAAACAACTAAATTAAATAATAATGAATTTTACTTTATCTTGTAGTGGATGTTCATAGTTCATAGTTATGCTTGAAATATGCAGTCAAAAGATAACTATGAAATACGAGTAAATTAGAATCTAAAATTACGTAAATTTCCAAGAATATCTGATTTTAAGCATTCCGTTTTTTCTGAGAAGTAACGATATTAAATCAAATGTGTAAAGAAGTACCGGTATACCATACCGTCCCATACCGGCCCACTTCGAGCACTGATTATGATATCAACTTAAAAGTAGGTATATGCTTTTCATCGAAACTTTAAAATAGCATCTAAGCACCTGGTTCATAAAGCAAATCAGAATCAATTCAATTGGCACTGGAAAACATTCATTTCGATACTTCATTACTGACAGATATTAAAAATGTCAATAAGTTCATACGTTCTTAACTGATTGGGATGAAATTTTGTAAAATAAGAGACAATATTGGTCTTAATGATCATGCAAAATATGAGTTTGATCAGAATTATCGAAGACCGTTTTCATTTTTCAGCCTATCAGGAGATATTTATTTAAATTTTAACCAATAAATGGATTTCAAAAAAATTATAGTGTGCAAACAGAGAAGGTTGGTTTTACATGTGTGCAAAATTTCAGCTCGATCAAAGAAAAACTCTGACCTGTATAGCCAAAATATGATTTTGATCAGATTTATCGAAGACCAGTTTCATTTTTTAACCTACCATCAGGAGATGTTTATTTAAATTATAGCCAATTAATAAATTTCAAAAAAATTTGGGGTCTGCAAACAGAAAAGTTTGTCTCTACATGTGTGCAAAATTTCAGCTCGATCGAGGAAAAACTCTAGACATGTATAGCCAAAATATGAGTTTGATCAGATTTGTCGAAGACCATTTTCACTTTTCAACCTTTCAGGAGATGTTTATTTAAATTTTAACCAATCAGTAGATTTCAAAAAAAATTAGGGTCTGCAACGCCCAGAGAATGTCCAAACACGTGTGCAAAATTTCAGCTCGATCGAAGAAAAACTCTGACCTGTATATCGTCAGTAACAGAAAAAAAAAAAAAAAAAAAAACAGAGGTCCGTGCCAAATGAGCCAAAAGGAGACGCTCGCTTCGCTCGCTTAAAAATTTCATTCACTAGGTCATGAATGATGTCCACAGAAAATAATAACACAGAAATATATGAATATAATGGGTCAACGTGTCGACGAATGCGAACCTTTGCAGAGCAGAATACCCTCGTGCAGGTGTAACGCTTTAATTGCCTAGATATCACATTGGCACAGTACAGTGTTGTAAATAGCTTGCTGTTAGTTGTTCCGAGGTTCTACGCATGCGTCAGGGTTTGTCACGAATTACTCATATCTACTAATGTTTAAGAGGTATGAAAAAAAGTAATTCTTTCCAGCAATCATTTCCAGCGTTACCTCGTTCACAACCATACAGCTGTCACTTGTCGTGAAATCTTCTTTCAAACTCATCACCGGTTTGGTGAGAGTTAGAACAGCGGCTCCATCTTCAGACTCAAGTTGTAATTTAAATCTGTACTTGGATGCTTGCTCTGTGGGACCGATATATTGCACGAACAAGTAATTATTTGCTTCGCTGTCAATGTATCGCCAATGGAACCAGAATAATTCATCTTCCCAACACAAATATTCCACAGTAGATGCATCTTCCCCCCTTGAACAGGACCCGCTGTCTCTAATGTTCAAATCGCAAACATCACCTGGATGTTTCCTCGTTAGATGGTCATGAAGTCCAGTCCGATTTCCAATAAAATCACATAACAAACAGTTGTATGCGTAGTTGCAAGTTGGATAGTGTTTCTCCAATTCCTGAGCACACCTCCTTACTTCGCAGCCGTCATTCTTGTACTTGCACGGTAACAGAACCTGTGCACTGATCGCTTCCAAGGTGATGTTGCGGATGGACGGAGCTCCTGCGGCTCGACAAACTGGACATGATGTGATGGTCGCTTGGCAGCTGGAGCAGACGTTGTGGCCGTTGACGCACATGTAGATGGGAGGCTTGCAGGTCTCCAGGCAGACTGGACACTCCAGTTGCTGGAGAAGTGAGTCGTTGAGTTGCATCGCAGCCAGAGCGTCGGACAATCCGTCAGCAGACATCTTAATAACAATAAACGTCTTTATTTGGAGCGAAGTTAAGCCCAAAGTTTTTCTTAAGGAAAACTAAGGACTAAGGACTAAGGAAAATGTTACAAATATCATAGCATCATGTGTTAATGGGTATAGTTTAGTTGAGAGTGTGAGAAAGCTGGAAGAGCGGTAGATTTATGTTCGAAGTTGCTGAATCTTCGTTATAGTCTTGGTAAAGCAGTGATTGATTCTAGGAAGAAACCTATGAAGTCATTACATCTCTCGTTGAGCCTGATGGTTGACGCTCACAACACAGTTCATTTCATGTATATACAAGTAATCTATACAGTTAGTTAAAAATTAGTAACTATTAACCCCATCTTGTTTTCAAAAAAGTATTATACTTAAGGTAGAACCATATAACCTCAAATTTTCCAATTTACTTCACATTTTGGTTACTTATTGATAATCATGCCAAACAAAATTCCTGAAAAAAGAAACACTTCTCGTGTCTAGTTTCTGAGATAAATTGAGTTGTCTCCCCCATTATCATGTTATCTCGAATTGTTAGAAAAGTACATTCAAATATTGAAACCACTGATTAAATAATTTAAATATTTAATATTTTAAAGAAATACTCGTACTCAAGTACACAGCTGTTGCAAAATATATAAAAGTTTGAAGTTTGGACAAAGTAGAAACAATTTTAGTCCAGTATTGTAGAAATATTCACCTTGTAACGGATCATTAGCGTAGTCATTGTCTTTCTAGTTAGATAGTATAGGTATGTCCTAACCCTTTAGCCCTCGGGCAGTCTCAAGATGCTTCCCCAGCATTGGCAAGAATGTCATTGTTCTGACCACACCTCAGAGTGGAGGATTGGTCGCCAGTTCACCCCTCGCAGGCAGGGTAAGCAGGTGCCAGATGCTTTAGTTATCTTCGGAGCTCGGTTGTGAGAGGACGTATGTGTGTCAGCTACGGCGACCACGTGGGTTAATTAATAAACCTCATTAATCGTATTATACTTGAGTCTCTTTACTCCTCTTCCCATCCCGTGGGTTGATTGGATCCTCATATTGGCGCCCAACGAAAACGGACCGGTTCAACATACGTGTTGGACACGATATCAACCAGTACGAACATACGTGTTCCGCTCTTCGACCAACATTAGTGTTGAGACATTTTACATTTTTGTGTTAAGTTAATGTGTGTATCGATCATCCGTGATTCGAACTTGTGATCGTGTTGCTGTACGAGATGGGTCCTGTAAAACCGAAGCATGCTCAGGAAGATGGTTCCGGTTCGTCCGCGCAGGCAGACCTGCAAACCATCCTGGCGGCGATCACCGCCCTCGGCACGCGCGTCGCGGCCCTCGAGCAGCCAGCCCAGCCCCAGCAGCAAGGCCCGCAGCCGCTAGTATACGTACCGCCGACACCGCCGCTAGCTACGAGTGCGGCGCTTTCTCAGCAGATACCGCGATTTGGCGACGACGACGCAGTGTATCCCGTCGAATTTATGGACGGTATGGAACAGCAGTTCGTCGCAATGAGTGTGCGACAAGAAGAGAGGATAAGACACGCTATTATGCACATGACCGGTATGGCCCAGGCATGGGGTAAAGCATTTTATCACATGTGGGAAAGTTGGTCGGATTTCCGTCTGGCGTTCCTGGACATGTTCTGGTCGGAGGACCGACAGGAAAGGTTGGTACAAGAAATGAATGCAGCGACATTCAATAGACATAGAGACAAAACATACACTTCATTCTTCATAACGTGGATGGCGAGGACGAGACATCTATCACCACCAATGTCCACGCGAGTTTTCATCAGACGCATCACGTCAATGATGCCGTCCAATGTCGAAACAGCCATCATGTCGGCGAAAATAAACAACGAGCAGGACATGCTCACGTTCTTACGCGATCTGGACGACGTAGCGGCACGCCGGCAAGACCGTTTCACTCCCGAGACTGTGCATCGACGTCAGAACACGGCCTACCAGAACACGGCTTTCCAGAACAACACGGCTCAAGCGGAAAAGAAGGCAACTCCAGAGTCGGAAAACTAGAAACCGTCAGCCAACAGCCTTCATTGCCGCTGATGGGATATGAATACGTGAAGGCAATTAATGACATCAAAATATCACTCATTCAAAACACCAACGTTGTTGACGAAGTCCAGAGTGCCAACGCGGTCCCCGAGTCATTGACGCAGAGTGCCAACGCGGTCCCCGAGTCATTGACGCAGAGTGACAACGCGATCCCCGAGTCATTGACGCAGAGTGCCAACGCGGTCCCCGAGTCGTTGACGCAGAGTGCCAACGCGGTCCCCGAGTCATTGACGCAGAGTGACAACGCGATCCCCGAGTCATTGACGCAGAGTGACAACGCGATCCCCGAGTCATTGACGCAGAGTGCCATCGCCGCCGCAAGAATTGTCGATGACGTGGAGACGAAGGCGAGCGGTCATGAGAAAATCGAGATCAGGAAAGAGAAGACCGGAAGTCAGGCGATGAACACCATGGAGAACATTAGTGACTATCTCGAACCATTGATGAGACACGATGGCGACAGGAAAGATTACCGAGGAGTCCACAGTGCGGCGGAGAACAATAACATCAAGATCCGAGTGAATGAGGAAGTGCCAGGTGCGCTAGCAGGTCAATTGATACCTGTAAGAGTTCCCGTGTGTTTTGGTGTGTGCGAGCGTGAAACATGTGATACGCCGACATTCTGGAAATGTAAACATAAACTGAGAGACAAGTGTCAAAGGTGAACTTTATTCGTTGACACCGCAACTGATAATCCAGTTATAATTTCTTGTATTTCATGTCAATGTAGGTAGTTTGAGGCTCATGATTTTGTTTCATTGCTTATTGCAAGTGTCATTAGGAGTAATTATATTGTGTTATGCTCCGTTACTAATATTAATATTGTTAGAGATAAAAATTAGTTAACTTTTGGTCACCCTATTTTGATCTGGCGGGGTGATGTAACGGATCATTAGCGTAGTCATTGTCTTTCTAGTTAGATAGTATAGGTATGTCCTAACCCTTTAGCCCTCGGGCAGTCTCAAGATGCTTCCCCAGCATTGGCAAGAATGTCATTGTTCTGACCACACCTCAGAGTGGAGGATTGGTCGCCAGTTCACCCCTCGCAGGCAGGGTAAGCAGGTGCCAGATGCTTTAGTTATCTTCGGAGCTCGGTTGTGAGAGGACGTATGTGTGTCAGCTACGGCGACCACGTGGGTTAATTAATAAACCTCATTAATCGTATTATACTTGAGTCTCTTTACTCCTCTTCCCATCCCGTGGGTTGATTGGATCCTCATAACCTCTGCCTAAACGACGTTCTTGAAACTGGATAATACAATGCGAATGATTACTTTCATACAACTATCATGTTGTATCATGTCCACGACATTATCATGTTATCTTGATTGATATTGATATGATATCTTCGGTTCTGTAAATGCCCACAGATTAAAAGCTGGAGCTGTGAGATAAATAATCGAGCTATTTTACACATTATTTTGTATGTGTGTCCACAATTTCAAATTTTTTAATTTTAATTTAAAATTTAATTTATTGATCTGCATAATATGTATTGGCGATGGGAATCAGTTTTAGGTACTTCCGTGACACAAACTTTTTAAAAGATCAGTTCACAGATTCATTGAATTTAATATATTATATTATATTTTTTTTTTATAATTCAGTGTCATTTTCAGAAATAGGAATATAATGTAGTGTTGAAGAACGATAAGTGCATGAGAAGGAATAGAAGTAAAAATAACTCGACAATGCTATTATGTTCATGATTTATACAATTAAACAAGTGTTCTCTGTTGATGTTCCTTTCTCAATACTAAACGGAATGTCTGGCATTCTGTTTTACACTTTACGAATGCCTCGTTTAAAACATAGAGTCCCATCTTCCCCCAAAAACTTTTCGATAGATTTCTTGTGGAACTGAAAAGTCTTCTTACTTATCTTGTAATCTTCGCTCAGACTCAGCGTTGGTCCCGCAAACGAGTAGTTAACAGAACCATCCGGAGATTCAATGGGGAACTCAAACCTATACTTCTCAGCTTCTTTCTCGGGGCCAATGTACCTCGAGTAGAAGAAGAACGTATGACACGCTACTTCGTATCTGTAATTCTGCCAGAATATTTCTTTATTGTAGAGTTAGTAGTGGCCACAAAGAAAAAGTTTGGATCGAAACTGAGAGTGGTTATCATTGGATTGCAAACGATTGAGGGCAGGTTAATGAATGACGAGGTACGATGCAAGATTGAAGAGAATGATGGACACTTTATGGATATTGGATATATCCCAGGATATAAACGGGATAGAGCTGCATGGCAGAAGAAGAACGGAATGCGATTGAGGTTTGCAATGAAAGAAGGAAAGAGAGTAAGTCTGGGTGATTGTGAAGGAGTGCGCTATTCAGTACATAATAATAAGAACACAGAGCAGGTTTTTCGGAGTCGGGTGGTCCGGAGAAGAACGCTGTGAGGGAAGGAGTTGGTTTGTCATGTAATATGTTGGAAAATGGGCCATTGGATGGTAGAAAGAATGAAGTGAAATGGAAATTACGAAGACAAAGAAGAAGTTGGAATGTGAAAAAAGGACCAATAATGAAAGTGGGAACACTAAATATAGTAACACTTACTGATAAACTTGAAGAAATAGTAGATATGATGGTAGAACGAAAATTGGATCTGTTAGGGCTGAGTGAGACAAAGTGGAAGGGAAAAGGGGAAAAGAAGTTAAGAGGCGACTATAAGTTGATATGGTCTGGTGGAGAAGAGGGGAAGAATGGTGTTGGTTTTGTTGTGAGTCCTCGATATGTTGACAACATCTTGGAGATAGAGGCTCACAGTGACAGATTAATTAGACTCAGATTCGTAATGGGAAGAAGAATGATGGAATGTGTTCAGGTGTATGCTCCTCAATCAGGTAGACCCAGGGAAGAGAAGGACTTCTTCTGGGAAGAGCTGGAAGAGGTCATTCATTCAAGAGATGTGTGGGTGATGGGTGACTTTAATGCCATGGTGGGTGCAGATAGGAATGGTTTTGAGCAGATTGTTGGGCCACATGGATGGGGGAGAAGGAACGTTGAAGGGTCAAAGATGCTAGAATGGTGTGCTAGATCATCTGTGCGAATAGCAAATACATGGTTTGAGAAACGGAAAGCACAAAAGATAACAAGGTATGGTTACGGTGATAAAGATCACAGATGGGAATCGGTAATTGATTACGTGTGTGTCGGCGGAGAATTGGTGAAGCTCCTGGAAGATGTGGAAGTTCTACCATCAGTTGCGTTAGATAGCGATCATCGATTGCTAGTCGCGAAAATAAGAGTAGAAGGTCATAAGAAGACTATAGAGACTAGAGCAACCAGGATAAAGACTTGGAAACTACAGCAGGCATCTACACGTGAAGAGTTTATAAGAAGGATATCAGAAAGAGTACCAGATGGACCAATTGGTGGAGTGGAAGAAGAATGGTGTTCATTCAAAATGGGGCTAGTAGAGATAGCTGAAGAGCTTTGTGGTAGAGCTACGAGAAAGAAGAAAAAGAAAGAGACTCCGTGGTGGAATGCAAGGGTGAAAGAGGCTGTGAGAAGGAAAAAACTTGCATGGAAAAAGAATGAAAATACTCGTTCTGAAGAAAGCCTTATGGAATATCGAGAGTGCAAAAGATTGGTAAAGGCTATAGTAGAAGAGGAGAAGAAATTATCAATGGAGGAATTTGCTGATAAGCTTGAAATGGATTTTGATGGAAATAAAAGATTGTTGTACAATCTAATAAAGTCAAAACGTCAGACAGGCGAAATTCAGACATTGATGAAAAATCAGAATGGTGACATTACAAATAACTCATTGGAAATAAAAGTACTCTGGAAGAATTATTTTGAAGGGTTGTTGCAAGGGAGGACAGGTAAAGGGGATATAAGTGAGAGGTGCCGGGAGGTGGAAATGAGAGTGACAGAGGAAGATGAAGTAGAGGAAGAAGGACCAGGACGTGTGGAAGTGGAAGTTATGTTGAAGAAGATGAAGAACGGAAAGGCTCCAGGAATAGATGAAGTGAATGTTGAGATGATGAAAGCAGCCGGGAAGAAGGGCATAGAGTGGCTGTGTCGAGTGATTACAGCAGCTTGGTCACAGTATAAAGTCCCTGTAGACTGGGGTAAAGGTTTAATAATCCCAATATTTAAGAAAGGGGATAAGAAACTATGCTGCAATTACCGCGGTATAACTCTAATGTGTCACACAGCCAAACTTTATGAGAAGATTATCGAGAGAAGATTGGCAGAAAAGATAGAGAAGGAGTTAAGGGAGGAACAGTATGGGTTCAGAAGAGGTCGGTCAACAACGGATTTGATATTTGCTATGAGGCAGATAATGGAGAGTAGATGGGAGAAGGATGAACCTATGAGAATGGCTTTCCTTGATTTGGTTAAGGCATACGATAGAATGCCAAGAGCAGAGGTGTGGAGAGGATTGGAAAATAGGGGTGTAGATTTGGGGTTGGTAAAGAGAATAAAGAGTATGTATGAAATGAATACTATCTGTGTGGAAACAGGAGTTGGAAGATCGGAATGGTTTGTTGTGAAAGAAGGGCTGAAACAGGGAAGTGTATTGTCACCTATGTTGTTTAACGTGGTTATGGACGAGTTGTTACGGAAGGTAGAACCTGATGAGAAAGGGGATACAAGAACATTCATATATGCAGATGATGTTATGGTTTGGGGTGAAACAGAAGAAGAGTTGCAGGAAAAGGTCACCAGATGGGACATGGCTACTGAAAGGTATGGATTGGAGATTAGCAGAGAGAAGAGTGAAACTATGGTAATGGAGAGAAAACAGAAGACTAAGTGCTGTATAAAATTGAAAGGAGATGTGCTTGAAGAGAGAGATGAGTTTAAGTACTTAGGAAGTGTACTGACAAGGGATGGAAAGGTGGACAAGGAGATTGAGAGGAGGGTGTGTATGGCTGAAGGGTTTTATCAGAGTGTGAGGAAACTGTTGTGGAACGAAGACATGCCACGTAGGTGTAAGGTACTACTGTACAAGATGTACTTTGTACCGATCTTAACTTATGCAGCAGTAACCTGGCCAATGGGAGGGAAGGAAGAAGTGAAATTACAAGGGGCAGAGATGAAGTTTTTAAGAAGTTTAGCAGGATTGACAAAACTTGACAAGGTAAGAAGTACAAAGATAAGGAAAGATCTGGGAGTGGAGGCTCTAGGTTTCAAATTGGGAAAAGAGAGGTTGAGGTGGTATAGACGATGGAAAGGAATGGCACCGGAAAGAATTCCAAGGAGGGAGGCAGAGCGAGCAGCAATTGATGGGAAAAGAAAGAGAGGAAGACCAAGAACAAAGTGGATGAATGGAGTGGTGGCGGCTGTGGAAGAGAGAGGGGAGTCGTGGATGAAGATCAGAGATGAAAAGTGGTGGGAAGACGTGGACATATGGAGAAGACTTGTAGAAAAAGTTGAGGAGGAAGGAGGAGAAGAAGTTGAAGATGGAGAAGAAGATGATGAAGATGAAGAGAATACAGAAGAAACGTCAGGCCCGGCCAGCCGGTTTCATTAATTAGGCCCTTGTATTTACCTCCTTAACCCACTGTAATTTGGAAAAAAAAAGGGATTAAAGATTATTATTATTATTTAATGACACAAGCGTAGAAACCAAGATCCTTTCACAAGGTTGAACTTCAGCAAACGGTTCTTGGGTGGATATGAGCTCTCGACCAATCTTTCCGGATGATTCAATCTACAGTGACTGTACAAACCACTTGTTGTACCAGTCCAGTTACATTTTGTAATCAAACACTGATATCTAAAGTCACATTCAGAGTTATGACCTTCCAATTCCGATCGTTTCATAACAACACTGCATCCTGCTTTCTTGAATTTACAAGGAACCAAAACACTTGAGCTAGTGTTTTCGGCGAAGATGTTCCGAATGTTGGACGGTCCTGAAGTGCGACAAACTGGACATGAAGTGATGTTGACTTGACACTTGTGACAGATGTTGTGGCCGTTGACGCACATGTAGATGGGAGGCTTGCAGGACTCCAGGCAGACTGGACACTCCAGTTGCTGGAGAAGTGAGTCGTTGAGTTCAGTCAGTTTCAAGGCTTCTAAACTACGAGCTGTATGATCCGTCGACATGGCGGAGTTAGTGGCACGTGTTCTGTTAATTGTACAATATTATATGTATGTATTTTCCCTAATTCGGAGGAATATACTATTCACATTATTCGGACCGTATTACCAAAGTTATGCCGGACTAACTAAATATTGAACTAAATTGGCATGACAGCCAATCAGGTATACCAAAATTAAATAAAACTGTTTGAAGCAGTTAAATTACTTATAGTTGGTAATACCAGCTCTTAGGTAATAAGAGTTGTTTGAAGAACCACATTTATAATTTTTAGCAAATTGTTTACCAGAAAATGTCAGAGATCGTATTATAGTAAAGAACATACAATGATTTGAAAGTTCTTACCATCAGTATAGTTAACAATTCCAGAGTGTCATCCAGCCACATTTAAACGTACAGCTCAATGGTGATAGACCAAGGTATTTTTCAGATTACTCACTATTTAATGATGCCGTCAAAGATAAACGTTATCTTGGTGAAGTTTTTGCTAAATCAAATCAGAGAATTATAAATAATTGTTATCTTGTATCCATGATTCGAGTGATTTGTCTGCGCATGAGGCAGCAAGGTTTCAAGTTGTGTTCACTAATGACGTAATTGGCGACATGAGAGGCCGTTCTATTGGCTGATAGTGATGTGTGAGACGTCAGAGCCATGGCTCGAGCAGGGATCTGAGGTGGTGGATTTGAGCGCGGGAAATCACAATTGTCCAACAGTGTCTATCAGATTGTAATATGGTTTTTACTGATTCCCTCAGTTAGGTGAATGTTAAATCAACTGCAATGTGAAAAGATTTTCCTCGAGTGGGACTCAAACCCACGACCTTCCGATATCCAGTCAGATGCTCGAGGAAAATCTTTTCACATTGCAGTTGGTATTTTATTAACAGTCTATCAGATTCTATGATATCAATGAATAGAATATTATGGATGACTGTAGAAGAAAATCAATTTCGCGAAACACAAACTAGAGTGACTTCCTTGCTTGTATGAGTATACAAATACAAAAGTATACATTAATGAAATTTGGAGACAAAGAATGTAGGATTTTATTAAACTTGCAGAAACTTCTTGATTAGATAACAGCAATTGTTAGATTTTCGTATATAGCTCGGTCATAAAGATGTGTTAGTATCATAGGGCTCACGACATTCAGATAAACTTATTGTGAAATTAACTGAAATACTTGAAATATTCAACACACAGGCTGATAGGAAGTCTAGGTGATTCACTTTTACAACCAATGCTTTAGAGTGTGTTTACCTAATTAACAACCAACAATCAAAATATAGTCATGAGCTTGTTTTTGTGTTCTGTATGAATTCCGCCTACATAATTTTTAATTGAGTACAAACATATTTTTTGGAACGTTACTTTCTAAATATAGGAATATAATTAAAAATATAGTTTTTTTTCTTTTTAAGTTATATTTTATTACAGAGTATGAAAACGAATTTATTTACAATGTTCAATAGAGAGGAATATTTAGAATAGAGGAATAAAATAGACTCGTAGTTTCTATTTTCGACTAAGTGTAACAATGGAATTAACAACGGGTAGATGTTATACTATATATATATAAGTACTATATCTATACTTCCTTTCCAATGTGTTATTATAAAGTCCGGTTACACTGTTAAGTAAAGCCGGGTACACATAACCGTTTTTGCGTTTTGCGTTTTCCGTTTTTTTTCTATAAACCAATCACATGTCTCCCTTGAGCGCTTTCTGAACTTGTGATTGGGCGGGAAGAAAAACGGAAAACGGAAAACTAAAAAAACGGTCTATGTGGACCCGGCTTACTCGACTTTTTCGATAATGACCAATAACAGAGAGGTAAATAAGGTTACGTGACTGCTGTCAGCCAATGAGAGAGCTGCTCTTTACTCTGGGGAGTCACTTGACAGTGTGTACCGTGTCATACTCAAAACTTTTTAATACTTATTTCATACTCGAGAGTTCCATCGTGCTTTAAAAACTTTTCAATAGTTCTCTTCGTAAGTTCAAAAGTTTTCTCGGACTCTTTGTAATCCTCTTCAAGACTCAACGTCGGTCCAACGAATGTGTACGACAACTTCCGATCCGGTGAGGAAATCCTGTACTCGTACAGAAACTCTCCTGCCATCTCACTGGGACCTATGTACTTACAATACGAGTAAAACACACCATCATCATGATTGTATCGAGAGAAGAGCCAATATAACTCATTCTCCAATGGATAGAAATTCAAACCGTAAAAGGGTACAGCAAGATTGACTTTAACCACAAGAAATTCCTCAGAAGGTGAATCAAAATGCACTATTCTTTCCGAATGTTTCTCTTGGCAATGACTCAAAAGGTCTTTCCTGTTTCCAAACCATTTGCACGGCGGTATCAAACATGCGTAGCGACAATCACAAACAGATTGGTGGTTTTGCACATCTGGAAAGAGCATCAAGGCTTCGCAACCCGCTTCCTTGTACTTGCAAGGTACAAGGACCTGTTGACATATCGCTTGCAAGGCGATGTTGCGGATGAAGGGAGCTCCTCTAGCCCGACAAACTGGACACGATGCGATGTTGATTTGACAGTTGGAGCAGACATTGTGGCCGTTGACGCACATGTAGATGGGTGGCAGAGAGGTGTTGAAGCAGATGGGGCATTCCAGTTGTTGAAGGAGCGAAGTGTTGAGAGCGTGTAACTTCGTTGATGCTTCAGCAGCTGCCATGCTGATGGGTTAATATGCAAGAACCTTGTTAACAATTATAGAGATCTCATGAACAATATTACAACTACTCTTTTATCAAATGTACGTAATTACATAAAACAAATGCTCATTCGCAGCAGCGCATTGCATTGTGGGTTTTCTGTAAACCCTCTGGCATCTCCTAATAGCTGACGATGTGGACAGCTATTTGATATTATTGTTTCGTCTGTATTTAATAGAACACACACTATGAATACGAATTATAAACCAAAAAAATGTGAGGGAGCAATCATTTTCTTTCTCCTGGGAAAAGAAAATTGTCGACTGCCACAACTGTCAATGATTTGAACATTAGGCAAAACGCGCCGAAAATTTTAGCACCAGATGTGGAGTTGCTGTCTTGTATTTGTGTATACATGTATGAATTATGATAAGTTAAATTCCACCTCTATGAGCCCAAATCGAACTTCCTAATCATTTTACAGCTTAATTCTGAAGTTTCAAAATTACCTGCAAATATCGTTGTTCTTTGCCAAGGAACACAGATAGTTGACACAATTTACTTCTATAATATTTTTTTTACTGAAAGTACTGGCAGAAAATACAGAAGTTGACAAAACACTACCTTCTTAGACACAAAGTTTGCCTTCCTGTTGTGTAAAATGATTTAACGAACTCTGTAACTTAAAGAAGACACGTCTTGTCTGGTTGAAAGATTTTTATCACATGTAATTCTGAACATATTGATGAAATATTGATTTCATTATCAAGAAAAATTACAAAATCAGTAGATACAATTATTCACAATTGTTCAGCATTCTTTAGATAGGAGAAAGCTGATGGATAATTCCTTTAATCGCATAGAGATTAAGGATATAATGGATCTAATGTACAGAACAATGGAAAAATGTAAGAAATAAAACAATGTTCGAAATTGCTTTTGTTACTCATCATAAGATAACACAAGCATTTTGACAGTATAATATGTATAGATTAAGAAATATCAGTCTAATGGAAGGAAAAGATAAAAAGGCATTGTGCCGAGTTTGGGATAATTTCGTTTTTATTTATCATTTTCCGCAAAATGTCAAGACCTTTCTTTAGCGAGTCAATACCCTGAATTCATGAAGCATAATTTCATTACTTTCAAATTGTATACTTAAAAGTACATTTTAAAATAAAACACCGAAAATAAAATATACCACGAACACTATTAATATAAACAGGTTTTGAACGTTCCTCTCTGGTAGTGTCTGGTGGATAAAAAAGATAAAATTAATGCACGGGCGAAATATCGTGTATTAATTTAATGTTTTTAATCCATTTGACAATAGCAGAGTTCAATAACTGTTTATATTATTACATTTAAATAGTTATATAACTAATAATTCTTCAGTTGCCACAGTAAAGTATAAAACACGTTGCAATCTGTTACAAAACGATTTCCTATAACGTACCTACACTAATAATGTAATTTTCTATGCTGAAGTCACACTGTGGGGTTTTATAAACAAGTTATCAGATAGTCTTTCTTTTTTAGAAGTTTTGGTTCTATTGACGTATATAAATGTAATAAATGATAGGTCAACGTTTATATTGATCCTCTTCAATTGTTCACCTTTTTATTGTACAAAGTGACATCTATCTTGTCGCCGTGACCAACCTCTTATCTCAATGTTATTCATGGCCTCCTCGGGTGAGATGAGAATAGGGAAGTGAAGTGAAGTTTAGATTTTAGAATAATAAATATGTTATGAAAGTTGACATGTTGTTGAAGACAGATGTGGTATTATTTTTGTTGTGTAATGAATAGTTTTCAAGGAACGAATATACAAAGTTTGGTACATTGTAGCTCTCCATGAAACACAATTTGACGTCACACGCCGAGTCGGGCCGTATAGATAATGTTAGCCAGAGCCAGTTCTATGCATCCCGTAACACAGGGAACACGGCGTGTGACGTACAGCTTGTTTTTGCAGAGGAATGAAATGTCGAAAACTAACAAATTAATTATGGGAAACATATAAATTAAAAAAATTTAATAAAATTTCACATTGCTCTTTGAGGCTATTCTGTATATAAATAAAATATAATCTCAACATTCACATATTTATTCCCCATTGCCTGCCACTGCGCTACAACTGCTCTTAATCCCATCTCTGATGTCTCATTTCTTTTATCCCACCCTAAAAATAATAAAATGAAAAATAATCGATTTAATCTGAGAAATGCCTGTGTAACATCCTGTGATGTTGTGTTGAAGATGTTGGATGAACGAGAGCAGATGGACCACCGTGTTGATCGTGCCCGTGTGCGCGTCTGTGGTGCTCAACCTCGTTTTCCTCTGCAACATCATCCGAGTCATCTTGATCAAGCTGCGTGCTGGACCGCGTGTGGTCGGCACGGCGCGGCCTTCTGGGGCCTTGCTGCAGGTGAGACAACGCTCTTGATAACGGAGCCTTCGTATGGGCCATTTAAGAAAGTTAGTGCGCATGCGATGAAGCCTGACAGGTCCACAGCTGTCTAATGTGTAGTGTATGTTTGGTGTTTGTCATAAATGTACGTGTGTGCGAGAAGGCTGTGGGTGGGGTGACGTCACGACACCAAATAGAAGGATCTACGCATGCGTTTTACCCTGACTAGATAAGTACTCCGCCTCACCAACAGGTGGCTCTTTACTTTCTTAATGGCCTATTGCAAAGTGGTTGCTCGATACATGCATAGGATTGGAGACAATTATGTGTCAAAGAAAATCTTTGAAATTAGATTACTTTTAATATATTATATCGCCTTACAAGTTCCACTTTACACAAGAATTACGGCCAAGATGTACCTATAACAACCATTTATCTATGATTGTGTACAGGTCTACGTAACAGTTTAGTAAACAATAATTGTATTTATTAAATAATACATTTGGTGTCAGATGCGGATTTTTTTTAAATTTACTTAATTGAAATGAAATATATATAAAACGTGAAAATTAGTAATTAAGCGAGCGGAGCGAGCGTCTCCACTTGAAACTTATGGCTCGAATCTCTGTTTTTTTGTGTGTGTGTGTTTATTTGTGCATTTGGCGTCTCCTGCCAAACGAAGTAATGGATCTGGCCAATTTTTTCACACAACTTAAATTACTATTCTCGTTATGGTCAAAATGATTTTCAGCAAGTTCGCTCCATTGGTTGCATCGGAAACTTGATGTGTAGTTATAGTTAGCTTGGCAATGGGGATGAAGGAAACTCTGTGTATATAACTGCAATAGTTTGACCGATCATCACCAAATTTTGCAAGGTCATGTGTACCAGCATTAAAAGTGATTTTTTACAAATCTGTAATGAGCTTTAGGAGTAATAGAGATTTTACTGACATTTGTATACTTAATTTAAAACGGCCTATAGCCACACCACCATTTGACCTATCAAATGATCTTCGATTAATCTGATCAATCAAACTCATATTTTGCATGGTCGTTCATACCAACATTGTCTCTTATTTTACAAATTTTCAGCCCTACCAGTCAAGAACATAGATGCACTTATTGACAGTTTTAATAACTGTCAGAAATGACATTTCAAAACAGAAATTCCACTGCATTCTGGGTTGCTCTATGTAGCAAAGCAAAGTTTATAGATGGCTATTCTCAATATCAATGTAAGACAGATTCTTTTCTTAGTGGATCATATTATTGCAATACATAATGTAGTCAAAATGTAATGTAGGTATTTCATATACATTGGTATAGGTATACCTTATCTAAAATAATTTATTTCACGATATGGATTGTGTTTCACAGTTATGAAAACAACTTTTTGACTAGATAGCATCATATTTTACACATTTCCAGCCCAATCGGTCAAGAATTTACAGACTTATTGCTGTTTTAAGTGTTTGAATATCTGTTCAAAGAGATTGATGGAAAAATAACAGTACAATAATTTGTTATTTAATTGATCCAGAGTGTTTATGAAAAGTTGCAAGGAAAATTGGTAATAAATAATGTAAGTAAGTTATCTTTGATTGAATGGATCGTGCTATGATTGGCGATGTCGTGCGTGTCGGTGCTCGCTCATCAACGCGTTACACCGAGCGTTTTCCTAGTAACTAAGTTATAATATTTCCTATATAAACCAAGTAAATATATAAGTTGGAAGTAACGGGAATGGAGCCTTTAATAATATTATCATCAGAAGGTTTTTCCAACATTATCGTCGGTCTCAGAATATTCCTCGGCGAGGTAAAAATCGAAAAGCACGTCGCCATGCGGTGCAAATTGGACGGTGCAATAACCCGCCAATTGTATTTCAGAATTTCAATCAAAACAATATTATTGACTAGATCTGAGCGCAAAAGTAAAATCGATTTCAATTTCTAGTCAATAATATTGCGTTTGATTGAAACTTAAAGCAATTTGAGCAATTTTTTAAAATAATCCCACATCTGACACCAAATGTAGTTTTGAATAAATTAAAATATTGAATGGAGTAAATATCAAATATTTTTCATTGTTTAGAAATAATATCTCAAACTGATAGACTAAGAGTAAAATTGTTTAGTCCAAAATACTTTTCCTCAACATAAATTACAGATTATGAAAGTAAGATTGTTTGCTGGCCAAGCAAATTCCATGTTTATAAGTTTGTCTCATGATTTTGTGAGTTTGTCTTATTAACTTTTCAGAAACAGGAGAATATTTGACCCAATCAATATCTTTATTGTTTTAGAAAACGATAAAAATATTATACTTCAAGGAAATATTAACACACGCTGAAGAAAAATCGTGTAGAATACAGAATTCAGAAATATAGAATACATAATTGTGTAGAACCATGTTCGTCATGGTCATGACCATGTTCATGTCATGTTCCATGTCATGTTCATGTTGTACGTCTGAAGAAGGGCTGAAGTCAATTTCAATCATTCTTGAGGCGATCTCATAAAGCAGTTATCCAATCATATTTGTAATGGTGACATGAGTTATTAAGAGAATACTCCAATATAACTGTATTTGTTGGCATCAATCAACTGACAATTGAAAGATCTGGATTACAAATTATTTTAATTAATTAATTTTTTTTTTTTTTTTAATTTCAAAGGTGCCACATAAAATCGAGAAAATTGACTTCCGGCATTATCCACTGAGTACAAATATTATCAAATTAATTATAATTATTCATTACAAATCTCATAATACAATTAACTGAATCGATGAATATATTTTATCTAAACAATGAGTAAATTAGTACTGTTTTGTCTATTATTTTTCGAGCTTTGCTTCAACCCCATTAATCTCATAATGCCTCGTTTTGAATCTGTGGCACATTTCCTTGTATAATGTTTGTGTGATAACACAAGTACACAAATAGCATCTCAGGTTGCCCGCAGCATCATGCCGAGTACTTTTGAAGAAGTTTTAAACTAACTGAGCCCCTGACAGCTCGCTTAAAGCGAACTAACTAATATGCCACTTTGTATTTAATAAGTGCCGAGAAGAAATTTAACTTTGCATTGAAGTTAGAACATGTTGGAACGTTACTTTCGTCAGATATGTTTATGTCATAATACATTGAATGTAGGGTACTAACCGTGCGTTTATTAATTAACTATATTTCTATATCCAATCCATTATAAATAAGTATTATATATAAACCCATAATTGCTACGGTATTTTGAGAGATTTGAAGAAATAGAAAAATGCAGAGAAGACAAAACACATTTTCTAAAGATTGTAATGCAGGATTTGAAAATTGAATGATGTGCAATAGACCAAAACATAAACTTAACGCGCATGCCCAATCCGCCATTTTCTCTTCCAGCTATGTGTGACATTCAGGCAAGGCACTTATATGTCAATCGTATAACGATAGTTCAGTAAAAGTTATAATTACATCGCGAAATAACAGAAATTGATGCTTACCTCAGTGTCAACATTCAAATACAATCGGCATATTTCATTTCAGCACATATTCATACACATTCTTGTGAAAACTTGATGTCTATTCACCAAAATCACCATTTGACAAACGCATTTGTTTTTATCACGGTCTTCTGAACTTTTTCTGATTCAGAGCTCATTCAGAAAAGGTTCAGAAGACCGTGATAAAAACAAATGCGTGTGTCAAATGGTTATTTTGGTGAATAGACATCTAGTTTTCACAAGAATGTGTTGCCTTTTCTCCTGCCCAACTCTGGGATGCAACTAAAATTGCTCCGGCCGGCGAAAGCCGAAGAGGGGCGTGGGTGACTGGTCCAAGTGGTGATGGCTCGGGGATGTGAGATAAAATGTAGAATTAGTACATGGATGGAATAGAGGTGTATATTCGACAGATAAACAGGTGAATAATGTTGTACCACTCAGGAACAACTGAGGGTCAGTATATTGAAAAGTAATCAAAGTGAAATAGACCCTAATGGTCGTACAGAGTGAATAATAAATCTTGACAAATCAAAGATTATTCAGAGTTACAATGGTATTAAACATAGTAATGAAATGTACAATCCGTACAGTCAAATATTCCACAAGGTCAAATGCCTGTCGTGGAATGAGAGAGATGGCAGACCCAAAGTCGAGCCAAAAATACATAAGAAATACACTATTCAAATTACATAGAAAATACACTTGAAATAATAATAATACACACAATATGTAAGTACTTACAGAAATACGCTAGTGAAAACTAGCCAAGTTCCAGACACATACGTGATCTTCACGTAGCGCTTCTATCAAATTTAGATAGGTTCAAGTTACAAAATAGAATTTAGAATAGGTTCAACTAGACTTAGAAGCGGCACAATTAACAACCAGACTTTAGATAGACCTGAACGGGAATAACGCCCATGCAGTCGGATAACATGTGCACTGTTATCTCCCTGACAAAGAGCACTGAGAATACATGAATCTAAACGAAGTTAACGCGATCGACGAAAGCAAGTAATAAATACTTCAAACTCGAATCAGCTAAGTTTAATGTTTTATGGTTCAGAGGAGAAACCAAAGAACCCAGATCCACAAGCGTGTAAGACATTAAACAACTCCCGAAGGATTCTACTCACGAACTCCCCTGCGAAACCGAACCGTCTTCACCAAAGTCTAGTCGTCAAAAGGCACCGATCTCTGGTTACAATTCAGCAATTGATCTACGATCGATGAAAATGTGCTTTCGAGAGAGAAAGAAGATCGGCGAGTCAATACAACAGACAGAGACAGAGCAAATACGGGGCGGCCTAGCCAGCGCGAGGAGTCTACAACCCAGCGCCTAGATAGGTCGCCTCGAACCAAAAGCAACGCATAAGCAAAGACCTTGACATGTGAAGGCCGACAGGCCGGGGCGCCAAAATACAAACGTAACAAATGTGTATGAATATGTGCTGAAATGAAATATGCCGATTGTATTTGAATGTTGGCACTGAGGTAAGCATCAATTTCTGTTATTTCGCGATGTAATTATAACTTTTACTGAACTCATTAAGATTGACATTTAAGTGACTTGGAACATGCGCACTTAAGAGTGGTCACACATAGTGACACGCCCTTTAGTTCACTTTGAGGGCGCCACTAATTTATGTTTTGGTCTATTTCATTTGCAACTGTTCCTATTTTTTTAAGGATATTTGCGAAGTACTTCTTCCAAATGAGGTTTAGAATTGTTACGACAAATACGTATAATAAGTGGTATGAATTCTGCAGTTTAAGAGTAGCTCGTGATTGTCGATGTGACGCAAGTGTAATACCCGTGAGCAGTCTTCAGGACCTGAAAGATGATAAAGTCGAGATGAAGATTTTATTGAGGGTATAGACAAAATTCAAGCACGTACACTAACTCTCAATAGACAACTTATAACTAACAGTAATCTCATTCCTATCCTAGGAAAATGCTCAGTGCAACGCGTTTATGAGCGAGCACAAGTACGTGCAAATTCTCGACCCGGAAATGCGTACACTACGCACAAAAAACATACATCCACATTGAATTGAAATATGATCCACTCAATCAACATAAAAGTATGCTTTTCACCCAACTTGAAAATAGCTTCTAAGCACCCTGGTACATGAAGCAAATCAGATTCAATTCAATTGGCACTGGAAAACATTCATTTCGATACTTCATTTCTGACAGCCATTAAAAATTTCAATAAGTTCATACGTTCTTAACTGATTGGGATGAAAATTTGCAAAATAAGAGACAATGTTTGTCTTAATGACCATGCAAAATATGAGTTTGATCAGATTTATCGAAGACCATTATCATTTTTCAACCTATCAGGAGATGTTTATTTCAATTTTAACCAATGAATTGTTTTCAAAAAAATTAGGGACTGCAAACAAAAATGGTTGTCTCTACATGTGTGAAAAATTTCAGATCGATCGGTGAAACGGTGCGACCTGTGTATCGGTTAGTAACAGAAAAAATACAAAAAAAGAGGTACGTGATAAAAGAGCCAAAAGAGTCGATCGCTTCGCTCGCTCAATCTTCACAGGATAGAAAATAGTGTGTTTGTTATACGTGAAAAAGTAGCAGAGATGTGGGTTAACTTTAAACACAGGACTGAACGTATTGATGCTGATTGTACACAGTCGATTTGAAGATGAATAAAGTCAGTTATTCATGCTAGGGGAGTTTTGTATCACAAAGTTTCTCCGGCATTCATTGAAATTGAATTATGAAAAATACGAATATACGAACAGCATCAAACAATGTTGGTTTATATACCCTAATGTGCACCGTGTTTCTGTTGAATTCAATTAAAATCATAAACTCACATTTCGGTATGTGTCCAACGACAATGGAACGGTACCGACTATCATGATAACTGAAGGTTGATTTGCCATCGACATCATGATACGCATTGATCTCTTGAAGCTTTCAGTCGCTTCGAACCACTCGCAACCGTAGACAGCCTCCCTCACTTCTTCACTCTGCAACATCAGTGAGACTGTTACAAATAGACGTTGGCCGTGTGGAAGTTGGACTTTGGACGTTTGAAACGTCTGTGAAATTCCTTCACACAAAATACGGATGCTCTTACCGCCTCGGATATTTTTTCACATAGCCAACAAAATAATCCAAGAAAAATTGACCCCACGAAGAACATTCCAATCAGAAATATTGTAAGCATGTCATATTTCGGAATCTGTTAAAGAAATAAATAGCATTAAAATGAAGTACTTAAAAGGTTCGAACTTCGAAGATATACCTGATTCATTTTGATAATAAGATAGATAATTTGAAATTACTCTAAAAAATGCGCAAAAGTAAGTACGCGTGGCCTTGAAGAGTGTTTTAATCGATTTGTATCAATATCTTTTACATATGTAATTGTTTACAAAATAGGGCTTTGTACGCGTATTCAGAACAGTTCAATGAAAATAATTTCCTAGTTTGGAATACGTTATTAGTTTTATTTTGTCCAACTGATGTTTAGTGCCCGAAAATTAGTGAAATTATGGCACTAAACATCTGTTGGACAAAATAAAATAAATAACTTATTCCAAACTATGAAATTATTTTCATTGAACTGTTCTGAATACTCGTACAAAGCCCTATTTTGTTAACAATAACATTGGTAAAAGATATTGATAAAAATCGATTAGAAAACTCTTCAAGGTCAAACTCACTACCCAGCTATCTTAAGTATTTTGAGGGCATTTTTCAGGACATTACATTTAATATAATTGATAGTTTTGGAATTACCAACATTCTTTGCAATATATAACTAATTAATAGAATATTTTTCTGATGATTTTGAGTTACTTCTAAAGGGTGGAAAAAAATATCAGATTTTTAGTTCTCAAGATATAATATTATGTAGTTGGTAATACAGGGACTACAAAATGAAACCCGACTTACGATTGTGGCATACACAACTGCCAATGTACATGTGATAAGACAGAAGATCACCCCGCTCAGTATGTTCGGTTTAAAGATGTCGACCAGTTGTTTAATCATACTGAAAAATGTGGTGTTTACGTTAGGTGTTATTCTTAGGTCCCAAGTGATATAGCAAGTGAATGGACCTTGTGCAGGAAAAGCGCTTGCGGTAAAAGATGGAACTAACGAGATAACGTTTTGGGGGTATTTGGTCGTGGAGCATGGGCGTTTGTAATTAGCGACCGTGTAGCTATTGCTGTTTGGCAACACACTTTTTGGTGTTAATTTATGTTTTAGTAATAACTAGGAAAACGCTCTGAGTAACGCGTTGATGAGCGAGCACGGATACGCGCAACACCTCGAACCGAAACTATGTTTATCGAAAATGTCATTAAAAGCCAATAATTCTTGAATTTTGTCACAGACTTGTATGAAAATCTCCAACAATTCCTAAAATATTGGTCCCAATAACCACGCAAAGTTTTAAGTTGATCGATTGAACCTTTATGATTGACCGATTCCTTGTTAATTTCCAAAAATCACAGGATATCGTTCAAAAAAATTTTAAACGGTCATATCAGTTTCAATATACGTTTGAAAGTTTCTGCTCTAACAACCTTGAAGTGAAGATTCGAAGATGCCGTGAAATATGAAATTTGAGAAGTATGATAGCCAATACGCAAAATATCCGTAAACTGTCAATAACTTTTGAATTTAAACACAGTTTAGTCTGAAAATTGTCAAAAATACAGATAATGTTGGACCCGATGACCATGCAAAATTTTAAGTTGATCGGTCAAACGGTTCTGGTTTAAATTTAAAAAGCACATAAAATATTTTTTTTAAATTTTAACCAATGGGAGGATTTGGCTGAAAATTTTTAAAATAAGAGACAATGTTAATGTTAATGACCATGCAAAATATAAGGTCGATCACATTTGTCGAAGACCATTTTCATTTTTCAGCCTATCAGGAGATGTTTATTTAAATTTCAACCAATTAATGGATTTCAAAAAAATTAGGGTCTGCAAACAGAGAAGGTTGGTTTTACAAGTGTGCAAAATTTCAGATCGATCGGTGAAACGGTGCGACCTGTGTATCGGCTATTAGCAGCCAAAAAAAAAAAAAAAAAAAAACAGAGGTCCGTGCCAAAAGAGCCAAAAGGAGACGCTCGCTTCGCTCGCTCAATAAAACTAAAAGAACACTTACCTATCACTTTTCTTGTATCAAAGCCACCCAAAACTATCAAAATGCATTAAAACAATGTTTAATATCGGACCTGTCATTCCGTTCGCCACCATCTTTAACATTGGTAGAAAACAAGTAGTGAAGGACCGCCAACTTTTCAAATAATCCGTTAATAAAATATTTCGTCTTTAAAATGTATTTAAACTAGGTATATTATAATTGTTTTATTGCCTACCATAACTTGTACTAATACTAATCTATACTAGTTACAATGTCTAATCGTCTCAAAATCATTGAAAACAATAATCAAGCCTAAAAGCACAAGCCACGCGGTAAAACCCATGCTACACGACTAAATATCCCCAAAACGTTATCTCGTTAGTTCCATCTTTTCCCACGCGCTTTTCCCGCACAAGGTCCATTCTTCACCTGATTAATGCCTGGTGATGTTCGACACAATCCTTCATACGTCGTTGCATCTCGAAGTCAAGCTTGCATCTCTGTTCATAACCGACTGGATACTTCCAAACCCTCCTGGATGTGACATTGTACGCAGGACGCTGCCTGTTCTCAGTCTTACTGATGTGCTCGAGACTGTCAGCTCGGATATGCAGCAACTTGTTGCGGAGAACAGTAAACTGAGCGATGATCTGACTCAATGTCGCCATCGACATTAACTCGGTTGTTCCCGCAAGATTGAACGTTACCATCCAAACAGTGACATGTGCGAACACTGTTAGTTCTCTGTTAGGCGATTTGTCCACGTCGTAGGGAAAGTAGTTTCTGCAAAATATTACAGAATTTAAAGAAGATTTTAGATTTGATTGAAAACATCAAGCTACTAAATATAATAATTCTTCATTTAGGCAATTGTCGTTTGTTGTATGTGCCAACTTATAGCAGGTCAACAATCAACAATAAATATTTCGACTGACAATATTTCGATCAGCCATCATCAGATAATTAAATATTAAAAGATAAGACAACAATCCAATCAAACAGTACGTTTTGAACCCGTTTACGTTTGCATTGTATAAAACTTGAGATAGTTGAATGCTAAGGAATAGTTGTCAACTAGTTTAAGTTTTAAACAATGGGAAAGTATACGGTTTCAAAACGCGACAGGGGGCCAATTCTTGAGATTCACGTTTTGAAACCATGTCGTACGGTTTAATTGTCTAAAACGTAAAAAAGATGAAGGCTAACACTAACAACTGTTAGTGTAACAACTAACAACGCTAACAACTGTTTTACGTTTTAAACAATGAAACCGTGACACGGTTACTAAATATTTAGTAACGAAACTAAATATTTTGAATTACAAATAGCAAATGGAAATTGGCAAATGTAATTCAAGTAGTTCCTTGGCCACCTATTTAATTGGATTGTTGTGTTGTTTATCTGATGATGGCTTATAAAAGTCAGTTAAAACGCTGCTTAACAGTAAACACGTATATGCTGAAATTAAAATACATCAAACCAATAATCATTCTTACCCATCTGTGAATTCATCTTCCTTTATGAACCAGTAAGCAGCTCCGAGGCTAAAGCCAAAGAGGCTAATGCGAATGACAGGAATGAGGTACTTGAAAGCTAGATTATTCATCGTCGTCACTTTCTCAACCACTGTTCTTTGACGTCTCTTCTCGGATGAGAATCTGTGGTTGATCTTCTCCAATCCAATCATCCAGCTGCGTAGTCTGGCATTTTGCCAGTAGACATTGCCAACGTGGATGGAGACAATTGTGGCGGAGTTGACCAGAACAATTAGTTTCGGCAATTCTTTTAATGTTATCTGCTTGTAATTGATGATGAAATACAAGTATCTGATGACGAAAGCTTCCAAGCAAAGTATAGATAAGCAAATCCTTGGCAGATAGAATCTTAGGCGATTCTTGAAGCTCTTCTGTACATTGTCAGAGAAGCTGACCATTCCTAGCAAGGAATAGAGGATAATTGTTTCACTACACTTCATATCCAATCATCCAAACATAATACCTATCTAATACTATAATTCACCAACAATAACTGATAAATTATAATTATTAATGAAGCTGATGACTGTACCTATGTTATCCATATGCTGCAACACCATTTTGAAAAGAGTGGAACTTTGTGACATTGCGTAAGGTTCGATTAAATAATGTCTAGAAATATAATCTGAACATGTGAGGTTTAATTAATCATTTGAGTAATATTTCTTCTGATAATATTGTAATTCGCAGTTAAAAAAGCTAAATTGAATCACCAACAGAAAATCCAACTTATGAAACTCTAGTTCAACTCTTGTTGAGCTACGAATGTTTGTACAACAAAGGTTTACATAATAATACAGGGAATGGGTCTTGTGACATAAAACACTATCCAAATGAAATTGTGAACTTAAATGATTTATCAATCGTGAGTTTCAAAGTCAATCCTCAATAATTATGACAATAGTAGCTTTCAAGGCTTGAGTGGTACATTCCTGGACACGGAAAATGGTCCGCAGTCAATAATCACTCGACTCATAGGCTGTATTTATTATTTATTTAAAGTAATTTTTCGGCCCTAAACTCACACTAGCCATCCGGTCTTTCTGCCAAAAAATTACATTAAAATAAATGTTAAATACTAGCCATAGTGTCACTTGAACATTGACCGCGGACCAATTTCATTGTCCAGGAGTGTACATGATCGTAATATGAAATATTCAATGTCCATAACATCATTTGACATTCAAAATTATTCGTAATCTAGGTATTTACTTTTATAGTTTGACTTTGATTCAAACTTTCTAGGCCGTTCCACCGAAAAAATCATTTTAATTTTGAATCTAAATGTTACCTATTTATAGAACTGGTTATAGTTTATAAAATAATGTCAGGCCATTGAAAAATTGTCATTTTAATATTTTTGTTTCTTTTATGGCGTTATGTATAGTTGAGGAGTTACTTCGAAAGTTAATTTAAAACCCCCCAAAAATATGGTCTAAAATCAACAGTGTATAAATTCCTGAAAATGTTTGATACAAATGCATTCATAAACTTGATTTGATATGAGCAAAAATGTTATAGCAACTCACTTCCTAGATTTCACCCACCTGGCGCCACTCGCTCAATAATGTAGGTGGCGCCTAGCCGACAGCTATTTTCAAACATGCAAACAAACAGCAAACAAACAAGTTATACAATAGTAATGACAGGTAACATGGATCCATGATATGACATTCACACTTTATATACGATACTATAGATCAGTGTGATAACTAGATTTTGTGCGTGTTTATTCATTAAAAAGTATACAGAAGATTCAGAGAACAACAAAACAATAAACACATGTTCGATAAACACCATTTCGATAACATATCCCTTTCGACAGCTACTTTAAAGAGTAAAACTTGTAAATAAGTATTTACATGTTTTTGATCGATCGGGCTGAACATTTGTAAAATAAGAATAATTTGTAGTCCTAATTTCCATGCAAAAATTGAACTTGATCTGGTTATTTAAAATTTTCAGTCAATAGGGAGGAATGTAAATAAAATCAACTTTCTTAAAACGGTTCACAAACTTTATTTATATATATATATGGGCCATTATCCCACTATATTAGTTTCGCTGTCCGAGTTGAATTGCTAAAAGCAATTGAAAGAAAATGAGGGGAAATATTTTTTTTAATTTGTATTACGTACCCCTCTACATGTTGCAATCACTATTTTTGTGGATTTGTACAATAATATTTTCAAATTTGCTACTTTTATAGGTGAAAAGTAACCTCCGTCCCGTGTCCGTCTTTGAAAAGTCGATGTTTGAGCTCACGGCATTTAATTTTGAGGCAATGCATATAGTAGGGTGATTTTTTTTAGTGAAAAGACCACGCAAAGTTTACATTTACACAGATGAATCATCATTTAGTCCACACAATTAATTGTAGTAAATTTTTTAGTAGCTGTCCATCACTTTGGTTGTAACCTCCGTCCCGTTTGAAAACTCCGGCTTATTATATTGTAGAGTTGGTAGTACAGACCCAGATTTTTTTTTATTGGTTCGTCAACCTGTCTTCATGAATTTTCTGCTTACTTTATGGCGCTCTGATTAAATGACAGAAAATGAGAAGTCATTTTCTATCAAAAAAGGTGAGAGTTCCCTTTCTCTCGTAACTCCTGTCCACCCCTGTATAATTAAAACGTGTCAAGCTACATACTAGCATTAATTTTTATTAATTTGTACTATGTTGCCCTGGAATATTTCCAGAGTTTCGAGTTTCTGGCACCTACCCTTAAATTACTGTCGTCATTTTCCTTCTTAAAAGTAACTCATGTCCCGCGTAACTCCTGTCCCAAAACAGCGATTTCAATGGGGTCGGGAATAACGAAAATTTTGAAATTTTCATTTTTGTATGATCTGATGCGTTACAAGTTACCATTATATGTATAATAGTATGTTAGAATAGAAAAACTCTTGCAATGAGTGCTGTAAATATGATTTTCTTGGATTTAAGTAACTACCGATTCTCCAAAATATCCACTTTCCCTCCCTTAAAACTGCCAAAAAATATTAAATTCTGCATCTGTTTATATTTTTTTCCTGAAAATATATATAATAGTCGACTCATTTTATTTTAGTTTGTGTTTTTTGCATTATGATTTTCATGTGCAAAACTAAATGTAATGTTAAATTTTGTTAAATTCCTTCAAAAAAGTAAGTACTTTCGGCACAATTTTTAAGTTATTGGCATTTCTAAGTCACGTAATTTTTTTTTATAATAAGTTATATCATAAGCTTACGAATAAATACTATAAACAAGTTATCTGCGAAACATATTTTATATTGTAGGATTAAATATGTGTGGGACGGAGGTTACTAAAATGTACGTTTCATCATGCAAAATCGCAAATAATTTCGTAACACCCGAGAATCGATCGAAGCTACTTTCCAGTTGGTTACCCAACTATGTAAGTAACATTAAAAAAAATAATGCAACATGAAACAAGTAAAAAAAAAATTACGAAAAAAAAATGTTCAAAACTAATATAGTGGGATAATGGCCCATATATATATATATATATATCTTTATTGCCTTTTCTCCACTATAACAGCAGGTAAAAAATGTGCAAATGATTTTAAGGCAACAACAATATTACGTTGGCCGCCACACTCAACGCATTTACTAAAACTAAACATTGTATACAGTAACTAATTTAACATTTATTAAATTTGTTATTAAATTAAATTAAATTTATTAAATTTTATTAAATTTAATTTGTTATATCAAATTAAATAATAGATTATTTGATATAACAAATTAAGTTTGTGTATCGTCCTATAAGAAAATTGTTTTCATTTTAACTTTTAAGAAATCCAAACTTCATAAAGAAAATGACAATAAATTTATCCAATTTAATTATTTTAATTTTAACCAATCAACGTACTTTGAAAAAATGTCAGCTTAAAGGAGTGACCTGGATTCGTCAACAATGTGAAAAATAACGAAAAAATCCATGCCAAAGGAGTAAAAAAGAGTCGCTTGCTCATTAACATAAGTATGAGCATCTGACAGTGATCTATTAAGGATGAACCATCACCAGGTCATCTACTAACAATTTTTTGCAAAACCATTTTATTTTGTTCCTAATAGTATTATCTACAATATAAGATCAAAAAATGTATACCTTACCGACCTAACTTTTGTGTAAAACGTTTTCAAAGTTCGAGATTTTTACATGGCTTTTATGGGGGAACGAATTAATTTCCTACATTATTCTAAATTAGTTTTAATTCGCACCAACAATTTCAACAGAAAACTAAAGAAATATTCTTCGACTAATACTGAATGCATTGAAAACTTAAAATACTCTTGTCACCGACTTAATTTCTGAGATAATTGCATTTAAATGCTGGAAAATCTTGATATATGGACATTTAACATGGGACAACTGAACTAGTCAAAACCACTGCTGTATTCTTAACAAAATTATTTTACGAAAACTTTGTTAAACAAATCCTCATCATCTCATATCGTATTATTCTCAACATATTACATTATAAAACTATGTTTTAAAGTTTAAACATGCGTTTTCTGAATTAATTTATCTCATGTTATGAATATAGTCATTCAAAGCGATGGTTCATCCTTAATGACACGCAGGCATTCCGAGCGACTCTGCTCCTGGTGCCGCTGCTGGGCCTCCACTACCTGCTGACGCCGTTCCGACCGCCCAAGGACCACCCCTGGGAGCAAGTGTACGAGGTGACCTCCGCCATCACAGCCTCGTTCCAAGTGAGTTCTTAAACAACTCATCTCTAACTTGCAACTAGTGGCTTTTCGGTACACGCTCTATTAGATTTTTGTGATGTTGGCCCTGAAAAGGGCCGTTGTCACGAAGTTTCGGCAGTCATCGCTGCCATATAAAAGTAAAGACTATTTGTCACGTTTGTCACGTAGTGACAAACGCCCCTTTTTAGGGCCAACATCACAAAAACCTAAGAGTGTGTGTAAAAGCCACTAGTTTGCAACTTACGATAGCTCTCAGACCCTCAGTCTTCTTGTTGCTGAAACCAGGCTGCTCGTAAGGAAGAAGTGTTCTGACGTTCAGTCCCGATGTCCCGGGTTCGATTCCCGCGGCCTGTCTTCCAGACTGAGACATTTCTGTGGTTTCTAACAGTCGGAGAATCCTGGGAAGGTTCTCAACTAATAGCTACCATGGCCGCCTGCTTCCCAATTACCAGGCTCACCATTGCCTAAGCCTAATCATCTATACATAATCATTCATTTGGCCCCAATAATCAAATTGCATACAGTCGGAGACAGGCAAAGATGAACCCTGTTTAACATGGCCAGGTATAGGCCGGCTCATGCTAGAGAGGGTTCATCTTTGCCTGTACCCGACCATAGTGCCAGTGTTCTGGATTTTCAATACCCTGGGGTTGCAGTGCTCTAGTATAAAGATAACGAAATAATTTCGGTCTAAAATTATTTCAGACTAAGGACTATCACTTCCTCCCTAGAATTCACCCATCTTGCGCCACTTTTCCTTATGGCCGTGATATGATTTCAGACCGAAATTAATTCGTAGGTTACAGAATAGGGGGCATGTATGGAGAAGAGCGACTATCCTCAGATGCAAGTGGCAGGTATGCTTCAATTATAGGAGTGGTGGGGCATCAATTAGTCACAAAACACAATTTTCATTCGTTTCTATGATTCTCGCTATAATTTGGTTCTGCTTGTATTACTAACTGAGATTATAAATGTACCTAATACCATAATCTTTTAACTTATTAGAATGAAAAATATCTTTCTCATGCTCCGCACAATAATTGTTTTGGCTCACGATGTCCCGCTGCCGCTAAGTGAATTGATACCCGAAGAAGAATTCCCGAGCCTTCCCCATGTTCTGTGATGTATGAAGTAACTTCACTTGCCAAGACAATCAACATCATAACTTTATGTTCCAGGGACTTGCTGTGGCCACATTGTTCTGCTTCTGTAATGGAGAGGTGAGACTCAAACGATTTAATTTTAAAGTATTCAATTCTTACTTTGAATTCGCTATTAATAGTACACGTGACATCATCTCATTGTTGCCACCATCTTGATGGCACCTTTCAGGATATCTGTGATTTTGTTCTTTTAGGCGATATTTATTAAATAAATCCTTATAGCTGGCTCCGGAATGAAGAAGAATCACTCACATTACAAAAATACATTGATTTATCAATGTCTGTCCTTTGGAGAAAATCTTCAATTTCTTGCATTGCTGATATAAATTGTGTACTTAGGCCGGCTATGACCAACTAAGGATTAGCTAATTATCGGTAGTTAGTGAAGTAGCAAATGAATCCAGTTGGCGCGAATTCCACAGCCAATAGGATTTACTAAATTCCACTAACCACTGATAGTAAATTTAAGTTGGTCCTACCCGGTCTAAGTTGGTTCTACCAGACTTAATTGGTAAGTCGATGTTCACCTATAGCTGTAGTACAAAATGGAAAATGGGAAATTTGATTGGCAAATTAATAATTTATTAATGTCGGCTAGGACCAACTTTGGATTGAGTTAATTATCGGTGGTTAGTGGAAATTAGTGAATCCTATTCGCGCCAAATGGATTTATTGGCTATGTGTCCACTAACAGCCTCATGTTTAAAACTAGTTGCGTCGGTAACTCTTTCAGCATGAACTACAGCATGTAACTATCGATAGTTAGCTAATCCAAAGTTGGTCCTATAGATGAAATGTACATCGTCGGAGAATGTAATAATGTCGCTCAAAATAAGTTTTGAACTTCACTTCTCTTGCCATACCCTCTCATCCAAGTTTTATTTGGTTTTATGTTGGGTTCTTTTGGGAATAGCATTAATCATGTGGTGTCTTCTACTTTGACTCTGCAATCATTTTTGTGTAAATCAGTAATGATTTGAAGATATCAATCTAAGGTATAATTATTTCAATGGTTAAGTTTGGCATTAGGAATAAAATTTTTGTGACATCTTTAATATTGTTTAATGTTTTCAGGTGATTGCGCAGATAAAGCGGAGATGGCAGCACCTGATGTTTCTTCGTCCACGTGCCAATAGTTGCACGGCCACCACGGTCTCGGTACGTCAGGTTAGGTTAGGTTTAATTCTACTACTGTGCCTCACCAATCTGTACATATGCACCTAAATGTAATTGCCAAAACACAACCCTTTTATACTAGCCTTGAGTTGGCAATATCAATACGAAATTCTTTAAAATTTACTCTAATGCATGATGTTTTACAAACTATTAACCAATGATTATTTGAATTATAATTGTTACTGCAGTAATATCTTCCAACGGTTGCATTTTGTCTCAAATGTAAGACACAACATCTAGTGGAGCGGTCGCTCCACGCCAGCCAAGTCGTACGGCGCGCGCACACTCTCATATAAAGGCTGGAGCAAACCCACTTTTACTGTAAGCATCAAAGTGGCATTTTCGGCCTACTGGATCTTAAAATTGAGAAATCTCACATTGTTGCGAAATATCTTAATTTCGAGCTATGGCCCACCCTACAACATATACCAAATTTGGGAACAATAGGTTACGCCCTTTGCGCGCTAGAGGGCCGTGAAAACAGTGTTTTAGGGCGGTTTTCATAATCAGTAATCATAGTAGTAGGCTGGAGCTAAAATCCGGTAAACAGGCCACAGCCTAAACGGCTGAACCGATTGATCTCACATTTTTACCACGTGTGCACTTTTGGCGTCTGATCTAACCTTGTCCCCATGAATTTTTTGTGCCGCCATTTTGAAACCGGAAGTGACGTCATATCTCGTCAACGGTTGGACCGATCGGAACGAAATTTGCGCCAATCGTTTCAGACGGTCATCTATATGGATTATCAATATCAAAAGACTGAACATTATTTTAAATAAACCGGAAATGACGTCATGAAATTTAATATACATCGATTTGCATTTCAGCAACAACTGTTGATCCGATTGTCTTGATATTTATGTAACGTTTGTACTTTTGATATTTCATTTGACTTGTTATAAAACCAACCGGAAGCCGCCATTTTGAAACCGGAAGTGACATCATGTCTCAAAAACAACTAAACAGATTAGAACAAAACCAGCGCTAAACGATTTAGACGGTCAACTTTATGTAATCAGTAATATTTGATGATTCAAATATCGAAACCGGAAATGACGTCACACATTTTATGACCTATACCGGAAATGACGTCATAAATATGCTAAATGACGCTAAATTCACCACTTTATACTTTAAAATAGATATAAGTAAACGTACTTTGTAAATAATTATAAATTCAAGGTTGCAGTGTCCTCGGCGGCCATTTTTAAAACCGGAAGTGACGTCATATATCGTAAACGGTTGTACCGATTGCAACCTAAGTTTGGAAATGTGTTGGACTAATAATTATGAATTCAAGACGACATTATTTTCGGCCGCCATTGTTAAAACCGGAAGTGACGTCAAATATCGAAAATGGCTGTACCGATTGCAATCAAATTTTGGAAATGTGTTGTACTAATAATTATGAATTCAAGACAACATTATTTTCGGCCGCCATTGTTAAAACCGGAAGTGACGTCATATATCGAAAATGGCTGTACCGATTGCAACCAAATTTTGGAAATGTGTTGTACTAATAATTATGAATTCAAGACGACATTATTTTCGGCCGCCATTGTTAAAACCGGAAGTGACGTCATATATCAAAAACGGCTGTACCGATTGCAACCAAATTTTGGAAATGTGTAGGAGTAATAATTATGAATTCAAGACGACATTATTTTCGGCCGCCATTGCTAAAACCGGAAGTGACGTCATATATCGAAAACGGCTGGACCGATTGTAACGAAACTTAAAGCTATTCTTCTTGGATAATTATTTTAATCTTATATACCAAACGCAACTTTTCTAAGTATCCAAATCGGCATAGGCGTATTTTTTTAAAGAAATAAGTTCTTGCACGGACACAAGCTGTGCTACAAGCTGTATGAATAAACTAACAAAAGAAGTGATATCCCAGAAAAAAACACTCCGTGTAAAAAAGGCAGCCAAGTCTCTTTACTTTAAAAAAATTCAACACCGAAAAGGAGTGATATCAAAAAAGGAGCCAAGTCAATGACATTTCCAAATATTTAATCGTATCTTTGAAATAAAAGTATAAACACCGAGAAATACTTTACAAAAGGACTTGGCGCATCGTTTTTTTAAAGAAATTTTTCTTATCATAAGCATGTGCCATTTATATACAACCGTCATTTTGAATGTTTAGAATAATAGGGAAACATCTTTCAATTAGGTACATATTATACATACCTTCTGTAAAATATTTTCTATATGAATATATACGCTATGAAACTTGTTGTCTATGCTTTCTATAAATATACACAATAGTTATCTTCGTAATATTGTTTCGTGGTGAATATAATTAAGTCTCATCATGCGTTATACCTTCTCATCATGTAACAATTTCTATTAATACACATTTTATAAAAATACATTTCACAAAGAAGACAGTCATATTGAATTTCTATTAAAAAATTTAACTTTATACACTTGACACTTCAAAAATATATAATTGTGTTCCATTAGTTAGTAATTATTTGACAACGTTTCATGATTTCCTTCAGTCAAGATCAAATTATGAAAAGATACCAGTCTAATATCGCCATATTAACAGTACTGCAAGAATATGTATGAGCCCACTTCCAATTGATATGAAGGGACGTGTGTTGTGAAAAATATCCGACCGAACCGGGGCACGAACTTGGGACCTCTCACTTGCCGGGCGAGAGCTCTACCAACTGAGCTACCCGATCGGACGGGCGGACATTAGACACAACACACTGATGAGGATCCTGACTCCTGACTCCATGGAAGTTTTCCAAAGAAACCTACATTCTCACCACTTCCAATTGTTATGTAATTCTTTCACCCTTATATTACTTATATATTACAGCATAAAATCATGCTTCTATCGCCATTGACAAAACTATAAAATAGTCATTACTAAAAGTAGCTTGATTCATAGATTCTGGCTCTAATAGAAAGAGGAAAATGTACCTACTTGTAAATTTCTTTCCACTTTTAGGATAGAATGATGTCTTTAAAAAAACGATGCGCCAAGTCCTTTTGTAAAGTATTTCTCGGTGTTTATACTTTTATTTCAAAGATACGATTAAATATTTGGAAATGTCATTGACTTGGCTCCTTTTTTGATATCACTCCTTTTCGGTGTTGATTTTTTTTAAAGTAAAGAGACTTGGCTGCCTTTTTTACACGGAGTGTTTTTTTCTGGGATTACTATTACTAAATGACAAACCACAAATAAAATAAACAAAGATCTAGGTTTTTAGTATTGTTGTCAATCACAAAAGATAATATTCGGATATATCCACAATACGAGATCTTTGTTTATAACCTCCACGAAAACTGTGAATGGAGTAGTGTGCATGATATGCATGCACGCAGGCATGTACCACGTTCATGATACATCTGTATATGCATATAAGCAACATGAAATACATAGTGATTGTTAACTTTAACAAATACTAAACTAAAGAACAGAATAAAGCGATGTACCAGCATGCTTACGGAATCACTCATTTTAATCAATTTCAATATTTTCACATGTAAAATCTTCAGGATATTTCGTCATGTTTTATTGAAATTGTTTTTATGTACAGTTTCGATCCCTGGGCCCCTATTCTCAAAACAGTTATCACGTCAAAAGTAATGATGACAAAAAGTCGTCATATTAACATTGTGAGAGATAGGACAAACATCCTTGTGATATCATAACTTGGAGTTATGACGTGATAACTATTTCGAGAATAAATAGAGCCTGTGTAATGGGAATCTTCTGCCATGCATATCGAACAAACAATACGATTACTAACTGTTTATTTTTATTGAAACTGTGTTAGTTACTTTGTTCTGAAGATGATTCGAACATGAGTCAAAACTGTTGATAAAATAATTTCAACAATTGATTAAACATGACGGAACTTAAAAAACATAAAATAAACATGTATATTTTCAATATAATTCGAGGTAATCAAATCACGGTGTTAGGAACAATAGAAAATGCAATATTACTTAATTTTACGTTCGGTTTTCATCTTTCAGTTTGTGCGCTCTACGAATGGTCCGAACACAGGCGAGGACAACGTATGATTAAAGAAGCTGCGTGGATTCCCGAACAAGAAGAAGCGCCGAAAAGCGTCCGAGGCACAAGTCGTGTGCGTCAATGTCAGCGAAGTGTGAGTGAATCAGTTCGCCCACTGTGCTGCAAGGTAGAGGAAGTATGCGAGAATAACCGAACAGCCCGCCTAATGTGCTTCAATGCTGTGAAGAGTGCTCGTATAAAGGAACAGCCCGCCTAATATACGTCACGGTCAAGGAAGTGTGAAAGAATAAATGAACAGGATCATTAGGCTACCAAATATATTTGATCTCGTATCGGCACGAATTAATTTCGGCGTAATGTTATCTTAACCCCGGTTGTAAAATGTCCCGATAGACCCGGTTGTAAAATGTCCCGATAGACCCAGTTGTACAATGTCCCGATAGACCCGGTTGTAAAATGTCCCGATAGACCCGGTTGTAAAATGTCCCGATAGACCCGGTTGTAAAATGTCCCGATAGATCCAGTTGTACAATGTCCCGATAGACCCGGTTGTAAAATGTCGCGATAGACCCGGTTGTACTATGTCCCGATAGACCCGGTTGTAAAATGTCCCGATAGTCCCGGTTGTAAAATGTCCCGATAGACCCAGTTGTACAATGTCCCGATAGACCCGGTTGTAAAATGTCCCGATAGACCCGGTTGTAAAATGTCCCGATAGACCCGGTTGTAAAATGTCCCGATAGACCCGGTTGTAAAATGTCCCGATAGACCCGGTTGTACTATGTCCCGATAGACCCGGTTGTAAAATGTTTCGATAGACCCGGTTGTACTATGTCCCGATAGGCCCGGTTGTAAAATGTCCCGATAGACCCGGTTGTACAATGTCCCGATAAAGTTAGCGGTAGTTACACAAAGCTACACAGCCTACAAAGTTACACAATGTAGTTACAGGAAGTTACACAGCCAGACCTCTAAAGTTCACTTTAGCCACAAGTTTCTAAAGTAGTTGCCAAGGTTACCGATAAATCCTCTTGCCGTTAACTTTGCCGTGAAACGAATTCGTACCGAAACGATATTAATAATAGTTGTATAGCGTTCGGCCCCAGTCCGCTTATTCAAGGTCAAGGAAGTTTAAGTGAATAATGGAACAAACGCACAGTACTTTGAGACAAAGCTAAGAGACGATTGTGTTGATCACGTGGTGTTGAAAATAATATTTTGGTATTAATAATAAATGACACAAATATTTTTTGTGAATTAGAATGTATTGTTTATTTATTTTTGGGGCCAATTAGTCAAGTTGGAATAATATAATACAATCTTAATTGTATCTTGCCAAGGAAAATTTGTATAATATTTTTAGAATCAATTATTTTTTTTAAATGTTCTTACACACATTAATAATTATCAGTCACAGCGGAAGGGGGGATGGAGGGATTACCCCTCCCCCCTCACCCCTCGAGCCGTCTGACACACTATTTATTTTAAATAAAATAAGTTAATCCTCCCGGAATCTCTTCTAAATTGTTTATGTCCTATAAACATTGTTTATGTCCCACTGTGGACTAGAACTGGTGATCTTCACCCCCCAGACCCCCCTTTCATGGTGAAAACAATACCTACGCATGTGTCGAAGACAAGTTAATTAATACAAATTTTTCTTGACAACATTAGGTACTCTTATAGTTTTAACAGAGAATATAAATACCTTGAAATGAGATTATATTCGCCCCCTCAAACTAGAATTGCCGTATTATACTAGGTACCTATAGATGCATTTATTTCTTGACGTTAAATAATTGATCAAAGATATAATTATTATGTCTAGTGTATTGTGTTTGGTATGTATTGTATGATCATGCATATAAAGATATATTTGCATTGAAATAAATTATAAAAATTATGAAATTAGTTTAACCATGTGTGGGATATTTTCTCAATAACAGGGAGGAAAGTAATGTATATTACATAAACGCTGCATGTAATTTGCTATGTAAATTGAACAGAAGTACGAGATCAGAAATTGTAATAATAAATGTATTGAAATTATTATAGGTCATGACAAACCAAATCCGTCGATATATCAGAAACAAATTGACCTGCACTGCCGTCAAATTCAAATCCGTATCCATCTAGCTCGTCCCCCTTATGACTGCCTGAGAAACATGGATTATTCATTGAAGATAATTAATATTGTCCAAATCCGCCACCAGATGTAGTGCTCATCGAAACTGTTTTTTTATTTTATTTATTTGGTCCGTGGTGCATTTCAAAAGATTCTTTTATTTCCCTTACGTTCATGATGTAAGCCGCTCGATCAATTGGGATATCCCATAAAATAAAATCATCAGATCAGGCAGTCAGGCCGTGAATTGGGGGAGGAGCTTAATTTCATCGGTACACATTTATCACTTATGTTTGTTTTATTTCTGTAGAGGCAGAAGGGTGGAAGTTCATTTTCTAGATATTACGTTGCACCCTTTTGAAAATCAAGCATATCAATTGACATGTCAACAAATACAGTTAAGTTGAAGTATTCTCTTACCATTACACAATGACTCATGCCATTATTACAGAATTACTGGTTTATGAACTCGCATCAAGAATCATTATGGATTTCCGCCCTTCTACCTCTGAGGTACAGATATGAGATTAATAGAAATCATGATATTTTCAAGTGTATTATCGTTTATAGGTAAATGTTTATTCGTTGAAACCACGACAATGTGATGAAAGAACATTACCGTTTAAATAACCATTCAAATCAATTTGTGTAAATACATTATTTGTATCAATTGCTGTATTTTTTAGTTCATATCTTTGCTGGCCGAACTTTGTATATATTTTACAGTTTAAATATGCGTGGCATTACCGCAACTTATTGGTAAAAAATCTGGAGTATTTATGTACTTACATGAAATTGTGGACGTAAATACGTACATTCTCAATTAATATACATGAATGTAATAATACAATATAATATGATATGTCGTGGGGTTTGTAAGTGTTATCGAATTATATGTTTTGCTGTACTACCAATCACCGAGATTGGCTACTCTTGTTAATTAATTTGTAGTATTTTAAAGGGAGTGCACAAATCTCGAAGTTCCATCATCATTTCTATTCAGAAGGGAATGAGAACATTCACGCAGTGTTCGAATATCCAGCCCATCACATGTAAGCCATGATAACTATTAAACATATTTAATTGTTGATATTCAAAACGATACGAACGAAATGGGCCAGGATTACAACACAATTTGATTATTCTCATCATAATATAATTACATTGTATTATTTTCTCAACGAAATATGTGAGACAGTAGAGGTTAGTGCACGTATCATAGAATCCAATAGTTCACAAATCTCCACCCCCCCCCACACCCCCTCCCCCACATTAATCGTTCCTAAATGATGTAATGTAATACATGTGTTAAGCCAAAATATATCGTTTTCCTAGTAGGTAAGTTCACTTAACCAAAGTTAAAACGGTATTTGAGCTTTCGTTTGGCTGCTGATCAGGCTCCATGACAATCAATCCTTGTTATTATCACTGCTTATCTATGATAGAGTTAGATAACGCGTAAGCATAGACTTCATCGGATGATGCCATTACACAGCCAATCATTTTCTTTGGAATACCGTTTTTACGTTGGCCAAGTGAACATGAAAAATGACTTGTATTACGTAAAAAATGTTATTTTCAATATAATATATCAATGTTATAACTGTTGACGAACAAGTGGTTAGAAAATAGAAGTGTATTGTGCGTTTGTATGTGTAAAATATCCTACTTTCATGTTACCGTGTAAGTGAACTGGTAAAAATAAAATAATATAGCAAACTCACTCTAATGCTAGGGCAAATAGTAGACCAATGTGTGATGAAGTTAAAACATAATAGAGGTAATCAGGGTCTGGAACACAAATAAATATCGGTTCCGGTTCCGGTACCGGTTCCAAGTTTCGGTTCCGAATCCGGTTCCCGGAAAAAATAAAATAACGGTTCCGATTTCAGTGCCAGTTCTATTTTGGTTTAAGGGTTCCAATCGGTTCCATCAAATTCAGACAATAATTACAATAATTGTTTTAATCGACTTTGGGAACTTCAATGCTCACTCAGTCATTTAACTCTGTGATCATTTATTTGAAAAACTTTATATTGTTGTAAATAATTTCAGATTTGAAAGACAATGAAGTATAAATTCAAATTAATTCAATTATTTAACCCAAATAATACTCAATGTTAATACCGTATTCGGTTCCGGTTCCACCTAAACCATTTTCATGAGTTCCGATTCCGGTTCCAATCCCTGGAGGTAATGTATGTATTTCTTGTGTTGTAACCACGATGTTGCTCGTAATGTACACGAATATTCAAGGTGCCAATGTAATGTTTTGTTGTAAAGTGTTGATAAATTATTGAAGAATAAAGAGTATATATATATATATATATATATATATATATATATATATATATATATATATATATACAAATTTATGTATTCTGGATTGAGATCTAAAAGGAAGATTTAATGTTTACTTTATATGGAATAACGCTGTAAGTACCAATATCTGTGTACTGTTCATGAGGATGCAAAATTATTGAAAGTTGAAAGTATCTAAAGAAAATACCTGGCCGTTTCAGACTAGCAACTTTTTCTTGATCAACTGGGTTCTGCTCGTGCGAAGAGTCCCTATGGTGAAGATCATGTGAGACTGCACATGTGCAGAACCAAGTTGATAAAGCAAATGTTTCTAGTGTGGATGGGGCTGTAATCTATAGCAAATTTTTACGAAACGAAGCTTCTTTTATACTACAAATTATTTTTTGGAACATGAAAAACATGAAATACTCAAACATTTAGTATCAAACGTCACGGCTCTCGACGTGCAAAATATGATACTTGTAATTTGTACCTTGCGTTACAAGGTAAGTGAAGTTTAAGAAAACCTGTAATCAACACAATATTTAGTAGGGGTTAAAATTTAAAACCACCCCTCTTGTGATGTTTTAAATTTCAACTAGACCGTTTGACCGATCAACTTTGAACATTGAATGGTCATTGGAACCAACCAGCAAACGTTTTTTAACTTCTTGATAGTGTTAGCTGAAGGATGAAATCAATGTAAAATTAGGTGCTTATACTCACTTTATCCGTTAGCTTGCTATCAAGAACTTCAAAATATATTGACAAATTGTAGGAATCCTGCTCGTGACGTCACAGCGGTAGAAAAATGGAGGTTGAGGGGGTAGGGGAAATGTGTCTAAGCTAATAATAGCTATAAAACATATTTATGAGATGAATATTTAACTTGAACATGTGTATGGATAAATATTGCGTATTATTATCAACTTGTACTTACTTAAATATCTTTCTTTCACAAGTAATCACTCTAAATATGAAATTTGGATTGCCGCTGTCAGATTTGTTTATTCCCTATACCTTTATATAGGTTACTATGGCAACCTTGATGTAAGAAAATTTTGTTCTATATCTTGAAATACATGCAAATCGACAACATTAAAAATTATCTAGTTAGCTCTGATTTTCAAAAAATTTCACATGCAGTACCGTGATCTTAATATCTATTTATGTTATTTAACAATGGCTAATAACCTAAATAGATATTAGGATCACGGGACTGCATGTGAAATTTTTTGAAAAGCAGAGCTAACTAGATAATTTTTAATATTGTCTATTTATGACAATAATTCTTCTTCTTCTTCTTCTGTTAGCTAGGAGATTCCTCCTGTTGCTCGGCCTCTTCTTCTTTTCTCCTCTAGGACTAGGATTGCCAGCTATCTGCCCATCTCTTGAGCGGTCGTCCTGGTAGTCTTCTCCCCGAAGGTCGTCCCTGTTTACAAATGCGGGCAAGTCTCTCATCTCCCATCCTCTCCACATGGCTGTTCCATTCCTTCTTCCTGATCTTATTCCATTCCACCACGTCTTGAACGCCACATTGCTCCCTAATATCATCACTTCTTTGACAGTCCAGAAGCGTGACTCCTGCTATGGATCTTAGAACTCTCATCTCGACAGTCCTAGCCTTTTGCTTTGTTTTTGCTGTCTCCGCTCTGGTTTCGGCTGCGTATGTCAAGACCGGACGCACCATGACAATAATTGCAATTATTATATCAGTGCTATCATGATACTTCAGGTTCAAGGCCTGTAGAGCAGAGACTTGCAAACGCATATCAAATCGCATACAATAAAAATGCTCGCTCATCAACGCGTTACACTGAGCGTTTTCCTAGTTGGTAGAGGAATTAGGTAATTTGTAGTATTAAAGTAATGATGCATCTTGTATTAACCAATGGATCAACTATTCATTTGAGATGACGATTCGAGATGAAGGTCATCACTTGACATTGTGATTCTTCAATGCTGTCCTGATGGTCATGAAATAACTGTAACTCAGGTGGGTAATCTGTGAAAGAAATGAAATATACATCAGAGCTACGTTGTATCAAAATATAGTCTGGCTCGCTCCAAACGACCCTAAAGCAGCTCTTGTCTACATTTCTCTAGTAACTATTAAATTTTTGAGAGACCGGTAAAATACTTTTCGGACAAGTGACGGTGAATTTTTTTTTGTAAATTTAAACGAATCACTTACAACTTTATTTTATTGAGGAGATAGTATACCTAAAATCACGTTTATCCAAGATCCTCAGATATTACGCGTTACGCCATTTTATCTGTTCGGAGAAGCACGCAGGTATTGGGTACGTGAATGTAACATAAATATAAAAAAACGAAACAAATAGCTGGAAATTCGCATGCATATAATATTTTCTACCAATGTTTCACTATTTTTTGAACGTATAGTTTTTAATCCTCAGTAATGACGACGAAATGTCTTCCACCTTCCAGCATTAGGTAAACTGTTTAGTCAGTTTTTAGCCTGCATCAAAATTAATCAGTTTGACCAGTTCGCTTGACCGTGGAACATCCACGAGAAGCTAGGAACAAAACGCAGTGTTCATACTCAAGGACTTTTTGCAACGACATTTACTTTACGAATAGAGCCTGATTTGAGGCCTGCAAATATAACTCAATTTCGATTTTTTCGTTCTTGCTGCCTTTTGTCCCTCAGCTACTCGAAATGTTTGGTAGCCTATAAGCAGTACGAAGTATAAAGATCAACCCGTTCACTTCTTCAGTACAACTGGAATTATTGACCGGGTTGTAAGTTGGAATCAACATCAATCATATTTGCCTAGAATTTGAGACTTACATTGAAAAACGTCTCCATGGAAAGTGGAATAAAACATGCCACTTTGATCACAAGCGGTTGATTCGCGTTCGATATCATGACTCTAATCGACCTCTTAAAACTGTCCGACGCTTCGAACCAATCACAGTCGTAGACAGCTTCCTTCACCAGAACACTCTGGAACAATTCCAATCGTCTTTGTAGCATAGTTAAGGCAACGCCTATTGCATTATTATACTAATCAATTAAGGGATTTATTAAACTAACTTCTGACGAAACGGCGTTGGCCAAGAAACACAAAACGGAGAGTGCAGAGAGAAGAAGTATTGCAAATGATGAGATAGAAAGTGCTTTCATGTCATAATCTGGAATCTGGAATCCAATCGAACAAAGTGAATTAGTTATGTGTCGACTTTCACTTTTTCTGATCTATGCAGCGTGGTGGAGAGACCCGACATCATTCTGGATGTGATATAAAAAATAAACTATTAACATTTCAATATAGTGAAAAGTATATTATAACAATATATAAAGTACACTTTTCAAAATAAATCAAATAGTTAAGACCCTCTGGAACAAAGTTTGTTAAAATCCCCTAGCCACACTTACCAGAGTAGTGTGCAGAATGGCGACTACAATGCCAACAACATTGCTGGAAATCTGCACAATCATCATCAGATTGACGGATCCTTCAAACTCCCTCACCAACCTGAGTCAAAGAACACGTTACATCAATATGAGCCGGCGCATTCGATATTCCAAACATCCATCTCCTAGACCAGCTATTATATCCTGACTAAGGTACGTGAATATAGTCATAATTCCTGCATGCACCTCGCTCACATCAGGGTAAAAGTTGACGGAAGTGAAACGAGGGTTACGGGACATGATATATTCTTCAGATATCACAACACCTTGACAAATATGAAACGAACAATAGGACCCCTCAGAACCAGAGTGGTGTAAGTCACATTTTCTCAAACTAAGATAATTGGACCTAAAGTTATTTGGAAAATGTTAAATGTGTGGGATGTTTTTTTAGATGTTTGTAAGGTAATAATATTGTTTAAAATTGAGTTATTCAACTAAAACAATAAATCTTCAAATCAAAACCTTTCAATATTGACCAGGGTCAGAGGTCAAAAATGGATACACCACTCTGGCAAGGAAGTGAATGGCATAAGTGAAAGCTAAACAGTGAAATATACATGACTTACACCAAAATGGCACCTAACTTTTGTTAGGTTAGTGTTGTGTTGTCATACTGTTGTGCCTTTCTTTTATCAAGCAAAATGCGTGTGTATGACTAATAATTTATGCTGTTAATCAATAAATATATAAATAAGATATGAATAACTAACCCAATTATTAATAATTTCCAAGAAAAGTACTTGAAAATGAAAAAATAAGTTGACTTACACCACTCGGGTTCTGGAATAATCGCTAATAAAATCTGCATGCCTGGAGAGAACTGCTCCCTAGCGGCCAAATTGAAAGTTATGACTTAGGCCACTCTGGCAAAGACAGAATAGAACATGACGATTATATTTCCGTGCCTAAACCAAAATTTCAATTTTTTTACTTACACCACTCTGGTTCTGAGGGGTCCTATTATAATCGAAAGATTTTTTTCAAATTCTAACAAAATTATATTTGGTATTTGCCTGATGATGTCACAGTGATGCTGCACGCAGAGAGCGAGCCTCTTGGTCATCTCCACTTCCACTTGTGACGTCACAGCCTCGCTCGTCGAAGAACCTCCTCTACTATCGTCATCAAGGTCCACATCAGGATCAGACTGACAGAGGTTCATTGTTTGGTCACTTTCAGGACCAGTGTTGTGACTAGATAATTTTATTTTTATCTAGATAAAGATAATAGATAACTGCCAAAAATTTATCTAGATAAGATAATAGATAATATTTTGAATAATTATCTAGATAATAGATAAAGATAAAAAAAAATTATCTAGATAAATATTAAAAGATAAAAGATAATTTTCTAAAATCTTGTCTAATTTAATTTTACACGTATTATTATTAGGTATATCTACAAACAGTTACTTTATCCAACTTTATATCTAACCAGATTATTGATGTTCCTACTGCATGTGATTAAAATTTACTGAAAGGGAAGGGACTATTATTATTATAGGGGATTATAATTTTAATTTTCTAATGCGTAAATTTGGAAACGTCACAGGTCAATCACCGATTTCATTATATAACATTATTTTCTAACAAATGTTTTGAAAAGTATTGGGGGATAGGATACTGAATTTTTGTAGGAACGATGATGTAAGTCAGTATAAAATTGTAAGTCATAATAGCTTCTATCCTTAATATACCGGGGTTCGCAAAAAAAAAATCATCCTGATTGAGAAGTCACTATATCGAAACTATTATGTAGGATTCTGACATTTGTACACATACTTATTAGAAAACATACCAAAATTTAATATGTGCAGGTTTCAAAAACATTCCTATTCGCATAAGTGATGGAGCCACTTCTGACAGGAAACTTTTTAGATGCACTTTTTTATTTAGAAGTTCGTGCTTCCATAGGGCAGTGAAAAAGGAGAAACAATTGAAATGTACAATAAGTTACAATTTTACTTTTTCAGCCATAACAAACAACTTAAAGCAAATATAATATAATTTATTTATATAAATAACCCCCTTTTAACCTCCATTATGCACCCTATCTCAAGTACCAAAGGATCCACCAGAGGTCAGTGATGTTCCTTGTTTTCGCGAATTGTAGGAAAAAAGTTACAGCTGTTCAAATTTGGTTGTCAAAAAATGGATTATACGGATCTCAAATAGCGCGCGTCCAGAAAACTTCCAATGTTTCTTCAAAACTGCGTAGTACGATATAAAGCTGAAACCTCACCAATGGACTGCCACTTTGACGTGGTGGTGGGGCTTAAGGGACCGGCTCACATACGAGTGTTGGTCCCAACTAAGAGCAGTCCAGGGTCGACCTAGTCCCATGCCCTTCCCAAATTCGCGGGCCACTCGAGCCGGCCTCCCCCCTCGAGATGGTGATTCCCCTGAAATCGGTCCCACCGGCCCGAAGTCTCCCCCCCCCCCCGGTCTGTCCCCATTCCGGCCTGGCCTTTCCACCAGTGCTGGACTCCCCCGGATCGGGCCCGTTAGGTCGTCCCCTCCCCATGTCCTCCAATTATGTTCAACAAAGTTAAATATAAAATTAATGTGCGCAATATAACCTCGTCGTTGACGCGCCGTTAAACCAAACTAATCTAATCTATTCTAAAGCTGAAAATTTCAAATTATATTGAAATAAGATCAAGTGTGTAAAAATGTCAATCAATTTGAATGAATGGAATGAAATCTTGAAGTTTAACGTAAAATCAGAATATGTAGATTAATTTTCTAACGTTAAAAAAATGAATATTTTCCCCACTATTCTGTTTTCCAGCTCAACTTCAAGATTCAATAACTGTCGTTACATAAATTGTTATTGATTTAAATTTTTACACAATCGAATCGAATCTATTTTGAATATAATTTGAAATTTTCAGCTTGATATCTTACGGTGTTTTGAAGAAACAGCGTCCCGGCCATTGGAAGTTTTCTGGACGAGCGCTAATTGAGCTCCGTATAATCAATTTTTTGACAACCAAATTTGAACAGCTGTAACTTTTTTCCTACTATAGAAATGTTTTTGAAACTTGCAAATATTAAATTTGTGTATTTTTTCTTATATGTGTACAAATTTCAGAATCCTATCTATAATAGTTTCGATATAGTTATTTCTCAATCAGGGTGATTTTTTTGCGCCACCCGGTATTATGAATTCTAATTTACATTATGGTATTTTAAAATTAAAATAGATAAATATTTTTTATCTAGATAAAAGACAAAAGATAACGATTTTTTTTATCTAGATAAAGATAAAGATAACAAGAAAAGTATTTATCTAGATAAAGATAAAGATAAAAAATAATTATCTAGATAATTATCTAGATAATTTTATCTAGATAAGTCACAACACTGTTCAGGACACAAGCTATTCAATGTTCGTTCTTCCAGACTGCTTTCCTGGATTTGTCCATCGTCATACAGAAGATCAACGAAAATCTCAGCAAAATATCCGTTTCCTTTCTGCAGCGGTTCTTCTCGCTCCTTGCCATTCTCTTCTCTCTTTCTCACGATATCGACTGAGATTGAACGAATGTTGATCAGATTGTGACGCAGAATCTTCAACTGGCCGGCGAGATGGATGAGAATTGTCGTGAAGAATGTGAAGACTCCGCCAGTTAGCATGTTACATGTTGGAGTTACGAAGATCCAGATCACGAGCTGAATCTCGTAGTAGGGAGTCGCGTATGAAGGAGACCAGCCTCTGGAATCAGGGCCATTCGATGGAGAGAAATATCAAGATCACATTGTTTGATTCACAATGGTGTCAATGTATTAGACTAGTGCAGGCCTGGGCAAACGTTTTGGCAATGGCCACATTGAGAAATTAAATATAATAATAATTTCATTTTTCATTTTATTTGAAATCGCCAACAGAATACAAGTATTCCACAAGTGGGATTTAAACATAACAAATCAAATATTTTTAAACTATGATTAAAGAAGTTACGTAAGACACAATAAATATAAATATGAATAAACAAGACACATTAAAGAGTAAAAGGGTAAAAGTGGAGAGTTGTAAAACAGGAGATCTAAGTGATGACCGTTACTGATGCAGATTGTAGACATTTAGAATGTTGAATGTTGAGGAAGTCTGTTGAGGAAGCCAGAAGACTTGGGGCAGATTGTAATCCCCACATCGAACAACGTTATCATTCCTCTTCATGGCTTTTTCTACCAGGGCAAGAGATTCTCTCAGAGCTTCGATGTCTTTTCTCGTGACAGATGATGGTAGCTTTTCAGGACACTGCGATGAGTACTCCACCTCCACGTTTGAATTGTTGAATTGTTGAACAATTCACCATTGTTGAACAATTCACCTCCACGTTTGAATTGTTTGAATTGTTGAACACCTCATTCCGCTTCTGCCGGTCCCTCTTCGATTTTCTCTGAGGATTCGATGTTTCAGAATAATTCCTCTCATTCGCCTTAAATGATGCTTTCTTCTTCCTAGCTTCATAATACTTGGTCGCTGGATGCTTAGGGCCAGGCAAGGATTGAATAGCCGTCGACAGAAATGTAGAGAATTCATTTACTACACGATGGAAATCATCCTCCTGGACAATGTCTTTTAACTCGAAGTTAAATTTGTCTAGTCGCGCGTGGTACTCACGTGTTGCTTTCGTCTCTTGCGAAGGTTCGACATCGTGGACATTGTCTTCGTCTGCAGCAACATGCGCAAGAGAAGGATCTGGAGCTGTCTTAGACGTGTATTTCTCGGCAACACTTGCTCGGTATTCTTGAGGGTGAGCACGGGAGATGTGGGTCTTGACTCGTTTAAAACATTTACTACAAAATGGGCATATTTGCTGGAGGGCTGAAGTTTCTTGAGACATATATTGAACCTTGAGTATAATCCAGATTCTGCTCTTCGAACTACTAGGAGGCCATGCCTTGAAAATTTATTGTTTTCCTATGGCAAATCTTCTTCCAAATCACCAAAATGAAATACAAAATTGCTTCAAAGTTTCTTAAAAAAAGCACTCCTGATGAAACAAATTGATTCAAATTGATGAGTAGAGATTGCTGAAATACTTGAACTCACAATATTACATCTTCCCAAGCAGGAACCTTAAAACTATTGAAAAATTATCAGGAGCTATAACTTTGTCCTTACTAACTTAATCCAGGGCCTCCTGGACCTCCTGGAATATGATTCGGGCCACACAAAAATACGATTGTTTGGAGAAATTATTAAGAGGGGAGGTGGGTTGACGGTCTCGACGAAGACAATGGGGGGTCGAGGAGGTTGTTCATAGAAGAGGTGAATCGGGTGCGTAGTCCTGGACAAAATTAAATATTTCTTGATGGAAAATGGTGCACTTTTTCATTTTCGCACCGATTTTTATCATCCTTTTGATTTTGAAATGATGGTTCCTACACTATTGCATCTTATATGCTATATTATCTCAAAATAAATTTTGTAGCAATACATTCAGATATTTGTTAAAAAGTTCCTGAAGAGGTTCCGGGGCCAGTGCCCTCGAGAAAGTTTTCTATCAAACCATTAATTTGTGTTGCCATTTTGATACACATTACGTCCAGTAAGAAATCCTTTAAATCCCAATTAAAAACAATGAAATATAAATTAATAATAATTTCATCCCACATATGCTACAATTTGTGAAAAAAATTAAATTTTGTATTTCTCTTCCAAAGCTTGCTACCTACTAATTTTCTTGTGTAGAAAATGTATTTCCATCTAGTTGCCTGATTTTCTCTAAATGTGAAGGTGGTAAAGATGCTACTCTGTCCTGCCGAAGGAGCAACTATGGTATTTTTATAGTAACTACCCATGATGCAACAATATACTAGCTAGATAGAGATACTTATACCATGGTAACTAGGTACCTATTTACAGACGACGCTGGCGGGCTGTAGTTTGCTCGAACCTGGCCTGGAAGTTTCATAATCGACAACGATGAGTCTGAATTACACGGGCAATTTCGGGGCCAAAATCAAATCGAAGCGAAATAATTTGCCTACAGTAATTAAATTGAATTGTATTATGTTTTCACCTCCTTTAAAAGTTAAAAGTGTCTGCAAAACATGCTGAAAAAAACAATGAAAAACATTTTCTTACTGCTTGTAGTAAGAAAATTTACGCTAGATTATTGCACAAGATTCGTACAAAAATGAACACGCGGAAATCATGAAGATGATGCGTGAACTAAGAGCTTAGTGTTGGTCTAGACTAAAATAAACAAGATGGATGTCTAACTTGAAGAAAAGCTCTCTCGCAGCAACAACGGTCCGCAGACGAATCATCATGAGCACAATCGTTCCCACCATCGCTCCCACCCAGATGCACGTGACCTTGAACGCCGTCAGGTGCGTCCGCCTCTTGATCTCCTGCGCCTGCGCGGTGTATATGACGTCATGGCTCGAGTACAGATCCTCGAGACCTGCGGCCAAGTGTGTGTATGTGTCACTTCGGAACAGGAAACAGATGACCTGAGTCACCAGCATCAAGCAGTAGAAGAACCCGCAGACAGATTCGCATATCGAAGTGGGATCCGTAAGGTTGGTGTAGATGGTCATCGGTAAGCCGATCAGTAATCCGTAGGCGAAGTTGGCCAGGTTAATATGGGATTAGTTTGTAATACTTCGACATTGATTCAGCTTTGTTCTCAGAAGCAGGCCATAATCCTGAAAAAACGAACAAAGTTCATGAAAAGTGATCGAGTTCAGTAATGGGACGCGAGCGGTTCTTTTAAACTTATCTTTTTAGTTTTGTCTGCACAATAAAAGAGTTAAAAAAAACTCTGGGAGTAACGCACATTACAAACTCCGTATATTATTTAATAGTGCTACTAACTGGAGAACAAACCTATAAACCATAGTCCTATAATGACCTCACAATCGTAGCAGACACGCATCCGACATGCAGGACGTAGCAGAAGTCGGCTCATGGTGTGGCTTTATTTCAGTGTACTTTGTATTTTGCTTTGCGTACCATTAGTGTACTTATTCTACTTTGCCTACCTATACTATTGCTTTGTGTTTGGCACTCGACTGTCTCTGAGTTCTTCACTGTTTAATATGTACCTACCGTTCATACCACCTGTGCCTAACTTTATGTTTCTGCATATTGTCTACATACTTTGATCTGTACTGTTGTAACTTATGTTTGTTGTGACTCATAGGCTAAAGAGGGCGCTCTTGTTGCGCCCTACACTGGCCTCCTGCTTGCAGGTTAACAACAATAAATAAATAAATAAATTTAGTGATCTAAAGTGTACTAGACTCCGTAATATTAAAAAAAAAAAAAGCTGTTATCAAGATTCATGGACACCATTACTACATTCATCCTACTAAGGCAAGGTTCGTTTACTCCTATACCATTAAAATTGGCTGAAGTGAAGCCTTTTCAGACCCTGTGATTCGGGAAATTCGTTTTATTTGATGGCGCAGCTCCATCTATTATCTCCATAGTGAACGACGACTCAATGGGTAAATTATCATATTAGTTCATATTTCATATTTGATATAAGCGCTATTCTATCAAAATGACGAAAATTGCTGGGTACCTGGAAAGGCTTCACTTTCATTGGTCAAGTGAGCGAACCGTGTCTTACTAGTGTGAACTAAGTTATGATCCATGAATCTTGCTGTTATTGTGAAGAAGAAACATAAAAACTTGGAAGAACCGCATGCGTCGCGTTTATATAAATACCCAATAATACATGTAATTATATTTAATTCAAACTAAATATAAACTGTCTACATTTATCAACAGTAATGTGTAATTACCAAACCAATACAGCAGCTTCTTATTCAATTCCAAACAGCCGAACTGTTCACTTTTCTTGGCGAAACTTCTGCTGAACGTTGAGCCCATCCTGCCGAAGAGTCATTAACTAACGTACTGCTAATTCAAGCGATGAATACATTGTTTGAAACAAACATTGTCGGTCGTTAAGCAAACAATATGTGTCATTATACTGAACTCGTTTCAGGAAGTTTATTCATTTAATAGTTTTAATGCTTGTTTATTGTGAGTATTGTTTGGTGAGTTTGGTTGCTAATGATTAGAGATAGGATAGTTATGCAAAAAAAAAAATGTACTTGAAAGTGCCCAAATATGCAAAATATTCAATTCACTTTTATATGCCCTACATTCCTACAGTATTTAATGATTTAAAAGTATGTACTTGAAAGCAATAAACTAACTCTGCGCATTTATTTTTTTGATCATGGATGATGATTGGGAGGGATGGTGCCAAGGGATGGTGCTATAGGAGGTCATCGTATATGAGGGGTGTCGTGTGTACTGGGATTCATTAATGTTTGGATAAGTATAGGTATGACAGTGTTCATTGTGAACAGAATTATTTTATATACAAAACTTCTTAAAATGTTTATGACTTTGTCAAATTGCATTAATTAATTTCTCTTTATATTATTTTCGTTAACATTTCGAGGATTTTATATTTTATATAGGTACTGTTTACAATTAATATTTACAAATAAAATCCATTTAGATAAATTTTAAATATATGGTCAAGATTGCTGAAGAATTTCTATTATGCTAAGAAATAGGATAAGGAATTTAGTTAATACTGATACTTATATTTTAATTTATTATGTTTCAAATTGAAAGTCACTCCATCGTGGCCCCCTATTTGATAACGAAAACGAAATCATTATTCCTAGGAAAACGCTCTGTGTAACGCGTTGATAAGCGAGCACCGGTGCGTGGAACATCTCGAAATGATCTAAAACACTGTTATACATTCACTGAAAAAAAAAACTGCAACATCTGCTTTTCAATGCAAATTCATACACTCATAAGTTATGCAGTATTTATATTGGTATAAAATTATTTACAAAATCAGTAATTCAATCTCACAAAATAGGCAATTAGCATTGAGCAGAAATATATTTTAAACAATTATCCAAACAGATACCTTTTACTTCCCGTTGTATTGAGCCTATACCTACCTTAAACGTTTAATGAAGTAAGAAATTTCGTAAACACATTCTTGTACCAACATTTTGTTTGTAATTTGTTAGTAGTAGATATATGGGGGGGCTGGCGCACCGATTCCAGGGGCAAAAAGGGGCAAATCTCGGCTACGAGCGCGAAGCTGTTTTATGACGTCATACCCTTATTTGGCGCCATTTTTAAACGTGTTTCCGATTCTCATACTCTAGTACGAGCTTATTTGAAACATTTCAGACATTTTCCACCCCTCCCTTACCCCATTTTTTCCCATTTTTTCATAATTTATTACTTCATACCTTCATTTAGCGTCATTGTTAAATGTGTCTCCTGTTACCATACTCTAGTCTGAGATTATTTTAATCATTTACCCCACTTTCCACTCCTCGCTTCAGTCTTTTTACCCCTATTTTATCATTTATGATGACTCACTATGACTTGGTGTAATTTTTTAAAAAAATTTTTATTCCCACACTCTAGCATGATACTTTTTTTTAAACATTTTCCTTGTGTGTATTCTTTGACAACTGTCACATCACTAGCGCATGACTGTCTTATATATAAATTAAAAAAGGGATGAAGATGGAATAATTATTTCAAGGCGCGGAATATATTTGAATTATCATCACAACACATGATTTTAGAAAATTAAAAGTTTTCGTCACTTTTTGCATCTTTTTGCAACTTTCTTTCACTTTCTTTCACTTTCTGTTACTTTCTTCAATTTTTTGCGAGCTTTTCAGGAAAAACAAAAAAAATTATTGTTAGCATGCATATAGAATGTTCTAGAAAATTATTTTTTAAAAGTGAAGACTGAATTTGATATTTTTATCTATGAAAAAAATTTGGAATTATATTTTGGTGACATTTTATGACATTCTATTAACTACATAAAAACGAATGTGCATATTTTTCCGCATTGGTTTGCTACGTATCACCTTCTGGTGAATAAAAATTAATAGATATTTTAAACTGTTCTAGACTCGTACTATACAAATAATTCAATACGACGATCAAGAAAACAAGATCACTACTAAGACAATGAGTGAGTGACGTCATCAGTCGAAATGAAACGTGTTGAAACTCGTTTAGATTAATAATTATACGAGAGAAAATTGTGTCATCATTTTAAAAAGCAATAAACTAATACTAGTTTTATTTAACACCATCAGCATAATATACTATACAAATATTAAATAAACATGATAGTAATGAAATGTAAAATACGTCGAGACATTCATATTCATACGAAACCATGAGCAGGATACCTATATAAATGTATAAGAATGTCAAAATGTCAAACCCTCAAGAATTTGTTTACACTTGATCAACATCTTTTGTTGACACTTCTATTTCTCAGTATTTCCTTTAAAATCACTTATTTTTTAATTACTTACTTTAGTTAGTTAGTTTGTTTGTTTGTTTGTTTGTTTGTTTGTTTGTTTGTTTGTTTGTTTGTTTGTAGTTTTTTTTTTATTTTTTGTTAAAATAAATGGATCTTAACTTATAAAAGTAGCAAAAAACAGAATATATGAACTCGAACACTATACTTTTTAAACCATTTTAATAATTTTATTATAACCCGAGGAACAATTTAGTTTGCTCTCTGATGACTTAGCATTACTGAATCATTACATCAGCAGAAACATATTTTATTCAAAATTAGCTAGCGGTTTTGTAGGATAAATAGGTAGTTTATAATGGTATACATTTTGACTTTTATCATCAGTTGGCATCGAGCATCTGACAAGATTGTTTCGTAAGTGCATGCATAAATAATAAATATTCATCAAATGTTGAAGTTAAGACATATATTTCTTTTATATAATTTAACATTTTGGTGTTGCTGTCAGTTGTCACCTGGCATCAGATCCGTTCGTTTCGATTCATTAGTACATTGACACCTGAGACTCAATTAATTGAACTTTGGACTCGACACTCGCGGAACAGAAGCTGCATTGTTTTATATATTATTGTGCATCGGATTGCTTGAATCAGTTGTCATTCGTCATCGGTCGCGTTCAGTTCGTTTACTCAGCAGAATATTTCGGCAGAAGTGTGCACAGTGTTTTGTATCGTTATCATCTAATCAACGGTACAGCAATGGAGAACATTAAAAATGTGAAATCTTTCGAGTGTGAGATTTGCTCTGCATCTTTTGGAAGGAAATACCATTTAATGCGACATAAACAATCAGTTCATGGAAGTCAACACCCTACTACATTGAATGTGTGTAATATATGCGGTGTGATATTTTCTCGCGCAGACAATTTAAAGACTCATGTTAAATTAGATCATACTTTCAAGTGTTTTGTCTGTCAAAAACAGTTTAACGCCAAAGTGAATTTGTTCAACCATCTGAAAACTCATAATCAAATCGGAAATGGAGAGACTGCTAATAAAAATATGTCGACACAAGAAGAAGAGACTCCATCATCATCAGTCGATGTCACCAACTCAGCATGCAATCAAAGTGATTGTGATTTTACTGAAGCTCTTGATTCCACTGTTAAAATCTACAAGTTCAAAGGACATTACATTCAAGATACGTCTATGCACTATCAAGATGTACTGATGTTTCTCAGTGACCAACAAGAGAAAGTCAAGACAAAATTAGACAAAGAATTATCAAGATTGAAAGCATTGAAATGGTTCATCTGCATTCAAGTCGAATTATCACGGAAGTCTGGAGATGAAGAAATTGTGACTACTCCATATTTCAGAAGTAAATGCCAAATTTTACTTGAAGACATTTCAGAATTCGACGTACAGTTCAATCTAGCATTTACAACGATTGCAACCGCTTGTGGTAATTTTCAACATCAAGGAAGTGACTGGGTTGTAAACAAAGTGAACTTTTTAGAATTAAAAACAGCAAAGTATGTACCACTCGCTGCAAGTAGCTACATGCCTCTACCTGACAAACTGAAAAACACCAAGGCCATAATAAATATCAAAAACATCGATCAAAAGTGTTTTCTCTGGGCAATACTTGCTCATCTACACCCTCAAAAGCAAGATGCTCAGCGTGTGTCCTATTACACCGAACATGAGGCAGAACTCAACATGAATGGAATTGAGTATCCGGTTAAAATTCCAAAAATCGATATCTTTGAGAGACAAAACAACATCTCTGTGAATGTGTATGGTTATGAAGATGAAGTTTACCCTATCAGAATCACCAAAGTAGATTGCGCGCAACATGTGAATTTATTACTTTTGTCAAATGAAGAAAATAATCATTACTTTTTGATAAAAGATTTCAATCGTCTTCTTTACTCGCTAACTAAACATAAATGTAAATCATATTATTGTGTACGATGCTTGCACAGATTTAGCACGGAAAAACTGCTGCAATGTCATCATACTTTATGTGAGAAACATGAGCCTCAAAAAATCAAGATGCCAACAGCTGACAAGAACACCATGTCATACAAGGAAAAAGGATTTTCGTTCAAGACACCATACGTGATCTATGCAGATTTCGAGTGCTTTGTTCGACCAATCAGTGGTTGCGAGTCAAGTGACGTCACATCATCAACACGCAAAACAGCGCAACACGATCCGAGCGGCTATGCATTCATCATCGTAGACGAAGACGGCAAACCAACTGGACCACCTCAAGTCTATCGGGGAGAGAACGTCGTCGACACGTTTTTGAATGCTCTGCTTTTGGAAGAAGAGAAGCTTACTGCTAAAATGAAAGTGCAAATTCCCTTAGTTATGTCAAAAGAAGATCAGATTAATTTCAATCAGGCCACCTCATGTAACATTTGTAACAAACCCCTTGGTGAAAAACGTGTACGTGATCACTCACACATGACTGGTCGTTTCAGGGGTAGTGCACACAATGACTGTAATATTAATTGTAAGCAAGCAAAATTCATCCCAGTTGTGTTCCACAATCTTTGCGGGTATGATTCTCATTTAATTATGCAAGGAATAGGTAAAATCAAAAATCAAAAAATTTCAGCAGTTCCAAATAACATGGAAAATTACAAGTCTTTCTCTTTAGGTAATTTGAGATTCATAGATTCGTTTCAGTTCATGAGCACATCATTGGAGTCATTAGTCAACAATCTTGCGAAAGATGGTTCAAGTAAATTCACTTTGTTGAAAGAATTTTTTGACTCTGATTCCCTCCCTCTGCTGTTACGCAAAGGAGTCTTCCCTTACAGCTATGTAGACTCGGAACACAAGCTGATGGAAGATTGTCTGCCCCCTAAGTTAGCATTTAGAAACGATCTCACTGGAGATGAGATCTCTGATGCTGATTATGAGCACGCTCTCAAAGTCTGGAGGAAATTCAACATGTCAAACATTGGTGAATATCAAGATTTGTACATTACCACTGATATTCTTTTGCTAGCTGATGTGTTTGAGAGTTTCCGTAGTTTATGTTTAGAATACTATCACATCGACCCCTGTCATACAATCTCAGCTCCAGGATTGGCTTGGCAAAGTTTTTTGAAAATGACAGACGTTTGTTTGGAGCTTATTACTGATCTTGATATGTACTTATTCATAGAGGAAGGAATCCGTGGAGGTGTAGCAATGATATCTCATCGTTTCTCTGAAGCAAACAATAAGTATATGGCTGAATTTGATCCTAGCAAACCATCAACATACATCGTGTATTTAGATTGTAACAATCTGTACGGAGTCGCAATGAGTGATTTCTTACCTCATAAAGATTTCAAATGGTTGTCTTCAGAAGAAATTGAAGCAATTGACTTTGAGAACGTTCCCGATGACAACGATAAGGGTTACTTTTTGGAGGTCAATATCACATATCCAGAGGGCATACATGAAAAACACATAGATTACCCATTGTGTCCAGAAAAAATATCAATCACACGTGACATGCTCTCTCCATACGCGATTCAGCTTTTAAATGATTTGAAACTGAACAATAGCAAAATTGAAAAACTTACTCCAAATCTGAACAACAAGGAAAATTACATCATTCATTACAAAAATTTAAAACAATGCACCTCTCTTGGCATGAAGTTAACAAAAATACATCGAGTCATCGAATTCACACAGAGTAAGTGGTTGAAGCCATACATAGACTTTAACACAGCACAGCGAATCAAAGCACGGAATGAATTTGAGAAAGATTTTTTTAAGCTTATGAACAATGCTGTTTTTGGCAAAACAATGGAGAACGTAAGGAAGAGAGCGAATATCACTCTCACCAATGATAAAAAACAACTCAGAAAACTAATTGCCTCTCCTGCGTTTCAAAATTTCGAAATATTTTCAAACAGTCTTGTTGGTGTGGAGAGTAGACGTGCATCTCTTGTACTAGATCGACCAATCTATGCAGGATTTGCAATTCTTGATCTTAGCAAAACAGTAATGTATCATTTCCACTATAACTATATCAAAAATAAATACAACGAGAAAGCTCGACTTTGTTTCACCGATACAGATTCATTGTGTTATCAAATCGAAACTGATGATTTGTACAAAGACATGGAAAAAGACATCCATCTCTTCGACACATCAAACATGTCAAGTGATCATTTTCTGTACAGTGATAAAAATAAAAAAGTTTTAGGAAAGTTCAAAGATGAGATGGATGGTCGAATTGTAAAAGAGTTTGTTGGATTAAGAGCAAAAATGTATAGCCTATTAGAAGCTGATGGAAGATGTAAAAAAGTAGGTAAAGGAATTATTAAACATGTGCTTAAAAAGAGAGTAAAACATCAAAACTATAAAGATTGTTTATTCAAGAGAAATGTACAGAGGGAAAAAATGCCTTCTATAAGGAGTTTTAAACATGAAGTGTTTACAATCAATCAAACCAAGATCACATTATCACCTTTTGATGACAAACGGTATTTGCTTGATGATGGTGTAAGCACCTTGCCATATGGTCACTATAGAATTCAGAAGTAGGAACATGTAATCTTTTTCATTAATTTTGTTTATTGTAGATGAAGCAAAATGGATAATTTATAAATATTTCTGAAACTGAAATAATACTGTTATAAAATGTATATGACATTAAAAGTGGGTATCTTTAAAACATATCAATGTATTAATATTACCCCAATTCCTTCTCTTCACATCCTATTCAAGTAAGTGTTATTTTCTTAAAATTAGTTTACGTGTTCATCGCTTAAAAATGAAAATCAATACAATGGATTATTTGATTGTAAATTATTTGAGTGGGAGAAAAATAATCACAATATTATGTTTTGCAGATATGTATAGCAGTAATGAACGACTTGTGTTTGTTATAACAGCAATCGAAATAAAATTACACAATAAGTTTGTAGATGTACGAATGAAAAATTTAAAGAAGTACAATCATAGTCAAATAAAATTAAAACTATTCTACGAATGAAAATAGATATTTCTTGTATTCAACAAAATATTAGCTGATGAGAGTCATTTGTTTATTCCCTCCTCAAAAAATATAGATCATCTAGAACTTTCTATTCAAGTTTGTCTTAATTTCTCTGTATTTCTTTTACTTGGTCGTTTTTTTTTTTATATATATAAATTAAATCTATTTTCAGCTAATAGCAAATTTTTCTCTTTCCAAAATTCAAAATCATACATTGAAAGATTGGAGAGTATAAATAATTCAGTTCCATTTGTAATATGAAATTGATAAATGTAATTAATAAAATAAAGAATCAAAGTTACCTTCAAGTTTACTTTTGGTATATATTTTTTTCTATAATCATACAAAAATTTGCTATGAAAGAATAATATCATACTGAATTTTAGGACACATTGATTAGAATATACTTAGCTATATGCTTCATTTACTCTAATCATATTTTCATGATTATTAAGTCAATTCATTTTAAAAACATTATCCATCATAAAAATAAAAAAATAGTTAGAAACGAGAATCTATTCTAAATTTTCTTCATTAATTAGCTGAACAAATTTATATAATACATTTACGGAAAATTCCATTCAAAACTGAAAGGTGATGAGAACAGAATCTGTTTTTTTCATGAAGTGGATAATAATTTATTTTTTTAATATTCAGAATGAGGATAATTTACAATTCATATTCAATAAAAAATAATGTGTTTTTATAGATGGAAAAAAATCTGTATTTAAATCTCATAATAATTAATATTATTGCTAATTTCATGCTTATAATTTTCTTCTAACAACTCATTATTTTTATGACACAATCAATTTGAACAATGTCGAAAAAAATACTCAAATCAGTGGCTTTTATTGATTGACTTGAAAGTCCAAAGTCTTGTAATTTGGTGTTATGTTACACATCCGTTCTGAAACTTCTGATTAATTGCGATTCAAGTGCTTCGCTAGTAGACGAGTATAAAAATAAACCCGTACAATGTTATCTAGAATTTGAAGTATGAGAAAAATGTTTGGAAAGAAACACCTGGACACTCGAAAAATAATTTAAGAAAAAAGCATAGATTCATCCACCTATCACTACGAGAATTACATTGTCATCTGAGTTGTACAAGACTTCTTCAAAATTGTGTTATGTCGAGTTTTAATCGATTTAGATGTACAAAAGAATAAATAAAGATGAACAAAACATTAGACATCACCATCTTAACGATTGCTGATGACGTCAGAATTTTAAGAGACTTGACCATCTGAAACTCCTGAGTATTGCTTGTAAGCACGCTTGTAAGTAACAAACTCGTAAAAAATTAGTCAGACTATTTTTTGTAGTAAAAAATTACAAAATAAAAATCTTGCACTGGAGTACGACAATGGTATAAAGACCCCTCATGTATAAAAAGGCTGTGTAACAGACTCGTAAAAAATAATGGTCAAAAATATAAATAAAAAATACTAATAGTAAAAAATTCACTAAAAATTAATATCTCGGACTAGAGTGTGAAATTAGTATAAACCGAGTCAAAATTTAAAAATGAAAATTCGCACAAGAGTGTGACAACGGTATAAAAATAGTCAAAAATCCAATATTAAAATCTTGCACTAGAGTGCGACATTAGTAAAAAGAGCCTCTCAAATGTAGGCTGTGTTAGGTTGTCTAAACGAACTCCATTTTCTGACCTATGGAACCTAACTCGTTCAATATTTGTACTTAACCTAACACAGCCTACATTTGAGAGGCTCTTTTTACTAATGTCGCACTCTAGTGCAAGATTTTAATATTGGATTTTTGACTATTTTTATACCGTTGTCACACTCTTGTGCGAATTTTCATTTTTAAATTTTGACTCGGTTTATACTAATTTCACACTCTAGTCCGAGATATTAATTTTTAGTGAATTTTTTACTATTAGTATTTTTTATTTATATTTTTGACCATTATTTTTTACGAGTCTGTTACACAGCCTTTCATACATGAGGGGTCTTTATACCATTGTCGTACTCCAGTGCAAGATTTTTATTTTGTAATTTTTTACTACAAAAAATAGTCTGACTAATTTTTTACGAGTTTGTTACTTACAAGCGTGCTTACAAGCAATACTCAGGAGTTTCAGATGGTCAAGTCTCTTAAAATTCTGACGTCATCAGCAATCGTTAAGATGGTGATGTCTAATGTTTTGTTCATCTTTATTTATTCTTTTGTACATCTAAATCGATTAAAACTCGACATAACACAATTTTGAAGAAGTCTTGTACAACTCAGATGACAATGTAATTCTCGTAGTGATAGGTGGACGAATCTATGCTTTTTTCTTAAATTATTTTTCGAGTGTCCAGGTGTTTCTTTCCAAACATTTTTCTCATACTTCAAATTCTAGATAACATTGTACGGGTTTATTTTTATACTCGTCTACTAGCGAAGCACTTGTATCGCAATTAATCAGAAGTTTCAGAACGGATGTGTAACATAACACCAAATTACAAGACTTTGGACTTTCAAGTCAATCAATAAAAGCCACTGATTTGAGTATGTTTTTCGACATTGTTCAAATTGATTGTGTCATAAAAATAATGAGTTGTTAGAAGAAAATTATAAGCATGAAATTAGCAATAATATTAATTATTATGAGATTTAAATACAGATTTTTTTCCATCTATAAAAACACATTATTTTTTATTGAATATGAATTGTAAATTATCCTCATTCTGAATATTAAAAAAATAAATTATTATCCACTTCATGAAAAAAACAGATTCTGTTCTCATCACCTTTCAGTTTTGAATGGAATTTTCCGTAAATGTATTATATAAATTTGTTCAGCTAATTAATGAAGAAAATTTAGAATAGATTCTCGTTTCTAACTATTTTTTTATTTTTATGATGGATAATGTTTTTAAAATGAATTGACTTAATAATCATGAAAATATGATTAGAGTAAATGAAGCATATAGCTAAGTATATTCTAATCAATGTGTCCTAAAATTCAGTATGATATTATTCTTTCATAGCAAATTTTTGTATGATTATAGAAAAAAATATATACCAAAAGTAAACTTGAAGGTAACTTTGATTCTTTATTTTATTAATTACATTTATCAATTTCATATTACAAATGGAACTGAATTATTTATACTCTCCAATCTTTCAATGTATGATTTTGAATTTTGGAAAGAGAAAAATTTGCTATTAGCTGAAAATAGATTTAATTTATATATATAAAAAAAAAACGACCAAGTAAAAGAAATACAGAGAAATTAAGACAAACTTGAATAGAAAGTTCTAGATGATCTATATTTTTTGAGGAGGGAATAAACAAATGACTCTCATCAGCTAATATTTTGTTGAATACAAGAAATATCTATTTTCATTCGTAGAATAGTTTTAATTTTATTTGACTATGATTGTACTTCTTTAAATTTTTCATTCGTACATCTACAAACTTATTGTGTAATTTTATTTCGATTGCTGTTATAACAAACACAAGTCGTTCATTACTGCTATACATATCTGCAAAACATAATATTGTGATTATTTTTCTCCCACTCAAATAATTTACAATCAAATAATCCATTGTATTGATTTTCATTTTTAAGCGATGAACACGTAAACTAATTTTAAGAAAATAACACTTACTTGAATAGGATGTGAAGAGAAGGAATTGGGGTAATATTAATACATTGATATGTTTTAAAGATACCCACTTTTAATGTCATATACATTTTATAACAGTATTATTTCAGTTTCAGAAATATTTATAAATTATCCATTTTGCTTCATCTACAATAAACAAAATTAATGAAAAAGATTACATGTTCCTACTTCTGAATTCTATAGTGACCATATGGCAAGGTGCTTACACCATCATCAAGCAAATACCGTTTGTCATCAAAAGGTGATAATGTGATCTTGGTTTGATTGATTGTAAACACTTCATGTTTAAAACTCCTTATAGAAGGCATTTTTTCCCTCTGTACATTTCTCTTGAATAAACAATCTTTATAGTTTTGATGTTTTACTCTCTTTTTAAGCACATGTTTAATAATTCCTTTACCTACTTTTTTACATCTTCCATCAGCTTCTAATAGGCTATACATTTTTGCTCTTAATCCAACAAACTCTTTTACAATTCGACCATCCATCTCATCTTTGAACTTTCCTAAAACTTTTTTATTTTTATCACTGTACAGAAAATGATCACTTGACATGTTTGATGTGTCGAAGAGATGGATGTCTTTTTCCATGTCTTTGTACAAATCATCAGTTTCGATTTGATAACACAATGAATCTGTATCGGTGAAACAAAGTCGAGCTTTCTCGTTGTATTTATTTTTGATATAGTTATAGTGGAAATGATACATTACTGTTTTGCTAAGATCAAGAATTGCAAATCCTGCATAGATTGGTCGATCTAGTACAAGAGATGCACGTCTACTCTCCACACCAACAAGACTGTTTGAAAATATTTCGAAATTTTGAAACGCAGGAGAGGCAATTAGTTTTCTGAGTTGTTTTTTATCATTGGTGAGAGTGATATTCGCTCTCTTCCTTACGTTCTCCATTGTTTTGCCAAAAACAGCATTGTTCATAAGCTTAAAAAAATCTTTCTCAAATTCATTCCGTGCTTTGATTCGCTGTGCTGTGTTAAAGTCTATGTATGGCTTCAACCACTTACTCTGTGTGAATTCGATGACTCGATGTATTTTTGTTAACTTCATGCCAAGAGAGGTGCATTGTTTTAAATTTTTGTAATGAATGATGTAATTTTCCTTGTTGTTCAGATTTGGAGTAAGTTTTTCAATTTTGCTATTGTTCAGTTTCAAATCATTTAAAAGCTGAATCGCGTATGGAGAGAGCATGTCACGTGTGATTGATATTTTTTCTGGACACAATGGGTAATCTATGTGTTTTTCATGTATGCCCTCTGGATATGTGATATTGACCTCCAAAAAGTAACCCTTATCGTTGTCATCGGGAACGTTCTCAAAGTCAATTGCTTCAATTTCTTCTGAAGACAACCATTTGAAATCTTTATGAGGTAAGAAATCACTCATTGCGACTCCGTACAGATTGTTACAATCTAAATACACGATGTATGTTGATGGTTTGCTAGGATCAAATTCAGCCATATACTTATTGTTTGCTTCAGAGAAACGATGAGATATCATTGCTACACCTCCACGGATTCCTTCCTCTATGAATAAGTACATATCAAGATCAGTAATAAGCTCCAAACAAACGTCTGTCATTTTCAAAAAACTTTGCCAAGCCAATCCTGGAGCTGAGATTGTATGACAGGGGTCGATGTGATAGTATTCTAAACATAAACTACGGAAACTCTCAAACACATCAGCTAGCAAAAGAATATCAGTGGTAATGTACAAATCTTGATATTCACCAATGTTTGACATGTTGAATTTCCTCCAGACTTTGAGAGCGTGCTCATAATCAGCATCAGAGATCTCATCTCCAGTGAGATCGTTTCTAAATGCTAACTTAGGGGGCAGACAATCTTCCATCAGCTTGTGTTCCGAGTCTACATAGCTGTAAGGGAAGACTCCTTTGCGTAACAGCAGAGGGAGGGAATCAGAGTCAAAAAATTCTTTCAACAAAGTGAATTTACTTGAACCATCTTTCGCAAGATTGTTGACTAATGACTCCAATGATGTGCTCATGAACTGAAACGAATCTATGAATCTCAAATTACCTAAAGAGAAAGACTTGTAATTTTCCATGTTATTTGGAACTGCTGAAATTTTTTGATTTTTGATTTTACCTATTCCTTGCATAATTAAATGAGAATCATACCCGCAAAGATTGTGGAACACAACTGGGATGAATTTTGCTTGCTTACAATTAATATTACAGTCATTGTGTGCACTACCCCTGAAACGACCAGTCATGTGTGAGTGATCACGTACACGTTTTTCACCAAGGGGTTTGTTACAAATGTTACATGAGGTGGCCTGATTGAAATTAATCTGATCTTCTTTTGACATAACTAAGGGAATTTGCACTTTCATTTTAGCAGTAAGCTTCTCTTCTTCCAAAAGCAGAGCATTCAAAAACGTGTCGACGACGTTCTCTCCCCGATAGACTTGAGGTGGTCCAGTTGGTTTGCCGTCTTCGTCTACGATGATGAATGCATAGCCGCTCGGATCGTGTTGCGCTGTTTTGCGTGTTGATGATGTGACGTCACTTGACTCGCAACCACTGATTGGTCGAACAAAGCACTCGAAATCTGCATAGATCACGTATGGTGTCTTGAACGAAAATCCTTTTTCCTTGTATGACATGGTGTTCTTGTCAGCTGTTGGCATCTTGATTTTTTGAGGCTCATGTTTCTCACATAAGGTATGATGACATTGCAGCAGTTTTTCCGTGCTAAATCTGTGCAAGCATCGTACACAATAATATGATTTACATTTATGTTTAGTTAGCGAGTAAAGAAGACGATTGAAATCTTTTATCAAAAAGTAATGATTATTTTCTTCATTTGACAAAAGTAATAAATTCACATGTTGCGCGCAATCTACTTTGGTGATTCTGATAGGGTAAACTTCATCTTCATAACCATACACATTCACAGAGATGTTGTTTTGTCTCTCAAAGATATCGATTTTTGGAATTTTAACCGGATACTCAATTCCATTCATGTTGAGTTCTGCCTCATGTTCGGTGTAATAGGACACACGCTGAGCATCTTGCTTTTGAGGGTGTAGATGAGCAAGTATTGCCCAGAGAAAACACTTTTGATCGATGTTTTTGATATTTATTATGGCCTTGGTGTTTTTCAGTTTGTCAGGTAGAGGCATGTAGCTACTTGCAGCGAGTGGTACATACTTTGCTGTTTTTAATTCTAAAAAGTTCACTTTGTTTACAACCCAGTCACTTCCTTGATGTTGAAAATTACCACAAGCGGTTGCAATCGTTGTAAATGCTAGATTGAACTGTACGTCGAATTCTGAAATGTCTTCAAGTAAAATTTGGCATTTACTTCTGAAATATGGAGTAGTCACAATTTCTTCATCTCCAGACTTCCGTGATAATTCGACTTGAATGCAGATGAACCATTTCAATGCTTTCAATCTTGATAATTCTTTGTCTAATTTTGTCTTGACTTTCTCTTGTTGGTCACTGAGAAACATCAGTACATCTTGATAGTGCATAGACGTATCTTGAATGTAATGTCCTTTGAACTTGTAGATTTTAACAGTGGAATCAAGAGCTTCAGTAAAATCACAATCACTTTGATTGCATGCTGAGTTGGTGACATCGACTGATGATGATGGAGTCTCTTCTTCTTGTGTCGACATATTTTTATTAGCAGTCTCTCCATTTCCGATTTGATTATGAGTTTTCAGATGGTTGAACAAATTCACTTTGGCGTTAAACTGTTTTTGACAGACAAAACACTTGAAAGTATGATCTAATTTAACATGAGTCTTTAAATTGTCTGCGCGAGAAAATATCACACCGCATATATTACACACATTCAATGTAGTAGGGTGTTGACTTCCATGAACTGATTGTTTATGTCGCATTAAATGGTATTTCCTTCCAAAAGATGCAGAGCAAATCTCACACTCGAAAGATTTCACATTTTTAATGTTCTCCATTGCTGTACCGTTGATTAGATGATAACGATACAAAACACTGTGCACACTTCTGCCGAAATATTCTGCTGAGTAAACGAACTGAACGCGACCGATGACGAATGACAACTGATTCAAGCAATCCGATGCACAATAATATATAAAACAATGCAGCTTCTGTTCCGCGAGTGTCGAGTCCAAAGTTCAATTAATTGAGTCTCAGGTGTCAATGTACTAATGAATCGAAACGAACGGATCTGATGCCAGGTGACAACTGACAGCAACACCAAAATGTTAAATTATATAAAAGAAATATATGTCTTAACTTCAACATTTGATGAATATTTATTATTTATGCATGCACTTACGAAACAATCTTGTCAGATGCTCGATGCCAACTGATGATAAAAGTCAAAATGTATACCATTATAAACTACCTATTTATCCTACAAAACCGCTAGCTAATTTTGAATAAAATATGTTTCTGCTGATGTAATGATTCAGTAATGCTAAGTCATCAGAGAGCAAACTAAATTGTTCCTCGGGTTATAATAAAATTATTAAAATGGTTTAAAAAGTATAGTGTTCGAGTTCATATATTCTGTTTTTTGCTACTTTTATAAGTTAAGATCCATTTATTTTAACAAAAAATAAAAAAAAATCTACAAACAAACAAACAAACAAACAAACAAACAAACAAACAAACAAACAAACAAACAAACTAACTAACTAAAGTAAGTAATTAAAAAATAAGTGATTTTAAAGGAAATACTGAGAAATAGAAGTGTCAACAAAAGATGTTGATCAAGTGTAAACAAATTCTTGAGGGTTTGACATTTTGACATTCTTATACATTTATATAGGTATCCTGCTCATGGTTTCGTATGAATATGAATGTCTCGACGTATTTTACATTTCATTACTATCATGTTTATTTAATATTTGTATAGTATATTATGCTGATGGTGTTAAATAAAACTAGTATTAGTTTATTGCTTTTTAAAATGATGACACAATTTTCTCTCGTATAATTATTAATCTAAACGAGTTTCAACACGTTTCATTTCGACTGATGACGTCACTCACTCATTGTCTTAGTAGTGATCTTGTTTTCTTGATCGTCGTATTGAATTATTTGTATAGTACGAGTCTAGAACAGTTTAAAATATCTATTAATTTTTATTCACCAGAAGGTGATACGTAGCAAACCAATGCGGAAAAATATGCACATTCGTTTTTATGTAGTTAATAGAATGTCATAAAATGTCACCAAAATATAATTCCAAATTTTTTTCATAGATAAAAATATCAAATTCAGTCTTCACTTTTAAAAAATAATTTTCTAGAACATTCTATATGCATGCTAACAATAATTTTTTTTGTTTTTCCTGAAAAGCTCGCAAAAAATTGAAGAAAGTAACAGAAAGTGAAAGAAAGTGAAAGAAAGTTGCAAAAAGATGCAAAAAGTGACGAAAACTTTTAATTTTCTAAAATCATGTGTTGTGATGATAATTCAAATATATTCCGCGCCTTGAAATAATTATTCCATCTTCATCCCTTTTTTAATTTATATATAAGACAGTCATGCGCTAGTGATGTGACAGTTGTCAAAGAATACACACAAGGAAAATGTTTAAAAAAAAGTATCATGCTAGAGTGTGGGAATAAAAATTTTTTTAAAAAATTACACCAAGTCATAGTGAGTCATCATAAATGATAAAATAGGGGTAAAAAGACTGAAGCGAGGAGTGGAAAGTGGGGTAAATGATTAAAATAATCTCAGACTAGAGTATGGTAACAGGAGACACATTTAACAATGACGCTAAATGAAGGTATGAAGTAATAAATTATGAAAAAATGGGAAAAAATGGGGTAAGGGAGGGGTGGAAAATGTCTGAAATGTTTCAAATAAGCTCGTACTAGAGTATGAGAATCGGAAACACGTTTAAAAATGGCGCCAAATAAGGGTATGACGTCATAAAACAGCTTCGCGCTCGTAGCCGAGATTTGCCCCTTTTTGCCCCTGGAATCGGTGCGCCAGCCCCCCCATATATCTACTACTTTTGTTGTTCATACAATACATCAGAATTTTGCCTGTTAACAAAGAGTCTTCTCAGCCTTTGCAAGGAATGAAAAAATACGTCATATGAAAACTTTAAAACAATAACTAAGTATACATATTTTCAAGCAAAGAAAATTAAATCTACAACACGCACGTAAGTAAATAAAACGAAATAATCTGGGCTATCTAACTAGAACTAACCATCATGTAATTGTTACGTTTTCTAACATTAATACGTTGATAATATATATAGGCAGCTGATCGCCTCCGGGTTTCGTTTGAATTGGGGAGCACCAAGCAGCCGCAACGGACTCCTTGAACCTATACGCATATTATACGAAAATACACGTAATTTTTTTTTTATTATGAGCGGATCTTTCCCAAAAACTATACGGGTATAAGTAAGTATGATATGATATGAAGGTGTGTGCAAATTTCTGAACGATCCGTTGACCGGTGCGACCTGGGTTGACGCGACAAAAAAAACACACGCAGAGAAAGTGCCGCAAGAGTCAAGTGGAGGCGCTCGCTCCGCTCTGGATATTTACAGAAATGATTTTATTTTGATAACTTCTGTTTGAAATTTACAGAAATGATTTTATTTTGATAATTTCTGTTTGAGATTATTTCACGGTTATTATGATAACAGACCAAAATTATTTCAGTGAAAAATGGTTTCGTATTATTTATTGAATAAGGGACCCTGGTAGCTTCCACATGCATCAACATATTATGGATTTGATCACAATAGTTCAAATGAGTCATGCACTAGAGAAAGACCATTAAAGAACGTTCATAAATCGTGAAGAACACAGATTGTTGCTATTTATTCATGTCTTACTGTCTACTATCTCTATGATGAGATAAAGATCATTTTGTCATTTTGTGGTCTCCTTCCCCAAATACTCGACTCAATCAGTAGCTGTTCGCGCTGTAATGAGAGTCTCCTGGGTTCAGAACCCGGCGCAGATACCGTCCCGCCGAAAGTCGGCGTTGGCATGAATCCTGTCCCCAGACCTCGCGATGGCGGTGGCCGACGATCCCCCGGTGTTGTACCGGGTCATGACGTGGCCGATATCGGTCAGTCCGTCCACCAAGTACTGAAACACAACAGCTCTACAGTCATCACAGGTATAGGTGAATAGATGACTAAAGAATAATACACTCTAAGAAGGGCCCCGAGCACAGGCGTTTAAACCCGAAAGAATTTGATCTTGTGGACTTCAAATTACGTGCACGCAGATAATGATTCTTTTTTTGTTGACGATTGATAAGAAATTATAAGTAAAATGATTAAGGAATTCGTTATAAATTATTTTAGAAATGATGGAGTGGCTGCTTATATTAAGGTGAAAGACTTTCCACAAGTTTTTTGAGAGATACAATCACAATTACATACTTGAGTATTCATAACATCTATGCTTTGGCCATACTGTGACCAGGATTTCAGGCGAGTGGGTCGTTAGCCCCCTACTGGATTAATGTCCTTTCCTAAAGGCTGTGTAACTCCCGTCGATAGATTGATAGAAGGTAGATGATTGTACCCCCAGTAACACCTAAACACCCCAGGCTCTCTGGCCCAAAGGCAGCAAATAGCTAACAGACTTGAATGGTCACATATCCAGTTGCCTAGGAAGATAGCTGGCAGGGAATAGCAATTCGCGTGAGTGTGACCTTGTAAACCATGTGTGTGATAAAGGAAATGCCGCGCTATTTTAACAGTTTAAAATACCTCGAATCATTTAATAAAATATCACACATTATATATCACGCAATTCGTTAATCTTTAAGGAAGACAATGATGTATCTCAGACATCAACACGTTGCCTATGTGAGACGTAGTGAATAAAGTGCTAAAGTTATATTTTTCCGTCGGCGCTGGTTTCAACATTTGAACTAGTTCCTCGAGATATTAAACCTTTCAAAACAAGTATACTACACAACATAATGGATTTTAAAATACAATCACACAATGCTCTGCATTGTAATGAAGACAATGATGCTACACACATATCTCTCCTATATTTATTGACGATGCAGCAAGAAAAAGCAACATTTCCCTCATACAGTATCATACATGGCTAAATGCAAACTGCATCAGCTAATGTGGGTGACTTCATTAGGTTGCCAATCCCCCCCCCCCCCCCCCCCCCAAGCTATCATCCTAGCAGTTACTGAGCGCGTCAATGTTGCTTAACTTATGTGATCTGACAAGAACCGTGGTATCCAGTACACCAGCCCTAGGATACGGAGAGGGTAAGCAACGGATAATGTTGTGTTCCACTGTGATAATATATACCTACCACACAATTTTCATGTCGGCGTATAAACGTGACTTAAGTTCTATTCGAGGCACGATGTACTCACTTGGGGCATGCCGAACTCATTCAAGATACTCACTTGGGGCATGCCGAATTCATACGAGGTACTCACTTGGGGCATGCCGAACTTATTCAAGATACTCACTTGGGGCATGCCGAACTCATACGAGGTACTCACTTGGGGCATGCCGAACTCATACGAGGTACTCACTTGGGGCATGCCGAACTCGTACTGCAAGTTCATTGGGAAGAGTTGATGATGGAAGCGACGAGCATCCACTGCCTCCTTTACCGTCTCGTTCAGCCAGAGGTTGTGCAGCGCGATCTGTGAGTGACGGAATAAACAAGTTGTTAATGGTGACTTATTGTAGGTTACATTCGTTATGAGAAAATACCACGTAAAACCACAAGCCAGGAAAGAGTTATCTAAGGAATCGGACCGCCGGTTTTCCAAGGATTTCAGATTTTAGATTGTTTTTTGTTACAAAAAGTATAAATACAGGTGGTATCTTAAAAACTAATGATCCTTAGCGGGTTTAGGTTAGACTGGTTAGTGTTAGCTCGTAGTGCTATAAGAAATAACATTGACCCCCCCCCCCCCCCCCCCCCCCCAGAGCTTCACCGCAATGTTCAACCTCCTCCGTGCCACCTACCAGCACTGTGGTGGTCGTGATGAAAGTGCCGCCCGCCGCGCCAGCCACCAGTTGCACGTCGCCGTGCTTGTCGACGAAGATGGTCGGACTCATGGAGCTGAGCGGCCGCTTCCCCGGCACGATGACGTTGGCGGGCGACGGCGGGACGTCGAAGCCGTTGGTGATGTTGGGGGCGGCGAAGTCGTCCATGATGTTGTTCAGGATGATGCCGGTGCTGTTGGACCGGATCTTAGCACCGAAACTGAATCGGGACAGAGAGTGATTTACTGACAAGTCGCATGGAGAAACAAATGTTTTGAGATCTGTGAAGAAGCCAATGCTTCTTCCGAAGCGCTTAGAAGGGCTTATAACTATACAGCTTATTAACTTAAGAATTAAGAGCTTAAGAATTAAGAATTTGATGACGTTAGGACCGGTATAACCAAAGTTAATCTGGGCCGGATTAAATAAATATTGGACTAAATTGGCGGCACAGCCAATCAGATACCTCAAAATGAGTGAAACAAGTGAATTTAATCCAAAAGTTAGTTAATCCAGCACAATTTAACTTTGGTTATTCCGGGCCTAACCAAAGGCTTAAATCAGCTTATTATATTCAAATTTATTTCTGAATTTAAGATTTAATTATGAGTGTGTATTTTGGTATATTTGTTATATTTAAAGTATTTCACCCACTTCCAAATTGAAACCTGATTAAACTTTTGTTATTCGCTATTTTTGATATGAACTGTTCCTTATGTTACTATAATGTGGGTATTTTCCTTTTTTCATTGTAGATTTGTTTGAAAACTCCGTGAATGCGATCTATTATTGTTACTGTTTTTATTTTTTGGAATCTTCTCCCCCGATGAGCTTATTTTGTATAGCTTTGTGGAATTTATGTATATGTATTATTTTCTGGTTAACAATAAAGGAGTTAGAAAAATATATCTGTTTAAGATTTAACGCAATTCGAGCGATACCACGTGACTAAAAATATAAACCACGAAATTGGTCAGACTACTGCACTCAAAGGGGCGGTGGGGCACTTTTCTCATTCAGTAAGTGCAACTCACTGTATGGTTTTAACACATTATTATTGTACCGTTAAATGTAGATTTTTTTTTTTTGAAAATAAACACATTCACTTATGCAACGTTTTAAGCCCCGCCTTTTACACTACAGACTTCCACGAGGGCTCATTATGTTCACAAAGAATGGGCGGATGTCATGACGAAGCCTAAATTTCGATAACTTTATTCCTACTGCGAATGTAGCTTCTACTAAATCTAGTCCAGGATCAAAACGTCGAATATGATAGTCCCGTGGAGCTTTTAGTTAGATATGTGGGCACCATGAAATTATTGTTCCTTGGGTCCTAGAGTGTCTAAATCGCGTTGGTGCCAAAGCCGAATACGCGTCGGGGGTTGCAGGGGGGTGGCGGGGGTGGAAAATCATTTATAATTTTTTGCATCCAAACGGTTATAGATACAGAAATTTTGTAAGGGAATAAAAGTTGCGTAATAATATAAGGAAGAAAACATGTCCCTACAACTTTCTCACCAGATGAATATTTTGGGTCCTATTTCCCAAAATACAGATATTTTTCAAAAATTATCAGTTTACGTGTTAATTTGAATTAACACTGATAATTTCGCACTGCACGATTGATTTATTAAGTTCTATACACTACATATACATATGCTTATTAATTGTCAAGTGTTTTAAGTATCATAGTTGGTCAGTAAGTAACAAAAATGTCCGAGCGCGCGGTGGTCCCGCGCCCTTGGCTCCGCCTATAGCTTATACCTACGCAGCCATAGTGAGTCAAGATGTTTAAAATCAGTGCGTTTTAGTGAAACTATAACTTGAATATTGGTACCCTTACTAATTCGAGTATGAGAAATCCAAAAATCGATATCCTCAAGCTGAGTCATTAATACATTCTGAGTAATTGGCCTAATTGACATAATTAATAAAATATAGATAAATAAATTATATAACATTATAATTTGGTAATTATGGGTATCAATCAAAAGCAACTCATATCCAAATGCATATTAATAATTAATGCATATTTGTTGACATTCACATACTAATTAACCGACTTATTAATTAATTTGATAAAAATAGCAATCAATCTAAACTTTAAAGGCCTACTCCGATTTTAATAAAGCATAGTAGGATTGGTCACAAGCCCAAACTAACACATACGTATTTTTTGGTTTGCCAATGTATTGAGTTTTTTCAGAGTCAAAGCCCTCAAAAATCAAAATTTCGATTACCAGATCTTAACTTTAATTGAGCGAGCGAAGCGAGCGTCTCCTTTTGGCTCTTTTGGCACGGACCTCTGTTTTTTTTTTTTTTTTGTTTTTTTTTTGTTTTTTTGGCTGCTAATAGCCGACACACAGGTCGCACCGTTTCACCGATCGATCTGAAATTTTGCACACATGTAAAACCAACCTTCTCTGTTTGCAGACCCTAATTTTTTTGAAATCCATGAATTGGTTGAAATTTAAATAAACATCTCCTGATAGGCTGAAAAATGAAAATGGACTTCGACAAATGTGATCGACCTTATATTTTGCATGGTCATTAGGACCAACATTGTCTCTTATTTTACAAATTTTCAGCCAAATCCTCCCATTGGCTAAAATTTAAAAAAATATTTCATGTGCTTTTTGAAATTTAAACCAGAACCGTTTGACCGATCAACTTAAAATTTTGCATGGTCATCGGGTCCAACATTATCTGTATATTACGGAACAGGTTGGGTGAGTGGTTAACGCTCTCAGCTTGTATTCCGGAGGCCCGGGTTCGATTCCCGCGGCCGTCCTTCCTGACTGGGGTTTTTTCGTGGTTTTCCCTCAGTCTTCAGGCAAATGCTGGGAAGGTACCCTACTAATAGGCCACGACCGCCTCCTTCCCACCTTCCATCCTTACCTAATCTTCACCATCATCTCCCAATCATCATCATAATCATCCATCCGTCGCCATTAGCCTCGCTGCAAAACAGTGCGACGTTAAGCCCCAGACAAAAAAAAAAAAAAAAAAAAATTATCTGTATTTTTGACAATTTTCAGACTATAAACTGTGTTTAAATTCAAAAGTTATCGACAGTTCACGGATATTTTGCGTGTTGGCTATCATATTTCTCGAATTTCATATTTCACGGAATCTTCGAATCTTCACTTCAAGGTTGTTAGAGCAGAAACTTTCAAACGTATTATGAAACTGATATGACCGTTTAAAATTTTTTTGAACGATATCCTGTGATTTTTGGAAATTAACAAGGAATCGTTCAATCATAAAGGTTCAATCGATCAACTTAAAACTTTGCGTGGTTATTGGGACCAATATTTTAGGAATTGTTGGAGATTTTCATACAAATCTGTGACGAAAGTCAAGAATTATTGGCTTTTAAGGCCATTTTCGATAAACATAATTTCGGTTCGAGGTGTTGCGCGTATCCGTGCTCGCTCATCAACGCGTTACTCAGAGCGTTTTTCTAGTTTAACTTTTCACCGTTCAACTCAGAAACTTCTTATCTTTTAAGATTTGTATAGCGTGTATATGTATAGAATAGCGTGTAGCGTGTAGAATAATATAAATATTCTTTCTAACTTCTTCTTTTAGAAATCTGGGTATGGATAAGGGCAGAAAATTCAAAATTTTGACTCCAAAAAGGCACACTGCCAAAACCCATTTCTTTTATTTTTCAACCCATTATGGTAAACCATTGCTTATGTACTCGAGAAAGGGGTTTTCACCAATAATAGATCTCATGAAACTTTTTTTATGGACTATTGGGGGTGTGGGGGGGGGGGGCAAAGGCGGATCCAGAATCATTTCTTTGGGAGGAGGGCGGATTTACCACACAATCATGGTTAACATGTTACATGGGTGACCAAATAGCAATTATTTTTGTCCCTGGACATGCGATCAAAAGAAAACAATGGTGGTATCCCCCCCCCCCCCCACCCCGCCACCATGCTGGTCCACGACATGTAAATATCTGATACAGATTTAAAGAGTCCAATGATATTCTGTCGGTAAACCATGTTTCAGTTTCAGTTTCAGTTTTATTTCCAATTATTTTACATAGGTAGGTACATAAAACAATGACCCTTGAGTAGCAAGCTCTCATGTTTAGGGTATGTGGAAATGTACAAGTGATGAATCACATTATACTGCACTTCTATATTCTATTTACTACTACAACTACTACTACTACTACTACTATTGTTATTAAATGGTAATTAATTAGTAATACAATGCATAACAATAACAGTTGATACGGACGAACTTAATATTAGGAATATTTAGGTATCTAATTTTCTAGATATCTAATTTTTCTATCTTTATCACAGAATACTGCAAGGAATAATTATTAATTCACTCTCTTAAAAATAGATTTAGAATGAACATGCATAGATGGAAGATAAATAGCAATCTAGAGAAATATTGTCTTTTGAACAATGTTTGAAGTTAATCGTCTAGATATTCTTTAAGGGAATAATATGCTTTAGTTCCAAGATAAGTCTTAAGTCTATGTTTGAATATAATTAAGTTTTCTTCATTCTTTATGACTACAGGTAATTTATTGTACAATTTTAACTTTTCATAATTTGAGTTTTGTTGTGTTAGTTTCATCCTATGATTTGTTGCATGTACATTTTCTCTTTGTCTAGTGTTGTGAGTGTGTATGTCCTTGTTCTGAGTTAGATTAAGAAGGTTTTTCTTAATGGCTACTGATGATTCAAAAATGTATATACTATAGAGGGTAAGTATTTTATGTTTTATGAAATGCGGTTTACAGTGTGGTTTAACAAATGAATTTTTGTCTTTATTTCTAAGTCCCAATATTATTCTTACCGCTCTCTTCTGCATTTTGAATATATGTTTTGTATTGCATGAACTACCCCAAAATTGTAGTCCATAGCGTATGTGTGACTCAAAATTTGCATAGTAAGCAATTTTTGCAGTTTTTATGTTCGTGGTTTGTTTAATTATTTTTAGTGCAAAGCAGGAGGAACTTAGCTTTTTTTCTAGATTATCACAGTGAGCCTTCCAGTTTAATTTATTGTCTATTAATAATCCTAAAAATCTAGTTTCTTCTACTTGTGATATTTCTGTATTGTCGATATTGTTTTTTATGTTTCCTATTAAAATGTTTCGTGTTTTATTTGAGCTAATAAAATGGATAAAATTTGTTTTACTGGAATTTAGTATTAGTTTATTATCGCTGAACCAAGTAGTGGCCTTGGCGATTGTTGCTTCTGCGTTTGATAATAGTGTGTCTCGATTTATGCCCTTAATAATAATACTTGTGTCGTCAGCAAACAGCTCTGCGTTATTTATTACATCTGGCAAGTCGTTTATAAATACATTGAAAAGGAGCGGCCCTAGAATCGACCCTTGGGGTACGCCGGCGGTTATCGCTTTGGGCTCTGAGAGGAACTTCTTTTCCCTGTTCCTTGCGTCAAAAGTCGTGATTTCCACGTGTTGAACTCTGTTTGACAGGTATGACCTAATGAGCTCTTCTGCTTTTCCTCTGATTCCATAGTGTTTTAGTTTCTCTAGTAATATTCTGTGATCTATGCAGTCGAACGCCTTCGATAGGTCACAGAATATTCCTAAGATAAGTTCTCTATTCTCTATTCCGTGTATTGCATTTTCAATGAAATTGCTTATGGTGTCGGATGTTCCCTTTTTTTGTCGGAAACCATTCTGTTTGTTAGACAGTATATTTTCTTGTTCAAGGAATGATGTGAGTCTAAGGTGTAAAATTTTTTCCAGAATTTTTGATATGGCTGGGAGCAGGGATATTGGTCTATAATTGCTGATGTTATCTTTCCTCCCTTTCTTGTGAAGTGGGATAATTTTTGATATTTTAAGTTTGTTGGGAAAGATGCCACTATTTATACAGGAGTTGAATATGTCTATAAGGGGAGTAATGGGACTATGACACCTCCCTGGATGTATAATGGTGTAAGGTGGGAAAAAGGCGGCAGTGACATATAGTAGAAAACCGTCCAATCATTCGACTATTGAGACACTGCACAATGTATTCAGTTAATCAGTGATAAAATAAAAGTGTTCACTTACTTTCGCATAGTCGAACCGGTTTCGATTCGACAATAGGCCCCCTGGAGACGCCTTTCCTGACTGAGATCAAGGTCGTGGATGTTCTCAGTCGAATGGAGAATGAAGGGAAGGTTCCCTAGGTACTAATAGGTCATGGCCGCCTCCTTCCCAATCAACATCCTCAAGTCAGACCTTTATCATCTTCATCCTCAGCTCAGACCTTGTATGACTAGGGTTTATGAACCCTATTTACTATCACTGCCACAGGTAAAATCCCTTATCACGGTTTATCGTTATATTTATTTTAATATCCCTCAATTCATTAAGCATGACTTTTGCAGGGCTACCTGCAAAGTCCTCACCATAGGCTAAAGAGAATACAATTATCATGAGGTGCTTTAGGATGAGGCTTATGTACCTATGCAATAAAACTACTCATAGACCACACAGAATATGTTTGGAAACTGTAAAATAATTAATAGATATTTTGCAATAGTTACTCATTAGCACGTTATCACTAGCAGTTTCACCTGCTACCATTATCGCATTAGTAAAAACTAAAAATGTTTAAATGTGTGTGTAAAATTATAAAATCCAACAGTATGATGCAATCGCAGACTTATAAACTTGATTTGAACTCTGTGTAAATGCTCTGACACAAAATATCCCTTTGAATAATAACGAATCGCTGTAAGTGGGGTGGGGGAAGGGTATGAATACAGCATGATTATATTAATAATCAAGAAATTATAGTTAACTTAACTGTTTTGGCGTAATATTAAGTCACAAGAGTCGCTGAATGAATGCAATGCCTGGGTTATGCATATGGCTGGGCTACAGGCGGAACCAAGGGCGCGCGGGACCACTGAGTGGTCGGATATTTTTGTTACTTACTGACCAACTATGATACTTAAAACACTTGACAATTAATAAGCATGTATATGTAGTGTATAGAACTTAATAAATCAATCGTGCAGTGCGAAATTATCAGTGTTAATTCAAATTAACACGTAAACTGATAATTTTTGAAAAATATCTGTATTTTTGGGAAATAGGACCCGAAATATTCATCTGGTGAGAAAGTTGTAGGGACATGTTTTCTTCCTTATATTATTACGCAACTTTTATTCCCTTACAAAATTTCTGGATCTATAACCGTTTGGATGCAAAAAATTATAAATGATTTTCCACCCCCGCCACCCCCCTGCAACCCCCGACGCGTATTCGGCTTTGGCACCAACGCGATTTAGACACTCTAGGACCCAAGGAACAATAATTTCATGGTGCCCACATATCTAACTAAAAGCTCCACGGGAATACGTTTTGATCCTGGACTAATCAGCAATATTTGACTGTAAAATCCGGTACGTACGTAATATATATATATTGTTTTGCTAAAATTGAAACAAAAAATAATGGAAAAGGGCCACTGTAGCCTATAACTAGATATCTGATAAATATTCTCTCCAAGTTTCGTGTCATTTAGATAAACGGTGTTGTCTATTCTATAGTCAGAAGAATAACGTGCATTTTACACATTTCAAAACGTCTCGTTTTTTTGTGTTGCCCAAAAATGACTAATGTCACGTGATATCATATGTAACGAACTCCCTCTTACGAAATATGATGATAATTAATATTAACTTTTTTCGGTCGAATCACCTTAAATGGAATTTTTTGTTATCTTTGTCTGCATCCATTTTATAAAAAGGTAGCATTTAGCAATAGTGGGGACTATCACGTCGCCTACGCACATTTTCGAAAGAATTTCTATTTTAGTCACTATGAAGTAAATGTTATGAAACACTTGTTACCATCAAATGGCGTTACTTCATTCGCTCCCGAGGAAACTTAATTATTTATTATCTATACTTTCTGTGCTCACTATGGAAGTTTATTTCGATGATCGCGTGAACGCTCTAATATCTTTCAATTGACGAAACCAATAATTAATCATGTCCTCCCACTCTTCACCTATGTCACTTGGACAATAAAAATTCTATAATTGGAAACAAAGTTGTGAAACATTCGCTTGAGGACGATTACATCGCGTGTGGACACGAATTATCTTCATCACGTCAAGTGTTTGAATACAAATGGGTATCAAGTGAGTCAGTTATCATGGATCCTTCGTCAAGCACCTCCACACAATTCCAAGACATCAATCGTCTTCTGTACATAGCCGGTTTGTCTTATCACGGTCTAGACAAACCCCGCACCGAGCATCCAATCCACACTTGGAAACACCGTCTCTACTCATGTTACAGCGTATTCGTTTGCATCACGGCTTGCGCTATGCCAGCTCATCAACTGCTCATGGCATACACCAACCGTGAAGACTTCACTGCACTTACAAGCAATTTCAATTCATTTCTCGCATTTGTCGATAAACCTTTTCTAATTTGGCTGATTATGGTACGACGTTCAAAACTGTTTGATCTTGGCCAACAGCTGGTACATATATCGTCGGACGATGATAATACAAACAACGATGATAAATTGAAAGTTCTGAATGAATATAAGGCGAAGATGAAGTTTCTTAAGAATCTAATGATATCATCAATATCGACAATAGCATTCGTAGTCATTGTACTTCCACAGATTAAGCTCTCCAAAAGTAACGAAGAGAGCTCGTCAAATGTGACTTGGGTACAATCGAAGCTTGGTCCGTTAATGTTAATCACGAAGGCTTCAGCATTTATGGTGCAATTCTTACTCTCTGCCAGCGTACATTCGTTGATGTATACGTTAATATCACAAATATGTGTTTATATCAATTTCCTTTACATTGATCTAACTGAAGTATTCCAGGAAACCGAAAACTTTGACCGGGCTGGGCTTAGAGATTGCGACGACACTCCCTTGATTCGCAAGGAAGGAGAGTGGATGGTCGAAAATGAATTGGTGACTATTAGTAAAATGATTACTCTTGTTAGTAACGTTGGGATTGGAAACGCCGTCCATGTGGAAAACGCTTTCACATATCAAGACGGAACGCGATTGGTCAATCTTGACACCACAGACGAGCGTATTGGGGAGGTCAACGCCTTTGATGAGCACCACGAAACTGAAACTCATTTCCAATCGACCATGCCGAGTGTAGTGGTAAATATGAATGAGGAAACAGACAAGCAGCAGAATTGTCTTACTCTTTTGAAACGGTGTGCCGTCAGACATCAACTGATCATCACGTAAGTAACACTTTCGCATAATATGGTAATGTTTCATACGGAAAAGTCGGTGAAATGTAAACTATACACGTGAATGTAATGACATCTATGTAATAGGGAATATGCAAAAGATTTTTAATGCGGTTAAAATTCAATATTTCAAAATAACAAGCTATTTGATGGTAAATCACACTTTTTTCACACTCAAAAGTGTAAATTTGCATTCATAAATAATTAAATATGAAACTTTAAATCAGGGTATATTTTGGCGGGAAAACGTCATCCCGGCGAGTGATGTCATATTTTATAGTAACCATGGCAACATCATTGTTGGTTGATTTAAATGACATCACTCGCCATGATGGCTTAATATCCCGCCAAAATATGCACTGATTTTTAATTTCAGATTTGTCAATGAAAATTTATACTTTTGAGAGTGAAAAGAGTGTGATTTACCAAACAAATATGTTGTTATTTTGAATTATACTTTTTAATAAATTCATGCATATTCCCTATTGTAGTTGAATTTCTTTGGATCTAATGAAACTTTTCTTTTCTCAGTTTCGTCAGCGATCTCAATGAGATCTTCTCTTCATTGTTGCTCTTCTATTTCTCCATGATCCTTGTCTTTTTGAGCAACTGCGCTTTGAAATTGGCCTTCGTAAGTTTTGTAAATCCATGATCATATGAAACTATTCAATTCGACATAAAGGGGATAACTTATCGTGTGTGTGTGTGGATTTCAGGCCGCCAACACGCGTGATCAGGAGGCAATGTTGTACATGATCCTGTTTCTATTTAATCTGGTGAGACTTTTCAATTATTGCTGGGTGGGACAAGCGCTGATCAGCCAGGTAGGCATACATCTGTTCGTAATAACTTACAAGTTGGGAGTCACTCTAATGGAGATATTCATTTGATATCAAATACATTTTTTTGTAAGTTCTTGTAATATTCAGTATTTGTAACGAAAGTTGACGAAGCTATTCTTTAAATATCATGTATTGTAACGAAATAATAGCAATTGTATTAATTGTGAGAACCAACGTTACATGAATATCTTATTCCAAATCGATTATTACTCAACCATACAATTTTAATGGAGAAATGAACTTTATGAAAAAAGTTCTAGGATATAAATGAAAAGTTTTACACGCCCACGTTCTTCTTTTGAAATAGAACGCCTTGTTTGAAAAGTTGATTCCGGATAGCGTGTTTTCAGAGCGAACGACTGTGTCAGGCTGCGTACAGCTGCAGATGGTATCAGGACTCTGGGAAGACGAGCTTCTATGTGCAGATGATCATGTTGCGCGCGCAGACTCCACTGACACTGCAAGCTGGAAGCTTCGTCTTGTCCATGAATCTATTCATAAGTGTAAGATTCTTCAATTGGATAACTCGAATCTTCGAGACTCAAATTTACCTAATTCTTGTGTGACCAAATCTTATGTGTGTGTATGTCACTTTGAAGGTTTGATGTTAGGTCAGCCTGAAGGTATTTTAATGAAAATATGATTAAATATTCCGAATTTGTGTTCGCTGTTTGGAATATTTGCTACATTTAAGTATTCATCTCTTAAATTGTCCAATTTTATTTGCAAAAATAGAACAAATTTTAAACCTAAAACGCGTTGTAAATTGCTAATAGTTTTATAATTTTCTACTTTTATACACTAGACAAATTTTGCAATTGAAATTTGTAATTATAATTTCACAATTATTTTAATATCCACTTTAGACATGAGAAATGTGGTTTCAACTTTTGCTTGCGAAAGAACTAATTTCCAAAAATACCAACAAAAAAGACACAATCAAACTGCCTTTGCTTTTATCACCTCTCGCAACAGCAAATCATTTGCTATTGAGCATCTAGTTAGTTAAGGGGTTGGCAATCTCTTTTGGCGAAGAAGCCAATTTCCCAAAGGTTAATAGTAGAGGCAATCAAATATAATACACCAAAAAAAATAAATTGAATTACTAGTTTATCTTGATATTTTGACAAAGTCTCTAGTTGTTGCCCCGCAGGGCGTTTTTTTAGAATTTCAACAATTTAAAAGTCATTCTGGGACTCTAAAATGAACAAACGGAATCAAATTACCTTTCAAATGTTGCCCCGCAATGCGTTTTTATTCCGAATTTTAAAATTTTTCGATTACAGATCTTTATTTAAATGATAAAGAGCCATTCAAGAACCACCAAGATGCCGCATGTGGCTCCGGAGCCGCAGGTTGCCGACCCCTGATCCAGTTGGTCTTGGGGGGCAAAACTAGTTCATTCCAATAACGTAAAATGGATGTAACTGTTCGATAAATAGAACATATCGAATGCGCAACTGGGTTCAATATTATAATGATAAATAGCTGTAATGATTTTAGTCCAGTTTGAACATAATTTATTTTCATATCACACACTCTTCACCTCAACTAAATTACTTGGACTACAGATTGCGTTTCTGATCACTTGATAGACTTGAAACTTTCTCACATTATAATAAAGCTATTTTTGTCTACACATTCTTATAAAACGGGGTTTAAGGTGGATATTACAACCTAAACACCCTACAACTCGTTACAACACTAATGCTGTCGTCAGGAGAATGGTATACATGCTGGGTGATCGAGTCGTTGTTTCCAGCAATGAGTATTGAGACTAACTCTATGTGTTTTCTTCACAGGCTCTCAACGATATCTATTCCTATTTCAACTTCTTACGCCAATACAAAAAGCTGTATTACGATCGACTCGAGCATTGAAACTTTAAGTTACGCTCATCTTAACTTAAAATAGACATTCTTCACAATATTGAATAACTATAAAGAAAAAATAATAATTAATTGTTTTTTTTCACATGTGCCTACGTAATGTAAAACTTTTTTTTTTAAATCTCACTTTAAAATTTTAGGCTCCCAATCAGGAGGAAAAAACTAGTGATGTGGATTTTACCGTAAATTTTTTTCTCGGTAAATTTACCGGTAAATTTACCGTAAATTTACCGTCAGGCGGTAAATTTTTTATTTTTGTCTAATTAAAAAATCGTGCTATTGGCTCTTGAAATAATTGTTTTAAAAGTGTTTTAGGGGTGCCAAATGTGTATTAAGTGATCAGGAAATGAAGGGGATGCCGTGGTTCTTCCAAGTGATTTCTTTTTGCATCGTTTGGTCTTCACACTCCAAAATTTAATAAAATGTAATAATTGCACATAATAAAAGCTCAATAAATTAAATAATGCCACAATGGAGAACGTTACTGCCCCTGTTACACTCTTAAAACGTTGTTTATTATTATAATTAACAATATTTATTTTCCTATCGAATTTAACGTTTTGAAGATGTACAATGTACCTACATCAAGTCATAAGCTATAATATTAACTGCAAGTTTTGTTTCCACATAAATTATATGGGTGTAGACATATCCAACAATACACTTTGAAGAACCATTTGCTTCCCCTTATCTTCCCCAGGTCTCTTACAGTCATTTCCAAGTTGCAATTTAAATAATACCTTCATTTAAAACAAATCATAAAAAATTTGCATTTTTGTTTATACTTGGAATATTTGCACACTTTTCTGCTATGAAACCAAAGAAAATATATAAAGAAACACTTCTAGGGAAATCAAGTACAATTTAACAAGTACTCTAACTACAGTAAATGAAGATAAATGAAATAAAATAATAGATAAAATCTCGGATAAAATTAAGTTAGTATTCATGAAATAAAGTGAACATTTTCTGCATATTTCTAAAGTGAGTCTCAACTAATCGTGATACCCAGGTATATTCGCAAATATCTGCGTCTCGACCCATCCCGACCCTTCCCAACCCCGGGCTTCTATTCAAGCGCTCGATTGCCAAGAATGAGCTGTTAACCCGTCCATTCATGCGCTTCATTAGACGATCAGGATTTTTAAGATGTTTAGGGAATTGCGATTTTGATACTTTTGACGGCTAAAAAGAATATCAAATTGAACATAGATGAAAATCATTTTTAATTTTTCAAAATCGGTTCATATTTGGCCGAAATAATTTGTATCTCATATTTTATGCGTGCGATCAGTTTCGGCCAAATATGAACCGATTTTGAAAATTAAAAAAAGATTTTTATCTATGTTCAATTTGACATTCATTTTTGCCGTCAAAAGTATCAAAATCGCAATTCCCTAAACATCTTAAGAATCCATATTGTCTAATGAAGCGCATGAATGAACGGGTTAACTGCTCATTCTTGGCAATCGAGCGCTTGAATAGAAGCCCGTGCTCGGGAAGGGTCGGGATGGGTCGAGACGCAGATATTTGCGAATATACCTGGGTATCACGATTAGTTGAGACTCACACAAAATCGACATTGGTCAACATTTCACTTTGGTATAGGTAATTAAAAAAACATTATAATTTCAAATTCATAAAACTTATGTATGAACACCTACAATTCAAAATAGACTACATTTCACTTTACTGTGAGGTCTGCTTGATATCCCTGAAAGTATTTCCCTATACTATGTCCTTGGTTTCACATCGGAGAATGTGTGCAATAGGTACATTGTATAATGCAACATTTTAATGATATTCACTAGATCCCTCCACTTCTCATTTAAAGTGTAAATTTCACTGTTTTCTTGACCTATGCACTTGGCTGATTCCACAGAATATAATGATGATAATTTTGAAAATTTTACCATGGTAAAATTTATTTGGTAAATTTACGGTAAATTTACCTGACCGTAAATTTACCGACTCACATCACTAGAAAAAACAGAGTTTGTCTGTCGCATCATTGTAGGACGTTTAGGTATAACCAAAGTTATATACATAATATAATTTGACGTCAGTTGTCCATTGGGACATATTATGTAACGGTCCCAGTAAACACATCATGCTGGCTAGATGAAGGCACGGTGATGGGCCAGTACCGGCCACTTTGGCAAGGTGCTGGCACCGAACAAGATGGTGCATTCAAAGACATGCTGGCCAACATCGATGAAGCCGGTACTGGCCCAGTGCTGGCTGGCCTGCACGCGGCCACATGCAGGCCAGCCAGCACTGGGCCGGTACCGGCTGGCCAGCATGCGGCCACATGCAGGCCAGCCAGCACTGGGCCAGTACTGGCTGGCCAGAACGCGGCCGGCAGCAAGTAGCTTGCATTGTGCTTGCGCACCTATACGGTTATAGCCTCTAGCAAGCGGATTGTTTTTTTATCGACAGTTATTTTTAAAATCAAAATAATATAATTAAATCCGCATTCTCGCGTATGTTCTTAACGACAGCAGATCCGCTACAATAATTTTTTCCTTCTAAATCTTATTCGTTATTTAATTATTAATCTCAAAATAGAAAAAAATGTGTTTTTCATTCGAATTCAGATTTTACATATCAAATGATACTAATGGATTGGATATTTCAAGCACAAATACGCACGTGCCGTCGCAGGTAATGAATTGATTTTTCCGTGTGCATTTACAAATTAACAAGAACACGTATAATAATGTATCTGTAGTGGTACAAATATTTCCAGTTTCCTGATACATTTGAGTCCAATCATCCCTCTGTCACTATTAGACACTCTGCGCTCTAAACCCTCAGCTGTCGCCGTGGTCGTGTGGGTAAAGCGTCTGCCTTCTATCCTGCTTGCTTGTCGCTGTTCCGAGTTCGATTCCACGTCCTGTCATAACTAATCGATTTGCGTTTAATTTCAGAATCAAATCAACATTGTGATAATGACTGGAAATATGTCGTCAGAATTTAATTACGATAAAAACTCGCTTAGTTATCACACATTTTAGTTTTACTTTTAATATTTGAATTCAAAATAACCGTTTATTTGGTGCCTGGTGGCCCCTGGTGGATAATAGTGGAAATGTGTTCAGGTCGGGTTCGGGCCCCACGCTGGCTTCGTTCAGGCTAGGTTCTGGCCAAAGTCTGGCGTCGTCAAGGCGCGATGCAGGCAAGGTGCTGGCCATACGACACAATGCTGGCTACTTTCTGGCTGCGTGAAGGCCAGGACTCGGGCAAGGTGATGGCTGAGTGCTGGCCAGCCGGTACAGGCAACGTTCTGGCCAAAGCGACACATTTTTACTGGGCCGGTACCGGCCACGGCTTTTGGCCGGTACCGGGCCAGTACTGGTCAGAGCAATTGGCCGGTACCGGCAGCATGCTGGCAGCACTTTGGGTGTTTACTGGGGTGTTATCAATGTTGACTATTAACATTTTGTATGTATGCATAATAATTAATCTTCTTTCATATATTATCATAAAATAATATTGCCACTTGCAATCTCCAATTCTATTAAATAGTTGTATGTAAATGTATTTCAGTGTTTTGAAAATAAATTATAAAATTAAATAAATATTTAATGTAATTTGATGTTGGATTCAGCTTATGGTTCACACTAAAACATTTTGTCTTACCTTGATGCAATATTGAATGTAGGTAATAAAAAAATCAACATTATTTTCAATTGCATTCGTACTCACTTTTATTTTTACCTAAAATAAAAGCCTTCCAAATAAGTTTAAACAACAGTTTAAATGAAATATTTTTGAGAGAAAATGCAAATATTACACTCAAAAGGTCAAATAAACACATGAATGAAAATACCCAAATAAAATAAATGTATTACTTTACTTTAAATATTAAGGGCACCATTGCGATTTTGATTCCCAAGATTTTGTATGATTTGGGAAATATATTTTTTTCTTACTTATACATTTACAAACTCTGGGCTACTTCGTTCCAAATCACACTGTTTAACATTATAACCCAAACCCACGTGCTTCTCTTTCGTTACCTAATGTTTTCTGTAAGAAAAAGATTAAGAGACTTGGCTGCTATTTTTACGCACAGAATACAGTAATTTAAAAGCAACGAGACTTACAAGAAGTTGATGGTGCTTGTGACTGCCACTGCATCACCATTTGGCGCCAGTACCGAGATGTGGGCCGTGCCGTGGTCTTCCGGCAGCGTCCAGTTGGCGCCGTAATAAGCAGGATCTTGGGACGTCCAGTCGTCCTGGATCTTGTTGCGTACTTCAGCTGCGTACTCCGGCGACGTCAAGTTGGCGATCAGCTGAGACAAGATGAGTCGGTCGATACAAGATTGACTTAATATTCAGTTATTTTGTCCTCTCAGAACACATTCTTGCTTTGTCAAATGATCCTCAAGATATTTTTAGTATGGAGTTAATTAATCTCTAGTTTACCAAAGTTTACCAAAGATGTCGACCCATTCCATCCTCAAAGTTACATGAATCTAAATGAGAACAATTATATATTAAAAATACCAAGAAATAGTATTTAATTCTCGCTTTTCAAGGATTTATTTATACAATTTTAGTCATTAAATAAAAAAATGCTTCCTGTATCTCGACCAGAAATGTAAAATGTTGAATTATACCATAGTTTTTATTATCTAGTGGAGCGGTCGCTCCACCCAGCCAAGTCGTACTATACACTCACAGTCACTCAACATACCGTAAATGCCTTATAAACCGAGGAGCAGACCAAACACTTTTACTGTAAGCAACAACATGGCATTTTCGGCCCACTGGATCTCAAAATTGGGAAATCTCACATTGTTGCGAAATATCTTATTTCGAGCTATGTCCCACCTGACAACATATACCATATTTGGGAACAAATATGCGAGCTAGAGGGCCGTGAAAACAGTGAAATTACAGCACTTTGATCTTCTTTAGATGATGATGATGATGATTCAGATATCAGGAAACACCGCTGTCACCGCCACAGCCTAAATGGCTGAACCGATCGATCTGAAATTTTTACTACATGTGCACTTTTGGCGTCTGAGGTGCCTTTTTATAAAACCAACCGGAAGTCTCTATTTTGAAACCGGAAGTGACGTCATATCTCGAAAACAGCTAGACCGATCGGAATGAAACTAGCGCCAAATGATTCAGACGGTCATCTATATGGAATATCAATAGTTGAAGTAGAAATGTACTATTATCGAAACCGGAAATGACGTCATAAATATGAATAATCATACTTTAATCACCTTTCACTACAATAACTACATATTATTTAGAAGGCTTATAATGATACCTAACATTTGTAGAAACAACTTCTAGGTGGCAGTTATTTCAGCCACCATTTTGAAATCCGGAAGTGATGCCATATCTCGTAAACGGCTAGACCGATTGAACCGATGCTTTCGAAATTCTCATGGAATATATCTTTCAGCTTATATTTAGAACCAAACACAATTTGTATTACTAACCAATTCGGAATGGCAAATTTTTTTAAAGGAATTAGTCATTGTTGCTCTGATATGTGTTACTTGTTGTTCAAATAAACTAAAAAAATTAGTGATATCCCCATAAAAAACACTCCGTATAAAAATACCAGCCAAGTCTCTTCAACTATAAAAAATAGAAGAAATCTAAAAATTCAGCACTGAAAAGAAGAGATATCAAAAAATGGGCCAAGTCAAAACTTAATTTAAAAAACTGAAATATACTTGGCGCATCGTTTTTAAAGAGATTAAAGGTATGTATAGATGTAGGTAGATTTTATGTATATTTTACATCTGGCCTATACTTCTAAACTATCTATATGCACGATGACCCAATTATATTTTAGTTTTTTAAATTAAGTTTTGACTTGGCCCATTTTTTGATATCACTTCTTTTCAGTGCTGAATTTTTAGATTTCTTATATTTTTTTATAGTTGAAGAGACTTGGCTGGTATTTTTACATGGAGTGTTTTTTATGGGGATAAAACGTACAGGAACAAAATTGTTAGTACAGTTTGAAATAGTATCATATTCAAATAAATTCCATTTTCATAGGAACATGGCTATACTTTCTGACCTATAGATATTTTATAAGAAAAACAGACTTGAACAATAAAACTTTGTGGACAAATTGATGAAGAAGAAATGAAATCTTAGCTCGAGGACATTACCGAGTAAGTATTATGAAATGGAATGACTCACCTCGTCGATGCCCGGAACGAACGGCGGGTCACCGAGCTCCGTGCGCTTCCCGTAGGCGAACTTAAACGCCTCAGCAATGCGATGGAACGTGACGACCTCTGACGGCCACGCGAGGAAGCCGTTGAGGATGTTGAGGATGAACGCCACGAGGATGCCAGAGCCGGGTGGAGGTATCGTGTACATCGTCATGTCGTCACCCAAGCTGGCAGTGATCGGATCCTCCCACCGAACACTGCAGAGAGTAAACGGAGGGCCCAGTGTAAAAAACTGTTATGTCCCATGATATACTCCCATGATAGATGTCCCCCTGATAGATAGATGTCATGACAGTGTTCCCATGATCGATTGTCCCATGATAGATTCCCATTGATGTCCCCACTGATAGATTAGATTATTGTGTTTTTACGGCGCGTCAACGACGAGGTTATACTGAGCACATTAAATGTTAGATTTAACTGTGTTGATCATAAGTGGAGGACATGGGGAGAGGTCGACCTAACGGGCCCGGCGGGACCCGATTTCAGGGGGATCACCATCTCGAGGGGGAAGGCTGGCCCGAAGGGACCGCAAATTCAAGGGAGGATGTGGGTAGGTCGACTCTGGCTGCTCTTTGTCTGGACCTCACCACTGATCTGACCGGCATGGGTTGCCCTTACACATGAGCATATGCTCGCCGGCTTAGCTGCAATGGTCATTGGCCAACACAAACCTCACCACCGCGATAAGGTGACAGCCGTCGGTGGGGTTTTGTCCCAAATCACTGTTCTGAGATAATGGATGTTAAATGATAAAAAAAAATCACCCTATTACATAAACAATTACATTTTGTAGCAGATTGACACAAATCGATTTTAAAATTCATCAAGTTCAGAATCAACAGCCTCCTGCATGATTCACAAAACAAAGTTACTTGAAGCTTGAACCATAGATGGACCTACGTGTAGCCGAGCATGTCCTCCTCGGTGATGATGCCTCCCATCTCCTGCACGTCGGCCACGAAGCCCGCCATGAGACTTCCTCCAGCGCTGTAGAGCGCATCGGATCCCTCCATCTTGATGATCTCCAGCGATCTAGCGAGCTGCGGCCGTTTGATGCGTTGACCTTCCTGCCACACGTGACCGGTCTCGGGGTCAATCAGGATGTCACTGTAACCAGTGTCACGTCATCATAGTCCAGTCGAGTTACATACCTCGACGCAGAAAGTTCGAAGAACATTCTTCCGATTTTGCGATGAACAGTTTTGGAATTAAATTGAACTGTATCAATTGCAGATTTAAAAGTCCACAAATACTGTTATCTATTACACAATGACTAATGTCACCATTACAGATATGATGGATGAAGATATAACTACTGGCTTTTGAGCTCACCTCAAGAATCATTGAAATGGCCTTCAGGTTTTCTGAGTCTAAGGTAAGAGTTTTATCAACCGGTACATCGGTAACAATATTAGTACCTATAGTACTACTTTGTAATCTATATCTTTGTCTATATCGACAAAGAGAATGCACTTTTTTTATAACCATATCACTAGCACGTAACAGTATTAATGCAAAGTTTTACTACTCTCGCCGGAAGAAAATTTTTCCAGTGAGAATACAGTGAATTAAAAGCAGGTTACGATGATTTTCAGTTGTCTATAAGTTGCTTCCAGTACGGACTGAAAGGATATTTCGGACCGTACCAGAATGACGAATCTTATCAAAGCTTGAACATACGCGAGACTGGGACTGTCAAGAATGTAGTCCTCCCTGGCTTGGAGAGCCCCGGCAACTCCCGGTGTGACGAGACTTCCTTCGATGCAGAGGTCAATGGTGGGTTGAACGAGGTCGGCCCAAGGAACAATCCCGCTGCCGTATCTCTCAAACGCTTCGTAGTAGCCCTTTAGTTCGCCAGGCACCGCCACAGCCAATCCACCTGAAAACAATGAGCAAAACTGGTCTAAATGTCTAAGTCTAATCGATGGATGATATGGGTATTCTTGTCGCCACATTGAAAGCTATCGTAAGAACCAATTCATCGGAAACAGATGGTGAAGTGGTCAAATGCAGTTTTCCAATGTAAGGGAATTATGACGTCTTTACTATGTATCCAATTTCGGATTGATGCTAGGTTACGGTTGAGATCTTAAGATCTGAAGAGATCTGAAAGGGAATTGACATACAAATTTACTAGTAAAATTATCATCCCTCGTACGACGGAATATTTCTCGTCCTGAGTTCCGACAGTCGTCATCGATGTTCTATAAGATCAACATACAAAGTCACTAAAGTAATGTGAACCCGTATGATATTATTGCAAACTGATAATGTATCCCATGGTTCCTCAAACACGATCATGCAACGAATGATGACTCACCGACAAGCGCCCAAGTGGCGTTGCCCTCGAACATGTCTTCTGTTGCCGCTAGAGGCGCCACCTCCCTGGCGTTGAGCGTGATGGAAGTGTTGCTCTCCTTGATGTAGACCGTCATGAGGAAGCCGCCGCCGAGGCCCATGCTGTGCAGACAAGAGACGCCCTCGCAGAACAGTGCGGCGATGGCGGCGTCCACAGCGTTGCCGCCCTTCATCAAGATGTTCCTGAGCAGATGCACATGTTATGTTCCGTCACTAGTGGCTGAATTACAGAGTAGGTATAGGTATGTCGGTACATAGCGCAAGAATCAAGAGAGCGTACTTACCCATTCAAAACATTTGTCTTGATCTTTTTGTTTATTTCGCAGTAGCTACAGGCTGTTCAATTCACGCTTACAACGCCGTTAGGGTGTATATATAAGCAGCACCATCCAGACCTTCCAACTGAATTCACACTTTGCCAACTTAAACTCTCCAAAGTGAATCAGCTAACTTGAACGTGCCACCTAAGTTCTAGCTGATTTTCATTTTTTGTGTTGGTGCTAGCGTATAGTACATCATTTTCGTTGCCATCTTCGCCACCATAGTCATTGTAAAGAAGATTTGAACAAACTGTATATGCAAGCGAAGTAGCTAATGTTAAGTATTTCATTACTCATATTAGTTTTGCTTTTTATTTCTAGAAAGTTATTTCGTTTGGAAAATTGATTTATTAAGGCCCGGTAGCACAATTTCCTGATAAGTAAGATAAAGTTCACTTTAGACAAAAAGACTTGCTAGCGGTCAAGATGCTGTGTGTCATTGGCTGCCAAAATGCTGCCAAGGTTTCAACCGATAAATCCTGCCGCTAACTTTATGGGGACATTATACAACCGGGCCTTAGTGCAAAATTAAATTAATAGTTATGTTGCTGCTATTGAAAATAGCGTAGCATCGAATTCTTGAATGAAATGTTCATACATTCTGATCAGAAAAATTTCCACACATTTCAAAGGATTAATCAACGCGTTCACTGAGGGCTTTCCTTTCTAGTTAGAACCATAGAGATGAGTAGTAACTCCATGGTTATACTGTAAGGTAGAAAGTGATACCGGCAGGTAACCGCTTTATAAGACGAGCAGTATTGTTCGACCCTTGTTCGACAGTTAAGCTCTGACAAGATACAACCCGAGTGATGACCTGCCACCTCCTTCCACATGCAATGTTGCCATTTTAAACAACTTTCCTTGAATGTTAAAAGCCAGCTGCATTGAAAGATATTTGGTAGCACAACAAAACAACCCTTTTCCGGACACCTGCAGTGGTTGATGAGAGATATTTACAACCGGACACGCGTCAAAACACTCAGGATTACAAACTGGCCCTATTGTTGAATATTTCACAGCATTTGCTTAACTGGCTCCACGCTCGCTGGGTCCAATATACCTGCCGATGATCGCGCACGGGACGCCGTTGGTGACGACCGCGGCGTCCCAGTAGACGCCGAGCTCGGAGTCGGAGGGCGGCAGCGGCTCCGTCGGATTGGGCGGATCCAAGGGGTCGGGGCCAGCGTCATCTACCGGCTGCACCAGGAAGTAGATGCCCACACCCAGACCGATAGCGACGAGGATGCTCAAGACTCCGACCCAGATCAACGTCGTCTTGCGCTTCATCCTGGAACTGCACTTTTCAGAAAGAAAAACGTAAAAATAAAGCGCTATACCCCTCATGGCTCGGTAAGACATCCACAAAAGTACACATTAAAAAATGTTATAATGAAATATTGCATCTGATACACGCTATATTATATATATTTTTTAAATCAAGAAGTGGGAATGAAAATATCAATATTACTTTTTCCGTATGGTCGCAATGTTAAATTGAAAGAAAAACTGTAACTTTGAAGTGATTGGCTCAAGAATGATTTAGCGTTGACCACTATTTATTGCCATGTTATGATGCAGAACATAAAAATCTATTCATATGCCGAGAATTAACATTTCTCACGGATCCCTCCATAAGTTTGTATTGTATACATTTTGAAAAATTTGAAGCCAAAAGCTGGGTCCACATAGAGCGTTTTTGCGTTTTGAGTTTTGAGGTTTTTTTCTTATAGATAACCCTTGTGATTAGTTGATATAAAAAAACGCAAAACGGCCTGTGCGAACCAGCTAAAGGCCTATAGGTAGTTGTCAACTTTTCACGTTTTAAGCAATGAAAATGTGAACGGTTTCAACATGAAAACTCAAGAATCAACCTAAGTACAGTTCTTAAGCACCGTTTTCCCATTCAGTTTCACTGAGTTTCGCTGTGAAACTCACAGTGTCCACTCAGTTACGAGCTTCAGTGACACTTTAAGTCCATCCGACCGGGTAGCTCAGTTGGTAGAGCTCTCGCCCCGCAAGTGAGAGGTCCCGGGTTCGAGCCTCGGTTTGGTCGGATACTTTTCACATCACACATCCCTTCATATCATCCTGACTCCAAGGAAGTTTTCGACAGAAACCTACATTCTCATTAAGTTCTTAAAGTCAAATTAATTCTAGGTTCATAACAGGTTCATAAGAGGTTAAAAGTTGTAAATGACCCGATAAATGGAGCCCAATTTTGTGGACTCCGTTCTAATTCTTTAGTTTTATAACTACATTGAAAAGCAAGCAAATTGACGATAGCAATATTATTATTAATAAGTTAAAGAGAAACTATTCTTACCTTGCAAGATCTGATGAATCTAATGATTATTAGTAATACTGATTAGAGTTATCAAGTAGCAGGTGAACTTTCTCTTATCGCTAATTACTTATTTTTAAATCTTAACAAATATCAACTTAAGTACCTACTTTATAGCGATAAGAAATATTTACATAGCAAAATATTGGAAACATATGTAGACACTCCATGGCCGTTTGTTTACTGTGAAGATGATTGAAATTCCGCCGATCCGGCGTTAGAACCGAAGGGTATCCCGTGGACTAGAGCTCTATTATCTGCAATTGAATGACTCTAGACACATCCCAATGGTTCTGATTTATAGAGATGTCCCATGTTCGAGCCTTGGTTCCGCCGGACATTTGACACATTCCGAACACAAAAGTTGAAGTTGTCTGTTGTAATCTCATTTGTGCTGTTTTCACACTAATTGAGTAAACAAAATTAATACATTTATTCGTGATAAAGTAAGAAGATGTGGTGATGTAATTGTTGTTTTTTAAAATAAATATTTCTTAATTAGAATTAAAATTTCCTATCAATATTAATCTAACAGAGTCATAATCTGCTGTACGATGTTATCAACGATGTACATGTTCATGAGAGATTAATTCGAGATGGACTTTCAGGCACTTAGTGTTGAAACAAGCTGGTTCAGGCGCTAAGTCTTTGGACCTGCGCACTGGGACCCGAGTACTCACTACTGAACTGCCTGAATGAGGGATGAAATGCAAATGATGGAAAGGTTCCCGTCTTATTACAGATTTACTTATTACACTACCCAATTCTTCCCAAAGTCCATCCTTAACCATAGATTGAACTTCATCTTCTCCCAATCATACTCTTAACCTACCGTTGCCATTAGCCTGGCAGAACTGTGCGACGTTAAACCCTATTCAGAAGGCAGTCAGCTTGGAATATTTCAATGAAACTAAAGCAAAGGTCATAAAGACCTTTATAACCGTGAGACCTTATTTCCTTGAAGCGTTATGATATGATATTCAACGCCAAGTTGGTTTTCAGATGCGATTTAATTAGTAAGATATTAAGATATTAATATCTTGTAAGATATTATCAGTTTTAGGCTCGCTCAGATAGTTTTATTGGTATATATAATTTTTTTATTTTTAATAGATACTCCGTTCTGCAACAAGGATTATAGATACGAATGAAGGAGAAGATTGTGATAAAATTGGTCTGATCCGTTATTTCGTTCATCTCGGGAATAGTTACACAATCGAGCTGGAGGGTTCAGCCATCTATAGCGTTTATAGCGTATATATAGCGTTTTTAACGGAAGTGGAATATGGAGGTCAACTTCTGCAGTATGTACACAACCGCACTAATGTATGACTGAGTTGAATGTCATAAGGAAAATGAATGTTAAACATGTACACTTGGCACAACTCAAATTGATCGCTCAAAAAATCTGATGGACTGAAAAATGTTAGATCGCACCATCAGAAGTCAGTCCTAGCGGTCTCCTTGTTTCACTCTAGTAGGTGACCTCTCATTTCAATGATAATAACAAGCTTTGATTGGTTATGGGACATGACCAGCAGTCATTCAAATTTGTTCACCGATCAATTTTAGATGAGCCGAGTGTACCTACTCGTTCTTCTCGTGATAGTTACACAATCGCGCTGCAGGTGGCTTCCCAGGAGTTCGGGAGCTCCAGCGGCTGGTACTCCCGATGTTACGTCAGAGACAAGTTGACTAGCCACGTGGGGGGGGGGGGGGGGGGGGGGGGGTCATCGCGGACTCGAAGTGTTATAGTAGAGATGTGAGTTTCTAGAGCACAGTTCAATTGTGTGACCTTTTTTTAGGCATATATTACAAATTTTAGCTTAATTGTTTCGTTTGTATAAGATATCGCCAAATAAGTGAGTCAACCTCGAAGGGTATTCCAATTGTCACAATTGAGTGTTGCACCGTCATCAAGTTCTTTCAAAATCAATGAAAATCACCTAAAACAGTAATTGGAAAAGATGTTTCTATGGAAAACCATGCAACAGTCACCGTAGTCACTAAAATCTCTTCCAAAATGGTTTGAGGTGTTTTTCCTTGATTTTGAATGAATTTGATAACTGCGCGACACTCAATTTGACAATTTCAATGTTCTTTGAGGTTGGCTTGCTTATTTGGTGATAACTTACATTATAATGACACAATTGTCACACAATTGAACTATGTGCTCTAGAAACTCACATCTCTACTATAACCCTTTGAGTGCGCGATGACCCCCCCCCCCCCCCCCCCCCCCCCGACATGAAACCAATATTCTTTACCATGTGAGAATACTATATTTTGAATGACCTCTAAAGTACTACTTTGTTTCTTTGTTCAACTAATTTGTGCTTTCAATAAAATTTTATATGAATACATTTTTTACATATTGCCTTGAATATTTTACTACAGCATCAAGTATAGCAGGAACCTGATTACAGCACTTTTAATAATTTACATGATAATTACAGCCTACTCTTTTATTGACACCCGTATGAAGAAGCAAAGTAAATTATTTGTGCATTTCTGTCTTACAGAAATGAAATGGTTTAAAAGGTTGTATTGGAATTTTCATCTATACAAATCGTATATACCTATTTTAATAATTTACTAAACCTTACCAATTTAAAAACCAACTTAAAATATATAATATAATATTTGTGTAACTAACCTCAAAACTAAATCATGCCCCTATTTTTAGCTTTGAATTTAGACACAAACATTGTACTTATAAGTTGGTGTTTGTTGCCAATACTAGACTTTCAACTGCAGTTGAAATCTCAATCGTAGTTGAAAACCAGTGTGAACTGAACGCGATCGAGTTCAACTGCAATTGAAATCTCAATTTAGTTCTGGAAAGGCAGTCGAGATTTCAACTGCAGTTGACCAAAGAGATTTCAACTGCAGTTGAAAGTCATAGTGTGATTTAGGTATAAGATAAGGCCAAATAAAAACTATGTTAATTACTTTTCAAATGATTCAAATGTTATGAGAAATTAAGGAATTACCTTTAATGTTTATCTTCGAGTGCATGGAGCACATTTATGTAGATTCTATTGATATTTTTCTTGGGGTGCAGATTACCTATAAAATATTATAAATATTTGAAACTACTTCGCCCTCGCTGCTAACTCTGCATAATATTTATACCTGGTCTTACATTAAAAACATCTGACTCAATAAAAGCAACCGCCAAGTCAGCAAACTTAATGGTGTTATTTATGAAAGACTAAAAGTGCATCCAAAACATTCCGATGTATCACATACACAATTTCATAAAAGAGCCGATGATGTCGTTTTGCTATTAACATAATATTATCAACATTACGTTTGTTGGATTTATATAAATTTGTAACATTGTCATTATACCTTTGTCGTTTTGTGTTTAGTTGTGACAATGATTGAAGTTTAAGAATAAGGAAAAGTTTGCAACTTGAATTAAATCAAGATGACAAGAATCACCCAGATCTTTCTTGTGATTGTTGGTAAGTGTTATTTTTAAAGTTGTAATGGATTTCGTAACCGCGGATGGCAGTTACCGCCGGTCAGGTCAAAATTCATTCACAACTAGGAAAACGCTCCGTGTAACGCGTTGATGAGCGAGCACCGACACGCGCGACATCGCCAATCGAGCACGATCCATTCAATCAAAGATAACTAACTACATTATTAGTAATTTTCCTTGCAACTTTCCATAAACACTCTGGATCAATTATCAGATTAATGTACTGAATACTGATACTTTTCCATCAATCTCTTTGGACAGATATTCAAAATACTTAAAATAGCAATAAGTCTATAAATTTGGCTGGAAATGTGTAAAAATGCATGCTATCTAGTCGAAACGCTTTTATAACTGCGAAACACGATCCATATCCTGAAATAAATTATTTCAGATATTTCGGTAGTACCTATACCTATGTTTATATTACATACCTACATACCTACATTACATACCATTACCATACATTACATTACATTTACATACCTACATACCTCCATATTGATTACATTTTGTATTGCAATGATCCACTCAATTACCATAAAAGAATCTGTCTTCTTTCATGTAACTGAGAGCAATATAGATTGTAGCGGAATTTCTGTTTTGAAAACATCATTTCTGACAGTTTCAAAACTTTAAACTTTTTAATAAGTACGTAAGTTCTCTACTGGTTGGGCTGAAAATTTTTAAAATAATTGAAAATGATAATCTTAATATCCATGCAAAATTTTAACTTGATCTGACCATTTTGATTTTCGACCAATCAGAATGCTTTTAAATGATAATTTTTGAACCAGTGCTCAAAAACAATCCCAGGCTCAATTAGAATGATGTTAGTATGTGTGCAAAATTTCAGCGCGATCGAGAAAACAATTTTACCTACAGCGTCGGGGGAAAAAAAAGAGAAAATGTCCAAAAGTGCCGAATGGAGACGCTCGCTACGCTCGCTCAATTAAACCCTTTTTTATAATTGAATTTATTAATTTTTGTATTTCTTTTACTAACATTGTTTAATTGTCATAATATTAGAATTGGGTTTTTAAGTAAGTTTTATCCTGCAGAAGATTCAAATCTGTGAATCAAACGGTCAACAGTACCTATTTATTTATTCAAATAAAAATACTGAGACAATACAGACCCTGTGGTTGCTTCATGGAAGAGCCTGTCCTCTGAATGTAACAGCCACTGACTTCATGGAAGCAGTGACATTATTGTTAGTTTTCATTGTTGAGTTGTAAGATTTCATTGTTGTGAAGTTTGTGGATGGAGATGGATGTAAATTTGTAAGGAAGTGATTGTAATCTTTAAAAGATCCTAGTAAAATAAAACCCCATAAAAAACACTCCGTGTAAAAATACCAGCCAAGTCTCTTCAATTAAAAAAAAATAGAAGAAATCTAAAAATTCAGCACTGAAAAGTAGTGATATCAAAAAATTGGCCAAGTCAAAACTTTTCAAAAAATACTTGGCGCATCGTGCATATAAATAGTATAGAATAGGCAGGAAATGAAATGTACTCATCTACACATGTCCTAAAAAAACGATGCGCCAAGTATTTTTTGAAAAGTTTTGACTTGGCCAATTTTTTGATATCACTACTTTTCAGTGCTGAATTTTAAGATTTCTTCTATTTTTCTTTAATTGAAGAGACTTGGCTGGTATTTTTACACGGAGTGTTTTTTATGGGGATATCACTCCTTTTTTCAGTTTATTATTACAACTTGACACATATTGTGGCACCAAAGATTATAATTCTTTTGAAAAATAAGATTTTGGGATTTGGTTGCTAAGAAATGTTGTGCTTGTTACTGTGTTAATGCTATAAATAATATGTTACAAAGTATAGCAAAAGTTTCGTTCCAATCGGTCCAGCCGTTCTCGAGTTACGGCATCACTTCCGGTTTTCAAAATGGCGGTTGACATCACTGCCACCTAAAATTTGTATCTATAAATGTTATGTAACATTATAAGCCTTCTGAATATGTAGTTCACCGCGTAGAGAACATCTATCTTCACACCATTAAGCTTACGGTGTGAACACTTCAATGATCTACCATTGGCTCCCGTGAATACGGACTACGGGTGGAATACGCAGAAAAAAATGCTATAAAATCGACCCTTGGTCAGTCTGCACCCTAGCCGATCGCAGCGCTAAGTTCGCTGGTGGCGATCCCGGAACTATTGTAGGCAGTTATTTTATTTCTTGAGTGATAGTCAATGGCGCGAGCTGTCAAATGCCGTCTTTTAGGTTATTAGCTGTTTGGTGAATAATAAGTAAGTGAAAATGCTTGTATTATATGTTAATTATTACAATCAATAAACTAAACACATTTTTGCACTGATTTCAACCCTTTTGATTTCATCTGATCGTTATCCAAGTTGTTTAAGTTCTAATTTATACATTTGATTTTGAATTAACCCGCTAAAATTCAGATTAGTTCGATTTTCTAACACCAACCATGGTGCTTAGAGAGCGCTGCGAACGGCTGGTAGCCGCAGCCAATCCACTCTATAGACCTGGCCATATTTAGCATTGGAGCCTGTTTCACGTCTCAAGCCCATCTGATCTCACCTTAAATTTAATAGTGTGAAGATAGCTGTTCTCTACGCGGTGTGTAGTTATTGATATAAGAGATGATTTTAGTCAGATTTGTCATTTTTATGACGTCATTTCCGGTTTAGGTTATAGAACATTTCTTCTTTCACTATTGGTATTCCTTATAGATGACCTTCTTAATCGAATGGCGCTAATTTCGTTCTAATCGGTCCAGCCATTTTTGATATATGGTTTATATTCACTTCCGGTTTAAAAATGGCGGCACAAAAAATTTATAAGAACAAAGGTATCATCAGACGCCAAAAGTGCACATGTGGTAAAATTTTCATATCGATCGGTTCAGCCGTTTAGGCTGTGGCGGTGATAGCAACGTTTCCTGATATCTGAATCTGAATCATCATCAGATAGCTTTTAAAAGGGGTGTAATTTCACTGTTTTCTCGGCCCTCTAGCACCCAAACGGCATAACGTATTGTTCCCAAATTTGGTATATGTTGTCAGGTGGGCCATAGCTCGAAATTAAGTTATTTTGCAACAATGTGAGATTTCCCAATTTTGAGATCCAGTAGGCCGAAAATGCCATGTTGTTGCTTACAGCAAAAGTGTTTGGTCTGCTCCTCAGTTTATTAGGCATTTACGGTATGTTGAGTGAGTGTGAGTGTATAGTACGACTTGGCTGGGTGGAGCGACCGCTCCACTAGATATGTTATCAAAATAATATAAACCATTTTTATGTTATTATTATAAACAAGAAAGAAGGTGTAATGAAGTGTATTGTTTCAATGCATACATGATGTAATATCGCAACACGCTGTCTTCATTTTTTCAGTTGGAGCGATCTCCAGCCACCTATTCGACAATCACATCTCAGAGGTAATCATAAATCTGTTTCCAGCCTTCCTTGAGGACAGATTATCAAATTACTCGTCATCATTCTCTCATTACTTCATGATTATCAAATTATTTAAATGTTGGTAGGTAATTGGGAAATTGCATGTTTTTATTAAAAACTGCATTTCGAAATGACAACGTATGTTGGAAAAACAACTTCTTTTCATCACACTTGAGTAAATTTTTTAATATGACTTTTAAATAAAGTGAACATTTTGGCGTGAAAGCGGTATTCCTGTTAAATACCGTAATATTTTATCAACCAACAATGATCTTGCCATGGTTACAATAAAATATGGCATCACTCAAAAAGAAACCCGTTTCCCGCCAAAATAGGTATCCACTGAATTTCCTTTTTATAATATGTACCCATATACATATTTGATAAATACATGTATTTATACAATGTGTGTGTATGAGTGTTCTTAGGGGATTGTTGTGAGTGTTCTTATGGGATTTGCCTCCGATTCTCTCTTCAGCGGTGCTTTTTAATATATAAAACCAAAGAACCATAAAAAACGAATAGAAGTGCACCAAATTTAAAATAAATTTAATTTTTCCGGATCTATGTCCCGGACTCGTGTCTTCTTTGCAGACTACATCCCGACCCTCCTTGTCTTTGTCGAGACCGTTAAACCACCTTTCTGCTAAAATGTCTACGAAAAATCGTATTTTTTATGGCCAGTTTATTTAAGTTTTAAATGTGGCCTTTCAGCCAAAATGTTTGCCCTGGCCTTGCAGATATTGATTATTACAAAAACCAACCAACCACCTCATACCTATAATATGTAACCATCCTCCATCCAGCAAATTCCCTCAGGCTGTAGCGCCCCGGATATGCACTTGGCTCGAATCCCGTGGACTTAACAGTTTCTCTCAGTCGAGAGAAAATCATGGGAAGGTTCCCTACTCTCAGGCCAAGACAGCCTCCTCCCCACCTACCATCCTTACCTTAAGACGGCTGGGTAGAGAGTTTGACCTTGAAGAGGTTTTTAATCGATTTGTATCAATACAATGTAATTGTTAACAAAATAAGGCTTTGTACGAGTCTTCAGAACAGTTCAATGAAAATAATTCCATAGCTTGTAATGGTTTATTAGATTTACTTTGTCCTGCAGATGTTTAGTGCCCGAAAATTAGTAAAATTATGGCACTAAACATCTGTTGGACAAAATAAAACTAATAACTTATTCCAACTATGAAATTATTTTCATTGAACTGTTCTGAATACTCGTACAAAGCCCTATTTTGTTAACAATTACATTGGTAAAAGATATTGATAAAAATCGATTAAAAACTCTTCAAGGCCACGCTCACTACTCAGCCCTCTTAAACATCCCCTTCTTGATTATCTTCCTTATCCTTACTCAAAATTCATCTTCCCATCAACCTCAAGGTCATCCAAGGTTTTTGTCAGCTTTTTCTTGTCTTATACTAACCTTCATATGATCATCATCAATCATCATAATCATTCATCCGTCGCTAAAGTCAAGCAGAACGGAACGATAATAAACAAACAGATGTTTTGGCACATGGTTTTGTCTCAAACTCATGTTTTTATCTATTTTTGTTTTTGTTTTAAAATTTATTTTATATTCTCCCACTGATTTAATTTTTCTCCCAACGTGCCTTTGTTTGGTAATTATTTATTTTTCAACCGTGTCAATTGAAACTTTGTAATCTCAAGAAGTAAACTTTTGCTCTCATTGTTCATACAATCGCCTTGAAAATACGCACGCACGCATTCATTTTTCTTTGTTTTATTTCGCTTTAATATTGCCAACTAAATTTATTTCCCTTACATCACTGCTTCCATTGGATCTGATTTTATTATTTTAATTCGAAGATCTCATGAATCAGGTTAATGTAAGCTAATATAACTAGTTTAAATTATCGAACAATTTGTTTGGATTTGGTCTGAACAATTTGAAATTAATTTTAGTGGATATTACGCTGAAGAAATTTTCATTGATTACTAAATAAAATTGAATAAAATTGAACAGCACGATTAAGGGTATTCTAAGGAGGGTATGAGATTTTAATGAGCCCGGCAAGTCTCTAGATTAAGAATTGCGGTACCTGGAGTTGTTTGAATACAACAGCAATATTTCGCCATTCGACAAAAAAATCCGTACGAAAATATTGGATGTAAAAAGCACCAAGTGGGTTTAAAATCACTTATAGCATGAAGAAAATACCTTTGCTTCCTTTTATGAGGAATAGTTTGGCCAATTTCGAGATTTATATTTTTAGTCACGTGGTATCACTCGAATACCCGTAACAATATTTTTTTTGATGACTTATTAAGTTATTATGTTTGTCGAAAAATCCACTAAAATCCACTCTATGGTGGCTTGTGTTCGTAAAATATTAATCTGATTCTAAACTACAAAATGAGCTTAAGGGGAATGTACACTGAATTTGGACTCAGATAATATAAGTGGCACAACCTTCAAACTTTAGAAACAAATAACAACTTACTCAAACAAAAACAAAAAAAAAGTTTTGACAAATTTTATGGTTTTTATTTAGTTTTTTGCTTAAAAACATACATCTACCAAATTTGCTACTTCTTTTTTGAATTTCAAAATACAAAAAGTTACATTTTCTTTTAGTAACCAGAGGCACACTGCATAAAACAACGTGGAGTTTTTCAAATAAATTTACTTATTTTACCAGTTAAAAATGTTTTAATAAATTTTAAAAAAATAATAGCACTAAATATGTCAAATTAATCGGTAAAAGTAGTAAAAAAAATCAGAAATGAACATTTCAAAAAATTTTAACTCCTAAAATAAGTAAATTTATTAGAAAAACTCCACGTTGTTTTATGCAATGTGCCTCTGGTAACTAAAAAAATTTTAATTTTTTTGTATTTGAAATTCAAAAAAGAAGTAGCAAATTTGGTGGATGTATGTTTTTATGCATGAAAACTAAATAAAATCCATAAAAAATTTCATTTTTTTGTTTTGAGCAAGTTGTTATTTGATTCTAAAATCTGAAGGTTGTGCCACTTATATTATCTGAGATCCAAAACTCAGTGTACATTCCCCTTAAGGGGACAATTCACTGAAATTTCTATCTCGGTACCTGTTGCAGCAATCGAAGTGAATTTTTGAGACAATATGTATTGTTACCCAAAAACATTTTTAAGAGTAAAAGAAAAAAAAGGACGGCAGTAAATTATTATTATTTTTTTTAGAATTTTTTGCCCCATGTAAAAAAGCCTACTCCTTCTACAATTTTTTTTTTTATATTTTTTTATTTTATTTTTATTAATGAGTTATTACACAAAAGTACTTTATGAAATGTTGATATCTTTTTAATTTATGAGTAATAATATACATTTTTGAAAATCAATATTAATTATTTTGCTTTCTTTTGAGGATAAATTGAACAACATGTATTAATGTATTTTTTTTTGACAATTAAACAAAATTCTGAAAAAGTACTTTATCAGCTCTCTATGTCACTGCAATAACATGTAGTAGGCTTTTGGTCGAGAAAAATGTTGGAAAAAGGGAAGTTATAAGGGCCTGAAGTATAGGAATAGCCCAGTATTCACCACCGGTGAGGTTCAGTGGATAATGCTGTTCCTGGTAGACAAGTGTGGGTTCGAATCTCATGTAGGGCATGGATACATACCTCGGTAATGTCTTTCACCTCATTTACCATCATCGCACATCGCACATCGCACAAATCGCACATCGCACCAATTTAATGCTTGGGACATACCACATTGATATGGAACAACTTTTGAGGCATAATGTCGCATATATGTATATATTATATATATACAGAAAATTTATAAAATTTTTAAATTTTGCAGACATATTCAGGAGAATTTACACAAAATATTGGGGTTAAAATCCAAAAATGCCCATTATCGGAAAATTTTGGAAATTTTAAGTGAATTGTAGTATATGGAAATCAGTCATCCCATAGTATTAACGGGGAGCGAGAATGGAAACGACAAAGAGTTGCTTCTGGGAGAATCGGCCATTCCACTGAGATACTCGCTGCGCTGTTGAATGCGCGTAAGCGTGTATATTATGAAGCATTCAGACATCGCAGACCCAATAGCTCAGTTGGTAAAGCATTGGCATGTGGTGCAAGAACGTCGGTTCGAATCCTGACGCGGTCTCACTTTTTATATTGCATTTTTCACAAGTTTTATTTCTGCCCAACCATAGAGCTATTTTGTATTTAAAGTTGCCCAGCTTAAATTTTCTCAAGTTAGAATTTGTCTACCCATAGAGAGTTTTATTCCTGAGGCTGCCCAGTAAAACGTATGCTCATCCGACTGCACAGCAAAGCAAATCAGCTCAATCAGCTGCTTCTCCCATAAGCAACTCTTTGTCGTTTCCATTCTCGCTAACGTGGAGAGGGGGAGGGGGGAATTGATTTTACCAAAATTTTACTTTGACGGTCTAACAACATTTTGTGGGCAAAATTCTACTTAGTACTTATATGGAGATATATATAATTATCTTTCATTTTGCGTTTCAAATATAATTTCATTATCATTTATTACAGTATGAACTTGACGACATTGACGATCGTGGGCAACTGGGGAACATTCGTGTACCTGTACACCTGACCATAATTCACGCTTGCGAGCAAATGGCCAACATTGATGATCTTGAGCAAGTGGCCAACATTGACGATCCTGAGCAACTGGCCAACATTGACGAACATGAGCAACTGGTTGACATTGACGTTCCTGAGTATCTGACCGTAATTGACGCTTCTGAACAACTGGCCAACATTGACGATCCTGAGCAACTGGTCTACATTGACGATACTGAGCAACTGGTCAACATTGACGATCCTGAGCAACTGGTCAACATTGACGATACTGAGCAACTGGTCATCATTGATGATCCTGAGCAACTGGTCAACATTGACGATACTGAGCAACTAGTCAACATTGAGGATCCTGAGCAACTGGTCAACATTGACGATCCTGAACAACTGGCCAACATTGACGATCCTGAGCAACTGGTCAACATTGACGATCCTGAGCAACTGGCCAACATTGACGATCCTGAGCAACTGGTCAACATTGACGATCCTGAGCAACTGGTCAACATTGACGTTCCTGAGCAACTGGCCAACATTGAAGCCACTCAACTGCCAGCCAATATCAAGTCCACTAAAAAGCCTGCCAATATTAAAGCCACTCAAGAATTTGCAAAAATAAAGCAACTAAAAATAAGGCAGATACTAAAGCTATTCAAACGCTTCCAAAAAATTATATCCACACAAATTTCAGAAAATATTAAAGGCACTTAAAAGCAGGAAAATATTGTAGCCACTCAACTGCCTGCCAACATTAAATCCATTTAATTACCTGCCAACATGAAGCCACTCAACTTTCTGACAGCATTAAATCCATTTAATTACCTGCCAACATGAAGCCACTCAACTGCCTGCCAACATTAAATCCATTTAATTACCTGCCAACATGAAGCCACTCAACTTTCTGCCAGCATTAAATCCATTTAATTACCTGCCAACATGAAGCCACTCAACTGCCTGCCAACATTAAATCCATTTAATTACCTGCCAACATGAAGCCACTCAACTGCCTGCCAACATTAAATCCATTTAATTACCTGCCAACATGAAGCCACTCAACTGCCTGCCAACATTAAATCCATTTAATTACCTGCCAACATGAAGCCACTCAACTTTCTGCCAGCATTAAATCCATTTAATTACCTGCCAACATGAAGCCACTCAACTGCCTGCCAACATTAAATCCATTTAATTACCTGCCAACATGAAGCCACTCAACTGCCTGCCAACATTAAATCCATTTAATTACCTGCCAACATGAAGCCACTCAACTGCTCAACTACGGTCATAGTTCGTGAAAACACTTAATCTTTCGAAATTAATTATGGTTTATACCTTCCTAAGATAACTAATGTAAAAGATATAAAAACACAATTGGCCACTTCTGGATCATCACGAACCGGTTGATTTTTCCCCCAATGTAAGTCATTTTCACTTGTCATAAAATTTGCACGGTAGGTGAATCCAAAACCGCAGACACTATAAAAAGAGAGGGTCAACTTGGATGAGGGAATTGAAGGAGAATTGAAGGCCATGAATTGCTTAATGAATATTTCTTTATGCCATTACCTATATATACACGTTTCTTCACTGTGTTGTGATTGGTGAGCTGGCAAGTGTTAGGACGTTCCTATTTGAACATTGACTCGAATCTGGTTTTTTCTTAATATTTTTCTTTATATGAGTTTTTAAAATCAAATACGCCAATCAAATACTTGGTTCTTCTATATGTATGTGGTTTTGATATTCAACAAAACTACATACAGAATAAAAACATGTTCCATAACGATTTTCTTAACACCATATTAAATTAGTCTAATCATTTAGGCTGGCGTTGTGTGGAACGACTGTCTCACCAGATAAACCAATTTTTGGATGCAACCAAATGACTGATATTGCTAGAACGCAATAGGTGGGAGAATATGATTGTAATGATTTTTTTGAAATAATTAACATATGATCAATTCGTTAGACATCCAATCCGAAAAAGCAAAATCGAGTTATGTCGGCCACATTTCAAATTAAGAACCATAGCTATACCCTCCCAAATGATCAATGGCATCTTGAATAAACTTGTATGCATTCGATTGACTTTTTTTCGAATTAAATTTCGACGATATTTTGAACCTTTGAGACCCGCCCTTATTAATTGATATTGAGAATATACGTGCATCGAGCACCTCAACTTGTTCAGATGTTCACCCTTCTCTCGTCAATCTTGAACCGATTACACAAGAGGTATAAATTACGGGAAGTTTTCACTGATTGGGTTGGAGGAAATTGGCATAAGTTTTACATTCTTCAGATAGAACGTGATTTCTGATAAACACCAGACAAAAATAAATCATTTTGAAAAAAATATCATGTCCACTATCGTATAAAAAAATGTTTGTGTGGGCTTCGTGTTCTTTTTTAGCATTGAAAGTCTCAAAATTATAATCATTTTGTCATCCAAGGTCGTTCAATATTCAAAATAGCATTCTAAAAGGTATTTGGAATTCTCTGTCCCTATTAAATGGCCAATCAATGTACGTTCCAGCTACAGCACAAACGACATGTTTTTCTTTTATTTCGATTCTACAGATTCTTTATACATTTATTGAAAAACGATATTCTTTGTTATCAATTTGAATGCTGAATTACTCTATAAAATATTGCGTCGAATGTGGCTGCTCACTTACAATTGTTTTCGCCTAAATTAATTTGCAATTTTTAACTTTAAAAGTAAAAAACAGCTCAGTCTGAAAATATGTTTTTAAAAAAATACCTAGAATATTGGTCCTGATGACCATGCGAAATTTGAAGTTGGATTAGACAAACGGAGGTAGTTTCAATTTTCCAAAAAAATAGGATCCTGTTTAAAACTATACACATAACTGCTCTTATGACAATTTCATAAAACGGTATTTAAACGAAACAGATTGGCTGCTGGTCAGGTACATTGACAACCAATCCTTGTTATTATCAATGAAATCAGAGCTCACCTACTAGAGGTAGATGACGAGTAAGTATAGACTTCATAGGATAATGCCATCACATTTTTTTCAGACAATCCATTTCTTTCAAATACTGTTTTATGAATTGTCGAAGTGTACATACAATTTTAGAGAGATTGGTTGAACGGTTTGACCTGGGCATTGCCTACGAAACATAAAATTAAAATCACATTGACAACATAGAGGAAGACTTTTCTTTTATACACTTTATACCTATTGCATACAGTTAGCTTTCCTATGTTTGAACTCTCAACAGAATGCGCTGATTATCAGTTTTTCTGCTAGGCCGAGAAAGAGTACATTGCAAGGTGAGCGCGCAATGTTGTCTTTCTCGGCCTAGCAGAAACACTGACGGTGGCTCCGTCTGGTGAGATTTCAAACATAGGAAAAACGAACTGTTCTGGTTTAGTGTCTTGATCCATCCACTATTCTTTAGTATCTTTGATATTCTTCAACATCATCTCCTTGTGATTACCATTCGTCCATTTTGTCTCATTGCAGAACAGTGTAACGACACCACTGAAAACAACATTACAAATTATTAGAATTAAACATTGCAAACATGAAGGTGATTTTAAACCCTTTGTCTCTCATTTCCTCCATAAAACAAATTTTTATTTCAAGATAATATCATTGAGTGAAAACCAGAATCTTTTATTCTCTAATTGGCTTCTAAAGGGCAATTAATTCTATAGTAAATACACTCAGTTATTATATGTATCCTGATGTGGTAAACATTTTACGAGTTTATTACTTCTAGTTATTACTTACATAATAATATTGGAGACCTGTAATAATCGACCTTGATGAATTTTACGAATCACAGTCTTGCTGGTTTCTGAAATATTTCCACTTTGTAAGATGGTCCATATCCAGAATATATTTTTTGCATAATAAAAATAAACCAGAAACTATTATTTTTGCCCAGTTGTCCTTGTAGTCACGTCGAATTTGAACAGTGGCGGATCGGGACTGGCCGGATGCTCTTGTATAGCAATTATTCAACACCAATTCGAACACTTAGGCAATACTTACGTGATTTACTAGTAAATGACGCTCGATGATTGCGATAGAAACAACGACCTCAACAAGACAATAGTAAAATATGGAAAGTGCGATATGCTTAAATATTAAATTAGTTCAATACTAGGTGAACAACTAAAAAAACAAGGGGACTGAGAATATAAATGCCCTGCGGGACCAATTTGTTGGAACTTATGCTCTTTTAAGAAAATTAAATTTACCCCGCGATAATTTCTTTCACGCAATGCCTAAATCAATTCAAAATTGTTAATTTTTATAATGTTTCTTTTCAAATGGCCCTGAGGGGTGAACAGGACGGATGGCAACCACCCCCCCCCCCCCCCCCCCAGCCCCCTGAGGACCCATATGTCGACGCAAACCTTTCTTCATATCAATCGATTCCCGTTAATTCTGCCCCCCCCCCCCCCCCTCCACACCCCTAATTACAGTACTGTTTCTACTTTCCCATAAATATTTTTTTCCAGTAAAGGTTTACTCATTCCTTCCTGGTATGATTTGTTGTGAATGCATTACTTCATTGAAACAATTTCTTTATTCCACAGATCACAGGTTTTGAAGTTTGTTGTGTTTTTCATGCAATTATGTTTATTTGTATGGTATGATTTGTGTTTATGATTGTTTTGAAGGTTATCCATGTGACCTTCCCGCACAAATAAATTACACGGGGCTCATCGCACTTCACACTCACTCAAAGTTTAAATTAATTTAATATCTTCATTGCTGTTAGTGGGCTGGGGGGAGGGGGAGGGGGAGAGCAAGGTGTTATAGTTCAATGGGAGGTCTGGAAGAGCCCAGCATATAGGGTTCGGGACTTAAAACCTACATTTTTTTAAAATACATTCCAATAATTTAGTTACGTTTTGATATCATTATCATGAAACCATTTTTTTAGAATCGTGAAATTACGATCATTCAGAAAGTAGAAAAATGTCAGAGATAAGCCAAAATTTCACTTTCCTGTGAAAAAAGGCAAACAAAACACTATAGGGAAGTCCCCTAAAAATTAGATTTCAGAATAATATATTTTGTTTTGTGAAAGTTGAGATGTTGCTGAACACAGGTATAGGATAATATTATTTTTGTCATGAGATGAATAGTTTTCAGGAAATTAATTTACAAAGACTTTCTTAGAATTTTCAAACAGGAAAATTGACAATGACATCACAATGTGCTATATTGTTTGTCAAAGCAACAAAGGAATCACCATGGTAACACATTGTTGGAGACTTGAAATTACATCACAGTTCTGATTCTCGTTGCCTGCTGTTTTTCTCGCCAAAATATCCAATGACATTTTGAATTTGATTTTTATGAATGAAAATTTTAAATTTCGCTGACGATAAGTGTGTTTGTCATTTTTATTTGTGTTGATATTTACAAATTAAGTAGAATACAATTTCACGAGACTTCCCTTTTAATGTATTATTTCCTCGTATTTTCGCCCCCGCCACTTGCCCCCTCCAACCCTGGTGAACGCCAATGTTCATTTTCAACCTCCGCCTCATTCCCTTCCAATCCTAAGAACTGAAATCTATTTGTATGGATATGGGAAATGTTCCGATACATACGTCTTTCTTCCTGAGACTACCTGAAAAAACAGCTCCATTGTATTTTAGGTCGAATTTTGCATGAAACTGTTTCTAAAATGAGAGAAAATATGAGCGGCATGAAATTAATAGTTGTTCTCTGGATAATTCATTTATAAAACTCATTTGTAAAAATGTAAGAAAGTTCATGCAATAAAATGAATTTTTATAAAAATTCATTTTATAAATACCACCTAAAATGTTTGTGATGCATTCTGTTTTCACTAATTGTTTTACAGTAAGTATACGGGTGTGTCAATCTTCGCATATACAAGCAATTTCATTCCCTGAGGCCAGTTTCTCAAAAAAGTATTATCTCCTAATAAGTACTGTTATCTTTTGTATTATCCTTCATTTAACATGGTGTTTCTGGTATTAAATCAAAAGATAATATGTATTAGCAGATATAATACTTGGTCCTGGATATCAATGAAAATGTCATATTCGCAAAATAAAAAGCACGATATTGGCCGAACCTACAGCACTATCAAAGATGGTGAGAGAGCATTTCTCTAATTCCGTAAGTGATTCTACAACTAACGCAATCTTTCATCCCACAATTTAAATTTGAAACAAAAAGGTGAAAAGTGCTTTAACAACATTTGTTTTGAATATTCTCTCCAAGTTCCGTCTTTTTCAAACAAATGATTTTGGACATTCCTGCGCAAGGAATGTAAATTTTACACACTTGAAAATGCCCGGATTTTTGTGGCGCCAATAAAAATTACTAATGACACGTTATGTTATGTTACTCCCTATAACTAAATATGATCAATTTTTTTTAATTTGTTACGGCCAATTCGCCTGAATTTGTTTTAACTAAAATGTTTCAAATTTGTGTCATTTGGTGAGACATGTTCCCAAACCTGAATACCGAAAAGAACATGCTACTCGTAATTAAAAAATATCTGCGTAATCTTCAATAGATTGATATCGGAGATCATTAGAGTAATATCCTTGAAATGTTGTCAGTTGATTGAACCCGATGGACGGAAATCCCCCTCTCTACGCCACTCTACGCCACTGGTAAAGGAGAAGAACAAGTTCACAAGCAAGCGGTCTGATTGGTTGAAATTGCCGGGATGTAATCAAGGATCTTGGGTATAAAAGGTGGAATCAACAAAAGACTGGAGTATTCTGAAGCATCATGGCGTCTACTACACTTCTTGTATTGTGTTCCGTCGTTGTTCTTGTGTTTCTACAAAATGTGTCGGGAAGTAAATATATCCGTAAGTACAACTGTGTTTCAGCATTTTTAACCTGGCAATAATCTAGAGTAGTCCGGGGCAAAAGTCAATACTTTTTTCTAAAATGGTTAGTGTGGAGCCCCAATACATTTTTAATGGATAAAACCATATGTTGTATTTAAGAGTGCAATGTTTTGGGCATTACCCCTAATTTTCTCAACTATATTATTTATGTTATGATTATTATATTAAAGCAATTTTCACACAAAGAGTCCAGTATTTAAAGTGTAAGTGTAAGTAAAAGTGTTTTAAGTGCAAATATTTTATTTTTTAAGTGTTAAAAAAATAAATGAGCATTGGGATAATAATAATATAAATCTGAACAATACTATACTTTTCCCTGGCCGAGTCAACAAAATAATAAAGCGTCAAATTTATTCGTTTTTGCATAAAAACCACTGGCGTTACTTCAGGATTAGGAACCCAAAATTGCACACTTTTTTTCAGCATGATCAAATTAAGTAGTTGGCAGGGACTACTCTATGTAATTGTAAGTGGTAAAGTCACAATATCCTCTGATAAACATTCCCATAAAGACAACACTCTGTATCGTTAATCAAACCATCATTTCATAAAATTTAACAAGATATTTTTAAGGTGGCTGGGTCTATCGACCATTTTCAGATAGTTTTAATTTTGCTATTCACTCATTGATATAGCTATATGATATAGCTATATAGCATTGATAAAGAACTTGATTGGTTACAATGCAATTTAACATTTGTTTCGTCAATTAAGAAAACGTTACAATAAACCTTTATAATTATCACTCAAACAACAGACAGAATAAAAACAAATGTCTGTTATATTTGTCCTATACAAACAATTTTAAAAACATATCTTAGTCGGCTGTACTAAAAGGTAAACATTGGTGATAATATTTCCAAAATATCGCTATTACTTTCAATCTATTATTTAATTATTGAATTATTATTGAATTATAAAATATATTGAGCTATATAATAATAAAGCTATTATGTTCAATCATTAAAGTTATGAAAAATATGAAAAATAATTAATGATTGTTTAGTCGACCTTAGCAATATAAACACCAAATTTTTACGGCAATATTTGTGCCCAACCTCGTGGAAAACCTGAACATTTTCTATTTTTAAAGATTTTCCACAAGGTTGGGCACAAATATTGCCGTAAAAATTTGGTGTTTATATTGCTAACGTCGACTAAAATATTTACATCACTATAATTATTTTTCACATTTCACAACATACTTAAATGATTAAAAGTTATAGCGATGTTTTGGAAACATTATCACCAATGTCTACATTTCAGTACGGCCGACTCTTAATGTCCTTAAAGCTTAGGTCAGTCAAAGAATTAACCCCATAAAAATAAAAATAAAAAGTATTTTCGACAGCTGTTATCGCTGGCTAAACTTTATAAAACGAAATATTAATTTTGTTCCGATTTCGGGCAGTGGTGGAATAATATGCAAACAAGTTTATTACACTTTTAGTACACATTTCTGTTTTCCCTGGTTCCTCGAATCAAACCGAAATGAGAACACTAATACTATTTTTGCAATCCCGAATTAATTTTATGCTACGTGTTATAGCTTAATCTAGATTTAATATAAAAATGGCTCGATTACAAAAATATTGAACTATTTGACCTTTGTAGCCTATCTGTCATATTTAATACATCGAATAACCCTAATTAATACTAAAATCAGACCTGTCAAACTTGCTAAGCTAATGTCTGATAACAGAGAAAATACAGTTCTATGCTAAAACTAAAGATATGTTTGAGCTAACTATAAACGTTGTAGTTGTAGAACAGACTACGCAATAAGAGATCGTTGCGAAGTAAATTTAGTAAACTTTGTCAAGATACTCGTACAATAATATTTCTCCCAGTAACAGCTTCAGGCCCACAAACAACATGCAATTAAAATCAAAGTTTTGAGAGCAATTTGCAACGCTTCGCCGTTTAAATTATACGCATCATTTCTAGAGCCAAAAACAGGTTCTCTTGAACCACCATATTATTAATTACAAGATATCCTGACATAATATTGTAAGTTATAAAATTTATGGAATATTAAAAAAGTCAAGGTTCCAGTCATAACCATAAAAATAAGAAGAATAGTTATTAATAAAGAATATGAAGGGATGTGTGTTGTGAAAAATATCCGACCGAATCGGGGCTCGAACCCGGGACCTCTCACTTGCCGGGCGAGAGTTCTACCAACTGAGCTACCCGATAGCTCAATAGATCAATAGATATTGATCTGAAAGTTCGAATAAATTGTGAAGTTATTTATAAGTACTATGTTTATACAAATATTTCGTCTGACAGCAATGTCTACACTTTAATGAAATTAAGGTGGCTGTATATCACGTGACTTTTCAACCAAAAAGCTACACATTTTCAGTTGGAAGGGTTCAGTTCAGAAAATACTTCTCACTCATCAAATAAGTTAGGACACATCAGTTGGAACTAATCTACGCAGAAAAGAACTGCGAAAATAACATATTAGATGATTTTACTTCCTTGCACCTAAATATTCTCAAATCAAGACCTGAAGTTGAAGGAAATTCAACGAGTTGCCAAGAACAGCAAACATTACTCTAATAAAAAGGCATATATGCATCACAAACCTGACGCAATGTCAGAATGTATAACATGCGCTTATTCTTCGTCTTTCCAGTGAAATGTTGAGATAATAATTTTATCCACTTTTATGAATGTAAAGCCCCATTTACACGGTAAAATTTCCTGTAAAATCTTTTATAAAATCTTTTCGTAAAATCTTTTCGTAAAATCTTTTACAGAAATAGAACATGTTTTATATCATAAAAGGTTTTAACAACCCTTTTACAGAAGATTTTACGAAGATTTTACCATCAAATTGGCTTGTTTAAACGGTAAAATTTCTTTCACGAAAAGATTTTATAAAAGATTTTACATGAAATTTTACCGTGTAAATGGGGCTTAATGATAAAACGAACAGCACTTGGTTTTGACACGTTTCAAACGCGTAAGGATACACAAGATTTTTATTTTTTTTATTATTAAACCACTGCAAAAATAAATATTATTGACTGCAAATATTAATAAGATCCAGTATGCAGTGAATTTCCGTCATAAATCACCTTGGATTACTCAACATGAACAATGTAAGGTATGTACTCATAGGTAACTATTTCTTTTGATCGGAAGTAGAGACATAAAGTCACGTGATACACAGCCACCTTAAGTACACTTAAATTAATTAGGCGCAGTAATATATCTACAAACTATTGGAACTTACGTAGTATTAAACATACATCTTTGTTCCCAGGAAAATGCGTAGCTTATGAGAGCTACCGTTCAAAATGCAACTTTTCCATTTTTCGTTTTTTCTCTGTTAGAAGTGTAAAAACATGGATAACAACAAAGTTAACGCAGCCTGATACTTGAACTGGTAAATAACACAATAAACCACAATGATAAAATTAAGTATGTTAACACAGGATTTCGTATCATCTTCGTGCTTGTCAATAGAAAATCGCGTGCCATGTTGCATTTTGAATGTTAGCTCCTGATATTTTGTACATCAATTTTCAAGCAATAATTGAAGTCTATGAGGAAATAAACAACTCGAAAACAAGTGAATTGCGTAACCATCTACAAACCGCAGGATAGTATAATATTTAAAGATCATACAAACCACCAGATGACACATTCTCTCATGTTTTCCAAAACTTGAGATCAATCATTATTTCCATGTACTCTTCAGCTGTAATTGGCATTTAATTATTTAGATCATAAAATAAAATACACAACAAAATACGGTTATTAATTATTATATTCTGGCAAGTAAAATCAACAATTGAAATTTGAAAAAAGATTGATTCGATTCAATCCCTCGAAGTTATAACATTAATTTATTTGACAATCTATAATCAGTAGAGACACTTGAAAATGGTGTTCACGAAATCGTGAAAATTTTAAAAGTAGTTTTTTCCATCATTTCTGGGCATAGTTTTGCATACTGATAACAAATATGCAAGAACTAAATCGCGAAATATCGCGAATTTTTTTCATTTCACCACTATTTGAAAAAAATTGACTAAAACGCGAAATTGGCACCGAAATCCAGTGATTATAATAATAAAAAACACTTTATTTGAAAGAAAAACACAATCTTTTAAACTTATACATTTTAAATGAGTGGAAATTGTTTTGAGCTATGTCATTGTCCTGAGAGAATTGTAGAATTTAACCTACTCCCCCCCCCCCCCCCACTACTAGCCAGCTTTTGGGACAAGATACAAGATTGTCTGTGAGAAATTGGTATTTATTTTTAAAAATGTTGTGAACCTCTAGAACAGGGATATCCATTTTTCATGTGAAAAAATCAATTGATATCAGTGTCAATGATAGTTTCATCAAAATTTGGGAGTATGTGTAAATTTTAACAAAATAAAACGAAATTAACACCGAAATTTGACTTTATGCACCGCTTTTAAACCCAATATTAGCATCCAGTAATCACCGACATTCTGATTTTCAAAACACCATTTTCAAGTGTCCCTAATAATCAGACGTCACAGCTTTGGTGCATATCATCATACTGTGGCTGGGGGCGTCTCATGCTACTTTGGCATCAACTAGATATTATTTGGTATGTACCGTTCTGTAAATTTCCTCGTTTCGTGCCAAAATGTGTGGAAAATAAGCAAATATGAAGGCAATAGATTACTTGCCTAAAACACAAGGAAAACTAGGTTGACCAGCGAATACTTGCTCAGATTACAGTCTCGTTTTGTAAGCTTATCCAAGGTTTATTTAAACTTCTGAACTTGTATCTACATGAGGATCAATGTTAACCTAATGCATGTAGTTTCTTAAAATAATTAAAAGAAATTCGTCGAAGCTGAGAAAATATTCACTAAAACACATGCAATTGTTAGTAAAAAAAATGATTTGTCCCCCGGCATGTTATTTAATACCAGGGACAGCGGTTACCATAGCAACTAGATGTGATGGGCCTTATAAGAAAATATTATTTCAAGTTGAAACTTTAACCAAAATCTGGGTGAAATTTTGTGAAATTTCAGTGTTAATACGATTATTTTACCATAAAAATCGTATTTAACATCTAGAGGTCGGAGGTCATAGTGTATTTTCCAGTGCGTGGCATTATTCTAGTCTATAAGCTGTAATGGGTCGCTGTTAACGTGAAGATAAATTTCAAGAGACTTTGACGAACCGTGCGCTTCCCGTTCGCTTATCCCGACTAAAACAATATGGACACCTTATTCATTGTGAATGTCTCTGTTACAGCCAGCTACGTGACCGTATGTCGCACCACGGATCCGGACTACACGAGCTGCGTGCTGAAATCCGTCAAGTCACTGCAGACTCGTCTCGCCAAAGGTAACCAACACAGTGATGATTTCATCATTTCAGGCATGTCTCGGGGGGGCTGAGCTCCCCCCCCCCCCCCCCCCCCCCGAGAAGGTACTTAGCCCCCCCCCCTCCCAAGCCCAGAGACAAAACAATCCATAGAAACAAAATTCTAAAATTATGTTTTCATTAAAACGAAAAATAGGGAGCTCTTTGCTGTAATTTGAGAAGTTTAGCATCCCAGAATCGATTTTAAAATGTTTATATTCAAAAGGGAAGTCTCCTATAAATAAAATTTCCAAAGAGTGTGTTATTATGGTAGGGGAGACGTTGCTGAATACAGATATGTTATTAATTTTGTTGTGGGTTCAATGGTTCCCTCGGAATTGATTTACAAAGTTTGATATTTTTCTTCCAACTTTAAAACAGGAAAATTGATATTGACGTCATAACCTATGTTGCCATGGCAACAAAGCATATCTCCATGGTAACACATTGTTGTGGACTTAGAAATGACATCACAACCCAGATTCTCATTACATGCCGTTTTTTCCCGCCAAAATGTCCCATGACATTTGAAATTGATTTTTTTATGAATGAAAATGTTATATTTCTCAAGTGATAAGAGTGTTAGTGATTATTATTTATGTTGTTATTTACGAACTTACCTTAATAAAATTAGAGGAGACTTCCCTGGAGGTTTTTTTTTCTTCGATTTGTGTATTTTAAAGCCCCAGAATCACTTTTAACTAATTCTCCAACATCTCCAACGGCTGGTGTGTTGGATACCTCGGTTCTCGTTAGATCACCGAGGTTAAGCAACATTGAGCGCGGTCAGCGATTGGATGGGTGACCATTCGACTCTGCCTTGCCAGGTTGCTGCCGTTGGGCCAGAGAGCCTGGGGTGTTTGGGGGTTAGTGTGACGACCTCCCTCCACCTGTTATCAGTCTCTCGACGGCGCAAGTTGTGGAGGCTCGTGCTGTGAATAGGTCTGTTCGTTTTGCTTACTGCACTTTACTGCTCACTGCAAATCCGTTCGTTTTGCATCAAACTTGCTGTTACGTCACTGCGATTGTGTTCGATTTGACACTGACAGTAGCTGCGCAGTGACTGCTCTTACAGCTGGGTAGGGAGGTGATGTAAATGCAGTAACTTTGCAGTAGGCGGCAAAATGGCGGATGTTTGAAATGTAAAATGTGTTTCTTATGGATGGATAGTGAAAAAACGCCTAAGGAGGAGGGAAATGAGTATTTGTTTCAGAGTTTAGTTTAGTTATATGTTATGAAATGATACATATTTATATAAAAATGCATTGGGATTAGACAAGAATTCTATAAATGCAGAACATAACCTCACTTATTTTTACATTCTTCCCGCCAAATTCACAAACCTCCCAACCAATAGGAAAAGGCCAGCCTGCCATCCTGCTGCAAATACGTTCGTTTTGTGTTGGTACAGCAAGCTACTGCAAGAGTTACCAGGGCCTACTGTAAGCTGCTGCTACTGCAACTGCAGTAAGCAAAACGAACATACCTAGTGTTCCACCGTCCTTCGGAAGGGACGTTAAGCCGTTGGTCCCCTTGGTATCTTTCGTCAGGAGTAGGCTACATGCCGGTACCGGGTTTCCTCTCCTCCCTTCTCTATATTACATTCTCACTAGTGGAGCCTCGGCTCTGTTGAGAATTTGGAAATTATTAATATTAATTCTAAAAAACGCCCTGCGGGGCTAAGGCTGGGGGGCTTTGCCCAGTGTTGGGGAAGTTCCTTTTTAAAACGATCTTTTTAAAAGTTCAGTTCACGTCCAAATATATGAACTTTTTAAAAGTTCAAGTTCTTTATTTTAAGCATGTGTAGTAAAAGTTCACGTTCCTTAAAAAAACGAATATAAGTTCTTTTAAAAGTTCTTTTTCAAAAAAAATTAACGATAGGTATAATTAACTACGCATGAAATTTAAATGGAACTGAGAAGAAATAAGAGGGGCCCCTACTTCCCCTTCCACACCTGCCTCAAACTACCCTCGCCTTAGTAACCAATCCACGCTCAGAGTTAAAGAAACTTTGGAAATCTTCGGATCGGCTCGGACTTTATTCCGATTCGACTGCTTAGTGCTCATTAGGAAAAAGCGAACTTGATCGAAAAGTTCGTGGTTAAAACGAACGTTTGACGTTCACGTTCTTTGTATACAAAAAAGAACGCGTTCGCTCAAAAGTTCGCAAAAAAAGTAACGCGTTCCTAGGAACGCGTTCTTTTTAAAAGTTCCCTCCCCAACACTGGCTTTGCCCCCCAGACCCCCCCATCTGGGTGTCGCAATCCCCCCCCCCCCCCCCCCCCCCCCCCCCCATAATGAAAGTAGTTCCTACGCGGGACTGCGATTGGGTACACCCACCCCCCTCTCCAGATTAAATTTTGCACCCCAGTTTCTCAAGGCCCGGATTCACAAAGCTTTTCCCCGGGGATTTTAAAAGAAAACATTCTTTCACTTCTTATTATAGACATCAATGTGTGGTTAAATTATCAATTCCCCCGGGGGAAATGCTTTCTGATCTGGGCAATGGTGGTTAAATTGTTCTTCCTGGATCTGATGGTTCCTCATAGCCTGATTTGGTCGATTTCCACCAGGCACGCCTTTTTAATACTGGTTCTTGTGTCATTACCCGTGCCTAAGGCTATGGCCAAGAATCATCGATGGCATGTAACTCCATGAACAACAAAAACAAATTTGAGAATAAATACCAGTTAGAGAGACGCAGTCACCGCCAGTAGATGAAGGAATATGTAAGGATGTTTCTGCTCTTATATATTTATATGATGTACCTACCACACCACCAATTAGCTCTCTGAGCTTTGTGGGTTGTGTGATTTTGTGTATATCTACAATAAAATAAAGGAGTAAAAAAGCTTTTGTGATCTCTTTTTAAATATTTAATTTTCTAATGATTAATTAATATAAACTGAATTCTCAACCAAAATGTACATTCGTATTTGATATTCTCTCAGTCAAACCTAAGATATTTGTAATCCCGATAATGCCACCAAATGTAATTTTTGAAGTAAACTATTTTGTATGTATCGAAAATATAAAACAACACTCTTTGGAAACGACCCGAGCCACGGTTTTTTTCAGGACCACCAGTTCGCATAACGGAACAAGCCGTCACAGCCACTGTCTTGCAATACAACATTTGATCCTTGGTTCTGTTTCACACATTCCTGTTAATCAGTAATCTCGCCCCGTACCGTGTTGCAGGCATCCCCAAGATGCAGGTCCCGCCTCTGGAGCCGCTGCTGATCTCCGAGCTCGCGATGAGTCAGGACATCTTGTCGGCGGCCAAGTTCAAGCTAACAGCGACAGACGTCGTTGCTCATGGAGGCAGCAATTTCACCATCAACAACATGGAGTAAGACCTTTCAACTCAACTCCATGGTTGTTCAGAAATATTTGTTTACTAGAAAAACCAAATGAGCAAATTTTTTTACGAATCTCTGCTCTGGCCAGAAGTCGAAAGGCACCGAGTGTTCGCCACGAGTGAGAGAAATAAGCAACATTTGTGGTAATGATCTTCAACTGTTTCATTTCTCATTGGCCGTGACCTAGCAACCGATCAGATGTCAACAAATGTACTCAAAATATTTCGGAATCAGAACCAAGTCGCGCAAATTAATATTGTGATCAGATTCAGTGAAATTGTGAACACTTTATTATCAATATTTTGTAGGCGAATAAACATTAAATAAACTTGTTTAAATTTTAAGAAGTGATAATGCGTTATATGTGCAGCACGGCCTCCTTTATAAGTTCCGTTTCACTACACGTTTCCCGGCCTGTCCACCAACTGAAAATCAGAGGTTCCACGTTTTGGCACAGGCCAAGGGCGCTAGTTGACACCCTACGCCTTCCTTATGAAAATCCTACATGACCAACTGAAGACAACATAGTGTGCAGTGGTTGCTTTTGTCTTTGAAAGAGCTGTCAGTTTAAGAAAATGCAATAAGTAAGCCAATATAGTTCGTGAATTCAACATTAAATATGATTTTAATGCTTTTAAGTAATATTTTAAGCAATTAATAATATATTAGTTCTTGAAATATAACCTCAGCACCAGTTTCGTCTACATATTGAATGTGTTAAGTTAGGTGATTTTACGTACATTTTTTAACCTCACAATAAATTTCGTATATGTCACATTCAATATGTTGATGAAACTGGTGCTGAGGTTATATTTCAAGAACTAATATATTAATAATTGCTTAAAATATTACTTATAAAGCATTAAAATCATATTTAATGTTGAATTCACGAACTATATTGGCTTACTTATTGCATTTTCTTAACTGACAGCTCTTTCAAAGACAAAAGCAACCACTGCACACTATGTTGTCTTCAGTTGGTCATGTACTATTTTCATAAGGTAGGCGTAGGGTGTCAACTAGCGCCCTTGGCCTGTTTCAAAATGTGGAACCTCTGATTTTCAGTTGGTGGACAGGCCGGGAAACGTGTAGTGAAACGGAACTTATAAAGGAGGCCGTGATGTGCAGCAACATAATGTATAACTGCAGCGACTTGGACGCCTTGCCAAAGGTAAGCTTCCTTCCCACAGATTAGGTGGCTCTGTATATTGTACTTTTTGTAGCGCTATCTGTAGTCTAAACACGCTGCCTTAATTTTGTTATTACATTACAGATGTAGCATTTTAACAAATATAATGCCCAATACAAGTATCAGTGTCCAGTGAAGCCAAGACATACTCTACAGTACAGAATGTATACAGTATATACTCTAATGATTCACCGTTTAAATGTGAACTGTAAATATTAAACTTAGGCACACTAGCATCACTTTTTACTATTTTTATTGTTATTTGAGCGGTAACATTTTGATTGAGAGGTCACTATTATAGACTATAATTACCTACTATATTATACATCATTATATTAAATGAGGTATACTATATAATTTTTAGATAGATTTTTTTTGAAACAGTATCTAAAAATTATTATTATCTCACGATTCTGCTTTTAAGCTCAAGTTCAAGGTACCGTAACTTTCGTTCTATTTATTCAAACTTATTGAAAATGTTACACAAACGACCGACATAATATATTTTATTTTATATTTTTTAAATTTACGGAACAGGTTGGGTGAGTGGTAACGCTCTGAACTCGAATTCCGGAGGCCCGCGTTCTATTCCCGCGGTCGTCCTTCCTGACTGGGGATTTTTTGCGGAATTCCCTCAGTCGACAGGCAAATGCTGGGAAGGTACCCTACTAATGGGCCACGACCGCCTCCTTCCCACCTTCCATCCTTGCCTTCTCTTCACCATCATCTCCCAATCATCATCATAATCATTCATCCATCGCCATTGGCCTCGCTGCAGAACAGTGCGACGTTAAGCCATGGGTCTGGGTTAAGCCATGGGTCTGTACTGTCTCAAATAGCCTTACTTCGCTTAAACTGAAACGTAAAATAAATAGATTTGAGACAATAGTTTTGAACGGTGCTTCTGTTTCAGGAACCATCCAAGTGATAACGAATTGTGGTTCAGCATCGATGTTACTCTGCCCCGCCTCTTCGTCCAGGCCAAGTACTCCGTGGACGGCAACCTCCTCGTAGTGCCCGTCAAGAGCAAGGGTGTCTTCTCTCTGTCAGTCAGTGAGTCCAGAAGTGATTTGTTGACGGTTGACGAAATGATTTGAAATTTTAACCATGACCAGATAAAAGACAAACTTAGGGGTTATCCCTTGGTAAATTTTTAATTTTTTGCTTCGTTAATTAGTAATAATTAGTTGATTTTTGATGAAAAATTGTATATCATCTTGTGATGGGACGTTAAGAGGCAAACGGAAGCGAACGGGAATCGCACGGTTCATCAGAGCGTTTTTTTGAAATTTTGTCTTCCCACTTAATAATTTTAAAAAATAAGATAGTAACGACCCATTACAACGTTATAGACTAAATAATGCCGCAAACTGGAGTTCATTATGACCTCTCGTACGACCTCAAAGTGTTAAATACGATATTTTTAGTAAAATAATCGTATTTAACACTTTGGGGTCGTACTAGAGGTCATAAAGTACTCCAGTGTGTGGCATTATTTAGTCTTTTAGGCTGTAATGGGTCGTTACTATCTGATTTTTTAAAATTATTAAGTGGGAAGACAAAATTTCAAAAAACGCTCTGACGAACCGTGCGATTCCCGTTCTTAAGCCGTTGGCCCCCTTGGTATCTTTCGTCAGGAGTAGGCTATACATGTCGGTACCGGGTTTCCTCTCCACCCTTCTCTATATTACATTCTGACTAGTGGAGTCTGGCTCTGTTGAGAATATTGACTTAATAGTAATGTGAACATCCTATCAAAGTTACACCTACTTATGAAACAATGTATCTCTCAATTTTTTAAAACAACCGAGCGCTACCATCACCCTAAAAATATCGCCCTTGGATCCCAATGACAAAACTAATTAAAATCAAAACTTGTTTCAATTGGGTATAACATTATTTTTCGTCTAACGTCACAGGTGGGCTATGTGATCAGAATCCTTGCCTAAAACACTGGGAAAAGTAAACCAAGTGAACTTTCACTTAGTTGCAGCTGTTACTTAATTTTATCCAAAGTATATTTTCAAATATTCAATTATCATATTTGATTCATATAACGTCTAACGTAATTTAATTAATCTAAACAGAGGAAATATCTCCTAAATATAATATTATGTAAAAGTATTATTATGTAAAGTCACGGTGACAAGCTTCTCATCTCAGCAATCTCACCCTAGAAGGCCATGAATAACAATGATACATGGGCGTCTGCAGGATTCTTTTTGGTTTTTTGATACTTTGAAATCAATTTTGAGAAGTTATGAGCTGTATTTTGTAGAAATAATCAATATTTTTTAAACTTTACTTTTTTGTATGGTGGAGGGCATGCCCCCACCTTAACCGCAGGGCATTTTGTTTTGGCTTTTTGACACATTGAAATGTTTTTTTTAGTTGTTTGCTTACTAAGGCCCGGAATAACCAAAGTTAAATTGTGCTGGATTAACTAACTTTTGGATTAAATTCAATTGTTTCACTCATTTTGAGGTATCTGATTGGCTGGCCACCAATTTAGTCCAATATTTAGTTAATCCGGCTCAGATTAACTTTGGTTATACCGGCCCTAAATGAAAGTATATACTTAAGGGGGTTTCACGGTTACGGCATAGGAATGAGAATTTGCTGTAATTCACACCAAAGATTAATGAAACCATATTACATACAACTAGCAAAAAATATTTGCCCCTTACGGTATGAAATAATTAGATATTCTTGATTGAAGATCATCTTTTCCCCCATAAGATAACACAGGGAAACATGAAATCGTCCCGGAAAATTGGTCTTAAATTGCTCCTAAAACCGCAAGAGGAATGACAAATTATTGAAAATAGTCTCAAATGGAAGATAATAATTTTTAGAATAAGACTGCCGTTTGAAAATATGGGGTCACGGGCCAAATAAGAAAGAAAATGTGTACAATGTGTGAAATTTACCATAAATCTGGCAACATTGCACTACAAATATGAATTATTTTGGGATAGTTTAATTGGAACTTCAATTAAAAACATATAATTGGAGCACACGGTAAGATATAATTGTTTTATGCTGTTGTTTGAGGTATTATTTCATCAGAGATTTGTATGAATTACGGCGAATTCTAAGCACCATGGCTGGAGCAGTGGGACCACTTTAAAACACCACACAAAATTTATGTTTTCCTGACATCCAGGGGGGGGCAAGTGCCCCCCTTGCCCCCACCCCTGTGGACGCCCATGCAATGAGATGAATCGCTTCTCACTGCGCCAAGATTGCCATTTTATGTGATCGCACACCCTGGTCACATTTCAATATGCAACCCAAGGGCGTATTCAAGGGGGGGCGACCCCCTCCCCCCGAAATCAAGGTTTCATCTAAAAATAAAAAGCACACTAAAAATAATATGTGAAAAAAACACTTAAAAATAGACAGATCATGTCAAAAACGTTCCAAAATGGTTAGAATTGAGTTAAATTACCAAAAATTTCCGGGGCTATGCGCTCCGGACTTGCATATCCTAGTTAGTTCAATAAATTTACCTATTAATAAAGGCCTCATAGACCAATTTTTGAATATTTTGAAATGTACAATTCCCCAAAAGAGCTATACACTACGATTCAAAATGCACCTAAACGTTTGGCCTTGATCCAAAATTGCTCGGGGGCTGCGCCCCCGAACTCCCTGTTTTAACTATGTTTTTTCAAAATATTAGTAATGTCCCCCCCCCCCCCGAAATTTCATCCTAGATACGCCCTTGATGCAACCATTGCTTATAGCCACCAGGGAGATGATACTTTTAAGAATGTGTCACTGATGATCTCTTCCACGTGTGTTGCAACTAGCCAACGTGAACGCCAAAGTGAGGATGACGCTGAAGACGTTTGAGAAGAACGGAGTCACCTACTTGAGGACTGACGAGATCGACTCCAAGGTCCGCATCTTGGGAGACTTGAAGCTGGATGTGAAGGCGCATGAGGAGGAGTTCCTTGGAATGAGTGAGTCACATGGAATATACTTCGGCTCGGTTGTACACCCGACAATTCATAAAACGTTATTTGAAAGAAATGGATTGTCTGAAAAAAATGTGATGGCATCATCTGATGAAGTCTATACTTACTCATCATCTACCTCTAGTAGGTGAGCTCTGATTTCATTGATAATAACAAGGATTGATTGTCAATGAACCTGACCAGCAGCCAATCTGTTTCGTTCAAATACCGTTTTATGAATATTCGAGTGTACATGTTCCGATAAAGTAAGGTACATTTCATTTTTGCCTGCGATTCTGTAACTGCCAACGCGGTAGGAAATCCGCTAGCAATGATATTTTGCCACACACAAGCTTTAGTATACAGATTGCTATTCCGCCAGCATAGAAATAGTAATTGTAGAAATTGTTGTAATTGTAGACCCTTGGTAAGCGAACGGGAAACACTGTTATTTTAAAATATTTTTTTACATTTTAATTCTGTCTTAAAGCTGGGTTCCCATACTTCGCTTTCGTTTCGCATTCGGTTCGCTTTCGCAAAATGGCTACCTTTTAACACAGAAAATCGTCCATGTTTAATTTCGTCTCCGAAATGCAAAAATGTTGGACCAACTTCAACTTCGACGAAACCGAAACACGCGAAATCCGGAAGTGATGCGATGTATCGAATCTCCATTTCCGGTCGACCTCGAGCTTATATTCGATATTCGATTAATGAACATATGTTTTGACGTTTTGACGTTTCAACTTTCAAGTTTCACTTTTTCCGCATTTTCTTGCCGTTCTTGCTTATTATCTGATTATTATCCGTCATTTTGTTTTTAACTATTGGCAGAATACTATTTATGTTTCGCGTATCCATGGATACGCGAAACAGAAATTATGGAAACGACTATAAACTTCGCGACGCGAAAGCGAACCGAATGCGAAACGAAAGCAAAGTATGGGAACCCAGCTTTAAGCTGGGTTCCCATACTTCGCATCGAATTCGCTTCCGGTTCGCTTCGCTTTCGCAAAATGGCTACCTTTTAACAAAGGAAATCGTCCATGTTTACATTCCCATGTTCGCGTGTTTCGGTTTCGTTTCGGTTTCGTCAAAGTTAAAATAGACTCAACTTTAACGAAACCGAAACACGCGAACATGCGATTGTAAACATGGACGATTTACTTTGTTAAAAGGTAGCCATTTTGTGAAATACAGATTTAAACAAAAATCGGATAGTAGCGACCCATTACAATACTAAACAATGGCACTAGCACACACCGGAGTACTTTCCGACACCTGTTACAACCTCAAAGTGTTAAATACGATTATTTTACCATAACTATCGTTTAAAACTTTATGGTTTAAACGATTATTTTACCATTATCGTATTCACACATTGATGTCAAAAGTAATTGTGTACTCCAGTGTGTGGCATGATTTAGTCAATTTTGCTGGAATGAGGCGCTAGTATATGATTCTTTTGAAAATCTGCTATTGTGAAGACAAACTAAAAAAAACGCTTTGAAGAACCGTGCGATTCCCATTATCTTATGTTGGTCTCTTATGGCTGCCCTGCTGCCAAACAGTTCTAGAATCGGGCCCCAGGGAACGACCGTCTCCTTCCTACTGTCGATCTTTATACACTCTTCATCTCCCACCAATCATTTCATGTGTCGACGAGTGTACAGACGGCTGTGGTCGCCAATCTATTCGCTGAATAGTGCGAAACCAGTAAAATAATTCATAGTTTGCACGTGACATTATCTCATTGTTGAGCGGCCATCTTGGTGTAACATGCCAGAACTGCTGCCAATCTGTTTTTCAGTATTTTTTTTATAGTAAATGGTTACCTGTGCAATTGTATAGGCTGCAGAAGAAGTTCTTATAGCAGGTATAAAACAACTCATTTACAAACAATCTTCGCCCATCCTATAATAATTAGTTTAAATCGACTTGACAACTGTACACCAAAAATGTCGAAAATATACATTTTTTTACATTGTTGACAACTTGATGTAAAACAAACTTGAAGTTCGTGCAAACTTTTAAACCAAATCTCTTTGCTTCAGCCGACACCAGCATGATATTCTTCAACCAGAACCGAGAGGCTATCCTGGAGATGCTGTATCCCCTGATCAGCGGAGGTTGCAGTGACATGCTGCGTTACTTCACCGACAAGATCGGAGTGCATGTCCCCAAGGATGAGCTGCTGCCCAAGTAGTCGGCGTGCGGCCAGATATGTCTCGTTCAGGTGTATTTTAACACACGGCACATCAAATTATATTAGTAATATTTACTTGCGATCATTAATTATCTTTAATTATAATATCACGATGTCTGTGTGAATAACGTAAAATTTCACCAACTAACACTGATTAAAATGAATCTAACGAATGTATTGATTATTATTTGCAATTGCGTATTATCCTTTCCATGTCCCCCCCCCCCCCCCAAAATATATAATTTCGTGGCCTCAGAGGTAGAAGGGCGGAAGTCAATTTCATTTATTCTTGATGTGAACTCAGAAACCCGTAATTCTGCCTTCATCTTATCATTTTGTAAAGCCCGATTTACAAAGCCACATTTTATTGAACAACTTCTACAGAAATAGTGTCGTGTAAATGCAACATTGTGTGAAAAAAACTTTGTCAAAGACTGTGTCACAGAATTTGTTCAATATTTTTTTTGTCTGGGGCTTAACGTCGCACTGTTCTGCAGCGAGGCTAAAGGCGACGGAAGAATGATTATGACGATAATGAGTATTGGTAAGGATGGAAGGTGGGAAGGAGGCGGCCGTGGCCTATTAGTAGGGTACCTTCCCATTGCCTGCCGACTGAGGGAATATTACGAAAAAAACCCGCAGTCAGGAAGGACGGCCGCGGGAATCGAACCCGGGCCTCCGGAATACAAGTTCAGAGCGTTACCACTCAGCCAACCTGTTCCGTGTTGTTCAATAAATGTGGCCGTGTAAATCGGGCTTTAGAGACTACTTCATTCCAAAAGTGTAACGCACAATCGATACAATGGACTTTCGCCCTTCTAGCTCTGAGGTACAGAAATACTTCTAATTGTTTTAGTTCCAGTCAATGCATTGTAATATGAATACTTTTGAAATATGCATTGACAAAGATCAGTTTCTGTAATTAAAAAGTGTCCTATTCATTATTATTATTATTATTTATTTGCAAAACAACTACTCTTACATAGTGTTTTGCTGGTAGTGGGATTAGGGCATGCCCCGTAACACAAGTGCCCCACTACCAGCTATATAAAATAATAAACAATAAACAAAGAATAATTAAGAATAGGTAAATCAAACAATCATGAAATAAATGAAATAAGCAACAATACATTAATTTATGCAAGGCAAAATCAAATCCGCTTTTGTTGTATAGAGACGTCGCAGCAACGCTTTGAAGTAGTTCATATTTTTCTCAGCAATGAGTTCTATCGGCAGGTTGTTGAAGGAAATTGGCGTTCGGTAGTAGAACCCATTCTGATACTGCGATGTTCTGGCAAACGGGGGCTTCACCATTCCTATCAGATTTGTTCGTGTTGCTGTCTGATTTACGCTAATGCGATGAAATGGATCCAAATCGACGAAGTCTAAAAGCAACTTTTTTAGGAATATGTTATCCACTTCTTCGTACAGATGTTCCAGTGCGATTAAGTTAGCCAACTTCCGCCGTTCTCCGCTGCTGAGGTCTCTCCTACCTGTGATAAACCTTGTCGCTCTATTTTGAATCCGCTCCAACTTGACTATATTGCTGCGACTTGTTGGATGCCAGGCTGGAGTACCGTAGGTCAATATAGGTCTAACAAGGCCAAGATAAATTGTTCTCTTCACTTTTGGTCTCGCTCCATTCAGAGTTCTACAAACAAAACCAAGCGCTTTAGCGGACTTATTCCTGACAATCTCAGTCTGGACATTCCATTTGAGATCACTGGTAACTGTTACTCCGAGAATCCGCATTGAGCTGGTTTTTACAATTTGATTGAGCGAGCGTAGCGAGCGTCACCACGGTACTCTTGTGGCACTTTCTCTGTGTGTTTTTTTGTTGTTTTTTTTGCCTGCACTGCCCAGGTCAAACCGCACAATCAATCGATCTGAAATTTTGTACACATACTAACGTAATCTATGCGATCCCTGGGATCTTTTCTGAACGAGATCCTGTGATTGGTTCAAATTTTATAAAAATTATCTTTCGATTGGTTGGTTCGATCAATTTGAAATTTAGCAAAGTTATTGCAACCAACATTGTACCCAATCAAAAAATAATTCAGCCAAATCCTCCAATTGGTTCAAATTTGAAACCATTTTTCCTGTGATTTTTGAAATTTAAACTGGAACCGATTGACCGACCAACTAAAAACTTCGCATGGTCATTGGTACCAACATTTAAGGTATTTTTGCCAATTTTCACTCTAATCTGTCGTTATTTTCAAAAGTTTTTCTCATTTTAGGGACATTTTGCGTGTTGGCTGTCAAATTCACGGCGACTTCGAATCTACAAGGCAAGGTAGTTAGAGCAGAAAGTTTTAAACGATATGAAACTAATAATGACCGTTCAACAGATTGATCTGATATTGTGTCCACAGTAATATCATATCATATGGGTGGTCCCAGGTATATTTTTTGAACGAAATCCTGTGATTTTTAAAATTAACAAGGAACCGTTCAATCATAAAGGTTTAATCGATCAACTTAAAACTAAGCAAGGATTGGCACCAATATTTTTCATTTGTATACTTAATTTAAAACGGCCTATAGCCACACCACCATTTGACCTATCAAATGGTCTTCGATTAATCTGATCAATCAAACTCATATTTTGCATGGTCGTTCAGACCAATATTGTCTCTTATTTTACAAATTTTCAGCCCTACCAGTCAAGAACATAGATGCACTTATTGACAGTTTTAATAACTGTCAGAAATGACATTTCAAAACAGAAATTCCACTGCATTCTGGGTTGCTCTATGTAGCAAAGCAAAGTTTATAGATGGCTATTCTCAATATCAAGTAAGACAGATTCTTTTCTTAGTTGATCATATTGCAATACATAATGTAGTTAAAATGTAATGTAGGTATTTCATATACATAGGTATAGGTATACCTTATCTAAAATAATTTATTTTACGATATGGATTGTGTTTCACAGTTATGAAAACGACGTTTTGACTAGATAACATCATATTTTACACATTTCCAGCACAATCGGTCAAGAATTTACAGACTTATTGCTGTTTTAAGTGTTTGAATATCTGTCCAAAGAGATTGATGGAAAAATATCAGTACAATAATCTGTTATTTAATTGATCCAGAGTGTTTATGAAAAGTTGCAAGGAAAATTGGTAATAAATAATGTATAGTAAGTTATCTTTGATTGAATGGATCGTGCTATGATTGGCGATGTCGTGCGTGTCGGTGCTCGCTCATCAACGCGTTGCACCGAGCGTTTTCCTAGTTATTGTTAATATAATATTCAAAGCTCTGAGATCTCTTAGCCCTCGTGATGGTAATCTGTTGACATTTTTTCTGATTCAATGGAAGATGATTTGTATTGCACCAATTCTCAATGTTACGTAAGTCTGTCTGCAGACTTCCATGGTCTTCAGGAGATTTAATGTTTCTGTAGATAGTGCAATCATCGGCGTATTGACACATTGTCGAATCAACGGTCTGGGGCAAATCCAACATGAACACATTGAAGAGCAATGGTCCAAGTACCGATCCCTGTGGTACTCCCGATCTGACAGCCTGTTCACTGGAATGAACGCCATTAAACACGACGCGCATCTCTCTGCCCAAAAGAAAACTAGTCAACCATTTCATTAGATCACCAGAAACACTGTAGGCAACAAGTTTTTCCAGCAACCGGTCATGCTGTATTCGGTCAAATGCTTTGGCCCAATCAAGTGTTATGACGTCCACTCGTGCCCCAGGAACTTCATCCAATGCATGCTGCCAGTCGTCAATCGCCCCTGTCAGCAACGTCACACATGATCTTCGAGGCAGGAAGCCATGTTGGTGAGGACCGATTACTTCAATGTCCTGTAAGTGGTGCAACAGCTCCCAGGACACCACTCGTTCCATTACCTTCCCCACCACAGATGTTAAAGAAATAGGCCGGTAATTTGATACATTATTTCTGTTTCCTGATTTAAAGATTGGTACGACGTTAGCTTTCTTCCATATACATGGAATTTCTCCTACTCTTATAGAAATCGTGAACAATTTACTTAGAGAAGGCGCCAATTCTTTTGAACACGAATGCAAAATTCTTGCGGGTATACAATCTGGACCTGTTGCACTATCTGGTTTCATTTTCCTTAGAGCTCTTAGAACGATGGTTGGAGTAAATGAGACGGATTGCAGTTCATTGGAGTGATCTGGTTTTGGAAGAGAAGGAAGCTGGCCAACAGTTGCATTTCTGGCGTTCGCACAATCATGCAATGATATGCTTATAGAACCATTGACGGTAACAGATCTATTTCTTAGGAGGGGGTGGGGGGGGGGGAGGATTCGTCCCAAAAAGCATGTTCCAACTCCTAGTAGGTCATAACGATAGTAAAATTGTGGACTGATTCGGAAGCCGACAGACTAACTCTTTAAATAATAAAAAATGCACACATAAAAATGCCGCACAGCGAATTGTTTGGTTTTCGGCTACATTAGAACGGGTTAAAAATGATTTTACAGGTACAATATTTTTTAAAAAGAACAAATATGTGATTAATTTATAAAAAGAAAATCACGCATAAAAATGCGGTGCAGTGATTTTTTTGGTTTTCGGCTAGGAATGTCGGGTTTTTATAACTGCTCCTTTGTTGATGCATTTTGCTTCGGCTCTTTATAAGATTTGTATTGTAGAGCATAATAACTTTCGAATGCGCATGCAATACGAAGGCTCGATTATCAACGCGTTACACAGAGCGTTTTCCTAGTGTAAAACCATTTTAACCCCGTCGGGGTTTTCAAAAATACCATGTTCAACAACTTATCAAGAGACAACATAGTTAACACTACCTACTCAGATGTGTGCAAAGTTGCAGGCCGATATGTTGATTGGTTTGTCCATGGACACGCTGGCAAAAACAAACCTTGAAAATGCATGGACGACCACAGCTTCTCTCACTTTCTCAATTGTTTTTTATCAACACGATTATCATATTTATACTGATTTATTTTGAATAAACACTAACAACACTTTTATTATGTTTCAAATTCATAAACACATATTGAATTTTAGTGAAAATTCGCGTGAAATAACTTTTAAAACACTTTCTGACAGTTCTTTGTTTGTTTACACATGGCCATCTTGGATAATGGCCTGGTGGATGTCAGTCCGCGGAACCAAGCTGAACATGCAGTCAGCGACCAGTCATGTAGGAGGCAGTGAAATCGGACCGCCGAGAGTCAATGAGTGGATGAACGAATTATTTGTTGGGAGTCGTTATTTGAGTTGGCAGCATAATTGAGAAACCGCAGGTTTTCCATTCACCAGAAGACATGCTTTAACCATTTGTCTGCCTGTGCCATGCCATATTACCTTCTTACCTCTATGATATTACCCTTGATGTCAGCTTCACACGTAGTAATAGTTTACGTTAGATGTTTGAGCCTGAAAATTGTAAGAACTTTTTCTACTATCCAATATATTAAATACGGTTAAACGTTTTCATGACGAAGTTGTATTCTACCTCTGTTTAGTATTTGGTAAAATTCTTACCGGTGGAACGCAATTTATATTGAGTGAGTGGGGGGGGGGGGGGGGGGGACTGCTCCTTTTTTGGCACTACCAATGTTAAAGTACATAGGACAATATTTAAACTTCAACTGTGAATATTTAATAATTAAGTTCAGGTACCCCATCAATTTTTCGATATTTTTGAAGGCGACGCAAAAACGAACGAACGAAAGAAACGAACGCAAACGCAAAAAAACGAACGAATTTAAAGTTTCAAACCTATTAATTTATTTGTAATGTAGGTAATGTATACCAAAATCAATGAAACCTGTCTTTCTAGTATAACGCCATTTCCTCTTACAGAATTATATATAGCCTAGAGGTAAATTGTTGATTGCAGACGTTCCATTAACAGCGCCAAATCAGCTCAATTTATTGCTGTGCAGTGTTGCCATTATTTACTAAGAAACGCTCTGTGTAACGCGTTGATGAGCGAGCACCGACACGCGCGACATCGCCAATCGAGCACGATCCATTCAATCAAAGAAAACTTACCAATTTATAACCAATTTACTTGCCACTTTTCAAAACACTCTGGAACAATTAAACAGACTATCAATACCATGAAATTGATACTTTTCCATCAATCTCTTTGGACAGATATTCAAAACACTTAGCGAAAAAACTGATTGGGCTGAAAATGTGTAAAATATGATAATTGCATCTAGTCGAAACGTTGTTTTCAATATCTGTGAAACAGGATCCATATCCAGAAATAAGTATTTTAGATACCGAATACCCAACATCTATACAATACTTCTATTACCTATGTATTCCATACATTACATATTGCATACAAACATTATGTATTTGCAATTATTATGATCACTCAATCAACATAAAGCGGATACTGCCATCTATCCTATGATGGAAACAACACGTTAAAGCTTAATCTCAAGTATATTCTCGATACATTTTATATCTCTCTCCATTTGCACGTCACGGGTAGGTAAATACTGATTTCATTATCAGACTCTCGAGATTGTAACACAGATGTCAAGTTGATGCCAATGATCAAGAATGTGGTGCATTCAAGTGCATTAGAATGACCTTGGCCATCAGAGAAGAGAGAAATTCATTTATTATAAAACAAATGACAGCTGTCCAATACAAGGATGACCACTAGGATCCCACCCCTTCTAGGGGAAAATGTTGGCATTTTGTTGTTACTACGCCTGAACCTTATAAAATCACTGGGCCATGGCGGCCAAGGTTAGTAGATTCGTTATCAAGGAGCCTTGTCGTGTATCGCAGTGTGTCAATACCTATACACCTTGCTTTCCACACCGCTCCCCGGTGGTACGCAGCTGGTACAGAGGGTCAGGAGTTGTTACTAACAGGGGTAAACACAAGTTGAAAGAAGAAATATTGTTTTAATATTTTTTTATAAATCGTCTACACCAACGTATTGTATAAAAATATATTGTTTTTGCTTCGTCCTCACAGGTTGTATTTGCGTTTTGAGTTATTTTACTCTCGACAATCACAAGTCTGGGCGTGAGCAGTTTCTGAGCTTGTGATGAATAACGCAAATCGCAGAAACGGTCTATGTGAACGCAGCTTAGTACAATTATTATATTATAAAATACTAAACCTACCTAATTTAGATGGTTTGTGTTAACGTGCGATTTGATAAGCTGTAGTAGGGAAATATATTTAATGATTATTATTAATGATAATTTACCGACAATATTTACTTTTATTCAATGATACACATAATGAATGAAGGTACTCGATATTAAAATATGCCTCAATCCCAAGGGCCCTTATCTAATATCACAAATTGATAATATACGGTTACAGTAAATACCAATATATAGGACCAATAATATTACGGGACTTGCATTGGACTAGCAGAACAATGCAAAACATAAATGGAGAACAATGACTGATGTAGTAACAAAATAAATAAATAGTTATTTTATACCTAACTTAGATAATTAATTTGTAAGTATTATCATTACCAAAATCAAATTGTATGAAGTGTAGGTACAGGGAAAGACCGCTATACGTAAGTCCCATTCGGAAGAAATTGAGATACACGAAGTATTGTTGAAACTTGTATCTATCTTCCATACAAATCGATTTTCAATTGCGTTTTTCATGACTTTGTGACAATATTTAACAAACCGAGGGTATATTCTGAAAGCTCATAAAAATCCCTGCAAGATTACACCTTAAAAATCATTTTATTTTTAATTGACATAGGCTATAGCGTTCTTTCTCTGTACTCCTCGTATGAATAACAAAGAAAATTTTATATGCAATACGATTTTTTTTATCCCGAGTCAAGGCCGATGCACAATTGACGCAGACGGACGACGCGGCCGGACGACGGAGACGGATACGATGTTTCGATAGGACGTCTGCGTTCAGCCCGCGTCCAAGTTGTGAATAGCAGAGTGAATTTGTCATACCTAAACATCGTATCCGTCTCCGTCGTCCGTCCGCGTCGTCCGTCTGCGTCAATTGTGCATCGGCCTTCAGGCTACCGATATGTAATGTCCGTCAATTTCGATATTGACTCTAGTGGTGAGAGAGCTGCATTTCCTGTTTAACTCTAGTGTTCCCTGTCTGGATCATGAATACGGATTCAAGTAAGAGAACAGCTCCTGTCTCTTGGCCGAATGTCTCCAAGTACACGCCACATCAACAGGTCTCTCGCCGCGGTTGTTGATCGCTTGAGGATCCGCTCCGAGACTGTGCAAGTACTTGACGGCGTCGATCTGACCCCACTCGGACGCAATGTGCAAGGGCGATGACCCCCACGTCCTGTCCCGGAGAGAGAGGTCAACGCCAAGGGAATGTAAGTACTCGATGACGTCAACGTTCCCGAACTCACAGCCCATGAAGAGCAACGACTTGTAATCTGATTTTGTTAATTTCAGTTCAGATTCTCGGTCTATAAGGTAACGCACAACGTCCTCCGCTCCACTTCGAGTGGCCAGGTGAAGTAGAGATTCTCCTTCCTTGAAGAGATAGAATCCAGTCCGTTCTGACAACTTCAATCCACGTTCCAGCAGGATTTTAATGTCCTCTAACCTATTTTCTTCCACTGCTTTCATCAAAAGGTTCGTGCCTTTAGATTTTCCACTCTTCTTTTCATCGTTGTACGATTGTCGCTTTGCAAACACGTAACTCCCACTTCTTGCATCCTTTCTGTTGTTCTTCACTACACCATTTTGTTCCCCGTGTGGAACATATGCAAAACTGTTGGGAAGTTGTTCAGTGGGTTCGATGTACACATGATTCTGTACTTGTTCATCTTGTCGACCATGCTCATGTTGTTCATATGGACTTGTTTCAACTTGATATTTTCTTTCTGCTCGATCCATGGAATGAATTTCTTGGCCCTGATGCCGAAGTGTTATATTTTGTAGCTGAGAAAAGTACTCGTCAACATCCAACGACCCGGCCTTCAAAGCTCTCCAAAGTGGAGTGTCGACATCCGACTTCACAGCATGAAGATCTGCGCCGTGACTCAGAAGACACTTGGTCAGAGGTACATTCGCTGTCCTGAAGGCCAAAGCAAGAGGAGAGTATCCATGCTTGTCGCATGCTTTGACCGCAGCGCCGTTCTGAATGAGGAACTCCGCGGCATGCACGGAAGCCGCGTAGTGCAAGGGTCGAGAGTCGTTGTCGTCGACCACATCGCAAGACGCGTTTCTCTCGCTCAAGAAGCGCATCACGTCGACGTGGCCGCCCTCAGCACTTCTGTGCATCGGACTCACATTGTTGCGTCCGAGGCAGTTGGAAATGTCCAGCTGACGCTCCTCGACGAGATACCTCACAACACCCAGGTCTCCATGACGACAGGATTCCAGCATCAACAGAACGGGACTTGAACTCGGAGCTGTCAAGAACTTAATAAGCTCATTGAATACTTCCTTCTTTACAATTTTCTCTGCTTCTTCCAAGTCCTTTTCCTTGCCTCCAACACTCAGTAAAACACTCGCCAACGACCATGAACCAACCCTTGCGGCGTACTGTAACGGCCGCCATTCCAAGAGTTTGTCTTGCACATTGATGGACGAGGCAAGTGTCTGCACAATGTGTTGTTTGATGTTTGCCGAGGCGGGGTTGTTGTCTGCACTGTAAGCTGCGAGGAGGTGCAGCGGCGTTCTTCTTCCGGCATCCGCTCGTTTCACATTTGATCGTAAGTTTTGACGAGACATTGAAAGTAAATCGAAAGCTTCCTTGTAGTCGCGATTCATAATAGCTTCACGAACTTCGCAGTCTTCAGATAGTTTAAGATCGAGAAATGTTCTGACTACCTGAAATCTGGGCTCAAAGATCGTATGTTGAATGAAATTTCTTGATGTTTTGAAATTTTCTGCAATCCAAAGAGCTGTAAAATATTCAGCAAACGTGCGATGAATGAAGTAAGGTTTCTGGTCGACAACCTTGTCGATGATTCCTGCTTTTTCAATACCCTGATCCATAACATGTTTACGCAAGACGTTCTCCGACACTACTTCCGACAACTCCTCAGACGAAAGCAACACACTTAACCCGGCATGCATGTGGGTTTCCAAAATGTGTCGCTTTAGTACTTTCTTGTCAGTTTTGATCGCAGCATTTGTTTTATCGTCTTTCCTTTTTTCCTCGGAATAAATTCTCAACTTTTTCTTTACAAAACTTTCGAACAACTTATATATGTTTATTCTTTTCGGCAGCTGTTGCAGTGAACCGGTTTTCAGATACTGGTCGAGATATGTATCGAAATACTCCGCCAACATGCGAGTCTGTTGAGGAATTGCTGAAGTCGGGTCACCTCCTTTGAATCCACGGAGATAAAGGTCCATCATTTTATTTACAAAGACATGCAGTGGCACAGTGGCGTTAACAAGTTTGTCTTTCCAAAACAGTTTAAAGAAGCATAATTGATCTTCACGTGAGAACGATAACAGAGCTAAGGATCGTACATTCATGGAAACCTCCAAACTTTCTTTTGCAACGTTGCGAGATGTTACCCATAATGTCTGAATCTTAGTTTCTAGAAGATGTTTCAGAAGAGAGCAAACAACGTCCTTGTAGAAAGGACAGACTTCGTCAACGCTGTCTACGAAAACAGTAATCTTCCCGGAGTCCAGCAAACGATTCTTGAATATAATTTCTTCAACAGCAGAGGCGGAAGGAGTAGTGAAGGCAAAACGAGTTAGGAATTCAATTGCCGTAGAAGTCTTGATATTGTCTTCATTCAACTTCGACAGATAATCTGTACAGTCGTTCAAGTTGACCCTTACGATCCAAATTGATGGATCAGCGAGCTTAGCAGCTTGTGCCAGATATGTGACCAGAGTGGTCTTGCCCATGCCCGGCTCAGCGATCAGAACAACAACCCGGTCTGGCACATCAGCCAGTGATGCAATTGGAACTCTCTTGTTGTCGCGTATCAGAGTTCGGGGAAGGAAATGATCGGTCAACTTTTCCAGGTCTTTACCAACTTTGATATCTGAATTCATGACCATTACCAATCCTTTGCCTTGTAATTGCTGACTGATTTCAGTTGGATCGTCACCGACCAATGAGCTCAAAGGCAGCCTGTGTCCCTGAAATGTAACTGGCCGCTTCAACAACTCATTTTGTGAATCAGAAGACAGATCACTCCACTGGCACACAGCTTTATATTGAAAACATTTCGGATGTAATGCTCTTGCCAAGCTGTGTTTCTTATTCGAGATTATGATAACTGCTAGATGACCTTGCAACCTCATGGCGTTCAACATCGGAGTTGCTATGGCATCCTTCTCTTCCTCTGATAATGCTTGATCGCAATCAATAACGAGACCTTGACACAAGCTGTTCTGCCAAACCCCCATCATGTCTTCCTTTCTCTTCAACAGCTCCTTCGTACCGGTGAAGATGATGTTCTTGGTCTGGTTTTGAATCATCGCATGATATACCTGAGAAGTCATCAGAGAGCGTGTTCCTTCTTCCACAGCCACATTAACTCTAGGACTTTCTTTGAGAGTCATGAAAAGTCGTCCGTTTTTTAGGGACTTAAACTTTATTACGCCTTTCTCAATTTCAAGAACCTTTGGGAGTGACAACTGAGCTATTCTGGAGGACATGATCGAAGTCCAAACATCAGACTCTTCCGTGAGCCACGAGCAGCTGGGTTCCTTATCATTCCACCAATCATACACATAGTCAAGCAAGAGGGTTTTCAATGAAAGAATATGGGAATCGTCCGAAACGTGGCAAGCTTTTTTGATTTCCTGAGATATCAAAGAATCTAGATGTGCTTCTTTGGTTTGATTTGTAAAAAGATAAAATTTCTCGAAGAACTTTCCGTACGTTGAGGTATCTTGAACCAATGACAAGTCTTTATCGTTCAATGTGGATTTGAGTTTATCTCTGGATGGGTCGTTGATTAGTTTGGTTCTTTTTGATTCCAGTTCTTTATTTTCATCTGCAATCTGGAAGTTGGATAATGAGTTTTTGATCGTATCAACCACTTTGTCGGAGGAGTAATGTGCAATTTCCTTTTTCAAATCTGCTAACAGTTGTTTGAATTGAGCAACTTCTTGCATGTGTGAATGGATGGATGACGATGCGGTGAAATGAAGCACAGACCCGGCGCTGTTGGAACTGAACATATTGTTCATTGCGACATTCACAAAGCTCTCGTACTCATTCAGCTCCTCGAGTGGAAGTGAATTTGTGTACAGAATAAATAGAAAATCATCGAACTCCCCACTCGCAATCCAATCATTATCAGGTAATCCATATTCAGTTCTTACTTTCTCATACGATTCACAATACTTGACCAAACCAAAGTCATTACCCTTGAGGCTAAGAAGATGGCTGCGACCTACTTTCAGATTTTCTTTGTGCTTGAGTTGAATGAGCGTTGTAGACCACTTGTCCTGACCTGGCAGCTTGGTTCGGATGATGATGTCGTCGAAGGCGCCTGCGGCAGCCATGTTGGTTGCTAGGAAGAACGGCTGGTTGTTGTTGATGGCACGCATGAAGATCAATGACAACATCTTGACCTCGAAGCGTTGTCCTTCCATCGTCGCCCTTCCGGTGGTTGTCTTGTATTTCTTGAGTCCAGCGTCTTGGGGTGGAATTGCACTGTTGACGAATACAAAGTACAGTTTTCATTGGCAAATTTTCTAGACCATTGCACAGGTGGTCGATCCCCCCCCCCCCCCCCCCCCCCCCCCCGCGGAGTTATAGAGACAATATTTTTTCGAAATATCGTTAATTTTGTAGTAGAATTTACTTGTCTGCACTTTGGCTCCTGGTGGGTGCGGTCAGGGGGGCCATATAAAGTCAAAATAAGACAATATTCCAACCTGAATATCGTTTGATTCAAGTACACAATTTGAAATCAGGTTTCAAATCCAAAATCTCAAAAAGTAGGGTGATTTTTTGTGTGACTTGAACAGCAATAGTAGCCAAATTTTGGGAAATTTTGGAAACGGAAAAAACTCATGAACGAATAAATATTTTTCAACGCTATTTGCAGGCATTTACTTCTACGATAAATGTTAACAAATTTTATTTCCCATTAATTTCTGTGTGACCTTGAACTAAGAGGTTGATGTTCCCACATACTATAAAAACTGGTCAAGTGGGCAAAATCTCCTCCCACCAGGCCGAATTTCGAAAACTATAATTTTTTTGATTGAGCATTATAATTTCAGTAATACGTTACTATACAGTTGTAACTTTTGCGGTTGGTTGGGGTAGCTTTGGGGGCGGTTTTAGGTGTATTTTTGGAATTATTGTTCAAAATTCATCCATCGATGAAATAGCTCTAGAGCATGAAAACTAACTAATATTACTTAATATGATTTGTTTTAATTGTTTTGAGATGATTTTCATGTAAAACACTACTTTTCCAAAATATCCGCTTACACCCATTTAAAAAATGACAGAATAAATTTAAAATTAAATAAAACATTTGTTTTGTTAAAAATAAAAGAGTATTCACACAAGGAAGAAGAAAACCTTGCAAATCATGAGGACGGCCATGCTTTAATAATTTGAATGCTTTAATTAAATCCTTAATTGGTGAGATATTTCATTACATTTTTTTTTATAAACTCTTCTTACCTGGCACTGTCATATGGTGCATCGCTCTGCAAAATAGAACACACCATTAAAATATGTCAGGAACATTTGAAATTACGGGGGATTATCTTATTATATCTTACTTCAGTCTGTTGTATTTGCTCCATCCCTAGATATTGCTGTTCCCTTTCTCTAATTTCCCTTGCTAGTGCCTCATTTTTCTGTTCTAATTTCTGGTATTCTTCCTCTTGTTTCTGTATCTTCTTTTGCACTTCCAACTTTTCCCTCACTTCCTTCTTGATCCGTTCTTCCCATTCCAGTTTGTGCCTGACTTGATCTTCAAGTATTGACTTTATTACAAATGCTTTCTTGGATTGTTCATATTTCGGTTCGAATTCGGTCGTACTTCCAGCCTTCAGATCTTCATTCTCTTCCTCTAACTCCTTTATCTTCTGCTTCAATTCCGTCACTACTACTGGAGTCAGTTTGAGCTTGGCGTCTTCTGGCACAAGTGGTAGAGGCGCCGGTGTTTCGGTCATGCCAGTCCTTGGTCCAGGATTCGTCTCCACACCGCTGATGGTCAACAGAGCAGCTAGCAGAAGTAAGGGCATTACCTGTAACTAAGGACCATGTACCAAAACATAGGTGACTAATTCGTACAAACAGATAAAGGAACTAAATAGTGAGACAGAGTGAGACTTAACTCTGACGACAATAATTATTAGTAGGTACGATACATGCAAAAATGTGTCATAAAGGGCCATGGGCGGCCGCAGGATTTCTGGAAGGTGGGGAAAAGATTTGTCTGTGGAAAACCATGCAACAGTCCCCGTAAACACTAAAATCACTTCCAAAGTGGTTTGAGGGGGTTTGAGGTGTTTTTCCTTGAATTTGAATTAATTTGATGACTGCGCGACACTCAATTTGACGATTAAAATGTTCTTAGAGGTTGATTTGCTTATTCAAGGATAACATAAACAATAATGACACAAGTTTGCTAAAATTTTGTATATATGCCTAAAAAGAGTCACACCATTGAACTATGTGCTCTAGAAACACACACCGCTAGGATAACCCTTTGAGTCCGCGAATATAATGACCCCCCCTCGTATATCGATCGATTGCTCTACCTTATAAAACTTCATCTCCTACATGGCGCATCGTCAAAAAGTAAGTAGAAGTTGTTGAGGCGGCAGTAGGACTGCAAGTCCTGTAACCCTTTAAACATAGAGAGGGAGGAGTTGGAAGACCAGAAGCTGGATTTAAGAAAATATTCGCGATAGAGAATATCAAGTGGGTGAAATAAATAATGAAAAAGTGACCAGCAGGCCATCCGTGGATTGGAAAAGGGCAATTTTATTTTACCGTCCCCTACTTTACATGCTTGTGCACTATGCCCCATTGTTATACCGAGCCTTCTTGGATAAATCTCACTAAAGGGGTTCGCAAAATTCATTTTTTTCAAGAAAAGTATAATCCGCAGATTGGTTGTCAGTAGTAGTTTGGCGGGAAAACAAACGAAGTGGAGAAAATTTGAAGAGTAAAGAAAGAGAAAAAGTGAAACATGTAGAATGTAGAATGTAGAACATGAAGATGTATTTAGTAAGTTTCATCTTCAATGTCAGGCGTGTCTTGCGATAGAGAGAATCTAGATACGAACATTGTTCGCATGCACTTACATAAAAGGCAAACGGAAGCGAGCGGGAATCGCACGGTTCGGCAGAGCGTTTTTTTGAAATTTTGTCTTCCCACTAAATAATTTTAAAAAATCAGATAGGAACGACCCATTACAGCCTAATAGACTAAATAATAGCGCACACTGGAGTACTTTATGACCTCTGGTGCGACCTCAAAGTGTTAAATACGATATTTTTAGTAAAATAATAACCAATAATCGTATTTAACACTTTGAGGTCGCACCAGAGGTCATAAAGTACTCCAGTGTGCGGCATTATTTAGTCCATTAGGCTGTAATGGGTCGTTACTATCTGATTTTTTAAAATTATTTAGTGGGAAGACAAAATTTCCAAAAAAAATCGCTCAGCCGAACCGGCGCGATTCCCGCTCGCTTCCGTTTGCCTCATGATGTATTCGAATAAAGGGAATGATAATGTTGTGTTATTAAAATGTTTTCCTACCTGCAAACCACGTGAACCGGCTACATCGCTCCGTCGGTTCGTCGTGTTTTGACCGCCACTGTCTCTCCAGCCGCTTATGACGGCACGCCACTGTTCCACACAAACCCCCATCACCATGCGTTACCATGCACTTGGCCAGTAGTTGGATGCAATTTGCACTGGAACTTAATCAAAGATGCAGATTAGAATAATGACAGACAAACAGTTCACAGTACGCAATTATTTCTTTAAGCTAAAGTTTGATAATCTCACTAGATTTTATAACCTTAACAATTATTTAGATAGCGAAATCTTTGAAGTATTTCCACGAAATTGAACTTGAAATGTCAATTGCATTAAATTATTTTATCTTCAGCACTTGTAGACTTGATGTGATTATCGTACGCCGTCTATGAAGACAACTATTTATTTTCTGCACTGCATTCTAAAAGTATTCAATGTCAATTATATGATTGATGATTATGCAACCATGTCGATCTTTTCTAGAATCTGTGATTATCCACACAGATTTGTTGAGTTAACACTATCTCAATCACTCTCAATCTTGTTATACTAAGCAATGAGAAGGAGTTTAGAATATGTACAAACACAGTAATCTTAATTTATTGGTAAATCAATTTTTTTTAAATTCCAAACCCTGGTTCCAAATATTATTTGGGTCAGGGGGTTAGACAATTTATAAATTACATTGAATAATTACATTCACTGCCTAACCAGACATACTAAGGCTATAAATGTCTCAATCGGCTAGCCGGACCGGTTGATATTTCTTCATCTTCTTCCTCCTCACTTTCTTCCTCCTCCATCTTCATAATTAAACCATTCCATATGTCGTTATTCTCCCCCCAACTTTCCTCCTCAACCATCTTCCAGTCTTCTCCTCTTGACCTCACATCTTCTTCAATCAAACTCTTCCACTGCGCTCTAGGCCTTCCAACACTTCTCTTTCTTATAACATTTATTGCTTCCAGCTCTGTTCTGGCCATCCTTCCAATATCCATTCTCTTCATGTTACCAAACCACCTCAATCTCTCCCTCCCTAACTTAAATCCCAATCTCTCCACACCCAATTCCTTCCTAATCTTTGAACTTCTAATTCTGTCAAACTTAGTCACTCCTTTCGCACTTCTAAGAAATGTCATCTCTGAAGCTAAGGTTTAAAAAAATTAAGTTCATTCGTGTCCAAGGGGTATATTCTTGAAACAGTTATCACTCATATCTCCAAGTTATGATGTCTTTTTTGGTCTGGGGCTTAACGTCGCACTGTTCTGCAGCGAGGCTAATGGCGACGGATGAATGATTATGATAATGATTGGGAGATGATGGTGAAGAGTAGGTAAAGTTCATTCCCGATTAGAATAGCATGTCGATCACGTCGTTCAATTGGTCGGTCACATGAACACTGCCCTGTCAATGGCAAGACTATCTTCTTTGTATTATTGAAATTGTATAAAGTATGTGAAATGCACACTTTTTAATAGTAGAAAATATTAGAAAACTTCAATAAAATTGATTTATCTTTATCTACAGTCGTCTTGTACATATTCTTTGATAATTGATATTTACATGTGTAGGTTTACAAATGCTCGCTTGACTACGGTAGTACACGGGCTTGCTATTCTAATCGTGAACGAGCTTTAAGGATGGATGGTGGGAAGGAGGCGGTCGTGGCCTATTAGTAGCCCAGCATTTGCCTGTCGACTGAGGGAAAACCACGAAGAAACCCCAGTCATGAAGGACGGCCGCGAGAATCGAACTCGGGCCTCCGGAATACAAGCTGAGCGTTAACCACTCACCCAACCGGTTCCGTGCTATGATGTCATAAGGAAGTTTGTCCTATCTGAAGCCATGGTAATATTATGACTTTTCGTTATCATAACTTATGACGTGGTAAAAATTTCAAGAATAGCCCTAGTGTGATATGAGAAAAAGCTGTAATTCATACCAATGATTAATGAGATCATGCCACAGCAAAATTGTTGCAACAAAATTATTTTCCCCTTCTGATACAATTATAAAATATTCTTGATTGAAGTTAATTACCATTAACTCGGGGAGATTGGATATTGGACCAAAGATATGGGCGTACAAACGCAAGAGGAATTACAAAATATTGAAACCAGTGTATACACTGGTTTCAATATTTTGTAATTCCTATAGGTATTATAATTTCAAGAGTGGGTACTTTTTAGAATATGACTTAATTAAAAATATTCTAAGGATACCTACTGTTTAAGTAAGAAAGAAAGAGATAAAAAAGTGTGACTTTATTTGTAAATAATGGCAACACTGCACAGCAATAAATTGAGCTGATTTGGCGCTGTTAATGGAACGTCTGCAATCAACAATTTACCTCTAGGCTATATATAATTCTGTAAGAGGAAATGGCGTTATACTAGAAAGACAGGTTTCATTGATTTTGGTATACATTACATTATAAATAAATTAATAGGTTTGAAACTTTAAATTCGTTCGTTTTTTTGCGTTTGCGTTTGCGTTCGTTTCTTTCGTTCGTTCGTTTTTGCGTCGCCTTCAAAAATATCGAAAAATTGATGGGGTACCTGAACTTAATTATTAAATATTCACAGTTGAAGTTTAAATATTGTCCTATGTACTTTAACATTGGTAGTGCCAAAAAAGGAGCAGCCCCCCCCCCCCCCCCCCTCTCACTCAATATAAATTGCGTTCCACCGGTAAGAATTTTACCAAATACTAAACAGAGATTACAACTTCGTCATGAAAACGTTTAACCGTATCTAATATATTGGAAAGTAGAAAAAGTTCTTACAATTTTCAGGCTCAAACATCTAACGTAAACTATTACTACGTGTGAAGCTGACATCAAGGGTAATATCATAGAGGTAAGAAGGTAATATGGCATGGTAGGCAGACAAATTGTTAAAGCATGTCTTCTGGTGAATGGAAAACCTGCGGTTTCTCAACTATGCTGCCAACTCAAATAACGACTCCCAACAAATAATGCTTATAACTCTGTAATTTCACATCTTGTTCGCTCTTATTGCGTGTGCTGAATCAGAAAACAAATGTTTCCTACTTTAGATCTTACGAAATGGTAATCTTGCTTTGCTCAGATAAGTTGAATATTCTCAACCGGACCCGGGTCCCGGTTAGGGAGGGATAATTTTGATATACCTACTTTTGCTATAGGAAAACGCTCAGTGTAACGCGTTGATGAGCGAGCACGGGTACGTGCAAATTCTCGAACCGGAATTCCGTACCAAACGCACTGAAAACACATACATCCATATTGAATTGAAATATGATACACTCAATCAACATAAAAGTATGTTTTTCATCGAAACTTGAAAATAGCATCTAAGCACTTTGGTACATAAAGCATATCAGATTTAGTTGCAGTGGAAAACATTCATTTTGATACTTCATTTCTGACAGCTATTAAAAATGGCAATAATTCATACGTTATTACCTGATTGGGATGACAATTTGTAAAATAAAAGACAATGTTGGTCTTAAAACGACCATGCATAATATTATGAGTTTGATCAGATTTATCGAATACCATTCTCATTTTCAGCCTATCAGGAGATATTTTTAAATTTTATAACCAATGAACGGATTCAAAAAAATTAGGGTCTACAAGCCCAAAAATGGTCAGTACATGTGTGCCAAATTTCAGTTTGATCGAAGAAAAACTGTGACCTGTATAGCCTCAGTAACAGAAAAAATAAAAAATAAAACAGAAGTCCGTGTTAAAAGAGCCAATAGTACACGCTCGCTCAATTAATATCATTTGGTCAAATGGTAACGCTCTGAACTTGTATTCCGGAGGCCCGGGTTCGATTCCCGCGGCCGTCCTTCCTGACTGGGTTTTTTGAGGTATTCCCTCAGTCGACAGGCAAATGCTTGGAAGGTACCCTCCTAATAGGCCACGACCGCCTCCTTCCCACCTTCTATCATTCTTCACCATCATCTCCCAATCATTATCATAATCAAAAACCTACTTTCAGCCAAAACATGTCTTCACTACTCCTAATACAATACAATTCACACTATAGGAATCCTGCTCGTGACGTCACAGTGGTAGAAAAATGGAGGATGCTCTGGTAGGGGAAATGAGTCAAAACTATAAATAATAGCTATAAATCATATTTCCCAGATGAATATTTAACTTGCAAATGTGTATGGATAAATATTGCGTATTATTATTTACTTGTACTTACTTAAATATCTTTCTTTCATAAATAATCACTCTAAATATGAACTTTGGATTGCCGCTGTCAGATTTGCTGATTCCCTATACCTTTATATAGGTTACTATGGCAACCTTTCTCACGCAGGATGCCTATACACACACAGTGCAGTACAATACTAATACTAATACATTTTACTAATTTTCTGGTTTTCTCATAAAAGAACAATTACAAATATTGGGCTCAAACATATAAACATTGAGTGCCAAAATTAATTGTATTTTGATGACGAATATCAGTAAAATTATTTCAAAGTAAGGTTCTAATCCACACTACTGTGCAAATTTCAAATATCAAAATGTGAACTAATTACTCTCCATATTATTATGTTAGTATTGTGACTTGTACATTATGCTTGTAGTCTGTAGGTATTGAAGTCGATTCTTACATCGACGCGGTAAGTAACGCCAAAAAGAAAGTACTATTACTTATTGTATAGGTATTACATTTCCCGTTTTCATGGTACAGAGCTTATAGACTAAAGAAGACCGCATGAATGAATTTTCACTCACGTCCAGAAAGCCAAAGTGATCCACACTATACACTGTCCACATACCCTATCAAAGAGAGCTACCGCTACTCTAGGGTCAATATTTTATGTACTTAATGTAAAATACTTGGAAATAAAAACTTGAAACATTCTAATGTCCACGCTCTCCTGCATTTTCCCCAGTGTTGCACATCTCACGCATGATTGCACTGCCTGCACTCACGCACATTCATGCAGTGGCAGCTCACACGATCACTTACTGGCTACAAAATTATTTTCGTCAGTTAGACCAGTCTTCCCCATTCAAAGAAGACACGTTTCTAAACACACTTTCGGTTCCATTGGCTGGTCGTGCGGTATCTTTGAATTCTAAACTTATACTGAGGTCTTTATCAATATTACAAACACCAAAGAAGACGTATTTACCTACTATAAGGTTTATTCACAATGTAAACTTCAACCTTATTTACTTACCAACCTTAAGAAGATTTTATTCCAACCTTATTCTAATAAGAATGTTATGTTAACATCTTTTCTTTAGTACCTTATCAAAGTATATTGCCATGGAAGAAACATTAAGTCAACAACGAAGTTCTTCAGTTTACGAATATGATTGATTGTGAATGGGTCTTACCACTTATCTTCAATATCATTGATAATAAACTATGTCAATACAGATAATCGCATAATGGAATTGTTTTTTTCGTTCCCAAGTGAACATTGAACCACGCAAAACAATTGCATTTCGAGCTCGGCATTTGACTTGACACGTGTATGATTGCGGGCTATTATTCCTCAAATGTAGGTAGTCTTTATTATAACCGTTCATTATTTCAAGAAAATTGATTAATACACTTGTGAAACGCTTGCTTACAATGTTCGTTGTTCCATCTTACGTTAATGTTTTATCGACTGACTGATTGATTGATTGATTTAATTTTCCTGCCAAAGCAGGATGGCCAGTTGTAGGGCGACAATAATGCCCCCTCTTTAGCCATGTACAACCGCGACAATAAGTCCCTATCCCCCACCATTCACCCCCCACCACATTCAAACAACTTTTCCAGTGATAATTGGGTCGAGGGGGGTGGCTAAAATCCAGTGTTGGGGAAGTTCCTTTTTAAAACGATCTTTTTAAAAGTTCAGTTCACGTCCAAATATATGAACTTTTTAAAAGTTCAAGTTCTTTATTTTAAGCATGTGTAGTAAAAGTTCACGTTCCTTAAAAAACAAATATAAGTTCTTTTATAAGTTCTTAATAAAAAAAAAATAACTATATAATTAACTATGCGTGAAACTTTAATGGAACTGGGAAAAATCTAAGAGGGGCCCCTACTTCCCCTTCCACACCTGCCTCAAACTACCCTCGCCATAGTAACCAATCCACGCTCAGAGTTAAAGAAACTTCGAAAATCTTCGGATCGGCTCGGACTTTATTCCGATTCGACTGCTTAGTGCTCAGTAGGAAAGAGCGAACTTGTTCGAAACGGTCGTGGTTAAAACGAACGTTTGACGTTCACGTTCTTTGTATACAAAAAAGAACGCGTTCGCTCAAAAGTTCGCAAAAAAAGTAATGCGTTCCTAGGAACGCGTTCTTTTTAAAAGTTCCCTCCCCAACACTGCTAAAATCACAGGAATGAAGTACTAAGGGCCAGTTTTTCAATACTCTGATATAGCATATTGAAAAACTCAGCCTTAGTTGATCAAAAACATAATGTCTTGAAGAAAATATCACGAATACATTGCACTTATACCAATTAAAAACGGTACTTTGCACAAAACGGATTGACTGCTGGTCAGGTTTCTTGACAATCGATCCTTGTTATTATCAATGAAATCAGAGCTCACCTACTAGAGTTAGATAATGCATTAGCACAGACTTTATGGGATGATCAAAGCTCAAAGCTGTATCAGCCAATCCTTTTCTTTCGAGGTACCATTGTTTGAGTGTACCTTCCGAAAACATGATTTTTTTATGAAACGTTGTTTGCCCCCCTAAAATGTACTTTTTAATATACCTGGCATGGCATATTAAGATGTATGACCTTGAGGAAAATTTTTAACGGGGTCTTTGCCGGCCCCACTTGTTAGTTATGCCACTGTTCAACGTTCCAAAGTCGTTTTCTATTGGAATCCAAAAATCGCCATGCATATAGCCTAAAATAAATATGCCATCCCTAAATAAGTGCCAGACTCCTGCAGCCTCCCCCCCCCCCCCCCCCCCCCAACCATCAGAAAAATTCTTGGCGCCGTCCCTGTCCTGTAAAGCATTGGAGGAGAGTAATCAGCATTATTATCTAGTACAATTGTACCTTTAAGGCCACGAACAATAATTAGAAAATTGATGAATAATTGGCCCTTTCGATAAAATGGTTGTGAATTCTGTACTGAAATTCATCTTATCAGCACCTTACGTTTTCAAGTTCAAAAACGTTTCCCGCTCTTGATTTCGATTGGAGAATAAAAAGAAATGGGACTTCAATTCAATGCTTACTTCACACATTTGAGTTTGACAACTTCATGAGGTAAGACTAGGTATATTATTTTCTTCTATTTTACAATACTTATTTCTTTATTCAGATAACCATTATAGTGAATTTTATATGTAACCATATTTGGAGGGTACACGAATTAATAAAATGCTTTTTTAATATAGTTTACCGTCATTTTTATTGAAAAACATGAGCGGTGTCCGCTATGAAGTCCAATGGTCACCCATACATCCAGACAAGTTTATATCTTGGGGCACAGAAATCCATCTTTACGAAGTGTCATCTCTGAAAGAAACAAAAACTGCATGTAAGTAAACAACTGGTAATGGCGTATTCGTTCATTTACATATTGTTTTAATAGTAATTTGATGCCGAATCTATTTTGACAGTGACGTTTATAGGTTATGTTTAAAAAACTTACTTCTCAAAACTCAACAGGTTTGAAGATTTCTGAAACTACTGGTGCAAACTTGCTAGCAACTAACTCCAATCACCATTATGTAAAATGCGTCGACATCTACCCACAACCGGAACCAGATATTCTACTTGCCATTGGTCAAGCAAATGGAAAAGTGGTTTTGACAACATTTGGTCCAACAGCATTCGATTCCATTGGACTAGCGGGGAAAGAACTCGGTGGGTTTATTTATTCACATTCAATGTTCTTGTATTCTGATAGTAGGTATTTTATTGTTGTTTACTATGATTTAATCTTTCAAATTGAAAAGTACCCATGTGAGGTAGGTAGGTACCTACTACCATTGACTAACACCTCTATACCGGGATATGAAACTGCCATGCCAATACCACTACAACGCACGGCCCTCGTTTGTGCCATTGCGTGATACTCTGATCCCGCCTCCCGGGCGTCCAGCCACTGCAACCGTCAGATTTTGACACAGCATACAAACTTATTTCCGTTATGAAAACTCAGTAGACCATGTCTAGTACACTTTTCAATCATCTAATAATGTATTGCTCACATGTTTTGTGAGATTAAGATATTTAGGTAAAAGTAGTTTGGTGTAATTCATTCGCATCTCTAGAACAAGTTGCTACGGATGTCCCGCCCCCTCCTTCTCTAGACGTGTTGTGATTCGCGTGCGGCATTTTTATTTGACTACAACCGTAGTGCCGTGAAAAGTAAACGATTTGCTTATCCCCCAGTTTTGATTGTCAATGGTACTACCTTAGTAAAGTGCAGTGACCAATCCATTCAATGTTTGAAACCGTTTTACGTTTGCATTGTGTAAAACTTAAAAAGTTGAAGGCTAAACCTATGGGACACACTGTCAAGTGAAAGCTGAGTGAAGAGCAACAACTCTCTTATTGGCTGACTGCTGTCACGTGACCTTACTTGCCTCTGCTAGTTGGTCATGATAGAAAAAGTGGAGAGTTAAGTTGAGTGTGTATTAAGGCCGGTCATATATTTTAATTTTTTTCCCGCCAAAAGCGATTTGAAGCGGTTTTCGAGCGAAATACAAAATATAAACGACTATATTTAACAAACGGTTATGAATATCGAAAAAGCAAGACCGAGGTGACATGTTGTTGCCTTTTTCTGCCCACTCTGGGTTGGCAACTAAAATTGCTCCGGCCGGCGAAAGCCGAAGAGGGGCGTGGGTGACTGGTCCAAGTGGTGATGGCTCGGGGATGTGAGATAAAATGTAGAATTAGTACATGGATGGAATAGAGGTGTATATTCGACAGATAAACAGGTGAATAATGTTGCACCACTCAGGAACAACTGAGGGTCAGTATATTGAAAAGTAATCAAAGTGAAATAGACCCTAATGGTCGTACAGAGTGAATAATAAATCTTGACAAATCAAAGATTATTCAGAGTTACAATGGTATTAAACATAGTAATGAAATGTACAATCCGTACAGTCAAATATTCCACAAGGTCAAATGCCTGTCGTGGAATGAGAGAGATGGCAGACCCAAGGTCGAGCCAAAAATACATAAGAAATACACTATTCAAATTACATAGAAAATACACTTGAAATAATAATAATACACACAATATGTAAGTACTTACAGAAATACGCTAGTGAAAACTAGCCAAGTTCCAGACACATACGTGATCTTCACGTAGCGCTTCTAATAATAATAATAATAATGTAATTTATTGAGCACATAAAATAGGTACATAATTGGTCTGTATTCAACAATCGAGTCGTTCACGACAGGCATTTGACCTTGTGGAATATTTGACTGTACGGATTGTACATTTCATTACTATGTTTAATACCATTGTAACTCTGAATAATCTTTGATTTGTCAAGATTTATTATTCACTCTGTACGACCATTGTTTAATGTTTTATGGTTCAGAGGAGAAACCAAAGAACCCAGATCCACAAGCGTGTAAAACATTAAACAACTCCCGAAGGATTCTACTCACGAACTCCCCTGAAAAACTGAACCGTCTTCACCAAAGTCTGGTCGTCAAAAGGCACCGATCTCTGGTTACAATCCAGCAATTGATCTCCGATCGATCAAAATGTGCTTTCGAGAGAGAAAGAAGATCGGCTTGTCCATCGAACAGACAGAGACAGAGCGAATATGGGGCGGCCTAGCTAGAGCGAGGAGTCTCCAACCCAGCGCCTAGATAGGTCGCCTCGAACCAAAAGCAACGCATAAACAAAGACCTTGACATGTGAAGGGCGGCAGGCCGGGGCGCCAAAATTCAAACGTAACAATGTATTGAACCTTTCTACATTTTCATCACTTACTGTCATAACTTCGCTCCTACTATGTGGTCAGTATATGTCGGGCAGGAAAACACTATAAGTAAATATACGGAGTGTTTTCGTGCCCGACAAATACTGAACACATAGTAGGAGCAAAGTTATGACAGTAAGCTATGAAAATGAAAATAAAGGTTCAATACATGTCACCTCGATCTTGCTTTTTCGATATTCATAACCGTTTGTTAAATATAGGTATTTATATTTTGTATTTCGCTCGAAAACCGCTCCAAATCGCTTTTGGCGGGAAAAAATATATGACCGCCATTAAAGTCTAGTTGTCAACTTTTTCAAAATGAAAACCTGAAAGGTTTTAAAATGTGAAAGCTCAAGAATTGGCCTCCAGTGAATTTGAAAGATTTTATAAATATTAAAGTGATTAGGTATTATTTTTAGTTTTGAATGAATAAAACTTGGTTAAGTTAGCTGTAATGAAAAAGGTACGAACGCAGCTAAATGTAACTTAAAATAAAATGCTTTACTCATAAAGATGTTTTCTCGGCATAGCTCCAAAGCACGCCAGACAATGCAACGCCGTGGCCTGGAATCCCGTCGACTCGAACCTGATCGTGGCCGGTCTCGACAAGTATCGAGCCGACCACTCTGTGCTGCTCTGGGACGTATTGAAGTGTCCACATCATCACCACGGCTCGTCCGTGCCGTCATACGAACTGTCTCGACCAATAGCGGAGGTTGGATTGTCCGAGACGACACACTCGCTGGCGTGGTTCAATTCACAGCCGAGAAGTCTGGTCGTCGGGATGAACAACAAACATCTCAAGCTCTTGGATTTCAGAGGTAAAGAACGTCGATGAACAGATGTGTTCGGAATTTGAAAAAGATTCTTGGTTTCAGAATTTAATTTTTCTCATACCTACATTTTATTCAACACCAATAAATGAGAAACACAAACCCGAGAAATGTAAAATTTTCATTCGTAAAACAAAATTATGATATCATGTGACATTTTAGCTGGAAAAGCGGCATGTAGTAAGAAGGAACTATGAGTGTACAATATTAGTTAATACTCTTGGACCTGTCTTTAAAAATTGCTGGTTTTGTTAGACAAATTTAATTCTGATTGTTTTTTGTTGATTTATTGCATGTCATTTCTTAGTCTCCAACAATGTGGTACCATGGTGAATACTTTTTAGCAGATTGTGATGTCTTTGTAAATTTTCCTGTTCTAAGGGTTTAAGAAATCTATTGAATAATAAAATTATTTGTTGAAAACTATAGCTAAAATAGCTAAATAAAGAATACTACTACTACTACTACTTCAACCTACCTACAATAATATTAAACCATAAAAAACACTCCGTGTAAAAAAACAGCCAAGTCTTTACAACTAAAAAAAAATTATGAAATCTAAAAATTCTGCACTGAAACGTAGTGATATCAAAAAATGAGCCAAGTCAAAACTTTATTTGAAAATTAAAAAATACTTGGCGCATCGTGTATATAAATAGCTTAGAAGTATAGGCTAGATATAAATACATACTTATAGTATACCTACAATGCCCTAAAAAAACGATGCGCCAAGTATTTTTTAATTTTCAAATAAAGTTTTGACTTGGCTCATTTTTTGATATCACTACGTTTCAGTGCAGAATTTTTAGATTTCATAATTTTTTTTTAGTTGAAAAGACTTGGCTGTTTTTTTTACACGGAGTGTTTTTTATGGGGATATCACTTATTTTTTTAGTTTATTTACACAACTTGTAAAACTTATTGGGGCAACAATGACTAATTCCTTTAAAAAAATACGCCATTTCCGAATTAGTTACTAAGAAAAATATTGTTTGGAGCTAAATATAAACTTATAAGTGATATGCCATGAAGAATTGCGAAAGCATCGTTCCAATAGGTCCAGCCGTTTTCGAGATATGGCATCACTTCCGGTTTTCAAAATGGCGGCTGAAAGCTCTTACACATTGTATTAATATGTATATAAATACTAATATTTCATTATAAACCTTCTGAATATGTAGTTGGTTTTTATATAAAGGAGAAGTGAATTTAGGCAGATTTCGCTAAACTATGACGTCATTTCCGGTTTCAGTAATTAGAAAACTTTAATTTCACTATTGTTATTTCGTATAGAGGACCGTCTGAATCGATTGGCGCAAATTTCGTTCAGATCGGTTTAGCCGTTTTTGAGATATGACGTCACTTCCGGTTTCAAAAGTTTCAAAATGGCGGCACAAAAAATTCATAAGGGCAAGGTATCTACAGGCAGACGAGCTGTATATGTGGTGAAAATTTCGGGTCAATCAACCCAGCCGTTTAGGCTGTGGCGGAGACCGCGGAATTTATTGGAAGATGAATCATTATTATTATTATAATCATCTGAAGAAAGCCGTACAATTTCACGGTTTTCAGGGTCCTCCACCTCGCAAACGGCATAACGTAGTGTTCCCAAATTTGGTATATGTGGTGGGGTGGGCCATAGCTCGAAATTAAGATATTTCACAACAATGTGAGATTTTTCAATTTTGAGATCCAGTAGGCCAAAAATGCCACTTTGATGCTTACAGTAAAAGTGGGTTGCTCCAGCCTTTAGGTTTTAACGGTATGTTGTGTGAGAGTGTGCGCGCCGTACGACTTGGCTGGCGTGGAGCGACCGCTCCACTAGATATTACCAGGGCCTGTTGTTTATGGTTTCCACGATAAACGCGAAATGTTTAGAAGCATGAATTTTCTTTCATATTTTTACGTTTCATACACTCCTGATTCCAAATATATGTATCTTTTTCTTGCGAATTTTCGCAAAATTTGTGTTTTGACACGATATTGACGAATTCTCTCGATTTCACGCGATTTTGTCCCAAACCTACGTGTTTTGCAACATTTTCCGATTCCGAGTATATATTTTACGAAAATTTCCTCGATCTGTGTCAAAAGTACCAAGAAATAGAAAGAATCACACTGTTTTCTTCGTAAGCCATCTGTCAAAGCCAGCCAAAGAGTGTATGGGGGTGCCAGCTGGTTGGCTGCTGAGCATGGAATGACGCATCTACATGACCTTGAACAGGGGTGCGCATGCGCACGCGCCGAGTCTCGCTAGTGAGAGGGGGTTGGTAGTATTGCGGCTCGCTCGCGCGTCATATTTCACACTTTTTCTTACAAAAATAATTTTTTTTCCATTTCACCACCAATCGCGAAAATTAACATAATTATCACCACCAATTCACCACTTTCAGAGTGTTGAAAACGAATTTTTTCTGTTTATATCACCACAAACAACTGGCTCTGAATATTACCATGTGTTCAGCAACATCTCAACTTTCCTTTCAATAAATACCTACAAGTAGGTATTATTCTGAAATTTAATTTTCCCGAGATTTCTCTATTGACGATAATTTTGTGTTTGATATCAACAGCTGCAGCGCTAAATGTTACCACCCAGTCGTGTTGAAGGCTTAGGTTTCTTCAAGGTTTTGACCTTGTTAGGGAGCATGGAGCAACCGATTTACTCAAGGGTGTTTCCAGAGGGAAATGTAGGAGGGGAATATTATTAATATTTTGTAATCTCCCTGTTCAAATAAAGGGTTAAAATTAAGGATAGGTGCCTAAAATCTTGGTTCCAGGGCATTTGTTGTGATGGTTCATTTTTGAATTGTATTGCACCAGATGTTTAGAAGAAAAAAAAATATACCTAAGGTATATTACCTCTACAGCTCATTCTAGAAATCTCAATAATTATAATCGGTAATATTTAAAATTTGTATCTAATTTATTTATGTATCATCTATTACTCCATGAGAGATAAATATTAAATAACATACCCATACAATAATAATTTCTATTTTTGTTCACATATTAAATTTACTTTGCCAATTTTTTTAAAAATAATGGTCTGTTTGGGCTACCACAGCCCAGGCCCTCCCCCTGAATGCACCCATGGCTCCACTAGGCTGTTTAATATACATATTATATTTTCTCAATCAGACTCCAGCAAGACTGTGAACTCAACGTCGACTAAAGCCGTGTACGGACTTGTGGTTGATCAACACAACGACCACCAGATGGCATCGTACTGCGAGAACCTGATCTACATATGGGACACGCGCTACTTCGAAAAGCCATTGTTGACCTTGACACAGAACAAGCATGTCGCCAAGGTGCTCTGGTGTCCAACGCGGTAAGTGATTCGGAACAAAAACAATGTGCGAATAAGATTTAAAAAATGTGAGATGATGAGTTTTATAGAAAACTATTCTAGGATCAAACTGTCAACGAAAATGTTCGATTGTGGAAATTACCTACTCCACTATGTTTTATATTTTCAATGCGGTGTTAATTTCATGAATGCATTGTGCAGTGACCTATTGTATTCATATTTTATTCCTATTAGGGTAGGCCTGAAGTAGACAGCCATAGCATCTTCGAAATATTGCCTCCGTATTTTAATTTGCGTTATAGTATCGGCGTCATCCAGAGTAATGGTTTTTATCATACCTATACATACCCGGCCGGTACACAACTTCTTTGCTTTATTATTCCTATTTCTGTTCAGTTAGTCTGTAGGTATCTGTCAAGTGGCACAACAACACAGGAAAATGTATAATAATAACTCTCCTCGGCTCATGTTTATACTTCATAGGAATGACAGATAAAATGTTAAAAACATGTTTTCAATTACGAAGTATTGCATGTTGTCAACTCTTTTAAATTATATTATATCATTCATCAGACACCTATGGCATAAACACCTTAAGTGCCCCACACACGGTCAATCTTACTTGACGACTTGCATGACAAGCCCGGCATGACATGCTAATTTGATCGTGTGTGGAGCAGATTTGATGGCTTGTCAAGCCTGGAATTTGGCTTGAAGGAGTTCCAACAGAAACTGAAATCGAGCTTCATGCTCATGCAAGACGACAAGCAAGTTTGACGTGTGTGGAGTCATCAATCTTGCTTGAACATAAATAGCCAATCAGCATGCAGAGCCGGAGCACGTGACCTTTCAGCTCACTCAGCTGTTTTGCTGTTTTGTAGTTGTTTGGAAGTTGCGCAATAAAGTGCGCATGACCCCAAAGGTCTGAACTGTCAAACCTAAATTGAACGTGTGTGGGCGTTGTTCAGGTTTGTCATGCCGTCATGCCGGGCTTGTCAAGTAAGTTTGTCATGCAAGATTGACCGTGTATGGGCCACTTTACGGCCCATGCACAATTGACATAACCCGCAGCCGCAACACGCAACCCGCAGCCACAGCACGCAACCCGTATCACTATCTGTTCACAATTGACATAACCAAGACGTTACGGACCAAAGAAACCAAAGCACATAGAGTGAAAAAATATGACGCACACATCTCGGTATCATTGATCGCAAGGCACGGCTTCCTCTTCGTCTGACATAAATAAACAAGAAAATAACGAAAAATCTAGGAAAAATAATGACAATTGACAACACAGTTTTGGCGGCTGGGTTAGGTTATGCTGTTGTAAGTATAAAGTTTAATATTTGACTTTTTCTGTTTCCGGTTAAATTGTTATCTCATTCTGATTGGCTGCCCGTCAGAATGTGGGCGTGGCCTAACATAGCTTACGTAAAATTGTTGAAACTTGGTCAAGTCTTGCAGGCTACGGGCTACGGCTGCGGGTTGCGGGTATGTCAATTGTGCGCGGGTGCATTGGTATGGTTTCAACTCTTCACGCAGTTGCGCTTACGGGTTGCGGCTGCGGGTTATGTCAATTGTGCATGGGCCGTTAGATTTCAATTGAAAATGTATTTATCAAAAGTTCTAGGAGGTTCATTTTCCCTCTACATAACAACACTGATCACGTTACAGACACAACTTGCTGGGCTCGCTGTTGCGCGACAGCTCAGCAATAAACCTGCACGACATCCAGCACACGCTGGTGGGCAACGACGAGGTTGAACCTTCCGTGTTGGAACGCAGCGTACAGCCGGGATCAGCCAATAGCATCACTTCATTCTCCTGGCATCCCACTCACGAGAACAGACTGATTACCATCGCTCAGTCAGGTATTGTTGCTTCACTAAGTACTCTTACCATCGCTCAGTCAGGTAGGTATTGCTGCTTCACTAATTACTCACATAAGAGTGGCTTGCGATTGGAGATTTTCTATTAACCAATCACAAGTTTGCATCGAGTTTGGTTGATAGAAAAATGTGCTATCTTCAAACTATTTTTTTGAACAACACTTTAATCATCCTTCTTCACATATCTCTCTTCGTTTATTATTACTCTACTTGGCTTTTCTATCTAATCTATTGGGAAATTGTATTATTATGAGTAAAACTAGTTTCTTTTATACCTACCTACCTAGTTGATTCATTATATCGGTGTCCCGGAATTGCGTCAAAAGGAAAAACGTCATATTGGTGGTGTAACATGGTCTTTTAGAAAAGGGAATAGCGTCAAATGAAATTTGACGTTATTCCTATTTGACGTTATTCCGGCGGAATAATGTCATATCCAATTTGACGCTATTCCCGTCGAAATTCTGACCAATTCTGACCAATTGATTGGGAAATTCCCTCATAGAAATTTCCACTCTTTTTGACATTATTCCTGCGGAATATCGTCAAAAAAAATATGACGATATTCCTGCGGAATAATGTCAAAATCTTTTTGACGATATTCCTGCGGAATAATGTCAAAAATAATTTGACGCTATTCCTGTAGTGCAACTTTTAATATCGAGTATTATTTTTGACATTATTCCTGCGGAATATAGTCAAAAAAAATATGACGATATTCCTTTTCATAAACTATACACGAGACAACTTAAAATATTTTATAGTTCATTAATAGTATCTAATATTAACTCATTCGCCGAAATTCGAAACACGAAATTCGCCTAAAATTCCGTTGCCTATCTTTCCTACAATCGTTTGCAAGTCTCGACTACTCTAGAGGCCTTGGAACTGAAGAATCAAGATGGCACTCAGCGATGGGCACTGGGCTTTATCGAAAATACATGCATTTTATATACATTGTGTATTTTTATATTTTGTATTTTCACGAGCTTTTCATGGAGTATTTCCTATCATGTATTTCAAATACAACATTTCAGAGTATTTTGTATTTTGAGCATTAATAAAATACAAAATACAAAATACTGTAAAATGTATTAATGATAGGAATTATTGTTATCTTTTGTCCAGAAATAGAGTGAATGTACAATGACTGTCAACAATAATTTTAAAGGAACATAGTGTTATGATCATATATTGGTCATTGGAATAGTTACCTATACCTATAATATGTGATGTCAATGTCAATCAAGATAACTTTCAATACTTTGATACATGATATTGGCACCGGCAGGAATCAGGATTCGTGCCAGGGGATAGCTATGGTGGGGGGGGGGGGGGGGGGGAGGCACAGGGGAGAAACGGCAACGCTTTGTGAAAAAGGGCGATTTTTGGTTAAACAATATTCACACTCTGATACCAATTTTGAGACGTTATGAGATATAATTCGTCTAAAAAATTCAACCTTAATAAACCATAAAATCTTTACATCCATTTTATGTTATTTGCTGAAAAAATTATTGTTAAGATGTTTTTCCAAAATGTATTTAAAACTATTTATTTTAAATACGTATTATGTATTTTGAAGCTAGGAGATAGCGTATTGTATTTTGTATTTTAACAGCAAAAAAACAAGTTTTTTGTATTATGTATTTTACCCATCACTGAATCAATTGCAATTATTGGCATAAATTTGCAAATATTTCAGGATTAAAAATGACAATATCATTTGAAGATAACGACAAATTAGACTGAAAATTGGTAAACATACTAAAATGTTGGTTCTAATGAAGGGTCCCGTCCAAAAATGATCCAAGAAACCTCTTAGATTACGTTAGTATGTGTGCAAATTTTCAAATCGATTGGTTGTGCGGTTAGACGTGGGCAGTGCAAAGCAACAAAAAACAAAATCAAATTAAAAGAAAAAATAAACACACAGAGAAAGAGCCATAAGAGTACCGTGGTGACACTCGTATCATAACATTTTTTCAGATTGCATTACGTCATATTCATTTGTACAATTATCAATATAGGTACTACGAGGGGGGGGGGGGGTCACTATATTCGCGGACTCAAAGGGTTATAGTAGAGATGTGAGTTTCTAGAGCACATGGTTCAATAATGTGTGACCTTTTTTAGGCACATATACCAAATTTTAGCAAAATGGTCATTATTGTATTATGTTATCCCCAAATAAGCAAATCACCTCTAAGAACATTTTAATCGTCAAATTGAGTGTCGCGCAGTCATCATATTAATTCAAATTCAAGGAAAAACACCTCAAACCACCTCAAACCACTTTGGTAGTGATTGTAGTGTTTAAGTGGACTGTTGCATGGTTTTCCATAGACAAATCTTTTCCAATACTATTTGAGGTGTTTTTCCTTGAATTTGAATTAATTTGATGACTCAAATTAAGCGTACCTAATTTAATTTATTTTTATTATGAAAAATAATTAAACGGCACGGCACGGCTATTATAAAATGAAATAGATCGTCATGATTCTACTCAACATTATTGAAGCAGGCAAAGTGTCATAATTTGCTAGATCAAGGAACACAATTAATTTCATTAAAATATAAAATGTCCACGGTACAAAAGTTCACTTAGGTTATTCCTAATTAAAAACTACATTATGTATTAATTTTTGTGATTGACGCAATAAAACTGAAAACTATTGTAAACTATTTACAATGTAATGAAAAAAAAAAAAAAAAAAAAAAAAAACGTAGTATAAAGATGTTGCCTGAAGTCGTCTCATGTTTTCATGTGAAAACTATTACTGGGCAGAGATTAGAACGCGGCAAGATGACGACAATTTGAAAAATGGAAACTTTGGGCTGTCAATGATGACATTTCGTTTTACAATGATATTATGCACCTAGGACACTGTAAAATACATTTTTAAATGTATTTGAGAGTACAACAGACTACCAAAGGAAATTAATACATAAATAAGTCATTAAAACTCATTTTAGTTACTACTACTACCATAGACATTGCCAAGCCGAAGGCTATACAATGTCTATGCTACTACAAAAATGTTACCCAAAGATTAATTTAACCTGGAAACTACGTTTACCCGAGATGGGTCACCAAGATGGCGGCTCAGTTTTAGTGTTATTTTCTCATATAAAATGTTTCTCCTTGCTTTAATTCGTAGTTTTAATGTTTATGAACTGCTAATATATCTAAATATATACTTATCAATTCATAGAACAGGTTAAATGCGGTCATAAGTTGCTAGAATGCAGACTTTGACAGCTGATGAGCCTGAGTATGAATTTACCTTGTATTATGGCGTTTTGTAGTTTTATCCAGCAATGAGTAATTTTTAAATGATTACCCGAACATTGTTTTAGCCAGGGAAGTGATAATTTTCTTAATCTGAAGCACAACGAAGTTACAATCTAATATTAAAGTCGTTTCTGATAGGTAACCCATGTCGGCCTAAAGTCACACTAATTTAACCTAACCGCTGGCGCCATCCCACGGACATTTTGGTTACTAAAAACAATGTTACCCATCTAGGCCTACAAAGCTACCCTCATTTTTTCCAGCTGGCGCATCCTGTCTGCTCTTTATGTAAATTCCCAATTGTAATTGATTAGGAAATAGTACAAGTAAATAGTAAAATAGTAAACTTAAAAAATACCATTTTCATTTTGTGTTCAATCAAAACGAGTTTTGAACGTTTCTAATGTATCATTTTTGTAAAAATTGCCTTGCACATTAATAAGCAAAAGTAGCCAAATTTTGGAAACGGAGTAACTCACGAACGAACAAATGTTTTAAAACACTCTTTGCAGGGATTTACTACTATGATATTAATGTCTACACATTTTATTACCTATTATTTTCTGTGTGAATTTAACTAAAACTTTATTGTTCCCACCTATAGGTACTTTAAAAACGGGTCCAGTGGGCAAAAACTCTTCCCACCATGCGGAGTTTCGAAAACTTTAATTTTTTGATTGAGCATTATAATTTCAGTAAAAAGTAACTAAAAATCTAAATTCTAAATTTTGGAAAAAAGTCAAAATTTTTACTTTACGGTAGAAGGGTTTTTAAAATATACTATGCTGTGTAGTTTTATATCCCATTTCTAAAAATGTGTTCAGAAAGACTCATATCATTTACCGTCTTGTCACAATTAGCCACCTGGTAGTTAGTTACGCCACTGTTCCTGAACAATTCTTTGGCAGGTAAAAAAGGGTCATCAGGTCGTTATATGCTATTCATTCTACATTACAGTTATTATTACAGCCTTAATCACCTTCAATATTTAGAAAAGAAACCACTTATTCTACGTTTCAAATTTGACGTACTTGGCCTTTCACATAGAAATTGAACTCATTTTGGTCTTTAAATTCTTAATTTCATTATTCAGGAATAACGTCAAAAAGATTTTGACTATATTCCGCAGGAATAACGTCAAAAAGAGTTTGACTATATTCCGCAGGAATAACGTCAAAAATAATACTTGATATTAAAAGTTGCACTACAGGAATAGCGTCAAATTATTTTTGACATTATTCCGCAGGAATATCGTCATATTTTTTTTGGCTATATTCCGCAGGAATAATGTCAAAAATAATACTCGATATTAAAAGTTGCACTACAGGAATAGCGTCAAATTATTTTTGACATTATTCCGCAGGAATATCGTCAAATTATTTTTGACATTATTCCGCAGGAATATCGTCAAAAAGATTTTGACATTATTCCGCAGGAATATCGTCATTTTTTTTTTGACTATATTCCGCAGGAATAATGTCAAAAATAATACTCGATATTAAAAGTTGCACTACAGGAATAGCGTCAAATTATTTTTGACATTATTCGGCAGGAATATCGTCAGAAAGATTTTGACATTATTCCGCAGGAATATCGTCATATTTTTTTTGACGATATTCCGCAGGAATAATGTCAAAAAGAGTGGAAATTTCTATGAGGGAATTTCCCAATCAATTGGTCAGAATTGGTCAGAATTTCGACGGGAATAGCGTCAAATTGGATATGACATTATTCCGCCGGAATAACGTCAAATAGGAATAACGTCAAATTTCATTTGACGCTATTCCCTTTTCTAAAAGACCATGTTACACCACCAATATGACGTTTTTCCTTTTGACGCAATTCCCGCGACCCATTATATCTACGTGTACTGCAAGTGAAGGGGAATATAAAATCCACACATCAAGGCTTTCTTCGGATATTTATGTTTTTTTTAACTTTTTCATATTTTAATAAATTAGGGTCCGGTTTTTCAATATGCTGCTAAAACAAGTAATGAACTTAACACAGTCATTCTAGGAGTGTCATTGGTTGTTGCCATGACAATACAGTCCTAATCATACGTTTAAAAGGTAGCAGAGTATTGAATTGAAAGACTGGCCCTAATTTATGTTGTTTTAAGGCAGGGGTGGCGGGGTTCTGCCAAAACTCCTGTGACATGGCACAAACAGCCACTTGCTGTTGCAATGCGGCTGGTTGTGGCAGCTTAAACGAACTAACAACGTGAAAACTCTATGACTGTTCCTTGAACATTTTGCCCTCTCCGTGTAAACTGCAGACATCATCACGGACTATGTCGTGTTCGAGCGCATGACCTTGAACTGGTCTTCGAGCTCGCACATCGTCTGGACGTACGGCAGGCGGACGCTGAAGATGATCAGCGACAGAGACGCCGTCTACAGCAACATCGACGACATCTCCATCAAGATGCGGCGGAGGGCGCTCGTCAACTACGGTCTCAAGGTCAGTCAACATGATTCAGTTGAATTGTTGTTTTAGTTTTTTTAGCAAGTTTTATTAGGTACTTTTTCTGTAACTGCTCTTTTTATTTTTTGTTTATTACAGTCTGGGCAGAGAGAGTCTGAACTCTCACCAGATACAGCCACCGTCAATTGCTCTGTTAGGCCGAGAAAGACGTCATTGCAAGGTGAGCACGCAATGAAGTCTTTCTCGGCCTAGCAGAAAAACTGACTATCAGCGTATTCTGTTGAGAGTTCAAACATACGTTGCCCCGACTGTAGATCTGTTAAGCAGCCTATGGGCTTGGTTCTTAAATACCTATCAACAGTGGTTGTCTGGCCCGGGGTGCCGGGGTGCGATTGCATCCTGGACCCCTGTCGTTTATGTGCCCTTTTTCCCATATTACAGCGTTTTACAGCGACCCCTCCCCATGTCCTCCACTTAAGATCAACAAAGTTAAATGTATAAATTAATGTGCGCAATATAACCTCATCGTTGACACGCCGTTAAACCATAATAATCTAATCTAATAATCCTCCCCGCAGCCTGAGCTCTGGCAGAACGGCGATATTGCCGAAGACGAAGGCCTCAAGAAACTCTGGCATTGGCTGTACCTGAGCCAATCCCTGGTGGACGACGGCAGCCTCCGCAGCGTGGGCAGTCGCATGCCGGGCGTGAGGCGCGTGCTCAGGTTGGACAGCAACCAGTCGTCCGACGTGATCGGAACCATGTCCGACCTCGTCTGCGCGCCCTGGCCCGATCTCAACAACGGAGCCACGGCTAGGATATACAGGTGGGTGAGAATGTGGCTGGGTTGAAGTGTTTTCTGTAAATTATTTCAAGCATGATAGACGTTGAGTCAGAATAAAGATTGGGTCGAAGCTAGATGCTCCTATATTTGTTCATGAATCCATTTGACTTTTTTTTAAAACTATTTTATTAGACTACCTCCTTTTCTGATGAAGCAGAAAAGTGCTACTAATATACAGTCAGACTGATCATGTGAACATCTTATCTAGGATGATAACTCAAGGGGATTGGCGACATGGTGACGTCACCCATGTTATTCTATGGCTAGCTTTTATTCTATCTCGGCGCCAGTTGGCAGCAAACCTCCTGGCGGGATTTCTGTGAACTACCGCAGTTCAACATGGCGCCATATTTCTTTGTGTGAGACTGGATAATAAGCTCATTCTTCAGCGCTTGCTGAAGAAACTGATATAATTTAATTTGAGAATATTTGTGTCGTTGGTTTTGTGTGAGAGTGTACAGTGTAGGCGTTGCCCAAGTGCATAGTTACAAGAAAATTGCGAAGTGGCAAAATGTCAGTTAGTTTCTTAGTTTCACATTCTATCGTCTTTCTGACAGTTCAACGAAAATATTAATGTATAATTATGTTGTATCTTTTTAAACAATACGAGCTGTTATGAGCAGTAAAACAGATAGTAAATCACGGCTAAAAATAGGTTAACTCCCACCTGTTACATGCGTACTCTGAAGAATGTGTGCTGTGCTGTGTGTGGGTGAACAAATAACGCGCCTATTGTATCTTCTTCTTTACTTTGTCCATACATGTTAAAAATACACTTTTATCCTCTGAAACATTGACGCGGGGTATGCATCATCCATCTTGGATACACTGCACATAACTGGGTCAATGTCAACAGCTGACAACGCGTCACGCTGATTGGTTGTATATAGGGCTGTGCGAGTTTGATATTTTAAGGTCGAGTCGAGTTCGAGTCGAGTCAGTGAGATGAATCGAGTTTTTCGAGTCGAGTTCGAGTCATGTTCAGCAAATGTTCACCTATGTACTATTAGGTCATAAAATTATTATTCGACCATCACAAAATGAATAGAAATATTTACATTAAGGTGGCTGGGTCGATCGACCATTTTTTCAGATAGTGTTCAATTTTGCTGTACTCACTCATTGGTATCCCCAAAACAACACTGCAAAAAATACAATACTTCCCGTGTCTAGTTTTCGAGATATGCGAATAAGAAAGCAGTTTTTTCCCCATGTTATCTTATGGCAGGTTTGAAAAATTTGCTACAAATGAAGATTGTATTTAATTGGCCCGATAGATTTTCAAAAAACCCAATAAGATTAGAATCTTTATTCAATTAACTTTCATTAAAAAAATATAAACCAGTACCATCGTGTGCTAAATCAAAAGTTATAGGCGATTTAATTCAAATTGCGAATCAAGTCAAAATACTTTTGGCAACACGGGAGTGCTCAAGGTAGTTAGAAGGCACTTAATGCCCACTAAAGATACCTTGACTTTTCATGAAAGTAAACTCTAGGTGCAAGCTCAGCAAGCTCAGCCATCATGATTCCGCACAAATTCAAATTTCCAAAGTACGATGTTGCCATATTGTACCGTATTGTTAAAATTATAGAAAAATCCGGAAAAATCTTCAATATCCAATTCAAAACTAACTTCTTTGGAGAAGTAATACTGCTCTAAATAATAAGATAACGTAAAAATACCATTTAAATGTTTTCTATTTCAGCTAAACAGTATATTATAAAAGTAGATTATGTGCTAAAAGAATTTATAAACGTGATTGTTTTACACTTAATAAATTAGTGAAAGCTTTCCAATACTTCAGAAAACCGATCGATCCAGCCACCTTAATCATACATCATCTATACATTGTAGGGCTGCTAATTTATGTAATTTCTTATTATAAGATAAGATGTGTATAGGTAAATAATTTTGATTCTCATACTACTGGGGTTTGAAGTGCTGCTACTAGAAATTTGTAGCTTGGAATGACAAGTAAAGATCTAAGCTTAAACAGCTACTGTATTTTGGGGGAAAAAATCCATGCAATCTGCAACTAGAAATACTACTTGGTACTAGGCACTACATAGAATGTAAAGGCCAAAGACCCTTGAACTTCCTTAGGCCAAGAATTCTGGGTTCTTGCATTCCTAGAAGTATTGTCAGAAGCACTTAGACGAGTTATGTCACTTATCAGCAGGAACATCATATTTCCCAAATCTCAACAATTTCATCCAACAATGCTTCAATATTATTTCATTGTGTGACATTTTAACAGAAATTCATGTGTTCTTGTGAGTTGAGGAGTGGATTATTGATGGAAGAAGTAGGTAGGGGTCTGTTAAGGATGTAGGCAGGATAGATTTTTTTTAATTTTTTTTTTTGAAAACTCGAAAAAGTCGAGTTTAACCCTTTTTGACTTGATTCACCCCCCAAACTCGACTCGAACTCGAAATTTCGAGTACTCGCACACCCCTAGTTGTATATCTTGTTCGTGATTGGAGCAGCGGTCTATTTGAGACAAGGCTTGCCGATACTAAACTGGGAAGACTCATATGATCATATCCCCACCAGAGGTGGAGTTATTATCCTAGATCCTATCAAAGTTACACCCACTTACGATTTACTAAACATTTTTTCTCTCTCAATTTTCTAAAATGGCCGAGCGCTAGTATCACCTTAAGGAGTTATTGGCATTTTGAAATATTGTACATTTTTGTACCAATAAAGGACGTTAATGCCCTGCCCCTGCATCAGATTGATCAATTTCTAATCAATTTTACCAAACCAAGATCAACAGATTATAGACAGTTGGTATATTACTGTGCATGGAATGCAAAGACTCGTATCAATACGTAGCTCAGTAAGTTTTTCTAGTGTATGGGCTAGTTTCACCCCCTCTGAATACAATAGGAATAGGCTCCCCCCACCTTGAAATCTTGGTGCAGGGCAAGGAGGCCAGTGAGATGCAGCAATAGCATGTGTTTAGGGTGATTGTCTTCTTAATAATATAGATCAAGTTGTGTAAGAAAGATATTTAAACAAATTATATACATAATAACAATATTGATCCTTACGCATAAACCAGTTCAGAATGCTAATTTCAGGAGATATATTTCCAATTATTTATTTACATTGAGGGTCCTGACCCACACCGAGATTGTGATGGCAGGTGGAATCACTCTATACCTATGTACAGTGTTTTTTCCGATATTGTGGAATGAAGCTCAATATTAATATCCCAAAAATTGTGACCTCTTTTTCTTCAGGCGCGAGGATCGTGACAAGGCGCTACAGCTGTGTGGGTGGCGCTTCGACAAGGACTCATTAGCGCTCACCTCATTCCTCGACCGCCTAGAGTCCGAGGGCGCTTACTCTCGTGCCGCCGCTTTAGCGCTGTTCAACCTCAAACTGCGCCTCACCATAGAGATTCTCAATAGAGGTACGGGCCTAATATCTGTGCCATCAGAGAAGGGGAATAGGATCTACATTATTGAGCTGAATTGTTATACATTATATATGGGGCCCAGGCAGGCGCGTAGGAACTACTTTCATCATGGGGGGGGATTGCGACACCTGGAAGGGGGGTTTGGGGGGCAAAGCCACCCAGTTTTAGCCCCGCAGGGCGTTTTTTGGGATTTAAACTAATTAAAAGTGATTCTGGGGCTTTAAAATGCACTAACTGAAGCTATAAACCCTCCAATTGTTGCCCCGCAGGGCGTTTTTTTTAGAATTTAAACAATTTTTAAGTGATTTTTGGACACTAAACGTAATTTTGCATGGTGAATGGGGGGTCGGCCTGCTCGAGTGGGGGAGGGATAATCCCCCCCCCATCCCCCCCCCCCTTCCTACGCGCCTGGGCCCAGGCAACACAAAGATGTACCTACTATGGATATCCATAGTACGTTACCTGGGGGCTGTGCGAACCTCTAATGTAGAAGTTGAACCGAACCTCTGAAGATTTCTATTCAAATAATGTATTTTGTACATGGAGGCTAAATAAATTGTCATTGACCACAAAGCAATGAAATATTGGAGTTTCTATATTAAGACGGCTGGGTAGTGAGTTTGACCTTGAAGAGTTTTTTAATCGAACTTTATCAATATCTTTTACCAATGTAATGTTTAACAAAATATGGCTTTGTACGTGTCTTCAGAACTGTTCAATGAAAATAATTTCATAGCTTGGAATGGTTTATTAGATTTACTTTGTCCTACAGATGTTTAGTGCCCGAAAATTAGTAAAATTATGGTACTTAACATCTGTTGGACAAAATAAAACTAATAACTTATTCCAATCCAAACTATGAAATTATTTTCATTGAACTGTTCTGAAGACGCTTACAAAGCCCTATTTTGTTAACAATTACATTGGTAAAAGATATTGATGAAAATCGATTAAAAAACTCTTCACGGCCACGCTCACTACTCAGCCCTCTTAATTATTGAAAAAAAACTTTTATCTACAATTGACAAAAATTTCTCACTCTCATGATGTTATGTAATCTCACCAACTGAATGACCATGGTTCCTCTTCTCTTATACAAGTTGCAGTTGGTACGTAAGTAATGCATTTCACACGTGTACGAATACCCCAAGGTCACCAAGAGGAGTCGAAGCAGCCGTCCGCCAGTTCGAACCTCAACATCGTCGCGATGGCCATCTCCGGCTTCTCGGACTCGAACAACAGCATGTGGCGCGAACTATGTCTCAGTTCGCGTTCCAAGCTGTCGGATCCGTATCTCCGAGCGATGTTTGCTTTCCTCACCGCCGATTCGGACGGGTTTGAGACTGTTCTGGTGAGTTGGCTTCGAAACAAACGAGAACATGGAATCATGGCATTTCCTTAGGGCTGTGTTTACACATTTCGTACTTGAACCATAGATATACCTTCTCAAAACCGATGCATTTACTTATTATTGCTTGACGAAGTTTGAAGGACACAGTTTTGCCATATTTCCATAAATGCCCCCTAGTCATTTGGTATCTGAAAGTATTGATCTCTATTTGAAAAATTGATATAAGAGAAGGCTAATGCTTCAGATGGGCTTGAACAAGCGCTGATCTACCCTGAATGTGGGCCGAGCATCTAGCTTACATGCTAGAGCAGCGGTCGCCAACCTATTGGACCTCGCGGACCACTTATATGACAATTTGATATCTCGCAGACCACTTAGGCGCGTAAAATACGTATGACAGGAAATACGATTGGTGAGGGAGACAATGGGGAGGGCCCCCCAGCCTCAAGCGGGTCCGGGGCGCTTAGCCCCGGAAATTTTTCGTTTTCAGGAAGTCATTTGGCGCGTTTCTACGCTATTTCAGCCAACTTTTTTTTCCAGAAAAAGCGGTTAAAATGACTCTTATAGGTTTGGCATTAAAGGCATTATTATACGTATTGAAACATATCCAAATTAAGTACATTTGTATTGAATTGCCATTTTTATAAATTAAATAAATTGCATGGAGACTTAAAAGTTAACTTCCAAATTTCTCTGCGGACCACCAAAATTTTCTCGCGGACCACCAGTAGTCCGCGGACCACCGGTTGGCGACCGCTGTGCTAGAGGGCTCTGGTACTAATAGGTCACAGCAGCCTCTTTCCTACTGTCCATTGGTTCCTATTCTTCATCATCATCTCCAGGGTTGGGTAGTAACTTAACGAAAGTAACGCGTTACCGGTAACTCATTACTTTTTAAGAACGGCTAAGTTCCTTTTTCTACGGGAACTGTTTGATTTTTAATAGTTAGTTACCAAGAAAATTTAGGGGTGTGCGAATAGTGATTTTTGACTTCGAATACGAATATCGAATAATTGACAAAAATATTTCGAATATCGAATCGAATATCGAATAATTGGAACCTAAATTAAAATACATAATAACAATTAAAAAAAAAAAATTGGGCACCAAACTGTTTTTATATGACCAGAATGAAAGATGGCCATAGTGAGAATGTACTATATGATTATGATGTAATATGCAAGGATAATATTGTTGTTTTGTCACCAATCATCACAAAAGATGAAATTAACAGGAAAAAAAGGAGTATGAGGAAGGTCTACCTGTAGGAACAATAACCTACAAATAATATTCCCTAGAAATCAAACTGGCGGCCACGACTATTTCCGGTTGGAGTTTTAGACTTTGCAGCAGTTGGCAGCATTGAAAAACACTCTTATTTGAGAAATGGCGGGATAATTTTGAATTAAAAGACATGAACTATTCGAAATTTTCGAATATTCGCACACCCCTAAGAAAATTACTTGGCTCCACTTTATACCTTCTATCCTGAAGAAAACTTGACATGGTAAAAAAAACATTTATCTGATAAAAACTCACAAACTATTGGACGTTACAATGGTATGATTTAAAAATACATTAAAAACAACACAATATTTCCGAGTCCTTTCTGTCTCCTTCATCAGGTGCACACATGAACACATGCTCATTGTGCACCTGATGCAGGAGACAGAAAGGTCTCCGAAATATTGTGATGTTTTAAATGTATTTTTAATTCATACCATGTCCAATAGTTTGTGAGTTTTTATCAACATTGACTTGGTATATAATTCTTCCTTTTATTATAAAACATTTACCTGTCTCTAAATTGAGCATGCATCAAATCATTTTATTTTCTGCCTCCTGAGTATGCACGACCCTAACCAACGCTTCCCCTCCCCCTCCTTTGGTCTTTGAATGTTCTGCATGCGAAACGAAATGGTCATCTCTCGGTTCACCCCCTCCCACCACCCCCAGCGCATTGATACATCACCAGTCCACATAATGTCACGTGGTTACTGGCTACCAATGTCAAGTTTACCCTCAAAATTATCAAGTTTTAACAGAGTAGCTTTCATTGTAACTTTAACTGAAAAATGTAACTTTCAGTTACTTACTATTTCTCAGTAACTTTATCTTTAACTAGCTACTTTTTGAAGAAAGTAACGTAACTATCTAAAGTTACTTTATTTTTGGTAACTTACCCAACCCTGATCATCTCCCTATCATGATCGTAATGATTCTTTCATCATCATTTGCTAATTTGAAGAACATTGCAGAGTTAAGCACCATGCCAACAGGTTATTGTTTCTGCCACTAGAGTGAGACTGGGATGGCTGTGGAAGATCGCGTCGCCTTCGCCTGCACGTTTCTTTCCGACACGAAACTCACCGACTACTTGAACCAGTTGACCAATCAGCTGACAGAAGACGGCGACCTCGCCGGTATATTACTTACAGGTGAGGATTGAGCTATCACAAACACACTATACGAAAGAGCAGTGTGCAAAAAGTATCTTAAGTTCAGTAAAATGATAACTTTTTAGAAGTTCAAGCTTTTTTTAGACAAAGAAGTTCAAGATCAGTTCTTAGACAAATGTAGGTACATGTTCTTTTTACAGTTCTCTTTTTAAGATAAGTTAAAACCCAACAGCTGGTGTGTTGGATACCTCGGTTCTAGTTAGATCATCGAGGTTAGGCAACTTTGAGCGCGGTCAGCGGTTGGATGGGTGACCATTGTACTCTGCCTTGCCAGGTTGCTGCCGTTGGGCCGGAGAGACTGGGGTGTTTGGGGGTTAGTGTGACGACCTCCCTCCACCTGTTATCAGTCTCTCGACGGCGCGGGTTGTGGAGGCCCGTGCTGTGAATGTCACACTGTCCTTCGGATGGGACGTTTTGCCATCAAGGCCCCCTTGTATCTTTCGTCAGGAGTAGGCTACATGCCGGAACCGGGTTTCCTCTCCTCCCTTCTCTATATTACATGCTCACTAGTGGAGCCTGGCTCTGTTGAGAATATAGACTTAATAATATGTCTGTTGGGAAAAGTTCCTGACATACTATCAGGAAAAAAATTGAAAACAATACCAACGTATGCTATTTTAAAAGTTAAAAACCAACTTCGAAATGATTTTCTTATACCTCCCATATTAAAGATTGATCATCCTCTGATAACATAAAATTGAAAACTCATTGTTGGACTGGAGTTGTAATCTACAGGACATTAAATGAGTCTGATACGTAAATATAGTTGAAATGTAGAAAAAACTTTTTTTTTATCTGTAATTTCTAGAAAAAAATATTTAAATTGTATCGATCAATGTCTCTACCCTAAAAGTATAATAATCTTGCCACCCAGGTGCCAGCAAGGAAGGGATTGACCTACTGCAACGCTACCTGCACCTGACCGGCGACGTGCAGAGCTCAAGCGTGGTGAGCGTGCGCGCTTTCCCCGAGGAGCTCCACGCCGAGGCGACGGTGCAGGTGTGGCTCGACGCGTATCGGACGCTGCTCGACGCTTGGCGCCTGTGGAACCAGAGGGCGTTCTTTGACATAGCCCACAGCGCGTGTCACCCCAGCGACAAGCCAGTGCAGCAGGTAGGCAGGGCTACCAACTGAATAGTGTGACAGAAATACAACTGTTCCGCTCTTCGCTAAATTTTTTATTCATCTTTAATCCTAGACCACCCATTTTCCACAAATTGTCAAAGAAACTATTTTGCCATGTTTCTAAGTTTCTTTGCTTTTAGTTGCTCCCAAATTTGCCTCTTTTCTTTTGGCACTCACTCTCTGTGATTTTTTTTTTAGGTAATGTATGTACTTAGTACCTACACCTTTTTGTAAGTTTTTTCTAGGTCACACCGTTCAACCAATTGAATTTTGCACACACACTAAAGTCATGTGAGTTTGCACATGTTCTTTAAGATTCTGTGATTATGTCGTGGACGTTTTCGGAACCATCGAGTAATAGCATCAGGCGCGGTTCTAGGGGGCGGCAGGGTGGGCGGTCGCCCACCCAAATTTTTGTCTCGTCATGTGAATTATCATTCTCACTATAGTACTAAATAAGATTTTGTGTAAAAATCTAAAATATTTTGCAGATGTCGAGAATTTCTTCCGTGATAGAGAGTTTAAGCAATTGTTTACACCCTGTTTTTCTCAGAATGCAGGTGCAGAATGAGCTTCTTGCATTGACCACAGATGAGTCATGAAATGTTCCACTGCCCCAACGCCTTCTAAGTGACGACAACAACCCCTTCCCCTCACCCTGTATTATTAGCAAGTAGCCTGCAGGCCTGCTAGCGCCGGAAGTGCATCTTCAAGCAGCTCATTCGTATCCTGTTTCTTGTCGAGAGCAGACGTTGTTGTAGACTTTTCGCTAAAGTGATATCACCAATTTATTCGCTTGGTCAACTAATGTTTTAGTTTTTACTGGCTTGCTTGGGCAATTTTCTATTGCGTTGATAAAGTCCGCAATTTAACCGGCTGTTTTGTAAGTGATAGACTATCGCTTGGTCTACGATGAAACGAAGTAGTAATTAGTATGAAATGAAACTTCATACTAGTTGCAACGAAAATGAAGCCATTTACCAATTCCGAAAAATGTAAAAAGTGTTTGGTTTGGCGTGTGAAATATTGTTCGATTCGTTTCATAATAAACAAAAGACACTGAATGCACCAGGCACGGAGGAAGGATCACTTTTTAATTTGCTTCAGTTCGTGCATTTTAGAGCCCCAGAATCACTTTTAAATTGTTAAATTCTAAAAAAAACGCCCTGTGGGGCTAAAACGGAGGGACTACGCCCCCCCCCCCCTCCAATATAAAAGTAGTTCCTACGCGTCTGGAATGAACCTACCTTATCGCGTGAGTACCATTGGCTCAGAATGTAAACAGGAAACAAAATGATGTTTGTATTATTAATTAAGTGGTACAATTTGTTAAATGATTTTGGCTACAAAAATATTCCGGAAACACTCCAAAACACGTCTATGCTCATCCAATTTCAAAAAAAATCCCTGCGGGGCAAGTGGGGGCCTTGCCCCCCACACCCCCTGCGGGTCGTGTTTTCGGACAGATCTCGTCTGCCCACCCAAATTTTCGATCCTAGAACCGCGCCTGAATAGCATGGCAGTGGTGCACTTTCATCTGAACAAACCGTCACCACTGCCATGCTTTTATCCTGTGATTAGTTGAAAAGTAGGATCATTTGACCGATCTACTTCAAACTTTGCATGGTTATTACTTATTGGGGCCAACATTTAAATAGGCAGGTTCTTCACAATTTTCAGACACATCTGTTTAGAACTTCAAAGAATTCTTGATATTCTACTTACATTTTATGATTGTTTTCAAATATTGCTATTGCATTGCTCTTTTGACGCATGTAGGCAGCTAGATTATCTTTCTAGCTATTTCCAAGCAGCAAGCTGCAATGTTTACAGTTACACGAATAAAATTCACATGCAATACGAAGACTCACAAGTTGCTTATCACAGCATTACACAAACCATTTTCCTAGTACCTACCTACTCTTATTATTTGTTAGCGATCTTACTGATGAAGGTGAACTGATTTGGTAACTCCACATGCCGTCAAGGGACTCGTTATGACAATATCTTGTCATTCTTTTCATTCAGGTGTTCGTGTCCTGCAACTTCTGCGGCAAGAGCATCTCGGCACAGATGCAGGGGATGAACCGCAGCCGAGGAGCCTTTGCAAGGCTCGGGGCAACGTCACAGAAACTCAAGGTCAGCCGTCATCTCAGTAGCTACTGTCTGTTTACCATGAGAGAAGCAGAATAGAATCAGAAAAGGGCTCTTTTTCTTGGTGTTTCACGTTATCTCTACATTCAGGTTATCTGAACTCCAAAGTTGATTATTTAAATTGTTTCATAAGTGGGTGTAACTTTGATAGAATGTTCACATGATCAGTCTGATTGTATATTAGTAGCACATTTTTAGTTTTGCTTCGTGCCTTGTTAATTAGGCGCCAGTTATTCAACAAACCGCGCAAAACGATGAAATTTTCGATATGATGGAGACGAAACCCGTTAACCAATTGATCTCAAATTTTAGTCATGATTAGATGAAAGACAAACTTAGGGTTATCACTTGGCATATTTTTTAAATTTAATTTTATACGACACCCAGCTTGACAAGAAAATAGCTAATTTTTCACCAAAAATCCACTAATAACGAAACAAAAAAATAAAAAATGTACCAAGGGATAACCCTAAGTTTGTCTTTAATCTTATCATGATTAAAATTTCAAATCATTTCGTCAACCCATTATGTCTCCAATCGTATCCAAAAAAGTGTCTACAAAATGCAGCAAAATTGCTCGCGCTTGCACCACCTTAAATAAATGCCGGTTATTCAACAAAACCGCGCAAAACTACGAAATTTCCGATACGATTGGAGACCAAACCTGTCAACCTATTAATCTCAAATTTTAAACATGAGATAAAAGAAAAACTTAGGGTTATCACTTGGCACATTTTTAAAATAAAATTTCATACGGCACCTAGGGAGACAAGAAAATATACAATTTTTCATTAAAAACAAACTAAGTTATTTACTAGGTAATTAACAAATCAAAATTAAAAATGTATTAAGGTAGTACCTTCATTAGACATATATAAAAATAAAAAAATCTTGAAATTACAAGTTCAGAAAACATTTTCCTACATTTCAACTATATTTAAGTATAAATAATTCATAAAATGTCATTTAACTTGCAACCCCTGTCGTATAGCGAGGTTTCAATTTATCGCCTTCCGAGAATGAACAAAACTGTAACACAGGAGGTAAAGTTTGTTCACGATAAGAATTTCACTGACGTTTTAGTCGATCACGTCGTTCATTGGTCAGTCACTTGAACACTGCCCTGTCAATGGCAAGACTTTCTTCTTTGTATTATTGAAATTGTATAAATTATGTCAAATACACTATTTTTATTATTAGAAAATATTAGAAAAATTCAATCGAATAGATTTATTTCCATCTACAGTCGTATTATACATAGTTTTGGATTATTCTATTGATATTTTCATATGTAGACTATACAATTGTTCATTTGACTACAGTAGTATCTACACGGCCGCCATTACGGCTTGCAATTCTAATCGTGAATGAACTTTATAGGGAAATCATTTAGTTTTTGGTTGATAACTTTTAAAATAGCACACGTTGGTATTGTTTTCAATTTTTTTCCTAATAGAATGTCCAACTATCTATCTAGAAATCAGTTTTTTGAAAAAACGTTGAACCTCAGTAAAATTAAAAACTCAAAAATAGCATGAAAATCGTCATGATTTTAATGGCCCTCATAAGACTACATGTTAAAAATTGGAATTTATAACTACAATTTCTCAAAATCTAGACACGAGAAGTTGTTCATATTTCACAGTATCGTGTAAATAGTGATTATTGATACCTCTGCCAAAAATAGGATTATTTGGAAGATATGAGATATCAGTTGTGCTACCTTAAGTGATAACCCTAATTTTGTCTTTTATAATTTTGTCTTTTAATTTTACCGGCTAGCCGATTGAGAAATTTATAGCCTTAGTATGTCTGGTTAGTATGTCAAGCAAATAATATTTGGAACCAGGGTTTGGAAATAAAAAAATCTAATCATGATTTAAATTTCAAATCATTTTGTCAACCCATTTTGTCTCCAATGTATCCAAAAAAAGTGCCTGCAACATGCGGCAAAATCGCTTGCGCTTGCCCCACCTTAACACATAAAAGTAGGGATGGGACGGTTCCGATACCGATTCCACTGATTCTTAGAGAATCAGAGGAATCTGAATTCTTTGATTCAGTATAAATAGGAAAACACAAAAAATATAAGATATTCGAGCTATAAGCTTTGAAGATACACGTCCACTCAATTATTCTGAAATCTAATCGTCCATCTCTTCTGGTGCAGATGTCGTCGTGCCCGCAATGTCGCAAGCCTCTGCCGCGCTGCGCCATCTGCCTGGTGCACATGGGCACTGCGTCGGGCCACCAGAGCGGCGGCTCGACCAACAGCAACGGCCGGCCGGCGGCCATCGCGGACAAGCTGGCCGAGTACTCATCGTGGTTCACATGGTGCCAGACGTGCAGGCACGGCGGCCACGCATCGCACATGACAGACTGGTTCAAGTTAGTATCTATCAGTTATCAGTGTTCGGAAAACTAGTTTTGAAATTTAAAATTAGTGGGTAGACCTCCTTCTACCTGTAAACACTCTCATTTATTGACCTCATCAAATGTTCTTTTTTTGTTTTAGGGATCATTTGGAGTGCCCCGTGACTGCCTGTACATGTTGCTGTTTATCCAAAGATGCAGCTAGCAAAGTGAAATCAGTCTCCTCTTCATACAAGACGTGAATTTTCACTAGAAGTCTGTACCTACTGTCTGTAAAAGTTTCAAATCTCTTTTCTGTAGGTAGGTAATAACTAATAATAAAGAATATATTATCCTGTTTTGTACATTTGAATTTTCGTTCTGTCATGTTGGTCTCCTCTATTTTCCCGTCCTTTGAAGAATTCTAGTTGATGCTATTTTCACACTGTCAATTCCATGCCTATCTGTCACTGTCAAAGTTGTTGCTATTCGATGTGTCACTTAAATTTGTTCTGAAATAGACTTATTGAATTGTTTGGTGCATAATATTTCACAGCACTTATTAACTGTTTCTGCTATGTCGTAGTAATGTATCAGTCAGAAGAAACGGTTTCTCCACAGCGTAATATCGTATCTTCACCCGACATGGCACATTTCGTTGATACCAAGGTAGATCCTGAGCGGTATAGATATCCGTTTTGCATCGTATGGACTCCAATTCCAGTATTAACGTAAGTGTAGAAGCTACTGGATAAAATTAAGTCGTGGGGTTACATTTTTACTTATTATATTGTGTGTGTTCTTAACCTATACAGATGGTTGTTTCCATTCATCGGTCACATGGGCATTTGTACTTCAGCTGGTGTAATAAGGGACTTTGCAGGACCCTATTTTGTTTCTGAAGATAACATGGCTTTTGGTTGGCCAACAAAGTACTGGCAATTGAATCCAAATCATGCTCTCGGTGGTGATGGAGGTTGGGACAAAGCTGTAATGGATGCTTCCAATTGTTACAAGCAGCGAGTGGTAAGTCAAGATTTACTTTATCAAGTGGATGGTGTCAGCTTTAATCTTTTAGCGAGACTTGTTCACAATGAGTAGGTTGGTTGTGCAGACTTGTACTCCGTAGACCCAGGTTCGATTCCCACGGCCGACCTGACCAGAGGTTTTTCTCGTTTCCCACAGTTGAGGCGCATATGTTGGGGGTAACTAATAGTATAATATTAGTATTACTAATACTAATTAGTAGGGCTGTGCGAGATTGAAATTTTTCACGTCGAGCGAGATCGAGATTATTTCATAAAAGTCGATAGCGAGATCGAGCGAGATATTTACCTTCGAGATCGAGAATATTCGAGCAAGATAATCCTTTTTTAAAAAGTTTTTTTTGGTGGAAGAAAAACACAATTTAAATTGTCCAGCCACACGAGAATAACATTTGATAAGTATGCAGAACTGTCTGCTTTATATGTAAAACAATACAAATCAAATTTATGGACGATACAAAGAAAGTTAGCGTGCGTAGTCCTGTAAAAATAACAAAAAATTGGAAATCTTGATGGCTCTTAGTTGATATGCTCGAGACTCATAGGCGTGCGCAGGAGAAATCATTAGGGGGGACCAAGATGGGCGCCGGCAGGAATAATGCTAAGGGGGGAAAAGGCCTGGGAAAGGAACATCCACGCGTTAACGGGGGGGTGTGGGGGGCGCGTCCCCCCCACTTTGCCCCGCAGGGCGTTTTTTGGTTTTCTGGCACTTCAAAATCATTTTTGAGACGTTTGGGAGCCAAATCTCTTACTTATGACAAAGGGTAGATGGGGTAAGAGCCCCCAGAAGACGTGAGTCCAGGGCTCGTAGCCCCGGAAAAAAATTGTGATCCTTAAGTGGATTTGATGGATTTTTAAGAGTTTTGAACATAGCATGGCCCTTTGAATTTCCAAAAAATATTTTGGTTGAAAGTTAAAAGTGCTTGCTGTAAGCAAAATAAATTTTTTGGGCAAAAACATAGCGTTTTATGAGAAAACCATGTTTCTGGAAGGTTTCTGGAAGGCAATGTTTTCGTGGTATTTTCTTTAAAATATTGAGTTTTGGATCAACCTAGTACTTCATTCCAGTGATTTGAGCAACTCCAGTCTGCCCCGCAGGGAGATTTTTTTGTTTTAACCCTATTAAAACAAAAATTTGACACTATGAGGACCACATTTTATAATTTTTTAGTTAAGACTGATCCATTAGGGGGGGCCAAGGCCCCCCCGCCCCCCCCCCCCCCCCCCCCCCCCCCCCCGTGCGCACGCCTATGTCGAGACTTGAAAATTCGAGATGGAAATTTGAACAAACGATCGAGATCGAGATGGAGTTTCATATTCGAGATTCGAGAACTTTCGAGACTTGCACAGCCCTACTAATTAGTAATAATTAGTAGCACTAGTATTTGTGCTAGTGTGCTAGTGTAGTGTATTTGTGCTAGTGTATTTGTGCTAGTATTTAAAGAATCAATTTAGGCAATTTCTATGTGTTTCGGACTATATATTTCGGCAATTTCATGCTGAAAATTGACACTCAAAAGTGATGCAAGTCTTCAATGTGGCAACCCCTTTTATCTGACAGGCCTAGGGACAGTAGTACCAACGATTTAAAACTGAATGTGGACATTTTAATATTGAACTGAGCAATTTCAAGTAGTTTCTCATACCTAATTTTTTCCATTTACTGTGCATAAAACAATATTTTTCTGGAAAAGCGTGCTTTTTCTGTCACTTCACGCCTGATGTCAGGGTGTGATGCGTGATTTTTGTCTGAAAGTAGGGACGTGACGGTTGACAACCCTATTCGACATTGAGGTGGAGGAGTTGAAAGAGGAGTCATTGTTTATCTCTGGTGTTATGACTAGTGATGGGCGAATTATGTTAAAAAAATCTATCTATGAAATTCGATTTAATCGATAATCAGATTAATAAAAATTGATTAATCGATAAATCCTTAATAAAGCCATCGCATTTGTGTTGCGCGCAGATGTAACACTGGGACTTTGAACTCCGATTGGTCAATTGTCGCTGCAGGCAAGCAAAATGCTGAAATCAAAATAAAATTTTGATGAGTAATTCAGAAATATTTTCTTAGAAATATTGATCTATAGGTACATTGATCTATCTGTATTGTAATTGAAGCACAACAATAATCATCTTATAATAATTGATTCAATGATTACCTAATCAAAAGCAAATAGGTACTATGTCTAATAATCAATTAAAGATGTTTGCAACAATCAAATTGCCCGTTGCTAGATATGACGTTGAACTGTAAAGGAATTGAACAAAGGCCAATGAGGGGGACAACGGTCTCAAACCTGTGGGTCACTGTTCCAGCACAACCTGTGCTGCGACAACTGTCATTCGCACGTAGCGATGGCGCTGAACTTGATGCGGTACGACGGCAGCACGAGCTGGAACATGGTGAAGTTGGCAATCCTCATGCTGGTCAAGAGTCACTTCGTTACGTAAGCATGACAAACTTTCACATAATTTCAAAACAAAATAAATATTAAGATAATTAAGAAAAAGATTGAAGGGATCTTGTACTCTAAAGACTTAGACCACTGTGTGCATGTAGGCTGTATTTTGCGGGAGGGGGGTGGGGGGGTGCATGGAGTTGGTTTATTGAATGTTCCATCCCCCCCAAGGCTAATTTGTCCACTTCACCATCCCACCACGAGAGATTTAAAAATAGCACTGTACTACCTAGGTTCTACTCAAACCAATTAAAAACGGTACATACTTTGCACAAAACAGATCGGCTGCTGGTCAGGTTCCTTGACAATAAATCCTTGTTATTTTCAATGAAATCAGAGCTCACCTACTAGATTTAGATAATGCATTAGCCCAGACTTCATGGGATGATGCCATCAAACCTTTATCAGACAATCATTTTCTTTTGAGGTAAGTACCGTTTATTATTTGTTCGAGTGTACCTATAATTTCCTGAGAATTTGTAAATTCTAGCCTCTGAAGATGCTATTTGTTGAGATAAAAATCTGGATAAAAAACCTAATTGATTCGGAAATAGTGGGAAATAATAGTTTTCACTTTTTAACATAATAACATTTTCCAGGGCTGCGCACCTCGAACCCACATGGTGCTGGGGGTCCCACCCCCCAGGCCCCCATTGAACTGGGGCAAATGTTTTTCTTTAACAATACACCATCCCCCATGGACCGACTTCCAATTCGACCTCAAACTACACATTTTACAAAACAAGTCAGGAAATTTGCATATCTTCCAAATAGGTGAACAAGCAAAACTAATAATAACTGGGAAAATGAAGGTTCTATTCAGGAAAAGCTTCCACCACACATTGCCAAGAGATCAATCCAAGAGATTACAAATTTTGTTTACATTTTCCCTTGTTCAAACTAGAAAAAGTTCACAAATCGGCTTTTAACTTTTTTCAGTTTTAAATTACCTACCTACGTGTTTTACGTGTAATACAATACACTTTCAATAAGGTTACATTAGTCAGTTTGAATTGACTCAGATCAGATTGAAAAATGAATGTATTACTCAAGGGCAGATTAAAAATAGAATTAACATCAAATTTCTGCCAGTAAGAAATTTTCTAAGTTCTCTTTCATTGTACTTACCTATTATTGATCACTTTACTTCATTTTCACAACAAGGAAACTTTTTACGTGAAAAGTTTCATTATTTCAGTTGGGAGACAAAGAAAACCTGGTGGGTAGAAAAAATTTCCAGACTTAAAGTGGAAAAATATATCTTACTTTTGTACCTTATTCTAAATTACCAAAAGTTTGATAATAAAACACACTCTGTTTTGACATCTGTCAGAACTCAGAAGTTTGTACAATCTGATCAATGAAGATGATTCATTTACAATGAATTACTTTTTGAGAGCGTAAAATTTAGCCTATAGTATAGTGCTCTTCTACTATAACATTACTGAACAAATTCTACTTGCATAATGGAAAAATGCAAGATGTGAAAAATGAAATACTCGGTGGACTGGAACTCCAACCTCCCCTGATTTGCTGGGCGAATATTCCACCACCCGAGCTACACAGAAGGATGAATTCCGATACACCTGGTGGTAGAGCACAATTGCCATACAATACAACTGAGAGGTCCCGGGTTCAAGCCCTGGTTGGTCCTACCAGATGTTTCACATGTCCCGATCCTTTCAATGCATCTCGGCTTCTGTGGACGTTTTTCAAAGAAAATAACCAATGTTTTGTTCTTTTCCCTAAAAATTGATATTTTTCCGGAAAAATCCAAAACAATATTTTCTGGAAAATTTCGCATCCCTATGTGTTACTGTACGTACATGATCTTGGTGTAATCATGCGAACATCTCATGGGAATTGGAAGTGCGTAGGTAATTCGTAGTAATGTATTAGATAATTGTAAAGGTTTCTATGATAAATTAATTTTGAATAACATAAATAGGTACCTAGTTAATTAGAAATAGGTTGCGAGTGCTGGTTAATTAGAAGTTTGGAACACATTTATGTTAAATAGATGGTTGACTGTGAGGATTCTCATAAGGACCAAGTGTTAAATAAAAAATAATTGTATGCAAGCAAGCTTTATTTATAAATCACATTTTCTTTTTTACAGTTTCCGTGGTTTTCTGAAAACATGGCTGCCCTTCACACTTCTGTTTGCGATCATTTTAACTGTGTGCCTGCTGACTCGTTAATGACAATTGACAACTCTTGAAAAAATGAAGACTGTTTGTGTTTTGTTTGTTCAATATTTTACACCATTGACACAATCGTAATTCACCGCAATTTACAAGCTGCAAGTGTGACCTTGGCAATATGTGCACACTATTGAAATTATTTTAGAGAGCAAATTAAAATGAGAGTAAGTATCAACAGCCAATGCAAGCTTGACTGCACATCTGATTAGTGATTAAAGTTGGCAGTGTTCGGCCATGTTCCTAGGTTGCCGGCATCTTATTTGTTTGCAACATTGTTGTGCTTCGTTCAATCAAGTCGTACAAAATGTCAGAGGGCTCTAAAGTAAATAGTTTTATAGCGTAAAGCTGTAACTGTTTAATGTACCTACATTTGATCAATCACTGTACTTACTATCTAGACGATACCTATGCTAATATAGTGTAAAATTATGAACGCAAATTGTTATTTCCTCGGAAGGTAACTTAAAAATCAATAAACATTTGGTGTTACCTAGAAAATGACACATTTCTTATAAACATATATGGCATACCTCGACAGCTGTGAGCCCTGATAATGCACAAAGAATGAGCAAAATAATTATTTAATTGCACCACATTCAAGGACTTTGCCAACAAAGAAGTTGAGGCATCTGTCGAAATGATCATCCTTTTAATCTCGTGCAATACTGTACTCTAAATTAAAATCATATTCGTAATGACGCATGTCCATTCGCTGAACTTTAAACATCATATCGGATGCTCTGGCACTGACTTCGTTTAAAGAGTTTGTATCAGTCGTCGTCAATTCCGGCGACAGCTTGAAAGGCACGTTCTGCAACATGTTCTTGTCGGTGTCTAGACTTGCCGCTCGAACCATCTGATGTTGCGGTTGTACCGGGTGGTAAGCTGGACCAGGACCGAGATTGTATGGTAGGTTTGGATATACTGGATACATGTTATTTGAAAGATCACCCGTTGAAATCACTGTCGTTTGACGTTTCCTTTCTATGATGACAAATTCGTCAGCTTCTTCTCCACTTACTGGTTTGTTGTCTGTAGACGGGGGTGACGCAGGGGATTTCTTCTTTCCGAACAACCAGGTGGATAATGACATTCTTTAAATATCAATAATATTGATTAATACACATTAAACTACGCAGGAGCACAAAATAATTTGGAAATCCTTCGAACTCGGTTTCTGACAACAGCTGACATTTTCTTGGGTGATTCAATTTAATTGTGGCAACTTAAAAAAATTGAATGTTACTAAGTGAATAGAAAATGTTTTAAAATCATATGGAAATTTAGTAGCATAAGTAAAGAATCACATCAAATCCAACTAATTATATAATATTAATTCGAAATTTTTAACAAATTTTAATTTATTGATATTTATGGCTAGTTTTGTTGATCTTCTTTTTAAATGTATTTCATTTTGTGTTCGTGCTGTTGGTAGATTCAAAATAACTATATAAATAGCTGATGCTAATCACAGTTCAACAAAGTAGTTGTAAGATTTCATGTAAGGTAGCGTTGGCTTGCAGTTCTGCGCTTTCCTCTCGCGCTATTTGGTTTCGGACAGTTGGTAACTCAGCAGTGTTTTGTGCCTCTGGTTGTAGGTTTAGTTTTGGCTTTTTTGTCAAAATAATCTTAATTTTATCCAATAAATACCATTTCGTGTGATTGTTTTATGAGGAAGAATCAAAATCTGACAGCCGCGTATTTAATTTGTGGTAAGCTACTTCTTGTATCACCTTCTAAAACTCCATGGAAAGTTGTTTGCAAAGTTGGCGTACACTCTGAAGTGCACTGGCTGAGTTAGTTACGACATTTAGCCTGTATTCTTAGCTCTCATTTCTAACAACAAAACACTAAAAATAAACTCATTGATGACACTTAAATAGACATAAACAACCCGCCTGTATTATTTTTCATAGTTGTCATTGAAGTGAATTGACGCAGTGTGGCTGTGTCAGTGTTGGTTATTGGCATTGTTGCTTTAGAAACCAAGAGACGTCATGATGTCCACAGGTTGTTTAGTCCTAGAGAGAAACATTAGCATCAAGATTGTCAGTCGAACTAAAAGTAGATTATTCTTGTCCATCTAACAAATAACATTATAAATTCGTCACTCCTGACGGAGCTTGTCTTGGTACATGTTTTAAAATTTAAATTCCTTGTCAAAACTAAAAACTCCATATTCTAATGATCTGTCAAAACTGTCAAACCTAGGTTTTACAGTTTTTTATTTTACTTAGCTACTTATTATCTAGTACCTAATAAAAATCATATTTTATGCGTTACTACTGTATTGTCATGTTGTCATATTATTGTTTCGTGTAGTAGACAGGTAATTAACGAAATTATTGCAGTTTCAGTTTCTTAGTCTAGTTTTGTAAAGTTTGTAGTACGGTGCTACAAAGAGTACAAAGGTACTAGGTACCTACTTATCATAGGCGTGCGCAGGAGAAATCATTAGGGGGGGCCAAGATGGGCGCCGGCAGGAATAATGCTAAGGGGGGAAAAGGCCTGGGAAAGGAACTTCCACGCGTTAAGGGGGGTGTGGGGGGCGCGGCCCCCCACTTTGCCCCGCAGGGCGTTTTTTGGTTTTCTGGCACTTCAAAATCATTTTTGAGACGTTTGGGAGCCAAATCTCTTACTTATGACAAAGGGTAGATGGGGTAAGAGCCCCCAGAAGACGTGAGTCCAGGGCTCGTAGCCCCGGAGAAAAATTGTGATCCTTAAGTGGATTTGATGGATTTTTAAGAGTTTTGAACATAGCATGGCCCTTTGAATTTACAAAAAATATTTTGGTTGAAAGTTAAAAGTGCTTGCTGTAAGCAAAATAAATTTTTAGGGCAAAAACATAGCGTTTTATGAGAAAATCATGTTTCTGGAAGGTATCTAGGCAATGTTTTCGTGGTATTTTCTTTAAAATATTGTGTTGTGGATCAACCTAGTACTTCATTCCAGTGATTTGAGCAACTCCAGTCTGCCCCGCAGGGAGATTTTTTTGTTTTAACCCTTTTAAAACAAAAATTTGACACTATGAGGACCACATTTTATAATTTTTTAGTTAAGACTGATCCATTAGGGGGGGCCAAGGCCCCCCCGGCCTCCCCCGTGCGCACGCCTATGCTACTTATACACCTCACCATTGTGTATTAGGTTCCGTTTCTCTATGATTTAGTTGTGTCATATTAAAGGTAGTATGTTTGTTTACCCTGCCAAAATCTGCAACTAACTGCCACAAGCTACACCTCCTCGGGATGATGTGTAAAAAGTTGTAGGTTTTGGCAGTTTGTGGCAGATTTGGCAGGGTAAACGAACATACCTAATGTCTGTTCTTACAATAGAATAATTTCATAATCATACTGTATTCATGACAGAGAACGTGTTTTATTAAAGGTTTCAAGTGTTATCAGTGAGTAAATTGCGTAGTAGGTACCTACGTACCTACTATCGTTACTCTACTTAAAAATAGCTCAAAATTTTGAAGATAGTAGCTTCTAGATCGCAAAATATATTAATATATTAAATACGGACGTGTGCCCACCTGGCATCTGGAATGCAGTCAGTGGCAGGGATCTTTCATTTAAATCAATTTATTATTTGAATAAAAATCATTGATTTATATCAACTTTTTTACATGCATTACTTGCTGCACTTTGATATGCCCGGTGGTAGGAAGGGGTGGGGGTACAATGTGCACAGGGTAAAAAAGGAGCTACCAGAATTTGCTTTACAAGCAGGCAGCAGCACAAAATTAACTGCCTCATTTTAACTTAGTTGGTAGCGCACTGGGCAGTGCAGGCGACCAGGACAGGGTTCGAATCCCAGAAAAGGAAACACTATTTCAATTTGTAGTTGTTAGGAGGTAGGTATTAGAACTAACATCAACCTTGTTCTGAGGTCATCAGAAAAACATCATATTTTCACGGACATGGAACATGAAACATTTTAAATGAAACTGATCCTACAATATTTGCAACATGTAGGTAGGTACTATTTTATTCGTAATTGCTAAGTAGGTTCTAATTATTTCGTGAAATAATTTTATCTCCATAAAACTGACCACCCGCTATTTGTCAACATCAATCCATCTCCGAAGAGAGGTAAGCTATTAATAAAAGTGCTAACCCATTTTCCCGCTAGCTCTGTCTCTGGTACAGATTTAGATGTTGGGGGGCAAAAACTCTGTTCGCATGTGGTAGGCATCAACAATAGTATTAGATTTTAGTAATGACTTAACTGGCGCCTCAATGGTCCAGCAAGCTGAGAGCCAGAATCCGGGGTGGCCAAAATTAATTACGTAGGTATTTGGAACTAATTTTTATTGCCGCGACACCCAATAAAGCAATTTTGGGTGGCCGTCTTTTATTATTATTAGGTACCTACTAGGAAAACGCTCATTATAACGCGTTGATAAGCGAGCCTTCGTAGGTACTGCATGCGATTTAATATGTATGTCAATTATGTACCAAACGCACAGAAACATATACATCCATTGATCCACTCAATCAACAGAACAATGGCTGAGTGGTAACGCTCTGAACTTGTTTTCCGGAGGCCCAGATTCGATTCCCGCGGCCAACCTTTCTGACAGGGGTTTTTTCGTGGTATTCCCTCAGTTACAGGCAAATGCTGGGAAGGTACCCTACTAATAGGTCACGACCGCCTCCTTCCCGCCTTCCATCCTTACCTAATCTTCACCATCATCTCCCAATCATCATCATAATCATTCATCCGTCGCCATTGGCCTCGCTGCAGAACAGAACAAAAAAATAAAGTATCTGTTTTCTATGGTGCTCAGCCGTTTTAAAAAATTGAGAGAGATAAATTGTTTCATAAGTGGGTGTAACTTTTATAGGATGTTCACATGATCAGTCTGATTGAATTTAGTAGAACTTTTTCATTATTGCTTCTTGCATTGTTAATTAAGCGTCGGTTATTCAACAAAACCGCGCAAAACGATGAAATTTCTGATACGATTGGAGACCATTACCCGTGAACCAATTGATCTCAAATGTTATCAGATACCTAAAAGCATAGACATTGTATAGCCTTCGGATGTCTATGCTAAAAGACAAACTTATCTCTTGGCACATTTTTAAAATTAAATTTCATACGGCACCCATTGGGACAAGAAAATATAAAATTTTTCACCAACTAATTATTACTAATTAACGAAGCAAAAAATTAAAAATGTACCAAGGGTTAAGACCCCCCTTCAAAGTGAAAATTGTCATAAATTTATGGATGTGATACATAATCAAGGAAATCTTCCGCGAAAATTGAGATAATTTCATTATCTTTGCGTCAGAATAATGTTGAAAGATCGACGAATCTATCTACGTTATGTTTTAATCGAATAATTATTATTTGCTTACCCCCAAATTTACAAACAACCCTTAAGTTTTAGAAAAACTAGGTTTTTTAGTGATTTATTGCGTCTCTCACAGAACGAGTATCAACATTTCGCAAACGGTGGCCTCAAGAGACATCTTTTGGGAATCTACATAAAAAAAAATCAGGTCAATCGGAGACATATTGACCGGACAATATTTGATTAAGTATTCGATTATCTTGGGCAATTCTGACGAACTGGAAGGAATCTCTATTACACTGATAGCAAAATTTTTGACTTGCTCTCTCCGTGAAAACCCCACATAACCCTAATTTTGTCTTTTATGATCTGATCATGGTTAAAATTTCAAATCATTTCGTCTACCCATTTTGTCTCCTTCGTATCCAAAAAAAGTGCCTGCAAAAAGCGGAAAAAATTGCGTGTTTTTCATGGATGTCCTGATGACACACTTGGCATATTTTTAACATTAATATTGATAAGGCCACCAGCGATAGAAAATTGCTAATTTTCACTTAATATCATTAATTTTTTTTACTTTGATAAAAAATTGAAAAATGCAGTATCACCGTAAGTTTGTCTAGGATCGAAGTTAATCGAAGTAATTAGCAATTTTATGTTAATTCAGGGTATGATTTAAATCAGATTTTTATTGATTGTTATCAGATTTATATTGATTTAAATCAAAAAAATATGTAAAAAAGTGCAGTTAAGACAAATGAAATATTAAGTACCTACCTATACTATATATATATGTATAAAGTACTTCCACACATTTTTAATTCGTACACAAACAGTACCTACTTTATTAAGAGCGAAGCGAGCGTCTCCTTTTGGCTCTTTTGGCACGGACCTCTGTTTTTTTCCTGTTTTTTTCTGTTACTGACGATATACAAGTCACAGTTTTTCTTCGATCAAGCTGAAATTTTGCACACATGTACCTACTGACCATTTCCGGGCGTTGCAGACCCTAATTTTTTTTAAATCCATTGATTGATTCAAATTTAAAAAAAAAATCTTTCGATTGGTTGGTTTGATCAATTTGAAATTTTGACAAGTCATTACCACTAACATTTTACCCAATCATACAAAGTTTCAGCCAAATCCTCCCATTACCATCTTTACTGTGGTTTTTGAAATTTAAACTATGGTCCGTTTCAGACCTAGACACACTCATTGTTCTCACTTACATTGGACCTGACCCTATCGTAAAAACGTAAAAGTGTCAAAACATACCTCAGCTGTGGAATGCTTTCTGTATCAGCTCTGCCGCAGAGCCAATAGACCCTCAAATGTGTCTGCATTTTCACCCACTCAAGGTCCATTTCTTTGGAACGAATTTTTACCACCCCTAAGAGTATCAAGGTTGTAAACGACATCGAACAAGGGACGGACAATAAATGGTTGAGGATACAATGAGAGCAAATGATTTTACGATACATTATAAACGAGAACAATGAGTGTCTCTAGGTCTGAGACGGACATAGAACCATATGACCGATCAACTTAAAACTTTGCATGGTCATTGGGACCAACATTATCTGTGTTTTTGAAAATTTTCAGACAAATCTGTGCAAAGTTATTGACATTTTACGGACATTTTGCTTGTTGCTATGGATCACGGCAACATTGACGCCTCAGTTCCAATGTTCCAAGGTAGTTAGAATAGAAACTTTCAAAGGCATAATTATGACACTAATATTCAACAGATCTATCTGATATTGTGTAGGTACACACACTTATATCATATGAGTGGTCTCTGTATATTTTTGGAACAAGATCCCGTGATTTTTGAAAATTAACAAGGAACCATTCAATCATTACGGTTCAATCGATCAACTTAAAACTTTGTATGGTTATTGGGACCAATGTTTTTGGAATTTTTGAAGATTTTTAAGTCTGACGAAATTGAAGAATTATTGGCTTTTAATGACATTTTCAATAGACAGAATTTCGGTTCGAGGTGTTGCGCGTATCCGTGCTCGCTCATCAACGCGTTACCCAGAGCGTTTCCTAGTTAATACCTAACTAGGAAAACGCTCAGTGTAACACGTTGATGAGCGAGCACGGGTACGTGCAAATTTTTGAACCGGAATTGCGTACACAACGCACAGAAAACAATACATCCATATTGAATTGATTATGATATCAACTTAAAAGTATATGCTTTTCATCGAAACTTAAAAATATAATCGAAGCACCTGGTTCATAAAGCAAATCAGAATCAATTCAATTGGCACTGGAAAACATTCATTTCGGTACTTCATTACTGACAGATATTAAAAATGTCAATACGTTCATACGTTCTTGATTGGGATGCAATTTTGTAAAATAAGAGACAATATTGGTCTTAATGATCATGCAAAATATGAGTTTGATCAGAATTATCGAAGACCGTTTTCATTTTTCAGCCTATCAGGAGATATTTATTTAAATTTTAACCAATGAATGGGTTTCAAAAAAAATTATGGTATGCAAACAGAGAAGGTTGGTTTTACATGTGTGCAAAATTTCAGCTCGATCAAAGAAAAACTCTGACCTGTATACAGTCAGGTAACAGAAAAAAAACAAAAAATAAAACAGAGGTCCGTGCCAAAAGAGCCAAAAGGAGACGCTCGCTTCGCTCGCTCAATAAAGTACTTTCACAAATATTTCATTCGTCTTCTGCACTTTTTTATATTTTTTTTTTATTTAAATCAAATTAATAAAAAAAACGTTTTTTTATTAAAAAAAAAATATCACATACCTACCCTGTGTTAATTATACTCCAACTCTCTTGTATTCCAATAATAGGGCGAAGCAAAGATAGGACGTCAGGTCGATCACTTTTGGCGCTAGCGTCGAGGGAGGTCACTTTTAAATCAAAGGATTTCTTGCTACACAGACCATATTTTCATAAGAATTGAGAATAAGAATTAAAAATTGATGTTGATAATTGGTTATTTACCGAAATAGTGGATAATTATTAGATATTGAAGTGTAATAATGATATTTTGATCGTGTAATGACAGCTGTCAGTATTTTGTTTTTCTTTCCAAGGCTTTCTTGAAGGGCTCACGGCAAATGGAAACAATGAAACAACTGAGGGGGTGTTGTCTCGTTATTACATGGATTTTGATTTAGCAATTGAAATATCTTCTTATTTTCAAACATGTTATGATACTCGAGTAAAAAATGGATATATCTAAACAGTAAGTACATCTTCTTATGCCTGTCAAAAATGTTTCGCGCGTTGTAGTTTTGATGGACCTTGGTTTTGACCTGTCTCGATGCTAGCGCCATGCAAGCGGGGGAAAGTTTGGCTAGTGCCCTATCGAGAAAATATGGAACACGACTGACCTCTGGTGCACCGTGTAGAGAACAGCTTACTTCACACTACTAAATTTAAGGTGACGGCAGATGACTGCTTACCATGGAAACACTTGAATACGAATTACGGGCGGAACTCGCAGAAGGAAATGCATATGGAATGCACCCCCGGGCGAGAATACAGAACGGATACTAGCGCCAGTGTACGATTTGGCAGTTATCGGAACTGTTTTATCACTAGATCCGGTACATCATCTCTCTTCATTAATTGATAGTCAATTAAAATTAAATCTTTGATCTAAATGTCAGATGCATGTTATCCTTTACTATTAATGCACAGTTTTGACCTTGAGCTCGGAAGTTGCGTTACGATAGACCTCTATAGAAATCGTCATTTTAGCTCAATTGTAATCAAACTCGGACTTTTCCTGTAGATAATTTCGAGCCAAATAAAGTGCACACAATTTCAATCGAATCCGTTGATTATTTCGAGAGATATTACAAGGAATGCACAATATCACGGAAAAACATACTTTTTTCGAAACTTTGAAACTTCAGGAAGCTGTGAATCCATTGGCAGTGAAGAAAATACAATTTAACTCTGTGGACCTTGACCGAATAGAACCACATGAAAAGCAACATTTAAATGTAATTGTTATTTTGGGGGTTGAGAATGTTGTGTGGGGTGGGGGGAGGGGGGCGCAAGAGAACTTTTCTGATATTGGAAATTTTTCTCGAGTGTACCTCCTTATGTCACATCGCATTTTGAAAATGATTTGAGTATAATATTGAAAACTGAAAGTACCATTTAGAAATCAAAATTGTATTGTTGTTAATTGTTGTGATTTCTGCAGAGATGCGTATTAATTTAATCAGGTTGAATCTTATTATGTGGAGACCTGAATAAATCGCATTATATTCTACTACTCAGTCTTGACCATGGGCTTCAAGTATACTTTGTGCTTTTTCGATCATGACCAAATAGCAGTGAGGAAAGTTAGGTCACGTGAGAGTAGTCAGACAACGACAGAAATGCTCTTCTAATCTTCTTTCATATAAACTTGATAGTGTTTCCCGTGTTTTCTTAGCATAAATTTTTAATGTTGGAAATTTTTGATTGTGCTGTAATTGTTTATGTTGCGTATTTGTTTCGTATAATTAACTCATTTGGGTACGATTTCGAATTCAGAATTTGGATTCGTTTAGATTCGTTCATAACTTTTTCAGTTGTTGTTTTCAATATTCTAAGTAAGTATAATAATTTGGAAACTGCCACTTTGGGTTAATTCTTCACTGAACAGATCCATTCATATTTAATTATTGTTTAGGTTTGTTTTGAAAAAAAATATCAAGATTTAGAATTGAGTTAGCCATTGAGATCGGTTGTTCCGTGAGGGTCAAGACAATTGTCACGATCAGTCAATTGGTCAGCAAGAGTTGTTCAAGGGTTGCTCTCTATTATACCTTGATCAGAAAATATTGTGATTAGGTCATGTGTTACATGGCGGGGCTCTCTAGTCTTAGGTTATTGGGCAGTTAATTCATTTAAAATGAGAATGAAAACACTCGAGAACGGGGAATTTCATTAAGGATGTTTTATTTATTATTGAAAGAGTTGAATTAAAAGTGAATCCTTGTTTGACCATGGTTTTGTACCTACCGAGGTAAGATTCAAACCAAATCTAGTTTGTACTTCTATCAAAACGCTGCGCCAGTATCCGTTCTGTACGATCCATAGACCTTGACTTGACCTTGACATTTCATTCTATAGACCTGGTCTGAGTTTAACATTGCAGCAGATTTCACGTTTGAAGCTCTTCTGCCGTCACCTTAAATTTAGTAGTGTGAAGTAAGCTGTTCTCTACACGGTGTCTGGTGGATTCTTTGGTAGGTACTATTTGGTATATACTATCAGGTACTAGACATAGAGGCGATCATGGAGGATATCAGCCCTGGGCACATTTATACAGAAATAAATTATATTAAATTTGCTTATTTGTTATGGCTGAAAAAGTAAACGTAACTAAATCTAAATTTCAATTGTTTCTCCTTTTTCACTGCCCTATGGAAACACGAACTTCAAGATAAAAAAAAGTGCATCTAAAATGTTTCCAATGACATCTTGCCAAAAGTGGCCCCATCACGTATCGCTTATTTGTTCGAATAGATTAATTAATTGAAGATCTTACAAATGTTCCTCACTATAACCATAACTATAACTTTCATCAGAATGCTTCGCATTTTTATTAAATTAAATTAGGTGGTTTCATAAGTTATACATTCCATTCTTACAATCGGGTTCATTCTTATTAAAACACTCTAATAATAACCCCCTTTATTCTAGACTTTTTGAAAAGAAAATATCATACCTAGGTAGTAGGTATAGTTTTTTTTCACACTTTGATCAATTTCGATGGAAAGTAGAAAATCGATTTTTTAAACTTGGGACATTAACCTTGTAGCAAAATTCAAATATTATTCACTTATTCGCACGTCAGCACTGCGATCAACTTTGCTCGACAAACGATCGACTACTCTTATGAGAGAATAACATTGACACGTCATAGTCGATCGATAACAGAGTCGAGTCAATGCTAATCTCTCATAAGAGTTGTCGATCGTTTGTCCAGCAAAGTTACACGATCGCAGTGCAGAATGACCTATGTAGGTATGTAAATATATTTTTTTACGCTGTTAAAGTAAAAAATTCTTCTTAAATATATTTTTCCCCTTCATAAATTAGCCCCCAATAGGCCCGAATGAGTGAGAACGACTGGCATTTTATAGCCGTGTCGATGTCGATTGCGGTTTAGCGGTAGAGGGGTGGTGGGGGGGGGGGGGGGGGTGTGTAATCTAATTTACCTATAGCAACCCTACCGTCCAATACAATTTGCAACTTGCGGGTTTTCCTAATAAAGCGAAATGCATCTATAGGGTTGCTATTAAAAGAATATTTTTAAATTTGTCTACTAATCAGTGTAAACCGCAGGCGCTAACTGATGGCACTACCCCACGAATGAAATAGGAGCAATCAAATTCTAAGTAGATTTGGGCTAAGAAATATTTGCAAACCCGGTAAAGGACCTCCAAATGTTTGTTGTGCACTTGCAAAATAAACATACAATAAAAATAGATTGTTAACCAATTAGAATACTGCTGGGTGCCTATCTATACTACCTAGAATCAAAACCGCATGCGAAACTTAGTCCAAATTGTGCAGTGGCTCATTTCCGCATGTCGAACATTTTCAACAAACTCGAGAATAGGCACCCTGGTCAGGTTGCTTGTTATTGTCATTGAAATGAGAGGCCACCTACTAGAGAGTGAGATAAAGAGATCGCTTGGACTGACTTCTGATGGTGCGAGCTATATTTTTCAGTCAATCAGATTTATTGAGCGATATTTTTTGTTTGTTTTGCCGCGAGGTTTATTATTATTTATTGTAATTTTCTTGCCAAAGCAAGATGGCCAGTGTAGGGTGACAATAATGTCCACTCTTTAGCCAGTAGGTAACTATTATTGCCAACCCTGTTATTTTCTATTATTTATTTTATTGAGTTCAGTTGAATCTTGGAACCAGGTTTCTCGAAATTTCCTGCTCTGGTGATTTTTTTGGCTTAAAATCACATAAACATAAACCATGCAAGTTAATTTTGTATTTTTAACACATCATAATTCACCAAGTTAATTGATAGTATTTTACAACTTTGGCCTACCCTCATCTTAGTAGCTAGGTCAGAGCTAAAGTGTTCTGTTTTTTTCAATTGGGTGGCAATATCCACATCAATGCTATTTGGACGTCGCCCAGAAACCGTCTTCATCGACTCGCTTGTAATAATTCAATTTTGATAGGAGTGTAAAATATGTGGCTAGATGTTTTCATGCCAAATCTCTCCGGTTCTTGTAGATAGGTAGACTGGGATTCTTGGAAGCAGGAAATTGGCCGTCAGAAGAGAAAATAGAAGTGAGGTGTTAAGTAGAAATGTGTTGAGGTGAATATTTCTCCGTGGTTAGTAGTAAATGCACACACAAGTAAATAGCATTCGGTAATGGAACGTTTACATTTTAACTTAAACATATTGATGAAGGATTGACGAAGTACCGTAGAATACCAGTATGTATATTTATATGTCGACGCACGCTTATTTGTTCGGGATGTGAAACTCTGTAAGTGGCAAAGTGCGCCGTCTCGCGCAGACGCACTGATTCAAGGTCATGTTTCTCTGCGCCGGTTGAGGTCGCCTCACATTCTCAAAGATTGCTGGGAAACATGGCACAATGCTCGTAATTTAAAATATGTACAGACTACAGTGGTGAAAAGAAGACCGTGCCATTCTGCCTCTCTCTGACTCATAACATAAACATGTTTTTATATGGAGCAGAGAGAGATTTTTTTTAAAGAGTTTTTATTCACCAAAATATATACAATAACATTAATACAAAAAAGTTATGATTAACAATAGAAATACTTGAAGCAGCGCTCCTCTACTTTCAAAACATAATGTGAAAAACAGCTTGACATATTTATAAAATTGATTGTAAGCAAGTACATGAATACGGTAAGGTTACAGGAAAAATTAGTGCTGTAAAAAAACCTGTGTGTAAAAAAAACCTGTGTTCAGAGAAAGATAACCAGCACAGCTACCTACTTGTTTCCACGCTTGTACAGTCTAAGCTTGTACAGACGTAGGTAATCATTATGTGATTGTACAAAGAAGTAGTTAGTGCTGGCGGTTCACGACACTTCCGGTTGCGCCCAGGTGGTACATCCGCGAAGTGTGCTCGATCAGGCACATTACCCATCCTCATTGGAGACAGGAGGTGCACCCAGGCACATTGCCACTTCCTAATTGCTATCTCCGGTTACTTCGCAACTTATAATCTTATTAATTGATCGCATGTTTAGATCATGCTTGAAATGCGTTAATTGGTATTTGTACAAAAATCTTTTTAACCCTTTTCTCAATCAGAGGAATAAAGGATGTTTATGGGTTAAAAAGGTTAGTGCCTGAGACAGTAGCCTTCATACCTGTGCATTGTTTTCTTGTTTGGGTCCACTGGTGGTATGTTCTTATTTTTATGCCAGGTATATATGTTTAATTATTCCTATTTTATTTTAGACGCTTTTAGAAACACAGTTGTTGAAAAGTCCATCTCAAAGTTAGAATGTTCACCTAACATCGTATCATGATACCTATAGCAGAGATGATTCTTTAATCTCATTTGAATTTGAAAATAACATATATGTAATAGGTTTTACAATTTCGCTACGTTTTCGGAATAACATCTGAAGAGCAGTCATATAGGTTATTAACAATGAACCCTCTCATAATTTCCCCACAATTGGATGAAACTCTGATCATAGTCTATTTGTACGGAACCCTCTCATAATTTGCCCCCCACCACAATTGGTTGAAACTACGATTTAAAATCACATGCAGAATGTCCGAGCATGGAGGTAAACAGCTTAAAAAAAATGCAACATTTCGTAGAACAAATAACTAAAGAAAAAATCACCTCTAAGAGGACTGACCATAAATCCATTTCCTCTGGAAATGGACTATAACGGAAAATTAGTGAGACCGAGCGAAATGCCTTCCACAACACATGTAGAGGGCGAGATCGAGATGTTTCACGTAAACTTTCTAGATAATTCATTTGTATATGCGGTAGTGGTCAGTCTTTTCTTACGCATAACATTTCGTAAATATACTAACTTCAGATTTTTTAAAGTTATTGATTTTGTTTTGTTGTTGCTATTGCTGTTTCTATTACTGTTATTACGTACTAGTTATTTTTATTGTGATTTTTTTTATAAAAATGCTTGGACGTAGTGGTTCAGATCTGATGGTGTGGAATGGGGTTCCTGTTGAGTATATTGAGGTAAGTTTCGAAATCTTATACCTATATTTTATTTATATTTTTAAAAAAATACATGAAAATCTCAGTATGTAGAAAAATAATAATAATGTACGTTCATATTTTTCAGTTCGATAGATATTTCAACGAGGATGAAACATACGAAGGACCAACACCTACCATGGAAGAAGAAGATCTAGTAGAAGAACACACGAGAATGCGAATTATTTTAAATGACAATTACACTCCTATGCGGGTCAGGAACCAGTTAATTTTAGAGGATGACGATATGGACCGGGTTATGAGGGGCGTGAGTGAAAACATCGCGGCTGTGAATGCTGCTGTGCCCACAGACGATGAAGATGATGAAGACGAAGAAGAAGATGTAGGCGAAGAAGAAGAAGATGAAGACGAAGTAGAAGATGAAGACGAAGAAGAAAGTGAGGACGGTAGTGATGAAGAAGGAGGAGGAGAGGAAGAAGAAGGTGTCGAAGAAGAAAGTGATGAATTGAACGTTAACATGGAAGTGGAAGAGTAATTGTCTATGTGTATCTAGAAGTATTTTTTAAATAAATGACAGTATCTGTAAGTATTTACAAATAAAAACTAATTTTTATTTACGAATATCGTACAAAAAAAATACATAAAGTCTATTCTAATACTTTTACCTCAAACAAAACAAATCCTATTCTTCACAATCATATTCTCCCTCACTTTCACTAGCACTCGTGTCCATGTCGTCGTTATCCACAACATTTTCTTCTTCTTCTTCTTCAGAATCGTCATCATTTTCAGACTCAGAGTCAGATGGAGCACCATTTAAATCATGTTGAATAACACTAATTATTTGCTCTAAATCAGAATCTTCCATTAGGTGTGACAGTCTCTGCTCCACTGTTAGATAAGGATTATGCACAATGTGACGCATTTCATTAATGTGGTTTATCCATCTTGTTTCGCCTGCAGTAGGACGAGGCCCTACTTTTAATTCGTTGTTCTGATCGAAATCCTAAGAACATTCAGAAAACAAAAATGTTTCTCAATACTTGCTCAAATAATAAATAAATGAACTTTTTAAAAACTAGTTTCTATTTTAAATTTGTTACTTACGTCTAGAACCTCGTACGGTAGATTATTCCAACGAAGCATTATATTAATAATTACGAAAACAATAAATAACACCTTTTTTTACACAATCAGTTAAAAAATCAAGAATACACGAAATAAAATAACACAGCTATCAGACTTGGATCACAATTTAAAGAACAGTTCTTAGATTTTTACAAAAACTTGTGTGTTTCACTGATGGACTCCTACATACCCCTCAAACCCCCTACATCTAAAGATGTGTGCGGGGGAGGAGGAGAGGTTAGGGAGGTGTGGAAACGGGACATCTACAATAAAAGGGTAGCACATTTCTATTTTAACTCATTCAGATTTTTTTAGAAATCTCTGCGATCTCTGAGTAGTTATTGGCATTTACCGTTACTCTTCTTAAGTTTATTATTGATTTTGTTGATTTATTGTTTTCGTTTTTTTTTAACATATTATAAATAATTTTTGTAATGGGTTACTATCGATTCATCACGTCTGCCGACTACATGGAAGTTGAAGAGGAAGAAGAAGAAGAAGTCCCCGACGATTCGAGAGTGTCGATTTTCGGCGAAGATGTGCCCTTCATCATTCTCTATAGAGAGGATATGGGGGTAATCGACGCCGAAACGGACATCACAACGTACACATACGACGTGACACACGTACGATCAGTGTTCGGGATGAGCAGCGCCGGCTATTGGTGCATGAGGTGTTACGCAGAAAACGTCATATGGGTGCCAGGCTGCGAAGAAGGTTCGAGCCATGGGGAGTATCGAGGAGAAGACATCCTAGATCTTCTCAACGATCGAGACAGTTGGTGCTGTAATTGTGATATAAGCTTGCTATCTATATCTAATTGGGAAAATTGCCCTGAACATTGACATTTAATTGTGTATTTTATATAATAGTTTGTAATAAAATCAACATATTTTTTAAATGATGTTACTATTTAAAAAAAAAATTAACCCTCATAATCCAACTTATCCTAATCCCAAAATGAATGTTCTATCTTCATTACAAATAAAATTAATAAAATAAAAGCAAAAGATGCTGATTCTTTAATGGATATGATTTTTTTCTATACATTGAGTCATGTATTTAACTATTTCTTAAAAGACATGAACATTTTAAAAATACTAATAATACCTATTCCGTACAGCATATTGTTTATGCGCGCATTTTTTAAAAGCGAATTCCCTCAAAAATTATATGTTGCTTTATAGACATAGTTTTAAAATACCTCTAGCCCCCTAGTCGGGTATCGAACAAGAAACAATCATATATCAGCTTTTCTCTTTTCAAGATTTAACAGCTGTTTTGCTTGAGAATTAGCACGCGTCATATCACAGACCAATAGATTTAAAGGGTTGCGGAGGGAGTGTGTTGTGAAGAAGGGGGTTCAGCGAAATGGTGGGGGTAGCTTGGACATCAGGTGTCGTGTGTCCCAGCGCCACACGAATCACTTTGCTCTGATAGTTCGTTCGATCTAGTATCACGTTCTGAAGTTCAAATCGCTCGCCGTTGTTTTATTCGCTCGATTTCGTTGTGAAGTTTCTGCTGTTTTAATAATTTAATCATACTTAGGGACTACATTGAATAGTAAGAACTAGTACCTTTAGGTTTCCCACAGGGGATTCCACTGGTGTTCTGCTCTCTTTGTAGATTTTGTAGGAATATTTAGCTTTTTTTAATGGTTTAGTAGACGCATTTAACGTCCATTTGTATCTAATTTCGACATTATTTTTATTTTTATTTTTTAGTCAGTAATAATTTGATTTTGTACACAGTATTGTTTCATGTACATTTTGAGACCGACTTAAGTTTAATTTCATTCTGTGTTTACTCTTGTCTGAAATGACAAATTGAAGACTGCGTGATTCATTCCGTAGCTCTTTTCATTTCTGAATAAATTTAAAGATCAGTGTTTTTATACTCTTATCTGAAATGACATTGAAGACTGTGTGATTCATTCCGTAGCTCTTTTCATTTTCTGAATAAATTTAAAGATCAGTGTTTTTATACTCTTATCTGAAATGACATTGAAGACTGTGTGATTCATTCCGTAGCTCTTTTCATTTTCTGAATAAATTTAAAGATCAGTGTTTTTCTGTACTCTTGTCTGGAATGACATTGAAGACTGCGGGATTCATTCCGTAGCTCTTTTTCACTGAATAATATTGAAGACTGCGTGGTTCATTCCGCAACTCTTTTCTTTTTGAATAATATTGAAGACTGCGTGGTTCATTCCGCAACTCTTTTCTTTTTGAATAATATTGAAGATTGCGCGATTCAGTCCGCAAGTCTTAAGTTAAAAAAAAAAGTATTTATATTATTCAAAATATGTCTACCAATCCAAATGTTATAAATGGACTGGAAGATTTCAATTCGTCAGATTTATTTGACAATATACCCAACATTGATTTTCAAACGTCAAACCCTGATATAGATTTGCAGGACATTGATTTGGATAGTTTTTCAAATTCACAAAACGAACGATCTCTTAATGATGTGTTTAGACCCAGCTCTGAGCCAGGTTTAGACGATATTTCATTTAATGACAATGACGATGTGAACATGAGCATTGGTGATTATGATGAGTGGCTTGATAATTTACCTCAGCCACCCTTATTGGTTGACCCCATTGCTAATCAAGGCGGTGATGGCAATATGCACCAGCAAGGAGTTGTCGATCAGGGTCAGGTGCAAGGTGCAGATTTGCAGCCTCAGACACCGGCGGCTATGAACAGGGGGTTTAGAATAACGAATGAATACACAGAGGTTAATCCACGATTTCAAACAGAGAAACGGACTGTAAATATAACTCTTGAGGATATGCCTGCAGACGTAATCCCCTTAGAATGGGTGCGTCATGTTTTTGACAATTTGATAAAATATCTAAAATCTGACGATTGTGCACCATATGATAAAGTAGGCATGAAGATAATTAGCTCCAACGCTCCCGACAACCCCATTTGCATTTCTTTCTTGTTCGCATCACAATTAAGTGCAGATGTTATTCTTGCACGAATTGAACAAGTTGTTCAGAGTAATGAGTCGTTTTTGAAAGATGGGCAGCTTCAAGTAATACTCACTCACATTGAATTACCCGCTGGGACTGGACGAAATGCAGTGCCCTGTTTTGTGAGGAACAGCGATAAAGCCTTACACAAGCGTAGTATTATTAGGATAAAAAACAATGACAATTTATGTCTTGCAAGAGCAATTGCTGTGGGGATTGCCATTCATGAGAAACCGGATAAACTAAATGAAATTAAAATAGGTAGAATCATACAGACAGAGATAGCAAAACAATACTGTATTGATGCAGGGGTTGACATAGGTGCTAATGGAGCAGGTATCGAAGATGTCCGAAAATTTCAAGAACATTTCAAAGATTACGTTATTACTGTGTATTCATCATTGAATGGAAAGAAGGAGGATGTGTTTTTCGAGGGTGTTTCAGACCCCTCAGTCGAATGCAAGTATGTCGATCTCTGGTATCATGATGAACATTTTGATGTTATTACCACAGTGACTGGAGCATTTGATTCCTGTTACTACTGTCGGCCTTGTCACAAAAAGTATTCGAATATTGGCGATCATGTATGCAAATCTAAATGCCGTAGGTGTCATTCAGAAAATTGTAATGTTGGTGGTCAGATGCGTCAAACATGTCCAACATGTAATAGGTTCTTTTACACTCTAAAATGCTTTGAAAATCACAAGTTGGTTGGCACATATGGCAAAGAAAAATCAGTTTGCGACACACTGCAAATCTGTCAAACCTGTTTCGCTTTTGTCGATAAATCCCAGGGCTTAAGAGCACACAAATGTTACGAAATCTATTGCCGCAAATGTAAAGAGTTTTTCCCTCCTAATCATAAGTGCTATATGAGCAAAGTCCAGCCAGCCAAACATGCCAAAGATAAAAACATCATGTATACATTCTTTGACATTGAGGCAACACAAACAACGCCCATGAATGACCATCCAGACATTTTGCAGCATATTCCGAACCTGATTGTTTCTCAGCACGTCTGTCTCAAGTGTATCGATGAACCTTTTGAAACAGAGTGTCCTACTTGCTCTCCTGGCGACAACACTAAACAAAATGTTTTTGACGGTCCTGCCCCTCTAAATAAATTCTTTGATCATATTCGAACACACCGCACTAATGTCAGTGAAAATATACTAATAGCACACAATTTAAAAAGTTACGACGGTCACTTTGTTTTGGGCCATATGATTAACGATTTGAACATGAATCCTGAGTTAATCATGAACGGTGCAAAGTTAATGTTAATTTCACAAGGCAAAAAACTAAAAATCAAAGATTCTCTAAATTTCTTGCCTATGCCTTTGAGCAAGCTTCCATCTGCCATGAATTTAGGTGGCAATTATAAAAAGGGTTTCTTTGCACATTTCTTCAATAAACCTGAACATTATGGATTTGTCGGCGATTTGCCATGTCGAGACGACTATGGTTGTGATGCCATGGACGTGAAGGGACGAAAGGCATTCATAGAATGGCACGACAATGAGGTATCAAACAACACTGTTTTTAATTTTGATGAGGAGCTCCGCGACTATTGCATTAACGATACAACCATCCTTCGGGAGGCAGTCCTGGCATTCAGACGTGAATTTTTAAGTACAAACAACATTGATCCATTCTGGCAAGCCGTGACAATCGCTAGCGCTTGCATGCTCGTTTTCAAACAAAACTTTCTTCAACCCCACACCATTGGCCTTCTACCTCAAGGCGGCTATAGAGGAGCCGACAAACAATCTCACGCGGCGATTCTGTGGATGGATTGGGTTGCTAAGCAAGAAAACGTCGAAATAGAGCATGCAGGCAATGGACGCGAAAGACATGTGCTTGCTAATTACAAAGCCGATGGATTTCGGGAACGTCCAGGACTGCCTTCCCTAATTTATTCCTTCCATGGATGTTTCTGGCATGGTTGTGAAAAGACGTTCCCCAATCGCGATAGCATCATAACAAACACGCGGGGAGAGACTATGGGGAGACGTTATGAAGCCACTGTGCGTCGAACGGAGACTTTGCGTGCTGCAGGGTACGAGGTGCGAGAAATGTGGGAATGTGATTTCAAAGAAATGCAGAAAACAGATCCAGAACTTGTAACATTTATAAAGAAACATCCTGACTTCCACAAAGAACCACTTGATCCTCGCGAGGCTTTCTTTGGTGGCAGAACGAACTGTGTAAAAACTTATTTTAAGGCCGAGCCAGGTGTCACTTGCTCCTATATAGACATATGTAGTTTATATCCGTGGGCAACTAAGTATGGACAATACGTGAAGGGTCATCCTGAAATTTACACAGGTACAAAGTGCGAGAAAATCACGGGTCCCAATCTTGATATTAGTAAGATCACAGGTTTTGTAAAATGCACAGTTCTGCCGCCAACAGATCTATACCATCCAGTCCTCCCAGTGCGTGTAAATGGCAAATTAGTTTTTCCATTGTGTATTACCTGCGCTGAGACAGAGAGTAACACAGAATGTGCACACACGGATGTCGAGAAACAAATTACAGGCACTTGGGTCTCGGCTGAGTTGCAAAAAGCAGTGAGTTTAGGTTATAAAATGATTGCTATATATGAAATATGGCAATATGCCACGATTCAATATTGTAAAGATAACAAATCAGGAGGGTTGTTTTCTGGGTATGTAGACAAGTTTCTAAAACTGAAAGCAGAGGCTTCTGGGTGGCCAAGTTGGTGTGTCGATGACGCTCAAAAACAGCTATATCTTGACAAATTCGAGGAAAGAGAAGGAGTTAGATTAGAACCCAGTAAAATACAGAATAATCCTGGTCGCCGTTCAATAGCAAAGCTGATGTTAAACAGTTTTTGGGGAAAATTTGGACAAAGGCCTGATTTAACCAAACACACAGTAATCGAGGACAGAGCTACTCTCGTGCAATTTGCATGCGATCCTGCTAAAGAAATTGCTTCTGTTGATCAGCTCACTCCCGAGAAATTATTGTGTATCTGGTCTGAACACAATGATGCTATTGAGGGATCACCTTCTGTTAGTGTAGTAATTGCGGCATATACAACAGCCATTGCAAGATTAGAACTGTACAAATATCTTGAGATCTTGGGCAGGAGAGTATTATATTTTGATACTGACAGTGTCATATATACAACAAAAGTTGGAGAGACAAACATCGAAACTGGCGAGTGCTTGGGTGACATGACTGATGAATTGGCAGAGTATGGTGTTGGTTCTACGATTATTGAGTATGCAAGTGGTGGTCCAAAAAATTATGCGTATAAAGTGGCTTGTGGTGGCGATCATACGAACATTAAAACAGTTTGCAAAGTTCGAGGAATTTCTCTTAACTATTCTGCAAGTCAAGTTGTGAATTTTGATGTTCTGAAAAATATGATCCTGTATAACGCGCCTTCTGTTGTTGTAGATATCCCACGCAAAATCGTAAGAGTGAAACATTTCAAAATTGGAACTAGATCTGAACAAAAAGTTTACAGGACAGTATTAACAAAACGACAGATGATTGAGAACAACGATACTGTTCCGTATGGTTATAGAAAGAGACAACGTTTGGGTTGAGAGGATTACAGCAAGACGTGTGTATAATATTATTGGTTTAGCAAAAATGATTCAGAACTGAAGCCATTTTATTAGATTTATCTATTGTATTATTATTTTTGTATCAATGTATATCAATATCTATTGATTTGTTAGTTGCAATAAGCACATAGCATAATGTACAGTTACCTTATCGACGGTTGGAACTTTGACGCAGTGATAAGGCTTTTTTTAACCAATACCAACCAAATCATGTCTATAAAATGCTATGCTTCATTTCTTCATATTTAGTTGTTGAGATGGATCCAAGATGGAAAGTGCCATTTAATGCCCTTGTGGCTGGACCCAGCGGCTGTGGCAAGTCTCATTTCATTGCACGGTTTCTAAAGCACTTGAATGAGATGGTTGACAAACCGATAGTTGAAGTAATTTGGTGTTATACAGAATGGCAAAGTCTATACGACACTCTACAAAATGAGCATTCTATTCGTTTTCACAAGGGAATTATTGACTCTTCAGAAATACCATCTGGTTCTGGAGCACGTATAGTGATCTTAGATGATCTTCAACGTGAAGCTGACGAGCGTGTCATTGATTTATTTACAAAGGGTGGACATCATCGCAATTTGTGTGTTCTTTTTCTCTTACAAAATATATTTACTCAAGGTAAAGGTCGAAGGGATATTTCGTTGAATGCACATTATGCTGTATGTTTTAAGAATCCTAGAGATAGAGCTCAAATCTTACATTTATCTAGACAAGTAGCACCTCAAAACCCTAAGTTCGTGCAAGAGGCGTTTGAAGATGCTACAAAAGAAGCACATGGTTATATTCTGTTTGATTTTCATCAGAAAACTTTGGATATTCTGTGTCTGCGCACATCAATTTTTCCTGATGATGCCGAGTCTATTGTTTATATTTCAAAGACATCGAGTATAAAATCAGAATACATTATGCATTTATAATCATTTGTTCATAATGACTGAGACGATGTTGAAACATAAGGATCTCCTGCGTTTATTGCAAAAGTGTTCACCTGCTATGCGAAAGGCGATTTTAAAAGCTGCCGATGCGGATCTTATTAAATCTCTTTGTGAATGTGCTCAAAACACATTAAAAGGCAATGTACGATTGAATTCTAATCAGAAGTCAAAACTACGTCGACACAAGAACGTCCTGCGTAAAATTATTAAACGTGGTGAGAATTGGAGAAAGAAACAGAAGCTGCTAGTGCAAAAGGGCGGTGCAATTATACCTCTATTGTTGGCACCGATTTTATCTACTATTGTTGGAAGACTATTGCAGTAATGGACAAGGCAAAAAAGATGCTACTCATAGATCCTGAGAGTATTAAACGGCTTCAACAATCGTTTGCAAGACCTCTCACAACCAACACGACTACTTTGTCAAATATAGATCAGGAAATGCATCGTATACTTAATTCATCTACTTTACCCGACAGTGAAAAGTGGAAAAGGTATAATGAAGTTCTTCAGAGATATTTACATTTTGTCGATGAATCGCGAAAACCTTTTGCTATTAATATCACGGACGGAGAAACACAGCGTTCAGATGTTATTGCTGAACGTGGGCATGTAACAGATGATAAAACGGAAGTTGAAACTACTGATCTTTTGAGAGAGCAAACACTGTCAGCTATTCCGAATATGTATCGTAACAAAGCTGGATTGTTGTACGACAAGGTGTCCAAATCTGATTCCGTATCTTGGGATAATTTGGGTACAGTTAGTGTAAACGGAGAGAAAATTATTGGTTCGTCCATTACCGATCTAATTGCTGATTCAGTTAGGAATCGTAGTTCTTCAAACCCTGAGGGCTGGATGCAGTTTGCCAACGTTTTAACAGATCTTAATATACCATTAGAACTTATAGGCAATACACGTCGAAAAGAATTCATTCGTGTAAAGCATCATCACCCTAACACACGAAGTAGTGCGAATCGCTCTCTTGATAGTTTCAAGACACCTGTATTGTCAGATACACCGTCACGAAAGCGTAAGGTAACCAAGTGGGAGGAATTTACGTTCTAATGAATTCTAGAAGCACAGCATTATTAGCAAAAATCTATCATGATCCTGAACATCCTGCTGGTTATAAAACGGTTGATGCTCTGTGGAAAGCAATTAATAAGTCCGTACCAAAATCTGTTGTCCAAGAATATTTACAAACACAGAATGCTTTTACTCTGCATAGGAATTTAAGAAAAAGGTTTAAACGGAACGTTTTTCTAGTGGAAAACATTGACAATTTGTGGCAGGTTGACTTAAATGTCATGGAATCACTAAAACAATACAATGATGGTTTTATTTATCTGATGACTGTGATTGATGTATTTAGTAAAGTAGCGTGGGCTGTCCCATTGAAACGTAAAACTGGACATGCTGTGACTGAAGCATTTAAATTACTCTTTAAGAAGACTAATAGGCGTCCAATAAGCTTAAATTTCGATAAAGGTGGAGAATTTAACAATGTTTTGTTTCACAAATTTCTAAAAAACAACGACATAAAATATTATCATACAAATAACCCTGATATCAAATGTTCTATTATTGAAAGGTTCAACCTCAGCCTCAAGAAAATTATGTATCGCTATTTCACAGCTAAATCTACACAGAGATATATCGATGTCTTGCCAAAGCTATTGAAGGCATATAATCATACGTTTCATAGGTCTATTAGAATGGCTCCAATAAATGTTAATGATGAAAATGTTCTTGAGGTCTGGCATAATCTTTATGATTCGCATTTGCTACAGAAGAATTCAAAGCCTAAGTTTAACATAGGTGATCATGTACGCATTAGTAGTGAGAAATTTCAATTCGAAAAGAGCTATGTCCAAAATTGGTCTGAGGAGGTATTTCTCATTACACACATTATCAAACATAAACAGGTTGTGTACAGAATAAAAGATTTGAAAGATGAGGAGATTGAAGGAACATTCTATGAGAAGGAACTACAGAAAGTGCTTGTTGATGATGCTACAGAGTACAGAATAGATAAAATAGTCGACACGAGGGGTGTTGGTGCTAGAAAGGAGTTGCTCGTCAAGTGGAAAGGTTACAACAGCAAGTTTAATTCTTGGATCTCTGCATCGGAATTGAAACAGTATGGATGATTCGTTTTACATGACGTTGCCCAGCAACAGTTCAATGTCTACTTTTGCAGACAATACAACTGCTCGCTATACAACGCAACTAAGAGACGCTGTCAAACTGCCAGGACAGTGGTCAGTGGCACTTGTTGAGTTTCATTTTCCACAAACATTCTTTAACGTGATAGAAGGACAGAATGAAATAAGTATCTCTTATACAAGAAGCATTAAAAATGCAGAAGGAGAGGAAACTAGTGTTGCAGTGATTGAATTAGCTTATGTGAAGCCAGGATTTTATTCTACAAACAGTGAATTGTTAGATGCAGTCAATGCTGCATTATTATTATTACCTGAAGCTTATTGTAGTATGTATATAGATCCCGTCATTGGAGGGGGATTCATCAAGATCAATCAAAAGATTATTAAAAAGGCAGCTGTCAAGTTTTCATTTGAACTGTCTAGACAATTGGGGTTTGATCCCTCCCTCGATGCAGGAGCTTACCCTATAGCTGGATCTGTTGTGGACTTGAGTTGGGGTACACCGCATCACATATTCGTATATTGTGATATTATAGATCCACAGATTGTCGGAGATACCGTGGCTCCATTATTGAGAATGGTTAATACAAATCATACAAAGCATAAGTTTGGAGATGAAGTGACAGCATCGTTTCGAACTTTACAGTACGTTCCTGTACTTAGACGTGAATTTAGCACCATCGAAATAGATTTAAGGAACGGTTCAGGCGATCCGATCCCATTTCAAAACGGGACTTCTTCAGTGTTGCTTCATTTCAAGCGCTGTTCGTAATGCAGAGGCACGATACCGATTTCTACACAAGGTATTATCTGGAACAGGCTGGGTCTGGTTATAGTGTGTTCAGAGGTGCTCGCCGTCAGAGAGGTCACGGAATAGCAAGTTTCTTCAAGGGATTATTCAGGGCAGCATTGCCTTTGTTCAAAAGTGGCGCTAGAGCTGTTGGTCACGAGGTTTTGAGATCGGGTACGAATGTTTTAAACGACATTTCAGATAATAAAACGTTCAAACAGTCTTTGAGAGAGCGTTCAAGAGAGTCTGGACACATTCTTAAACGTAAAGCTGAGGCAAAGTTGGAAGCCATGTCAGGACATGGGTTAAAAGCACGTAAACGACGTCGTATTACTCATTCATCGTTTACATCTAAACGAGGTAAGACCGCTATCCGCAGCACTAAGCAGCCAGAAAAAAATAAAAAAATTGTCAAGAAGAAAACAAAGAGGTCAAACAAGAAATCAAAGTCACAAGATATATTTTCATAAAATGTCTTTTCTTCATTCACATTCAAATGAATCGTTCAAGAGTGAAATGGACTTGTTCGCAGTTCCAGTTACGCAAACAATTCTAGAACGTGGAGAATGGATCCCATACAAACCTATAGCATCAATTACTGATAAAGCGCCTGTTGAGTTTGTTGTTTCTGGGAGGTCTGAAGAGTACATAGATCCTGCTCAAACTCTCTTTCACACAGAGTATAGAATCACGCAAGAAGATGGTTCGGTTGTCCCTGAAACCACTATCGTGGGTCCTGTTAACAATTGGTTCCATTCTGCCTGGAGTCAGATTGATCTTTTTCTAAACGACAAACAGCTATCACCGCCCACGCAAATGTATGCGTATCGTGCATTTATTGAATCATTGCTCAACTATTCATCTGCTGCTAAGAATACACACTTAGGCACTCGTTTTTGGTTCAAAGATACAGCAGGCAAGATGGACAGCTTGACACTGAACACGGGTTTAACCAAAAGAATTGCACTTACAAAGTCCAGTAAAACGATCGATATGATTGGAAACATTCATTGTGATTTCTTTAATCAAGATCGTTTTCTATGCAACGGTGTTGAAATGAGACTCAAATTTATTCGTAGTAAAGATGCTTTTCAGTTGATGAGTGACAAGACTAATCTCAAAGTCCAACTTGTCGACGCTACCTTGTATGTACGAAAAATTAGAGTGAATCCCTCTGTACTGATTGCTCAAAACAGGGCTCTGGAGAAAACAAATGCAAAATACCCCCTCACACGAGTGGACACTCGAGTCGTTACTATCCCTGCTGGAATTCAGAGTAAGACTCTCGATAATCTCTTCATGGGTCAAATTCCTAAGCGAATAATTTTAGGATTCGTCAGTAATAAAGCATTCAATGGTGATTTTACACTAAATCCATTCAACTTTCAAAACTTTGGAGTTAACTTTATATCCATATACGTTGACGGTCAACAAATTCCTTCAAAACCTCTGACTCCCAACTTTGAAAAAAACCTTTATGTTAGAGAGTACCATTCATTGTTCTCTGGAACAGGTATTCACTATGAAAATGAGGGGAATGATATCACCCACGCAGAATATCCTGAAGGATATGCACTCCTGTGCTTCGATCTCACTCCTGATTTGTCCGCTAGTTCTGATCATTGGTGCCTGCAGCGCAATGGTAGCATGAGAGTGGACGTTCGTTTCCAAAAGCCCCTCACAGAGACCGTTGACTGTCTCATTTACGCTGAATTTGACAACCTTTTGGAGATTGACCGAAATCGTAATGTCATTGTTGATTATTCCAACTAATAACAAGACTAACTTCATTTGCTTCTACCTAAATAATTCAGTTTATTCTTGTCATTCACCATGAGCGCCACGTTAGATTTTCAAGCGTTTACGTCCAACGGTCGTCTTGTAGTAAAGGAACTATCAATTATTAATAATAAAACACTAAAACATCATGTGTGGCTTTTCGAAACACCTGTTTGGCAAAAGAGTGACAAGACGAGCGATTGGCTGATATCTAACTATCATGGTATCAGTGAAGAGTCTGGAAATATACCGTATTGTGAACTCAGGAAAATAGTTATTCGTCACACATCAAAATTTCTAACTCTTTTTGTGAAAGGAAGAGAAAAAGCAAATTTAATCAGCTCCATTGTGCATCGACATGTCATCGATCTGGGTGACATGGCTTGTCCCAGTCTCAAAACACTTGCTGAGAACCAAAAGACTGACAAATCTCTGTCATGTGTAAATCACAACGGTATCATCAAGAATTGTGCTCTAGAAAACGTGTATCTACTTGCTAACTGGGTGAGGAATAACTCTGACGTCACAGACTTGACAAAAGTAAAAGCAAGACTGAAAACATTTGAGGGGTTCCCAAACGAGCATGTTTCCATAAATGATTTGGTAAATGCTGGATATTATTACACAAAACGTAGTGATTTAGTTAATTGCCCATATTGCAACATTGATGTGTTCAAATGGGTGGAGGGGGATGTTCCACGCGAAGAGCACTTGAGATGGAGTCCTCATTGTCCATATGTAACAGGTGTGCCTCGAGGTCAAGACGTGTGCGGTTCTGGAGGTCCTACATATAAGAGAATAAACAAGTCTCGTTTACGAAGTGCGTGCTGTTTGGGAACTATTGATGAAGAACCAGATTTCAGCGAATAATTAAAATGTATGCTTCTGATCTGGAGAACGCGCTCATGAAGGATGGCTATTGCCGAAAATATTATATTGGAATATTTGCTGCCGACACTCTTCCTCGATCTGTTCCTCGCCCTGCTCTGCTTATTGTGAACACGGATGTCGTGAGGCTCCCAGGAACACATTGGGTTGCAATTTACATTGATTCAAGAGGACATGGTGAATTTTTCTGCAGTTATGGAATTAAACCATTCATTAACCATCACGTTGACTTTCTCAATCGACAGTGTGTATCGTGGACTTATAATAACGTGTGGCTTCAGAGCATTGATTCTGAAGTGTGTGGAGAATATTGCGTTTTGTTTTTAGCCGCTAAGGCGAGAGGCTTTTCCATGGCATATTTTATTTCCAAGTATGTTGAAGGATCTCCTCTTAGAAACGATAGATTAACTAGAAATAAATATTATAAGAAATTTGGCCATTGTATTAAACATGATATAAATCACCATCTTATTAATCAATGTTGCTGTGCACGGCGTTTGTATGTTCCATCAAATATTCACGAAATGAGTTGAATATTTTTTAGTACAGAAATCCGCCCCTGCCATGAGGGGAGTGGACAGGTAGTCGCGTCATAGGTAGTGGTGGTGGGGGTAAAGGGTGGAGGGTCCCAGTCCTTGCAAAACTCAGATCAACAGTTGACTGACAAATCTTCAAGAGGTAGCATCAAGTAAGAAGTAACAGCAGCAGCAATGGAAAAGGAAAATCAAGCAGTTGTGAATAAGCGACCGGGGTTCAGTTCTACATCACAGAAAACACCTACTGTACGTGGAGTTCTGCAATCTCTACATTATGTAAATCCATCAAAGTCGAAGATGGCTGTAGTTGGTCTTGATGCCTACAACAACTTCGAGCCGTTCGTCCAAGTGTTTTCGTCTGGAAACTCAGGTGTTGTCATGAACAGTAAGCAGTGGGGCGAATTCACGGAAGTTCTTGGAGAGTGGATCCAGTACGTTTTCGGCGTATGTGCTGAGGACGTCGGTGTACGAGATATTCAAGGATTCAGGATCTTCGTACAGAAGTTTCACAATTCCAATATCGTTGGAATTAAATCCGTTGGTACGACACCATCAATGGGTGTATTTCTTGGCGAAGTAACATGCGTCGAAATTATGAAGAAACAAGAAGCAATTTCACATCTACTTAATCAATACAGAAGGCTTCAAGTTGGTGCAAGTGATTTCGTGAAAGACATTGTAATGAACATTAACAAGAAGTTTGAAAACAGTGAGGATGATTGTACTTGTTTGTCTGATGTTGCGACTGCTTACATTAAAACTATTCAAAACTATACAGAGATTCTAGAAGATTTTCAGGTTCAGATTGTTGCTGAATTGGACACAGCTTATTTTGTCAAACGTATTCAATCTTAAAACTATGTATTAGAAAATAAGAAACAATAAAATGTCAATTTTTATATTTAATTATTGCAAAACTCTTATTATTTTTCCCCTTTTCATTTCCTTCACATACCTAAATCATTAGCCATTATATCCTAAACAAGTTCTACCAATCAGCAATCAATAATATTATATTAAATTATACTTTATCAAGAAAACAAATTTAATTCAATCAATTTTCTTTTAAATGATTATAATATTCAACTCTTATTACTTTTTAAAATTATTAGTACAGATCAGTTTGTACCAAGGAAACAGCGACCTAGATAGAAAGACTTTAAGAAGTGGCAATGTGCCTGGGTGCACCTCCTGTCTCCAATGAGGATGGGTAATGTGCCTGATCGAGCACACTTCGCGGATGTACCACCTGGGCGCAACCGGAAGTGTCGTGAACTGCCAGCACTAACTACTCAAAGAATGAATATTGATTGAATGTCGACCCCACCCCATGGCCTCCATTGATTATCAATAAATAATACATTGAAATACTAGTTTATTTTCTGAGAAGCCTCTCAGTTTTCGCCCCGCAGGGCGTTTTTTTAGAATTTTCCAAAATTTAAAAGAGATTCTGGGACTGTAAAATGTTCAAATTGAATCATATAACCTTCCAATTGTTGCCCCGCAGGGCGTTTTTTAGAATTTCTACGATTTAAAAGTGGTTCTGGGACTGTAAAATGTTCAAATTGAATCAAATAACCTTCTAAATGTTGCCGTGTAGGGCGTTTCTTTTCGAATTTTCAAAATTTTCGATTCCAGATCTTTATATAAATTATAAAGAGTTATTCAAGAACCGCGAAGGAGCCGCAGGTTGCCGATCCTTGCTCTATAACTTACGAAGTTTTCATTGTCCCGTGTGTGACTGAGACCATGGTCCCCCCGACTGCAACCACCTCAACGCGGAGGTGGGGTTTGTGTTGGCCAATGATCCATTGCAGCTACGCCGGCGAGCATATGCTCATGTGTAAGGGCTACCCATGGCGGACAGGTCAGTGGTGAGGCCCAGACAAAGAGCAGACAGGGTTGGCCTAACCATGTCCTCCCTTGAATTTGCGGTCCCCTCGGGCCGACCTTCCCTCTCGAGATGGTGATCCCCCTGAAATCGGGTTCAGTCGGCCCGAACCCTCACACCCCCCGGTCCGTCCCCATTCCGGCCTTGCCTTCCCACCAGTGCTGGACTCCCCCGGATCGGGCCCGTTAGGTCGACCCCCTCCCCATGTCCTCCACTTAATTCAACAAAGTTATATATACAAATTATTGTGCGCAATATAACCTCGTCGTTGACGCGCCGTTAAACCACAATAATCTAATCTAATCTAATCGAGACCACGGTGCAAGGGATGCGAGCTCCTACACATGGTGTGGCCATGATCAAGGCGCGATGTAAACAAGTGTCTCTCCTGTCCTAGGTGTGACACGTGGACTCGAGGTCATCTGTATGTCGCAGAAACATGTCGAGGCAGCAGCCAGAGGCGAACAACACTTCTGGTGAGTCTTCTTACTAACTCGAGTGACTAGCAGATACTTTTATGGAATATCTATTTTAGAAACATTTGTATCTAGGTAAATTTTTTAACGTAACGACACTAGGTATATTTATTACGAACCACCCGCTATGGAGGGTCGAGTGTGAGAATTCTGGGTCGTGTAAGTATTCGGGAACCTTTTTCTGTTGTCGTGGCACTTGCTTGTTCAATATTATAAGGGTAGTTTCTATTCGTTGAAGAAAGATCGTGGCAAACAGGTTTATTGCCCTTTTATTGATTATTTTTTAGATCATTCAACAAATACCATTTCCATATTTTTGACTTGTCAAAATAATTCCCAATTAAAAATAGATTGAAATCGCATTTTTATTTGTAAAATTTATAATAAGACTCGATAATCTATCCGACTCTATAATAAGAGAAAAAGTGAAACCTTAACATACCCCGTTAACGGAAATTTGTAGGTAAATAAAAAAAAAACAGTCTTCATTAAATAACACCAGTTCCTCCCTTGCTCTTTTAGTTAAGCTCCAGAGTCACGTGACAGTACAATATCATGTTTTATATAGGAAAACGCTCTGTGTAACGCGTTGGGGAGGAGCCTCGAACTGCATGCGATTTGATATGCGTTTGTAGTAAGTCTCTGCTACAGGCAGCTTGGAACGGAAGCGTCACTGCTAAAATAATTATAGTTCCTTCCTGGCATAAATATGCAAATATTTCAAGATTATAGAACAAAATGTCCTTAAAATGACAGTTAACTTTAGAAGATAATATAGATTAGTCTGAAAATGAGCAAAAATACCTAAATTGTTAGTCCCAAATGACTATGCAAAATTTAAAGTTGATCGGTCAATCGTTTGTAATTTAAATTTCAAAAAGCACATGAAATATGGTTTTATAAATTTGACGATTTGACTGAAACTCTGTAAGATTTGGGACAAGTGGGTCGTAATGACTTGTGTCAAAATTTCTAATTGATTGGACCAACCAATCGAACGTTTTTTTAAATTTGAACCAATCAGCAGTTTTAAAAAAAGGGTCCGCAACGCCCAGAAATGGTCCGTACATGTGTGCAAAATTTCAGCTCGATCGACTTGTGACCTGTATAGCCTCAGTAACGGGAAATAAACGGAGTTCCTTACCAAAAGAGCCAACTGGAGTCCCTCGCTTCACTCGATACCAGGGTGGCTCGATACTGATGAATATGACGGTGACTAGAGATGTAAAATTTTAAATTACCGGTAATTTAAAAAATGGTTATATAACCGGTAATTTAAAAAATGGTAATATTACCAGGAATATTACCAAAATCTGGTAAAATTGGTAATATTGGAAAAAAATTGTGTTTCGGGTACAAAACGATCATGGCTCATTTACGAGCTACTTCTCTGCCTATTATGAGTGCATACGACTAATACGAATTTCCATGTTCTTTCATAAGATATTTGACTATATTCTCTTGTGTATTGGAAAAGATTCAATGATGATGGATGAACAATGACCTCCAATATTTGATGTGTTAACTTTATAAGATCCAGTTTAAAATACAAAATGAACCTAGTAGGCACCTACTCCAGTAAAAAAACAAAAAAACCGGTAATATGACCGTAAAATTGCTTGGTAATATTACCGTAATATTACCAAAAACCGTAATATTACCAAAAAACCGTAATATTACCAAAAACGGTAATATTACCGCGGTAATATTACCGATTTACATCTCTAACGGTGACCAATGTTCGTCCTGTCTTACTGGGCACGAGCCGCGTGGTTTTCAAACCAATATCCTTGCCATTGAAAAATCAACTTTTCTATATTTCACCTGTCGTTCCGGGTTGCGCTCGATGTGCAGAACCCGTTGAGACGGATAGATATTGAGAGGTTTGTGGATGCACAGCGAGTGTTTATATCTGGCGGTAGCGTCACGACTGCTTCCCGACTGTGCACCGCCCAGATCCAGAGGCGTGAGTCACAACTCGCGGCTTCTTCCCTCTGAGTCACTCCCTGTTCGCCAGGCGGCGACGTCCCCACCTAGCCCAAGACCAAGTCCAGACATCTAGTCCAGAGTCTAAAGCCAAATAGAGGCCTTAATAACCAAAAACAAATTGCAACACAAGCGTTTTTGATATCGTTGGATTCAGAACAAAAACTATATAACATAGTAAAAGTCCTCCGAAATTTTCAATTTGTTTTGGGTCAAATCATTTAGACTCTGGACTAATCGCAAGAGCGATTGGACAGCTTTCACCGACAATTTTATGTTTACTATATGCAAACGCTCCAGTGTAACGCGTTGATGAGCGAGCACGGGTACGTGCAAATTCTCGAACCGGAATTCCGTACCAAACGCACAGAAAACATACATCCATATTGAATTAAAATATGATTCACTCAATCATCATAAAAGTGTATACTTTTCTTTGAAACTTGAAAATAGCATCTAAGGACTATGGTACCTAAAGCAAATCAGATTATGTGGATAACATTCATTTCGATACTTCATTTCTGACAGCTATTAAAATGTCAATAAGTTCATACGTTATTAACTGATTGGGATGAAAATTTGTAAAATGAGAGACAATGTTGGTCTTAATGACAATGCAAAATATGAGTTTGATCAGGTTTATCGAAGACCATTATCATTTTTCAATCTATCAGGAAATATTTATTTCAATTTTAACCAATGAACGGATTTAAAAAAAAAATTGGTCTGCAACGCCCAGAAATGGTCCGTACATGTGTTGTGTAAAATTTTAGCTCGATCGAAGAAAAACTGTGACCTGTATTTCCTTACAGAAAAAAACAGGTCCGTGCCAAAAGAGCCAATGATATAAAATACGGTAGTTTGAGTCTCAACAAGCACCTATAGGTATTTTGTTTTCAGACGATCAGAGGATCACCTAGGTAGTCACAAATTAAATATTCAGGGGAACAAATTTAAAAATCACTTATTTATATGCACTAATGGCCTTAAACAAGCATAACCAATAGTCATAGCATAATCATTAGCATAATAGCATATTCCCTAGCTGTGCATTTATAAAAATAAATGCCGCACCAAGTGATCGGTGTGCAAATCGAGAATTTTTATGGCATGGAGTTCCTGGTCGGATTTTGTGTGAAAGATGGTGTCGCCATTCCATATACGCACCGAGCGTGAATACCCCCAGCGCCACTAGCGAGAGACATCGGCAAAACTGTACGTATAGAAGAATCTTTAGTTTTATCAACTCTCATTGGTCGTGGCCATGGCAACCTAACAAAATAAACATTAAACTCAAAATAGCTCAGAATTGGTAAAAGAGAGGAGCAAACAAGTAATTTTATCAGATTCAGTGGAATTGTTTACACTTCATACATTTTTCACAGCGAAATATCATGTGGAGTATTATTATAAGAATGCATACAATGAGTAATGTTTACTAACTGCTGCAACTAAGGGTATGAGGATCACGTCACGAGTTGCTAGTTTCTGCCACCCATCGCGCTGTCCCTCATTTTCAGAAACAAAATAGCGTCAACACTCGGTGCCTATTGTTGACATATTTTTGTACCATACTTCAAATAGGTATGCTAGATAAGTAAAAATGGCCGCCACGGGGTGACCTAGGTCAAGGTGAGATACGATAAGCCTCCCGGTCTGAAATGATTGTTTAGTACACGTGGTAAAAATATTGTGCTTTTTCTACCAAAATCTAAAATTGTTTCATTTCGCCAGGACTAAATAATAGCTCAAAATGTAAAATATTTCCCAAAATTATTCATTTACAGCCAAAGTATTGCTCTGTCAAAATTTGTTGTTTGAAATTTGTGCATTGACTATATTCCATTTCAAAAACTACGTATCAGTTCATCAAAATTCGTCAAAAATATGAAAATTCTCTGCGCGTATTTCTGATTGCCTCCCCTTCTAAATGGACCAATGAACATGTGTGCCAAGTAGCTCCTTCTTATCACAATTTGCAGGATTATTTTACGTACAGGGGTGCGATCACAAAATTATAACTTCCTTGTCACGGTGACAAGTCCCTGAAGGTCGTAAATAACATCGAGATGAGAAGCTTAAGTCATTGTGACAAGGAAAGGAATGAAGTAATCATTTTATGTAATCCCATCCCAGTACTATACTACAAAACGCTCAGTGTAACGCGTTGATGAGCGAGCACGGGTACGTGCAAATTCTCGAACCGGAAATGCGTACACAACTTAAAGAAAACATATACATCCATATTTAATTGAAATATGATCACTCAATCAATAAAAAAGTATATGCGTTTCATCGAAACTTGAAAATATATAGCATCTAAGCACCCTGGTAAATATAGCAAATCAGATTCAATTCAATTGGCACTGGAAAACATTCATTTCGATACTTCATTACTGACAGTAATTAAAAACCCATAAAAAACACTCCGTGTAAAAATACCAGCCAAGTCTCTTTAACTATAAAAAAAATAGAAGAAATCTAAAAATTCAGCACTGAAAAGTAGTGATATCAAAAAATGGGCCAAGTCAAAACTTAATTTTCAAAACCAAAATATACTTGGCGCATCATGTATATAGATAGTTTAGAAGTATAGGTCAGATGTGTAATATATACATAAAATCTGCCTACCCCATAATGCCGTAAAAAACGATGCGTCAAGTATATTTTGGTTTTGAAAATTAAGTTTTGACTTGGACCATTTTTTGATATCACTACTTTTCAGTGCTGAATTTTTAGATTTCTTCTATTTTTTTATAGTTAAAGAGACTTGGCTGGTATTTTTACACGGAGTGTTTTTTATGGGGATATCAACATTTTTTTAGTTTATTTAGGTACACAACTTGTAAAGACTATCAAAGCAACAATGAGAATGACTAATTCATGTAAAAAAAATACGCCATTTACGAATTGGTTACTAAGAAAAAAAAATTTTTGCTTCTAAATATAAGCTTAAAGTGATATTCCATGAAGAATTGCGAAAGCATCGTTCCAATCGGTCCAGCCGTTTTCGAGATATGGCATCACTTCCGGTTTTCAAAATGGCGGCTGAAATTACTGCCCTAGAATTTATTTCAATAAATGTTATGTATCATTATAAGCCTCCTGAATAGATATTTATAGTTTGTTTTTTTTATACACAGGGGAAGTGAATTTATGCAGATTTCGCATAACTATGACGTCATTTCCGGTTTCAGCAATTAGTAACACTATTGATATTTCATATAGAGAACCGTTGGAATCGATTGGTGCTTGTTTGATTCCGATTGGTTCAGCCATTTTCGAGATATGACGTCACATCCGGTTATCAAAATGGCGGCTGAATTCTGCCACCTTGAATTTTCAACTATAAATGTTATGTATCGTTATAAGCCTTCTGAATATGTAATTATTGTAATAAGAGGTGATTTTAGGTAAATTTGGCATATTATTGACGTCATTTCCGGTTTCATTAATATTAATTGTATACTTTGTATAGGGATATTTTATATAGATGCCCGTTTGAAAAGATTGGCGCCAATTTCGATCCGATTGGTACAGCCGTTCATGAGGTATGACATCACTTCCGGTTTCAAAATGGCGGCACATAAACGGTCATAACAAAAGGCACCTCAGACGCCAAAAGTGCATATGTGGTAAAAATTCCAGATCAATCGGTTCAGCCGTTTAGGCTGTGGCGGTGATAGCGACGTTTCCTGATATCATTATTATTATTATATTATTATTATTATTATTATTATTATTATTGAGCGAGCCTAGCGAGCGTCACCACGGTACTCTTATGGCACTTTCTCTGTGTGTTTTTTTTTTTGTTTCTATGTTTGTTTGTTTTTTGTCTGCACTGCCCAGATCAAACCGCACAACCAATCGATCTGAAATTTTGCACACGTACTAACGTAATCTATGCGGTCTCTGGGATTGTTTTTGAAAGGGATCCTGTGATTGGTTCAAATTTAAAAAAAAATATCTTTCGATTGGTTGGTCCGTTCAATTTGAAGTTTTGAGAAGTCATTACGACCAACATTTTGCCCAATCAAACAAAAATTCCCTCCCATTGGTTAAAATTAAAAAAAAAAAATCACGTGTTTTTTTGAAATTTAAACTAGAACCGTATGACCGATCAACTTAAAACTTTGCATGGTCATTGGGACCAACATTATCTGTATTTTTGACTACTTTCAGACTAATCTGTGTTTAAATCCAAAAGTAATTGACATTTTACGGACTTTTGCGTGTTAGCTGTCAAATTTCTCGAAAATGTTGATCACGGCTACTTTGACTCTTCAGTTCTAATCCAAGGTAGTTGAGCAAAAACTTTTAAACGCATATGAAACTAATAATGACCGTTCAACAGATCGATCTGATATTGTGTACACACACTAATATCGTATGAGTGGTCCCAGGTATATTTTTTTTAAAGAGATTCTGTGATTTTTTAATATTTACTGGGAACGTAGTTCAATTATAAAGGTTCAATCGATCAACTTAAAACTTTGCAAGGTTATTGGGACTAATATTTGAGTGATATTTGGATATTTTTAAACAAGTCTGTGAAAAATTCAAGAATTATATGGCTTTTAATAATATTTTCGATAGACGCAGAATTTCGGTTCGAGGTATTGCGCGTATCCGTGCTCGCTCATCAACGCGTTTCACAGAGCGTTTTCCTAGTTATAATCAGATACCTTTAAGAAGGGGTGTAATTTCACTCTTTTCACGGCCCTCTAGCTCGCAAATGGCATAACCTATTGTTCCCAAATTTGGTATATGTAGTGGGGTGGGCCATAGCTCGAAATTAAGATACTTCGTAACAATGTGAGATTTCCCAATTTTGAGATCCAGTAGGCCGAAAATGCCAGGTTGTTGCTTACAGTAAGTGTTTGGTCTGCTCCTCAGTTTATTAGGCATTTACGGTGTGTTGAGTGACTGTGAGTGTACGGTACGACTTGGCTGGGTGGAGCGACCGCTCCACTAGATGTCAATAAGTTCTTACGTTATTAACTGATTGGGATGAAATTTTGTAAAATAAGAGACAATGTTGGTCTTAATGATCATGCAAAATATGAGTTTGATCAGAATTATCGAAGACCGTTTTCATTTTTCAGCCTATCAGGAGATATTTATTTTAATTTTAACAATGAATGTATTTCCAAAAAAAAATAGGGTCTGCAAACAGAGAAGGTTGGATTTACTTGTGTGCAAAATTTCAGATCGATCGCTGAAACGGTGCAACCTGTGTATCGGTTAATAGCAGAAAAAAAACAAAAAAAAGAAACAGAGGTCCGTGCCAAAAGAGCCAAAAGGAGACGCTCGCTTCGCTCGCTCAATTACCTACTTGAGTCGAGAAACTTGTATGTAATCGATATTGTATAGTCTTCGGCATTGTCTATGGTAATTAGATACTAAAACTTATTCATCTTTTAATGCGCTCAAATTTCTCCATTTATGTCATAAATTGTTCTCAGTTTCTTGTACCATATTATTTCCCAATTAAAAGCCTACTAATTGGACTATAACGTCAGATGCAAATAACGTTCCATTCCAGTGTCAAGTTTCTTCTATTGAAACTCAGTCTCGAATATCTCATTTCAATTCGATTAAATAAATACCTAAATTATTTTCAACATTTTGTATTGAATGGTGTAATTGAGCGAGCAAAGCGAGCGTCTCCTGTTGGCTCTTTTGGCACGGACCTCTGTTTTTTTTTGTTTTTTGTTTTTAATTTTAATTTTTGTTTGTTTGTCTGTCGTCTGCTCGTGTACAGGTCGCACCGTTTATTCGATCAAGCTGAAATTTTGCACACATGTCCAGACCAAATATGAGATTTGCTGAATTTTTTTGAATTTTTTTGAAATTCCCTGATTGGTTCAAATTTAAAAAAATTATCTTTCGATTGGTTGGTCCGATCAATTTGAAATTTACCATAGTCTGTCATATCAAGCAACATTGTACCCAATCATAAAAAGTTTCAGCCAAATCCTCCCATTGGTTAAAATTTAAAACCATCTTTCCTGTGTTTTTTGAAATTTAAACTAGAACCGATTGAACGATCAACTTATAAGATAGATAGATTCATTTATTTTTTAGCAGTTCTGCTATTAAAATATACATAAATACATAAAACACATACAGTTGAACATACATTCATTGTCAAAAACACAATAGAATCAATGTTAAATACATAGATACAATAAAATACATAAATAACATTGGAACAGCAGATAATGAAAAATGAACAGGAAAATGAAAATGAAATTCAGTCAAAGAAAGAATGAAATATAGGAGGCAGGCTTGTAATATTGCAAGTTATTTGTTAAAAATTGTCCCAAAATCCATACGCAGTTGTCGATAACAACTTATTTTCTTTAATGAATTTACAACATCCCTTTCTGAATTCATGTGGTGACTCACTATTTCTAATGGTAATAGGGATGCGGTTAAACAATCTAAACCCTTTATGAAAAATTGTATTGTCTATAAATGTAGATGAAGATTTTGGAATTATTGTATTGTCTTTTAACCTTGTATTGTAATTATGAGTATCCTTAATAATTGTGATTTGTTTACAAAGATAATTTGGAGCAATGCCCTTATGTATTTTAAAAATTAATGTTAATGTATTAAGGATTATACGTTCTTTAACATTAAGCCATGAAAGTGCTGAACACATATTCTTATAACTTCGCATGATGGTTAGGACCAACATTAGCTGCATTTTTGACAACTTTCATACTAATCTGTGTTTAAATCCAAAAGTTATTGACATTTTACGGACATTTTGCGTGTTGGCTGTCAAATTCACGGCGACTTCGACTCTTCAGTTCAAGGCAAGGTAGTTAGAGCAGAAACTTTCAAACGCATATGAAACTGATAATGACCGTTCAACGGTCGATCTGATATTGTGTAGACACATTATATATGAGTGGCCCCAGGTATATTTTTTGAAGGAGATCCTGGGATTTTTGAAAATTAACATGGAACCGTTCAATCATAAAGGTTTAATCTATCAACTAAAAACTTTGCATGGTTATTTGGACCAATATTTTATGAATTTGTTGAGATTTTTATACAAGTCTGTTACGAAATTCTAGAACGATTGGCTTTTAAGAGGGCTTAAAAGCCCTCTTAAGACGGCTTTTCAGCCGTCTTAATGACATTTTCGATAGACAGAATTTTGGTTCGAGGTGTTGCGCGTATCCGTGCTCGCTCATCAACGCGTTACCCAGAGCGTTTTCCTAGTTTACTTTATTCGCTATACACGGGACGAACAGGGTTAGATTCCTTGCAATGTTAATCCTTATGGCCGTGCGCCGGATTCCATGAGAATGGAATTGGGAAAACGTTCTGGAATAGACCTCCAGGCAGGGACGACGCTAAGGGGGGGCCTGGGGGGGCCACGGCCCCCCCAAACATTTGCGCGGCCCCACCTGTGCCCCCCCAAACCAAATGTGGGAAAATAAATATCTTGAAAGTCTATCATTTTCTTTAATTTTTTGCACTGTTCAAATTATCAAATAAAACATCAGCTGACAATGTTTTGCAAATAGGCGACTTTCGTATGCCAGACATAATGAAGTTCCTAAGAAGTATAGCAGGGTTGACAAAAATTGGAAAATAAGGAAAAATCTTGCAATGGAGTCTCTAAGTTTCAAATTAGGAAAGGAGAGATTGAAATGGTTTGGTCGATTGAAAGGGATGGGACAAGAGAGGATACCGAGAAGGAAGGCAGATAGAGCAGCAATGGGAGGGAAAAGAAAGGTTTGGAGACCGCGAACGAAGTGGATGAGTGGAGTGAAGGTGGCTGTGGAAAAAGTGGAGAGTCTTATAATGGTAAGGGACGAAAAATGGTGGGAAGACAGTTCATAAAATTAGTGTAGGGATAATTTTTTGAAGGATTCAGTTTTTTTAATTATCCTCACCAGGCGAAGGGGGGGGGGGATGGGGGGGAGAATCTCCCCTCTGATTCAATACCCCACCCTATGTACTTATATATTTATGTGTCAAGAAAAAATATGTGCTTAAAAAGTGTTAAAATCGCATAGAAATGCACCAAATTGATGTCTGAAATTCAAAAAAATTCCGGGGCTATGCGCCCCGGACCTGCATTTTACTGGGGAGCCCTCCCCCCAGACCCCCATTTTCTTCGTAGACACTATAGTATCTCCAGCTCAAGTTATTTTACATATTATTCCCCCCTTGCAAATTTAGTTCCTACGCGGCTGATCCCCACGCCACAATATGAAAATATACATGTGAAAATACGTTTGCCCCCCCTAAAAAGTTTATTGCCCTACCTAGGCCCCCCCTGTATAAAATTCCTAGCGTCGTCCCTGCCTCCAGGTATGTCTGAGAGACACCCCTGCACTACCCTGTATGAAGGTGACATTGATCATGATGGAGCAAGACTGTTATGATCTTCAATGTGTTCTAACTTCCAATGTACAGCGCCCGCCGACAGGGGGCTAATCTTAGCCAACACCCACACTTGCAGGAAGGTGACCTGGTCTCCGACAAGCTATTCTGAGATCGCGGCGGCCTTGTCGTGTGAATATATTGTTCAATTACATTTACATTTTCTAGCTAGGCTCTATTTCGTTTTGCTAGATTCGAATATATCTTTTAGCTTGATTTAAAAATTGTTTCATAAGTGGGGTTTAACTTTGATAATATGATGTTCACATGTCTATTGTCTGATATTAAGCACTTCTTCATTTTTGCTTCTTGCATTGTTTATTAGGCGCCGGTTATTCAACAAAACTATGAAATTTCCGATACGATTGGAGACTAAGCCCGCGAACCAATTGATCTCAAAATTTAATCATGATTAGCTAAAAACTTAGGTAACAATTGGCACATTTTTTAAATTAAATTTCCTAAGGAATATCGTTCACTATGGTCGGGGACAGGCAAAGTTGAACCCTGCTTAGCATTGCCGCTATAGGCCGGCCCATGCTAGCGCGGGTTCAACTTAGCCTGTCACCGACCATAGCTGACCCGCCCGGCGTTGCTCGGAAATTTGGGTTGTTTAGGGTGCAGGGGTGGTCAGATGGATGGGGTAGTTGTCTAGGTTGTTCGCGGAGTTCTGAAGAGTAATTGTTCAACATTTGGTTGAGGTCGGTTAAAGGGTGTAGGAGTAGATGAAGAATAGACAGACATTAGACAGACATTCTACTTCATAGATTAGGTAGGGCGATGCGAATCCACAACGAACCATAGTCCAATGACAAGTTGCTCGCTTTACTTGTGTTACTGTTAGTGTTAGGTACTAAATTTGTTTAAATTGCACAGAAATATTACAAAAAACACTTTTTTATGCACACATAAAAGGTCCTACTAAGTCAATTGAATTATCAGAAGGTTTTATAAATAAAAAGTAATAATGTTTACAACAAATGCCGGTCGATTCAAAACATTGTCTAAATAATCAACAACATTATTCTAAAAGTCACAAGAGACAAATACAAATAGGCTATATAGATAAATGCGAAAACAGTTATTTAACACATAATGAAGAGGAGCACAATAATTATCATTTACATTAGTAATTTCACATAATTCTGTTGAATGTCGCCTTTTTGTATCAAAAGCAAATTAAAGATAAATTGAATTGAATTATTGAGCGAGCGTAGCGAGCGTCTCCTTTCGGCTCATTTGGCACGGACCTCTGTTTTTTTTTTTTTTTTTTTTTCTGTTGGGTGAGGCTGTACAGGTCAGAGTTTTTCTTCGATCGATCTGAAATTTTGCACACATGTAGAGACAACCTTTTCTGTTTGCAGGCCCCAAATTTTTTTAAAATCCATTCATTGGTTAAAATTGAAATAAACATCTCCTGATAGGTTGAAAAATGAAAATGGTATTCGATAAATCTGATCAAATTCATATTTTGGCTATACAGGTCAGAGTTTTACTTTGATCTAGCTGAAATTTTGCACACATGTAAAACCAACCTTTTCTGTTTGCAGACCATAATTTTTTTGAAATCCATTAATTGGTTAAAATTTAAATAAATATCTCCTGATAGGCTGAAAAATGAAAACAGTCTTCGATAATTCAGATCAAACTCATATTTTGCATGATCATTAAGACCAACATTGTCTCTTATTTTACAAAATTTCATCCCAATCAGTCAAGAACGTATGAACTTATTAACATTTTTAATATCTGTCAGTAATGAAGTATCAAAATGAATGTTTTCCAGTGCCAATTGGATTGAATCTGATTTGTTTTATTTTAACCAGGGTTCTTAGATGCTTAGATGTTATTTTCAAGTTTCAATGAAAAGCATAATAATATGTTGTGTTGATTGAGTTACTAGGAAAACGCTCAGTGTAACGCGTTGGTGAGCGAGCACGGGGACATGCAAATTCTCGAACCGGAAATGCGTACACAAGCACAGAAAACATATACATCCATATTGAATTGATATATGATAACTCAATCAACACAACATATTATTATGCTTTTCATTGAAACTTGAAAATAACATCTAAGCATCTAAGAACCCTGGTTAAAATAAAACAAATCAGATTCAATCCAATTGGCACTGGAAAACATTCATTTTGATACTTCATTACTGACAGATATTAAAAATGTTAATAAGTTCATACGTTCTTAACTGATTGGGATGAAATTTTGTAAAATAAGAGACAATGTTGGTCTTAATGATGATGCAAAATATGAGTTTGATCTGAATTATCGAAGACCGTTTTCATTTTTCCGCCTATCAGGAGATATTTATTTAAATTTTAACCAATTAATGGATTTCAAAAAAATTATGGTCTGCAAACAGAGAAGGCTGGTTTTACATGTGTGCAAAATTTCAGCTAGATCAAAGTAAAACTCTGACCTGTATAGCCAAAATATGAATTTGATCAGATTTATCGAATACCATTTTCATTTTTCAACCTATCAGGAGATGTTTATTTCAATTTTAACCAATGAATGGATTTTAAAAAAATTTGGGGCCTGCAAACAGAAAAGGTTGTCTCTACATGTGTGCAAAATTTCAGATCGATCGAAGAAAAACTCTGACCTGTACAGCCTCACCCAACAGAAAAAAAAAAAAAAAAAAAAAAAAAAAAAACAGAGGTCCGTGCCAAATGAGCCGAAAGGAGACGCTCGCTACGCTCGCTCAATCATATTTCAATTCAATATGGATGTATATGTTTTCTGTGCTTGTGTACGCATTTCCGGTTCGAGAATTTGCATGTCCCCGTGCTCGCTCACCAACGCGTTACACTGAGCGTTTTCCTAGTTATACAGTAAAGTAGGCAATCATCCAACATCTATATAACCTTTTGAGATTGTTTTTATTTTTTTATTTTGTTTTATTTTGTTTGTGAAGAATAAGAAAATATATATAGTATATAAACAGTGTAGGTACATTTATTTCACATTATTACATAATATTAAGATATAACCAGTTCTTTAATCCCTTTTGACTTGAGAAAATGCTGAAGGGATTTTCAATTAATTATTTAAAAAACGATAATTCTTTGAACGTATAATTTTCTTTTTTTTTCAATTTATGTTATTGAATTATTCTTTTTCACAAATGCTTTTACTATGTATTTATTTCCTTCTAATTCGTTGTTTCTTATCTATAACTATTTTGAACCATTTCGTTTGTACGGGCTACGTGTTCGCATAGCCTTTTATATCTTTTGGCAAGAATTTGCGACCGTTTCTAATTTGTCAATGTTCTGATTGTCCTTTCAGATGTGGACTTCTGTTTGGTTTTAATTTGTGTCTAGTATTAGTTGTCTTTTGTTTGTTTCTCTTTGTTTCTTGGTGGAATGCTTAGTGATGCTAAAGTGTTAACCGACATGTATAATTTGTTATGCCTTATGTGCCAAACGAATGCCACAGTTACTTTTTTAATTATTATAATTTAAATTGCTTTCGGTTGCATACGGAATTCTCCCATTATGTATAGGTATAAGCTGTTGATAAGGATGTTGATAAAGTGGGTATTACACTATGCAATTCAAGTTGGGCAATTCAAATCTGCCGATTAGAATTGGCCAATTTGGCTAGTGTGATAGACAAAGAAAAATCCAAATCTTGGCAATTCTTGTTTTAGAACCGGTTCGTTTTTCCCAACTGCAGTTGCACAATTTGAGATGAATAGACACTATTGAAACAAATATCGAAACAGAGAACACAACTTCGTAATAATTAATCATTATTATGTATAAAGATCACATATTAACAGAACAATTGAATGCTAATAGGGAATTCTCCTCTAAATTAAATTTCCAGATAATTGTATTATTATGGTAGGGGAGACGTTGCTGAATACAGATATATTATTAATTTTGTTGTGGGGTTAAGGTGATACTAGCGCTCGGCCGTTTTAGAAAATTGAGAGAGAAAAATTGATTAGATTAGATTAGATTAGTTTGGTTTAATGGCGCGTCAACGACGAGGTTATATTGCGCACATTAATTGTTATATTTAACTTTGTTGATCATAATTGGAGGGCAAGGGGAGGGGGTCTACCTAACGGGCCCGATCCGGGGGAGTCCAGCACTGGTGGGAAGGCCAGGCCGGAATGGGGACGGACCGGGGGGAGTGAGGATTCGGGCCGGTGGAACCCGATTTCAGGGGGATCACCATCTCGAGGGGGGAGGCCGGCCCGAGGGGACCGCAAATTCAAGGGAGGGCATGGTTAGGCCGACCCTGGCTGCTCTTGGTCTGGGCCTCACCACTGATCTGTCCGGCATGGGTAACCCTTACACATGAGCATATGCTCGCCGGCGTAGCTGCAGTGGATCATTGGCCAACACAAACCCCACCACCGCGATAAGGTGGCAGCCGTTGGGGGGAGAAAAATTGTTTCATAAGTGAGTGTAACTTATACAGGATGTTCACATGATCAGTCCGATTGTATATTAGTAGCCCTTTTAAATTTTTTGCTTATTGCATCGTTAATTAGGCGCCGGTTATTCAACAAAACCGCGCAAAACGATGAAATTTGCGATACGATTGGAGACCAAACCCGTAAACCAATTGATCTCAAATTTTAATCATGATTAGATGAAAGACAAACTTAGGGTTATCCCTTGGCACATTTTTGAAATTTAATTTTATACGGCCCCCAGCGAGACGAGAAAATAGCTAATTTTTCACAAAAAATCCACTAATTATTACTAATTAACGAGACAAAAAATTAAAAATGTACCAAGGGATAACCCTAAGTTTGTCTTTTATCTAATCACGATTAAAATTTCAAATTATTTGGTCCACCCATTTCGTCTCCAATCGTATCGGAAAAAGTGTCTACAAAAAGCAGCAAAATCGCTTGCGCTTGCAGCACCTTAAGAGGCAAACGGAAGCGAACGGGAATCGCACGGTTCGTCAGAGCTTTTTTTTGAAATTTTGTCTTCCCACTTAATAATTTTAAAAAATCAGATAGTAACGACCCATTACAGCCTAAAAGACTAAATAATGCCACACACTGGAGTACTACTTTATGACCTCTGGTACGACCTTAAAGTGTTAAATACGATTATTTTACTAAAAATATCGTATTTAACACTTTGAGGTCGTACGAGAGGTCATAATGAACTCCAGTTTGCGGCATTATTTAGTCTATAACGTTGTAATGGGTCGTTACTATCTGATTTTTTAAAATTATTAAGTTGGAAGACAAAATTTCAAAAAAACGCTCTGATGAACCGTGCGATTCCCGTTCGCTCCGTTTGCCTGAATTGATTTACAAAGTTTGATATTTTTCTTCTTACTTTAAAACAGGAAAATTGATATTGACGTCATAAACCAGATGTTGCCATGGCAACAAAGCATATCACCATGGTAACACATTGTTGTGGACTTAGAAATGACATCACAACCCAGATTCTCATTACAAGCCGTTTTTCCCGCCAAAATGTCCCACGACGACATTTGAAACCTATTTTTATGAATGAAAATGTTCTATTTCTCAAGTGATAAGAGTGTTTGTGATTATTATTTGTGTTGATATTTACGAAATTACCTTAATAAAATTAGAGGCGAATTCCCTATTGCTGTTTAGGACGATTGTTGGGATAAAAACATAAAACTAATCTAACCTCAAACCTTTAAATTGACACATTCGATTTCTATTGGGACTCTTTGAATCTGGAAGATTTGAGTTGCCCAACTTGAATTGTAGAGTGTAATACCCACTTAAGCGAGCCTTTCGAAATCCATGGAAGATTTAACCAGTCAGTCAATTAACCACCAGTAAAGCGGAATTTAAAACTTATGTTTATTTTGTGGCGAAACTAGAATATCTTGCTAGAAATCAAATTGTATAGTATAGTGCATTTTATCCAAAATGTTGCCTCATCCATGACTTCGTTTGACCTATAAAGCGAACACTAAAAAACATTCCAATATCATAAGTGTCAAATAAAGCTGCTCGTTTGAAATGTATCTGTGTAACACGGGGCGGTTTTTTCCTGCCCAGACGTGGCGTTGAAAAAACCGCGACGTTTTTCTTGGTCGAACACGCAGGGCATGAGAAAACACGCGACGAATTTTCGTTTGTCGAATTCACACGGGGCGTGCAAAACGCGACGGTTTTTAGCAGCTGTCAAGGTCATGCTATGTCAGCTGTACAAAAATGTCGCGTGAAATAAACGCTCGTGTTTGCTCTCATTTAAACCAGTGTGTTTCATTTTAACGACTTCCGGGGTGGGCATGAAAATAAACGCTACATGTCGCGTCTGGCCGGCGTGGAAAAAAACGCCGCGTGCAAAAAAACGCCCCGTGTGTTCGCAGCCTTACAATCGTCAGAGCGTTTACGGTGTTTCAGAATATAAACTTACGCTCGTGTTCCGATCTAATCCATTAGCTGTAGACCCAACACCTGACACGAGATACGTATGCAATTCAAGTAAGCGGCAACTTCCGAAGTAATGCGAAACTGATGGGAAGGAAAGTTACGTTGATTCAATTGATCTGGAGGCGAAATAACTTGGAGGACAGTTCTTGAGAGTCATCAAACATTCGAGTTAACATGGGAAATGTGTAAAGGCGTTGTTTGAAACCTTTAAAAAAGTTTAAAAATGTTTAAAGTTTGGAAAACTTTAAAATTTAATACAAAGTTGGGCACTTTGATAAAAATAAAAATAAAAATATACTCGCTTAGTTTCAGCTTTTTAGTTTGGTATTTTTAGTTTTCTTATTTCTTTGTCGCTCAGATTTTCAATAATCTGCTGATTATATGGCCGTGGCAACAACCATGCATTACTCGAATAATAACTGTTTGAACGGAAATCGCACGGTTCGTCAGAGCATTTTTTGAAATGTTGTCTTCCCACTTACTAATTTAAAAAATCAGATAGTAGCGACCCAGCATGACCTAGCTGGTACGACCTCAAAGCGTCACTTTGAGGTCGCACCAGAGGTCATAAAGTACTCCAGTGTGTGGTATTATTTAGTCTGTTAGGCTGTAATGGGTTTTTACTATGATTTTTTAAAATTATTACGTGTTAAGACAAAATTTAAGAAAATCACTTTGAAGAACAGTGCGATTCCCGTTTGCTTTAGGTAGGTAGCAGAGTATTGAAAAACTTTTCCTAAAACCATAACAAATTTGCAAATATTGATTTAAAAAAATCATGAAAAAAATCATATAATTTATAAGATGCTTTATATTAAGTAAAAAGTAGATCAATATAATCTATACAGAATAAGAAAAAACACAACACAAATTAAAACATTGTACCTACTCTAATTTAGAATGTGAGTGAGTGCATCTCGAGGTACGAGCAGCGATCACGAGTCACTGATTAGTGATTGATCGTCATGTGCAAGAGTATTTGTATTACACGTGTTCTGTTGAAGAGAAGTTCAAGTGAAGGTTAACCACTCACACAGAGTGAGAGAGAGAGAGAGAAAAAACACATGAAAAATAGTGGTTTGAGCTCTATTGATTTAAATCTCCGGTTCCATAAATAGATTCCGCAGAGTGGGAGAGAAAGAGAGAGAGGTAGAGAGAGGGAGAGAAAAATACTCGGTTCTATTTCTACACGAAGTATATGTTCAAACAATATTTGCCTGATAGGAGTAAATTCTTGCTTTATGTTTGCATTGGGGAATGAAATTGGGTAATGCCGGGTAACGCTATAGTACCGTTGCAAATATTGACAATAATTATTCTGACATGTTTCTGTTTGTGATTCTATTTACTTTTATCAACTGGATTCAAAATCTCGAATTTAGGTACGATAAAGGGGCCAGGTGCCCCACACATAGTGTTGGCAATTTCATTATTCATGCTATAAATTGAAATTTCGATACCAACAATAGTTAATAGCAATCTCAGTGGTAGCCTGCGATATATGTCAATAATTTGTTATAACCTATACCATAAAGTGTACTACGTAACTACATAGGTACTTGATTTCAATTCATTGTTAATACCATGGCCAGGGTTGGAAATACATTTTTTTTTCAAAATTAATTTGGCCAGTGGGTTTTTTTAATGATTTTTTCCCCGTTTTTTTTCGGGTGTTTTCAGATTTGTTTGGTTTAAATATCTCTTTTGTAGCTAAAAATGAATAAAATGTTTCTGACTGAGCGGGATTCTTGGTACCTTACATTGGAAAGGACTTCGCTCTTTTAAATGCACATTCATTACCTTGTGAATATTATATAATATCCATGCAATTCACTTTTCTTTATTAGTTTGAGAGATGTTTGAAATTGAAATAAGTAATGGTAAAAATCTTAACTTATTTATAAGAATTAGTTTTATGATTTCAACAAAAAAAACTTTAGGTAAAAAATCGGGTTGTTTCACGTGAGTTTTACGGTTTTTCCGGGTAAAACACGACGGGGTTTTCCGGGTCGGGGAAAATCATGCCAACCCGACCATGGCTAAATATGATCTCCCCGTCAATCTACGTTTATAAATCTATACAATAGCATACTTTTGCTAACTTATCACTGTTTAAGAGTCTACGATACTTGATGAAATCCATGTTTTATGAAGCACAAAAAGGCGGCCCCTACTTTTGTCTAAACGGCTTCACCGATTGTCTTCAAATTTTCACAGGTTTTAGATAAAGAGTAGATCTGTGTCTCTAGTGGCCCCAAAGTTTTATTTTTTGTTCAGTTTTTTCAGGGCAGAGGTGCCAAAATGACTCATATATTGCCCATGTTAGCACTTCCTCAAAGCAAGAAAAAACATTTTTTATTATTTTTTTCGATCACTAGAGACACAGATTTACTCTTTATCTCTATGCTGTTAAATTTTGAAAACAATCGGTCAAGCCGTTAAGAAAAAAGTAGGGGCCGCCTTTTTATGTTTTTTTGTGGTTTTCAATATTTGAATTAAAATAACTTACTTCACAGCAGTATATGCAACATGCAACACACGATTAAATGTCACAAATGTCACGTACAACCCAGAGCTAATGCATATTCATGCATTTTTAGGATTTTTTTTCATCGGAATCGAAATTTTCTGCGAGTCCTGTCGACTCTTAATATCAGTTGCCACTTGGCCCACTACTATATTGGGCCATTATATTGATACCATTTTTAAAAGGGTGATTTGTGTAGCATCGCCTCCCTACATCGACAGCTATATGCTCTGAGATGGCATTGGGAATGTAATAAAACATCTATATTCGTCGCTATCAAGACAAAGGAAGTTTGTTCACACAAATGAAATCGTAAAAGATCTATCTTTAGCTCCGTTGCTTCTTCGCTGACTAGCGACTCTTAGTCTTTTCTCAGGCCAATATGATTTGTTTGATGGGCAAATATTTTCACTGCGGATATTTTTGTAACTAGAAGTTTACATTGCCGAGCGTTTAATAAGCGAGCGTCTCCATTCAGAATGTATGGTTGGATTTTAAGACGAAAGATATCACGTGACTTTAATTCTCTACTTATACGATCAAAAAATAGTTACCTAGATAAGTACATTCCTTACATCGTTCATGTTGAGTAATCCATGGATAACGCATTAACGCAACATGAACGATGTAAGGACGATGAACGATGTAGACCTTTCTGACCATTTTTATTTTCCTTTTTTTTTATTCCGAATATTCCACTTTCGGGAGAATCACCCATACCCACATCAAAAAAAATATATCTCAGATATATAAAAAAAAATGTATTTCAGATATATCTAAAAGTATATTTTGGATATATCTGATTTACATACAAATTGGGACAAATAAATATATTTTAATTATATCGAAAATATAACTGCATGGTTATAATCTAATTATACTTAAAATGTATTTGAATTATATTGAGAATATATCTCAAATCGCGTCGAAATATACTAGATTTATAAATTAATGTAGTACATAAATTTAAAATATAACCCGTATAGAATCCAAATATAACCAAAATATAAACCATATAGGATCCAAATATAAACAAAATATAAACATTATAGAATTCAAATATAACCAAGATATATAAACCTTATAGAATCCTAATATAACCAAGATATAACCAAGACAACGGAAAATCAGAACTTATAAGTCATGCCAACTAGTAGGTACCTACCTAGGTACCTATACTAGGTAGGGTGTGTCTTGGTACCTCTGGTTTCTATTGAACGAACATTTTCACTTGTACAGAGGTAAGATGTTTTACATTAAACATTATCCTGCACGAATTTAGACGTGCCAAGAGGTTAAGGTTTAATAATAGTGTACCTAGGTACTACCGTACACTGTTCATATAAGTTTTTATTAGCACTCGAAACTATAACTCCTCCTACTAACGTATGACTATTTTATTCACTCACATAATACATAAACAGTTAGTAGTGATACATATCTCCCATTGGAAGTCATTTTTCATGTTACCTACCCATTCTGAATGTTGTTTGTTGACACTAATCGGCGTGCTATTATTTCAATAATTCTACCCAATTAATGCATAAGAGACATACACGGTTCATTTGTGAAAGAAAATAACACTGTAGCCGACGGAAACTTGTCCTATATTAACGTAAAACTCAAAATAATTACCGAACATTGTAAATGCAACGACCAACGAGCCGGTGCGAGCAACGACAGTTAAAACAAACATGGCGGCCAGACTTGCCGGCTCCTGGCCGTCAAGGTGGGCGATGGTGGCGCTGCCATCAGTCAGTCAGATGTACTAACCACTACAAATATATTTCAAATTATATTTGTGATATATTTTAATTACATATCTGCAGATATATTCAAGTTATATTCTAGTTATATATTATTTAGCTATATATTGTATAATATTTATCAAACACCCTTTTTGACTAAAATTCTACACATTATTTCTCATTTCTATTTTTTACTCAAAATTTCTACATAATAAAAGTCAAGAAAAAAGTAATTATTAATTTATACCGATATATTTCAAATTATATTTGTAATATATTTTAATTACATATCTTAATGTTACATGCAGATATATTCGAGTTATATTCTAGTTATATATTGTTTATATATTGTATAATATTTATCAAACACACTTTTTGACTTAAACTCAACACATTATTTCTCATTTCTATTTTTAACTCAAAATTTTTACATAATAAAATGTCAAGAAGAAAACTAATTATTGATGTATCTTGTATGTATCTTAAATATATCTGAGATATATCCGAGATCCCGGGTATATCCCTAGTACATCTTGCACATATAAAATATATTTTGGGATATATCTAAGATATATTATTTTTAATGTGGGTATCGAACTATGAAGGGCTGCATACTGCACTGCATACTGGAGCTTATCAATATTTTCAGTGAATATTAGTTGATTTTGCAGTGATTCATTAATAAAAAGAAATCTCGTGTTTAAGTACGCATTTGGGAACCAAAAAACCCTGTGATTTTATTTTAAATATTACATTCATATTAGTGGATATAAATAATATCTCAACATTTCATTGGATAGATGAAGAAAGAAAGCATGTTTTGCCGACAACATTGTGTCAGGTTTGTGATGCTTGTGCCCTTATATTAGTGTAAAGTTTGCTGTTCTTGGCTGCTCGTAGGATCCTTCAACTTCAGGTCTCGATTTGAGAATATTTAGTTTGCAAGGAAGATTACATCATTTTATAGAAGTTATTTGATATTTGGTACTGGTAGGTACTAGGTATAGCCTACTAAAAAAAAATCCTTCGTAATTATAGTAATAATTTATTGATTTATCGATACTTTTTTCGTGTATAATAATTTTATTAAAATAAATAGTATGTCGATAGTATGTAAAATTTTACGATAATATTTGGTTAACGTTTTTGGTCTCCAATCGTATCCATTGAGCATAGTTTAGGGTTAATGTAATTAGTTTTTGGAGTTGTTATTTTTGTTTTCCTTTCCCAGTTTTTCTTTGTACCTATTGTGCTTCCTATTTCAGTGGGAGGCATCGTCTATAAGTCCCCCTATATTGCGACATTATTCCTCAATTTCATTCATATTTCCTATAATCGGAAAAGCAATTTAATTTAATAACACATTATTCCGGAGGGATACCGAGAACATGATTGAAGTTCCTCGTAATGTTCTTTCCCGAGTATAAAGAACTCGTTATCGAGCGAGCTGATCTCGCGCCGTGGCTGGCGGGGGTGCCGCAGGGGTGGGTACTGGGACCGCTGCTATTTATAGCAGTGTCGTACATTGTTCACTGTTCCCATGGCAGCATTGACCGTATGGCTAGGAATAGATTCGACGCTAGTAGGGGGGGGGGGGGGGGGGGGGGGGTCTTTGTTCCTATTGCGGCTCTTTAGGGCTTCTGCTCACAGCACTCAGGATATGAAATTCTATTTAAAATAAATCGATTCCCTATTCTACGTAAATTGAATAGGACACATTTGAGGTTTGATATTTCTTATTCGTTTTCACTCCACCCTGAAATGTATGAAAACGTTAGAAGAAGTACACAGCTAGATCTTGAATTATTATCAAATATCACCGCAAAAGGGCACATAATCACAACTATTCTGAAATGGTGCTATTACATGGTGGGGGTGGCAACAATGAGATGGCATCACATGCAAACTACGAATACATAGGTAAATTATAGAATATTATAATGAAGGCTACGCACTCTCTTGTCTCAATATCCAAATATATGCCACCAAATGTAATGTTTTAACTCTTTGAATGGGTACTGCTATGTAATTTTTGACGCCTGTATTTGCAAGCATAGGGTAAACGAATATGGGTAAACCTACTGAACATATTATTTTGTATAATTGTATATTAAATTATGTTATTTGGGTGGAGAAATACTAATTAAATTATAATTAACTTGGATCAAACATGGATCAAAGCAGTAGATGCAGACGTGATTGAAATAAGGTGGTGGACAGATCGAGGTAAATGGCGAGAGTTTACTGGAAGACCGGAAAGGAAAGAAGAGGAAGAAGAGTTGGGGGAAGAAAAAGATGACCTGATGGACTTGGCCAGTCGGTTGCGAAGAAGAAGGCTCTAGCTAGTATTATGATGTGTTACATTTCCTGACACGATGAATATAATTGTAAACATAATTAGTATAAATAAAATTCTATGACAATCGGAAAACTTAAAAACTCAAGTAATGATAATTTGGTATTCGATTCTGACATCGTTAAGGTGCTGCAAGCGCGAGCGATTTTGCTGCTTTTTGTAGACACTTTTTGCGATACGATTGGAGACGAAATGGGTAGACCAAATTATTTGAAATTTTAATGGTGGATTAGATAAAAGACAAACTTAGGGTTATCCCTTTGTACATTTTTAATTTTTTGTTTCGTTAATTAGTAATAATTAGTGGATTTTTGGTGAAAAATTAGCTATTTTCTCGTCTACCTGGGCGATGTATAAAATTAAATTTCTAAAATGTGCCAAGGGATAACCCTAAGTTTGTCTTTCATCTAATCATGATTTAAATTTGAGATCAATTGGTTAACGGGTTTGGTCTCCAATCGTATCGCAAATTTCATAGTTTTGCGCGGTTTTGTTGTATAACCGGCGCCTAATTACCGATGTAATAAACAAAAATTAAAAAGGGCTTCTAATATACAATCAGACTGATCATGTGAACATCCTGTAAAAGTTACACTCACTTATGAAACAATTTTTCTCTCTCAATTTTCTAAAACGGCCGAGCGCTAGTATCACCTTAATGCTAACCTCAGTTATTGCCATACTGGATTTCTCTAAGGTTCAATATTTTCCTAATTAATATATTAAACAATCGTCAAGTCATGATTGTATACCATCAGTGATTCCTACTTGCGCATGGCTAGAGATGTAAATCGGTAATATTGCGACATTATTCCAATAATGTCCTTGGTAAAATTGCCAAGCAATTTTATGGTAACATTACCTTTTTTTTTTACTGGAGAAGGTACCTATTATAGTAGGTTCATTTTGTATTTTAAACTGGATCTTATAAAGTTAACACATCAAATATTGGAGGTCATTGTTCATCCATCATCATTGAATCTTTTCCAATACACAAGAGAATAGTCAAATATCTTATGAAAGAACATGGAAATTCGTATTAGTCGTATGCACTCATAATAGGCAGAGAAGTAGCTCGTAAATGAGCCATGATCGATTGTACCGGAAACTCACATTTTTTCCAATTTTACCAATTTTACCAGATTTTGGTAATATTCCCGGTAATATTAAAATTTTTTAAATGACCGGTAATTTTACATCTCTACGCATGGCTGTGCCCAGGTTTACTCAAAGACCCATGGCACTGGCAGTGAAGGTGAAATCAGCACTGCATGTTTAGACATTGAAATCAATAGAACCGCAAACATGTGTGTTATTCATCATTGAGTGACGTAACACTAGGAACCCGGATGCGCCAATAACAGATACAGCTGTCATCTGCAATACTGCATGAGCGAACTGTCACCTACATATTGCTCTCATTTCATATTCCGGAAATGAGATCTCCAATATTCGTAATTTTACTCAATAAACGAGACGAATACTTATTTTAAAAAAATCTGTTTTTAAAGGGAAATATAAGTGGAAGGCAAGATGAAGCGGATTTTCATGACTCGGAAAAAGTGAATGGCTTTCGCAATGACGAAGGAAAGGAAGGCAAGGTAGGAAGAGGATGGGGTATGTTTTGTATAGAGCCGGGCATTTTGTAAACTCGTGTACATCTCTAAGAGGCTGTGCATAAAGGACGTCACGCTAAAAATGGGATATTTTGACATCCCCCTCCCCCCTGTCACGCTGTGTCACACTTTTCGAGCCCCCCCCCCCCCCCCCCCTAAAAGGACGTCACAAATCTGTCTCTACCCCCCCCCCCCCCCTTAAGTAGAATATTTTTTCCCGTAATATGTATCCCAGAAAAAAACACTCCGTGTAAAAAAGGCAGCCAAGTCTCTTTACTTAAAAAAAAATCAACACCGAAAAGGAGTGATATCAAAAAAGGAGCCAAGTCAATGACATTTCTAAATATTTAATCGTATCTTTGAAATAAAAGTATAAACACCGAGAAATACTTTACAAAAGGACTTGGCGCATCGTTTTTTTAAAGACATCATTCTATCCTAAAAGTGGAAAGATTATTAACAAGTAGGTACATATTCCTCTTTTTATTTGAGCCAGTATCTATGAATCAAGCTACTTTTGGTAATGGCTATTTTATAATTTTGTAATGGCGATAGAAGAAAGATGTCATGCTGTAATAGAAGTAATAATAAGGGAGGTAGAATTAAATAACAAGGAAGTGGGCTCATATATATTCTTATAGCACTGTTAATATGGTGATATTAGAAGGATATCTTTTCATAATTTGATCATGACTGAAGGAAATCATGAAAAGTTGTCAAATAATTACTAACTATTTATAGAACACTATTATATTATGGCAGTAAATTATTATGGTATATATTATACCATTATATGGTATATATTATTATGGTTTTAATAGTTGTTCAATGTGACTTCACTGTGTACTTTGTGAAATGTATTGTTATAAAATGTGGATTAATAGAAATGTATTTCATTGTGAGAAGGTATAACGCATGAGACTTAATTATGTTGACCACGAAACAATAATATGAAGATAACTATTGTATATTTATTACAAATATAGGCAACAAGTTTCATCGCGTACATATTCAAATAGAAAATATTTTACCGTAGGTATGTAGGTATAATATGTAATTGAAAGTTGTGTCCCTATTATTCTAAAATTTCTAAATTACGGTTGTATATAAATGGCATATGCTTATGAATAGAAAAATGTCTTTAAAAAAACGATGCGCCAAGTCCTTTTGTAAAGTATTTCTCGGTGTTTATACTTTTATTTCAAAGATACGATTAAATATTTGGAAATGTCATTGACTTGGCTCCTTTTTTGATATCACTCCTTTTCGGTGTTGATTTTTTTTTAAGTAAAGAGACTTGGCTGCCTTTTTTACACGGAGTGTTTTTTTCTGGGATATCACTTCTTTTGTTAGTTTATTCATACAGCTTGTAGCACATGTCCGAGCAAGGACTAATTTCTTTAAAAAAATACGCCTCAACCGATTAGGATAGGTACTAAGAAATTACAATCGGTCCAGCCGTTTTCGATATATTATAACGTCCCTTCCGGTTTTGAAATGGCGGCCGAAATTAATGTCGTCTTGAATTCATAATTATTAGTCCTACAAAATTGCATAATTTGATTGCAATCGGTACAGCCGTTTTCGATATATTATAACGTCCCTTCCGGTTTTGAAATGGCGGCCGAAAATAATGTCGTCTTGAATTCATAATTATTAGTCATACTATTTCCAAAATTTGGTTGCAATCGGTACAGCCGCTTTCGATAATGACGTCACTTCGGTTTTAACAATGGCGGCCGAAAATAATGTCGTCTTTAATTCATAATTATTAGTCCTACACATTTCCAAAATTTGGTTGCAATTGGTACAGCCGTTTTCGATATATGACGTCACTTCCGGTTTTGACAATGGCGGCCGAAAATAATGTCGTCTTTAGTTCATAATTATATTAGTCCGACATAATTCTAAAATTTGGTTGCAATCGGTACATCCGTTTTCGATATATGACGTCACTTCCGGTTTTAACAATGGCGGCCGAAATTAATGTCGTATTGAATTCATAATTATAAGTCCTACACAATTCCAAAATTTAGTTGCAATCGGTACAGCCGTTTTCGTTATATGACGTCACTTCCGGTTTTAGAAAATGGCGGCCGAGAGCACTGCAACCTTGAATTTATAATTATTTACAATGTATGTTTACTAAATATCTATTTAAAAGTATAAAGTGGTGAATTTAGTGTCCTTTAGAATATTAATGACGTCATTTAGCATTTTTATGACGTCATTTCCGGTATAGGTAATAAGAAAACAATTTAGTTTTATCTAGTTGATACTTCATGAATGACCTTCTGAATTCAATAGCGCTAATTTCCGTCAAATCGCTCATGCCGTTTTCAATATATGACGTCACTTCCGGTTTCATTTAGTGGTTCCTGCCGCCATTTCCGGTACCGTTAATTTGTATATTCATTTATCCCAATTGATTTTTCAAATAGATTGCAGAATGAATATACAGGAGCTAGTTCAGTGGCAATCGGTACAGGCGTTTTCGATGTATGACGTCACTTCCGGTTTCAGGAATGGCGGCCGAGAACACTGTGTATTGAAATTATAATTTTGTATTGTCTTTGTTACAATGTAAGATAATGATATGTGTATTTAAAGTATAATTTGATGAAATAAGCTAAATATTGCAAATGTATGACGCCACTTCCGGTTTAGAATATAAGAAAATTATATTTTTAAGTAACATACTTCATATAGCTGACCATCTCAACCGAATGGCGCTAATTTCGTTCTAATCGGTCCAGCCGTTTTTCATATATGACGTCACTTCCGGTTTAAAAATGGCGGCACAAAAAATCACAAGAAGCAAGGTATCATCAGACGCCAAAAGTGCATATGTGGTAAAAATTTCAGGTTGATCGGTTCAGCTGTTTAGGCTGTGGCGGTGATAGCAACGTTTCCTGATATCATCATCAGAATCAGAAAGTGATGTAATTTCACTGTTTTCTCGGTCCTCTAGCGCGCAAATGGCATAACCTATTGTTCCCAAATTTGGTATATGTAGTGGGGTGGGCCATAGCTCGAAATTAAGATATTTCGCAACAATGTGAGATTTACCAATTTTGAGATCCAGTAGGCCGAAAATGCCATGTTGTTGCTTACAGTAAAAGTAGTTGGTCTGCTCCTCAGTTTATATAGGCATTTACGGTATGTTGAGATACTGTGAGTGTACGGTACGACTTGGCTGTGTGGAGCGACCGCTCCACTAGATAAGAATTTATCGTTTTAAGCGAGATTTCCGGTCCTGACATATCAACTGAAATTTAAAATGTTTGAAAATATCTATATCAAAACGTGACGTCCTACTGCCTCCAGTACCCCCCCCCCCCCCTGTCACAATGTGTCCCATACTCGTGAACCCCCCCCCCCCCCCCCCCTCCCTCCCCCCCTGAAGCGTGACGTCCTTTATGCACAGCCCCTAAGCTGTTCTGGGCGTGATACGCATGATCGTTTTACGTAGAGCTCTGAACATTTTGTTGTTTGTGTAGGTTATTCGCTCATCTAAGATTGAAACATGGGGGGTTGTGGTTATAGTTGGTAACAAATAAGTTAGGTATACAAAGTAATAAGAATTGGGTACAGTATGGTCTCACCATTTTACTGCCATCAGAATAAGTATAAATTGCGTATATAATTCCCTTCACTAATTTTTACTTTCGGTCTGTTTGTCCCAATTCGAAATAATTAATAAGATACCTGGCCGTACTTATCAAGTTATATTTATAGAGCCAATCTATTTTAATTGCGGGACATTGTTGCTAAACGGATAGACAATGGGTGGCCAGCCGGCATATTATATATCTTCAGCGGATACATTAACGCAGTTCTTTGGCACTGTTTTGCATTCATTAAAGCAAATTAACATTTCTAAACGCGTACGTGTATTAATTTATCTATGGGGAGCTATTTATAGCCATGAATTGTACACATAGATCGTTTTCGTACGTCGTAAACTACTTTATGAGACTATAAAATGACAACACATCGTTAAAATGGATGTATATTTGTTTGATGATCTCTGACCGTTTTCTGAAATAAGTTATGGGAGTGAGCGGTATTATCAGTTTGCGAGTTATTTTTAACTTGTTAATAGTTTTAGTGCTTTTTGCGTGTTCATGTTTATTACGACTTGTGAGCTCATACATAACCGCATACAATTTTATTAGAGGGTTTTAAAATGATTAATTAATTAACTAATTGATGAAATTAATTTCGGTGGAGCGAATTTGAGATGAATTTGGACGTGTTTGGAAAATGGGTGTGAGGGGGGGGGGGGGGGGGTTGTTGATGGCAGAATAATTCAAACGATGTGAATGCATGCTGGCACACGCAACGCTACTGCATAAAATGTACGCATTATTTGTGAGTGAGGTCACGACAAAAATCTTATGAAAATATTTGAAAGGAAAAGTAAACACTCCGAATGAATAAAGTTAAATAAGGCTAAAATGCGTGAATTCAATTAAAATGTTTGTACGTAGGTCTAATAGAACTTCTAAAGATATTTGAGTTTTTCAATTATTCCATGCATCGCCGGACGCGAATATTTTTCTGGCAAAGACTTCGTGAATGGGAGAAAAAATTATTTTTATAAAATTTCAGTTTTAACATTTTTGAAGTGAAATAAATGGTTGTTTATGTTTTCAAATGTTCGATAGTTCTGGGATGAAATTGGGGTCGTGAAAACCCTCCAGAGCAAAAAATATAATTTTTTTATTTCGAAATGGAGCATATTTACTGTTAATATATCCTTCATTTTACTGATGTAATATCTGTCAGATCACAGTATGTATACTGCACTTCTAAATCAGAGTTCTATTTATATAAATAAGTAAGTTATTAGAGTTTTTGTCACAGTCAATTTACCCCCCATTTACCAAGTCTTTGCCAGAAAAATTCTCGCTCCCCGCGAGTCCCCGTGATTCAAATTACGTTTTGTAAAAACTAACGGGGACATCCAATGCGATCACCTCTCAGCTATATTTTTATCTACTCATTGCATTTTGAACAAAAGCTGTTCATATGAATACACCCTGTTCGCTGGTGCTCATCAACAACGTATGACATGCTTCTTCCCATGACCGTGGATTCAATCATGACTGTAAATATATCACGTGGATTGTGACTTGGAGTGCAGAAATAAGTTCCTTCGTTTCCTGTCAACTTCAGTTGTAGCTTAAAATAGGTTTTGTTTATCTTATCGGTATTGGTTGTTTGCTAGCGATGCAGAGGCAGTTGGGAGGTGATGATAAGGAGCGACATGGCACCGGCAGTATAGTGAGAATTATGTGTGAAGAAAATTAACAAATATTATAAATAATGGAATATAATTACAAGTATGGATATTGTCATCTAATTGAACCAAAAATGTTCCTGTGAGCTTTTGTCAGTAGGTTCTCAAAATATTAATAATGTTCTCCCTGGTCCCCCCCCCCCCCCCCTCCACCCTTATTCGGCGTGTTCTGGGAGAAAGGGCCTGGGTTCGATTCCCTTGTTCGATCGTCCTGATTGAAGCGTTACTGTTGCTTCCACAGTCCTGGGGTAATTTGCTGCAGGAAGGCTTCTTATGTCACGAAAACCCTCTTTCTTCCCTGTCCTACCTTCCTTCATTCTGAGAAATATTAACAGAATGTTTAAAAACCCAAAGTGAACTCCGCACGCGGCCCGTTACCTTGCCCATGATATTAACTAAGTGGTGTGTAAGATGATTTTTTTTTATTCCATAGGAAGGTACACTCAACAAATGATAAAACTGTAGGTAATTGAAAGAAATTGATTGGCTGAAAATATGTTACATCATCCGATGAAGTAGGTATAATAAAGCTAACTATCGTCATCTTTAACCTATAGTAGGGGAGCTCTGATATCATTGATAATAACAAGGTTTGATTTTCAAGGAGCCGACCAGCAGCCAATCCATTCCGTTCGAATACCGTGTTATGATTTGTTGAGTGTACACTCCCCCAAATAATAAACGGTACTTGGTACAAAACGTATTGGCTGCTGGGCCGGTTCCTTGACAATCAATCCTTGTTATTATCAATGAAATCAGAGCTCACCTAAAAGAGTTAGATAATGCGTTAGCACTGACTTCATGGGATGATGCCATCAAACCTTAATCAGTCAATTCATTTTCTTTCGAGTACCGTTTATTATTTGGGGGAGTGTACATTCATAGTGTAAATTAATATCTTTTGAAGGATGAACGGCATATAAACTGTAAGGTTGCGAGGACATCCAGAGATCAACACAGTTTCAAATGTTCATTCTATTTATATCTCCAATAGATAACAAATGCTATTAAGAGTCTACGATACTTGATGAAATCCATGTTTTATGAAGCACAAAAAGGCGGCCCCTACTTTTTTCTAAACGGCTTTACCGATTGTCTTCAAATTTTCACAGTTATAGATAAATAATAAATCTGTGCCTCTAGTGAGCCATAAGTGTAATTTTTTGTTTAGAATTTTCAGGGCAGTGGTGCCAAAAAGACTAATATATTGCCCATGTTAGCACTTCCTCAAAACGAGAAAAACATTTTTTATATTTTTTTTGGATCACTAGAGGCACAGATTTACTCTTTATCTCTATGCTGTTAAATTTTGAAAACAATCGGTCAAGCCGTTAAGAAAAAAGTAGGGGCCGCCTTTTTATGGTTTTTTGTGGTTTTCAATATTTGAATTAAAATAACTTACTGCACAGCAGTATATGCAACATGCAACACACGATGATTAAATGTCACAAATGTCACGTACAACCCAGAGCTAATGCATTTTCATGCATTTCTAAGATTTTTTTCACATCGGGATCGAAATTTTCTGCGAGTCCTGTCGACTCTTAATACTCTGTACTAGATAAATTAATCTTTTTACCAACACATTCTGACTTTCCCCGATAAAATATAACTGATTTAAAAAACATCTGCGGTCCATAAATTCAAAACTGGAGAAGGTAAAAAGAAGACAAGTTAGGCTACTATATTTTAAAAATTCAGCTTTCGACAAATTACCAAACCAAAATGGAAACGCATTGATTTGGAATATCTCTGAAGAAATGTCAAAAGTAAATTACTCTTGAAGTTCTTCACCGATTTAGTTTTAAAATTATCAAAAACACCTATAAAGTGTCGGTCCCAATGGAAATACAAAATTTGAATTTGATCGGATAAACGGTTCCATTTTCATTTTTCAGCCAATCCCAGCATCGTTCAAACATTTTACACGTGACTGCTCATATGACATAAGTGTGAGTGCAAAATTTAAGATCTGCAATTGGTTGACATGGTGTGGTTTTATACCCTGGTATTGCAAGCATAAACAAACTTAAACAATTAATTTCTTGGGACATACTTTTTTATATGTATACTAAATCGTCATTGTAATATCGGCAAACCTGAATCAGAGATGTATTCTGTTGACTTTTTGACGCCATCGAAGAAATGGAGCCTTTACTTCGTTCTATTGAACTTCTATTCTGGTACATTATTATTTGTTTATGTACTTCAGTCACCTAATTAACTAATTGAATTATTGAACAAATGGAATGTTTTCCCCACCAATTACGTAACGCCACAGCCTTTGTTATAAAAATCGAACGTTCCTTCAATACCACTCCTCAACCGCCTGCTCAACATTCAAATCTACATTCTATATTTATCTCGCACATAGATAGCAAAATATCTATTATTATTCGCTCTCTTACGCCCATAAATCATGTTCAAAAACACCTAAACATATGTCATCTCGGCATTAGAGAATCATGATGTGGCATTTTCCATCTCCTTTCTCGTTCCTTCTCTCTCTCACATTCGCGCGACCTTGCTGGGTTATAAATAGCCGCCCGCTTCTGATTGGCTGTCGCGTCGCGATCAATAGTACCAACTGATGCAACGTCCGCTAACTTCCATTGTGTTTATGTCGGGTGGTCTATGTTTAGACGCAGCGAGGTGGGTTATGTGGGTTGGTAGGCGTGGTCAGATGCTACGGGCTAAATATAGACGGGGGATAAGACTTGCGTGGGGTAATTGTATTGGGAATATGCGGTCTACGTATATTGGATTAGCCTCAGGTAATTAGTTGGTAGAATTCTCAGCAGCCACTTTTATTTGGTCTTATTTTTAATTTTTGGTGGTGCGTGTGTTCAGGGACGACGCTAGGATTTTTATACAGGGGGGGCCTAGGTAGGGCAATAAACTTTTTAGGGGGGGCAAACGTATTTTCACATGTATATTTTCATATTGTGGCGTGGGGATCAGGCACGTAGGAACTAAATTTGCAATGGGGGGATTAATATGTAAAATAACTTGAGCTGGAGATACTAGTGTCTACGAAGACAGTGGGGGGTCTGGGGGGCGGGCCCCCCAGTAAAATGCAGGCCCGGGGCGCACAGCCCCGGAATTTTTTTTGAATTTCAGACATCAATTTGGTGCATTTTTATGCGATTTTAACACTTTTTAAGCTCATTTTTTTCTTGACACATATATATTATATAAGTACATAGGGAGGGGTATTGAATCAGAGGGGGGATTCTCCCCCCATCCCCCCCCCCCTTCTTACGCGCCTGGTGGGGATAATTAAAAAACTGAAGCCGTCAAAAAATTATCCCTCACTAATTTTTATGAACTGTCCTCCCACCATTTTCGTCCCTTACCATTTCCCAAGACTCTCCACTTTTTCCACAGCCACCTTCACTCCACTCATCCACTTCGTTCGCGGTCTCCCTGCCTTTCTTTCCCTCCCATTGCTGCTCTATCTGCCTTCCTTCTCGGTATCCTCTCTTATCCCATCCCTTTCAATCGACCAAACCATTTCAATCTCTCCTTTCCTATATTTGAAACTTAGAGTCTCCATTACAAGATCTTTCCTTATTTTTGAGATCCGTATCTTATCCAATTTTTGTCAACCCTGCTATACTTCTTAGGAACTTCATTATGTCTGGCATACGAAAGTCGCCTATTTGCAAAACATTGTCAGCTGACGTTTTATTTGATAATTTGAACAGTGCAAAAAATTGAAGAAAAGTATAGACTTTAAAGATATGTATTTTCCCACATTTGGTTTGGGGGGGCACAAGGGGGGGCCGCGCGAATGTTTGGGGGGGCCGTGGCCCCCCCAGGCCCCCCCTTAGCGTCGTCCCTGCGTGTGTTGCACTGTTCTGCAGCTAAGTAGGCTAATGCGACATAGGAATGATATTAAGGGATATGCGGATGGACGGAGGGAAGGTGAAAGTCGTGACCTATTGACATGTTACCTGAATCATTGACGTTCAGAATGCCTAGCTGTCGGGTCGTAAACACTAATAATTACACGTTCCATTAGCGTTTAAACTTTGTCAGAATATTCATCGCTTAGGCGATCCCGTCAAGAGATGTAATCTTCTATCTGAAATAATGAATTAGAATGGTATTTTAATTGAGCGAGCGTATAGCCACCATGGTACTCTTCTTCTTCTTCTTCTTCTTATGCCACTTCTCTTTCTCTTCTTTCTGTGTTCTCGTCAGAGTACCCAGGTCGAACCGTTTCAACCAATCGATCTGAAATTTTGCACACATTCTAATGTAATCTAATGGTGTTTTCCACTGGCCGCACTGGGCCGCAATAGTTTTGTACTCTGTTCAATAATTGTCATGGAGTTGTGTATGGTGGCGTGATTTCGGTGCAACCTAATGCAGCCCGCAGTACGGCCTAGTGGAAAACGCCATTTATAAGTTTTATCTTCTTTAGTTTTTGAACAGGATCCTGTGATTTTTATGAAAATCAAACCTGGAGCAATTTTACCGATCAACATCAAAGTTTGCGTTGACATCGGGACCAACATTTGAGGTGATTTTGTAAATTTCCATACTAATCTATTGTCATACTTTATTTATTGACATTTTACGGACTTTTTAAACTAGATGGTTTGGAAAATATTTGTCATAGGAATTGGCAGATAATTGCTTCCTCGGCGCATTTCGTTTCGGCAGTCTCCGATGTCTTCATTGAGCAGAAACTTCAATGCGCGTGCAGCGAAATCGAATGCTCGCTCATCAACGCGTGTCACCACGGACCTACGCCACTGCACGAGTACACAGACAACGCAGAAAGTCTAAATCGAGATGCAATCTAAACAATAATAGAATGAGGCCCTCCTTCCTCCACATGGCGGCTAACGCGAGGCTAAACTTAGAATCCTATCTGTTTGCGGAGCGAAGGAGGGGCTATTTCAAGACGCCGAGTTGAAAGTTCAGAATATATATCAAACACATTTATATTTAACTGGAACGGCGGAACCTTTTTCTTCTTTTGTAACTCTTTTAGACATCTACGCATTGGTATTTTATTTTGGTTTGAATTCTGCGTATACGTTTTGATGAGTTCACTTCCTCGGGGAGTAAAATCATTTTTTTATGAACGACAGTTCGGAAAAGAATCATATTGAGTTTTTTGTAATTTTTTTTTACGTTTACTTGAATTTCAACGTGGAGCATACATACCTACCAAAGATGTGTTGAATAAATATATTTGCCTATACCATTATTTTGAAATAATTAGTTAGTTGTCTGAACCTTGATCTTGGAACTATGTGGATCAATGTCTGGAATAAAGTCTCGCAGGACACATCAATGACATACGTAAGTAAGTGACAATACACTTCATTAAATGTGTATACGAAACTCACTAAAACAACCTACAGAATGATTTTAAAATGTTCCGTCGAAATGTTTACGTTTAAAATCTATTTGTTTTTTCCTTACACCTTTGAAGTACTGAATTAGGTAAGGAGTGAAGTAATTCTAGGATTAAAACCACATTTGATCTATACGGAATTTCGACGAAACATGTCGTGTATAATGTCCCGCAAAGTATTCACCACCCGAGTACCACACACGATGTGATTTACTTTCATGCTCGCTTTCATGCGTGTTTGCATGATTAGGCCTCCACTTATAAAAAACGTCAATATGTACCTACTAGATTTTTAAATTGTCCTGTTCTCTATATTTGCTTTTTTAATTATGCCATTATACCGTTGTTCTAACATTATACACTGATGTGGACCAGTAGTTATGTTTACTCTGTTCCACATATTACAACCTCCTCCCCCCCTCTTCCCCACCCTCACATGACATTCTAAAAACCTATTTTTGAATCCAACACTACCACTTAAAAATAAAATCAATGGAATCCCATGGCTCTAGTCGAGTTTGCGTTCGCTTAGCGGTATTTCGTTTTTGAATGTTGGTAGCCGGTGCTGTTCTCGGAACCGCTGAGCGCAATCTGCCGCTTGGCAGAGAGGCGCGGACCGTTGCTAAGTTCAGTTCGGTGGCGCAGTGTTTTCAGTCAACACTGGACAAGTGTTTACACTTGTTATTAAAGATCCAGTTCCAGAGTTACTCAAGTGCGCAGATTCTTGTTTTTTCTGCCGGCGTTTAATTGACTCGGATGTTTTTTTGTGTGTGTTGTGAACTCTTGCGAGTGTGTTTTGATTATTGCGGTGTTTTTAAATAGTTGTTTTTTATGTTTCACTGACAGCCGGTCAAGTTGGCTTCCAGTGTAGTAGATGTAGTGGTATTATTGTTTTTCTTACTTGCAAAATAAGAACAAAATATTTCAGAGTGGTTATACTAAATTACTCTATGTATATACCCAAATATTAAAAAAGGAAAATACATTTTTTAATATTTTTGTCTTTAGACAGGAATAAATAAACAAACACTTTCCCCTAATAAATTAGAGTAGAGAACTTGTATGCAATCATCTCTAAATTTAAATCTACTTGTTATCTTGTGGAATAAAGTCCACGTACACTTTTGGAAACATTGGCTATTGGCACACGTAATAATGAGATTGTATCATTTATTTCAATTCCTTAAATGAACTAACAGAATTGTAATAGGAAAAATATGTAATTTGTTCTAAGTTATAATTATTTGTTGTGCATTTCAGAGAAGTCTAATCTCAAGTTAGTGTGACGTCTATCATATAAACTAACAGTTTAATCTCATATTGGACAGTAGTTAGGTAATCAACATAACTTGGTGTCGTGTGTTATCCATGGTGTACATTGACGTGTTCTAAGTGTAACGATGATCTGAAGACAAATACATTCCCACATGGCACTGGATTACAGTAATGTCAGTTTTAGTAATATGCACCATCACAAACAACATGGTAAGTCCACGAGGAGATTTATGTGTGTGTCTCAGTCTCAGAAGTAGAAGGCCCGATGTCGATTACGATGATTCTTGAGGTATTTCTAAGTTCATCACAATATATTTGTAATATTACAAATATATAATTGTAATTACAATTACAATTATATTACAATTGTGACATGAGTCGATGTGTCATTGAGAATGGTTGACACAAGTCAAATGGAAATAGCTTGTTTGCGATTCCAAAAGAGTGCGACGGAAAATCGAGAAATTCGACTTCCGACCTTCTACCTATGATGTATTGATTTTATTTAGAGTTGTTTTGAGTTTTGTGTTCACACAATCGATCACTTCCCAAAGATGCCACTCTCATGGAGTTTTCAAAGTGTCCTCAAAGTGTATGCGATTATTAATATCGTTTTGAGTAAATTACCTCAGGTCATAAGACAACTTGGTATTATTTAGCTTATTATACTTAGAGTGTGACTTTCTTTAAAACAAATCTGGAGTATAGCAATAATGACAAAACTGAAAATAATGCATGATGATAATGATGAAGATAAAGAATGTAGTGTGGACCGAGGAGGTCGTGATCTATTAGTAGGGAACCTTCCCGGCATTTGCCTCTAGGCTGAGGATTACCACGAAACAGACTGACGCTGGTAGGATGATCTCCTAAGTCCAGAGCGTTTATTCCTGAAATTACGTGCTCGCGTCCTGTTCTATCATTCTAGAATTATACATGTTTTAATCTTCAATTCTTTGTGTCTTGTTTTTTAATTTTCTTATCAGAAATATTTTCGTCTGTTTCTTCTAAAAGTGCGTCAATGCAGGTGTTTGCTATCCGTCACTCAGGAACTTGAAACGTCATTTTATAAGTAATGTTATCTAACATTGAGTTTTTTGTAACTATGAATGATGCAACATTGTTTCAATACGTTCTGCAAACTTGCAATATCTCTTCATTTGTATTTATTTAACTCTCATGCTTCATGTCATTCTGTTTTATTCTATTCTACTTGTCTTCGCGTTGTGTAAGAAAGAATGCATTGTTGCTGTTGCTACGAAGAAACGCGAGGGTGTCTTGAGAGTTCAACGTTTTTTCTTTCGCCAAAATTACGCAGTGATTTTTGGACGTAGATTCGTAGTTCCGTCGGTAAAAATAAACGTATGCTTCTGAATTGTGAGCTATTTACATTTTCCCGTGTAATTTCTGCGAAAATATAATATACCTACCCAGACCTAGTGCACTGGATTCAAGTTTAAGAATTTGATAATTTCTATGTAAACATTAAAAAAAAATCTTCGCTTTGTATGTATAGAGATGAGATTTTTCATTTTCAAAATCAATTAGCCTACTAATTGAAAGCTTCAACATCAGTCATAATCTTTTTTTGTAGAAGATATTTTTTGTGTCAATGGTAGGTGTTGTGTTAGTTTCATCGCACAACAATTATATTTATTCAAATAATGTAGGTAGTTACCTAATAGATTTATTTTTTATATAAATTAGGATTTACGTGGATTTAAGCGGGGAGGGATGCCCGAATTGAGGTTCGATAGATATCTGAACTAAAAAACGCAAGAAAAAGTGTGCAAGCCAAACTCACTTAAGTTTATGGTGAGTTAGTCTGAAAAAACAGTAGTGGTGTTAGGTAATTTCCCTTGTAATTGTTAGATTAAAAAAACTATTTTCCGCCTATAAATTCTAACTCTACTCTTACGAAGATCTTTATATCTATAGTGGAGCGGTCGCTCCACTCAGCCAAGTCATACTGTTTCTCTTACTATTATATACCTATATACAAGTGCCAAACTGTTATAAAACGGCTGAGCTGCCCAAGGAAATCTCACGTTGTCACGAAATATTTTAATTTGTAGTTTGGCCCACCCTACCAAATATTCGTAGCTTACCAACACTGTTGTTTGCTAGTGGCGTGAAAAGTGTGTTTTCGTGCTGATCTAATAATCAGATTCATCATCTCCTGGCAATATAATCCGGTACACAGGCTGAACGGATTGATCTGACATTTGTACCGTACAAAGTTCACAACATTAACTATGTCCTACTAATTACCTATTAGCGTCACGTGTACTATAGTAGTTACTATAATTAAATGAAAACAATGCAAATGTAACAAAGTTTATGTGCACTTAATTCATTACTCGGAGATGACATGTTCGATCATTGCTGATGTGATGCGACTAATTATATTACTTATGTTGGTAACACAATAATTTGATCAAGTGGTTCTCTACACAGCTAAATTGTCACTTAGCTCTAATGGTAATGGGTATTCGCAATATTACATTTAAATACAATTAAAATGTAATGCACATTTTATAATACAACGAGTATACTCGGAGTAGCATGTCTGGGCGGTTTATTCTACATTCCCTTGTCGTCTCGTATCAATTGATACGGCGTCACTACCATGATAAATAGCTAGCAGTGAGACCGTATCTTTAAACAGACGACAAGGGAATTTAGAATAGATCAGTGATATGCACACCTCGATGCACACACTGCAATACAGTTTTCATAGGTACCAATAACAAAAGGCTTTAAACACACTTTTCCAAATTGTGAGAATTAATAATAGGTAAGTCTTGTGAAATGTTATTCTGGGCAATTTGTAAATATCAGCACAAATAACAATGACAAGCACACTTATCATCCGTGAAGTTTTAAAGTTGTATTCATAAAAATTAAATTCAAATGGCATGGGATATTTTGGCAAAGAATGTCATTGTCAATTTTCCTCTTTTAAAATTAGAATATTTTTTCAAACTGTGTAGATTAATTCCTTAAAAACCTTTTAAGGCCCGGTCTTTCAATACTCGGCTAACTTTTATACAGTCAATAAGACTATATTGTAATGGCAACAACCAATTACATTCCTAGAATGACTACTAAAGAGGAGCTAATTGAGACTTTAGCAGAGTATTGAAAGACCGGGCCTAAAAATAATACCTCACCTGTGTTAGCAACATCTCAACTTTCATTAAATAGCTAATAATCTGAAATATAATTTTCACGAGACATCTGTTAGCGTTCATCCCAACAAAAAATAAAACGGTATTTGAAAGAAACGGATTGGCTGAAAAAGATTTGATAGCATCATGCGATGAATCTGTGCTAACTCGTCATCTAACTCTAGTATTAGGTGAGCTCTGATTTCATTGATTGATACTAACAAGGATTGATTGTCAAGGAACCTGACCACCGCCAATCCGTTTCGCTCAAATACCATTTTATGATCTGTTAAGTGTACAACAATTAAAGAATGTTGAGTGCCATTATATCCATTAGCATAAACACGCATTCATAGCTTGCACGAACTTCTTTTGTTTTATATCAGCAATGCTAAATTATTGAATTGTCCACCCATTACGTTGGCACGTTGACGGGTCAGATTTATAACTTTATTGAGGCAAACCGATGTATTTTTGTAATGTGAGTGATTCCTCTTCGTACTAAAGATTTCTCCGGAGCCTATACAATTCTTCAAAAAAGCAGAGAACGACAGCAATTCTGCGTGCCATTAAGATGGCGACGGCAACAATGAGATGACGTCACATGCAACCTATGAATAACATTACGACATTACCCACCCATTCAAACATATCATAGCAACGGAAGTTTTCTTAGCTACTAATTTAAAACAATTGAACGCGTCGGTGCGAATGTTGATTGAGTGTTGTATCTTGGAGATGATTGTTCGATGACAACTAAGCGCGTAAGGACGTCATTGCCCGTGTTTTTCTCCTGTTTTTTGGCACATGGAGCGTGCTAAAATAGAGCCGCGACATCCCGTCGGTAAGGGGGGTGTCAACATCCTCTGCCAAGAAATATCAAAAGACAAACTTGAGGATGGAAATAACAGTTTGTGACGACTATGCAGAGCGTCTCGTTCAAGGTGATGGTCAAAGATTCAGATGTTGCGACTCGCTTTTCGTGTTATTATTGGATTAGATACGTTCGAGAGTCCATTCACAATGTTAACGTTATCTAAGTAGTAATATTTAATTTGTTAAATTAATTTGTATTAATTTGTTACTTAGTTGGGTGCTATCATTTTTGTTAGGTTAACCATGTGCTGGAAGAAACATAATGTGTAACGCCCAATCGACACTTAGCAACTTTTGGTTGATCAACTTGGTTCTGCACATGGAGCAGTGTAAAAAACTGCTATGTCCTAAATCACAGTTCATGAGATAATACCTAAATGTCGAATGTTAAAAAAATCACACAAATATTAGTATGCAATATAGGTAGGTATTGAAATTGTGTATATTGAATTCCATTAGGCAACTATTTATAAAATAATGTTTCACTTGTTTTGTTTGTTTTATAATTATTTATTAAGCTTTCGCTATTTTAGTATTACATGTTATGTTATGTACATACACTTAACAATAGTTATTTTATCTGTTACACTCTTCCTTTTTCAAGTACCTAGTCAATTTTTTTACAACTTAATTTGAATTTTTAATTAAATATATGGACATGTAAGGTAGTTTTTGCATAACCCAGGACCTTATGGAACTTGTATTTTATGAAAGTACACAATTTACATGTAAAAAATGTAGTAGTAAATTAATAATTATTCTTCGTTTGGCCTATTGATTTTATTATAAGTCTATGACATTATCTACTGAAGCTGTCAGCATTACAGATGTGTCTTGCATAGCTTTAAGTTAAGCCCAATTTACACGGAGCAATTTCTTGTTCAACTTCTGTGCCACACTTCTTGATAGAAATTAGAATGATATAAAAGTTGAGCTCAAGTTCTGTGACAAGAAGTTGCGTCGTGCAAACACAAACTTGTATGAAAAGTGCGAATGTGACACAGAAGTTGTTCAAGAAATTGTACCGTGTAAATCAGGCTTGACATGGCAGAGGGGTGTTTCTTGGACATACGCGGTTTTTTGCACTGGAGTCGAACGATCTTCTTAAATTTTTTAGATTAGAAAGTTTTCCGATCTTTTTTTAGGTATAATAAGTAATAACTAATAATAAAGAAACCAAATAATAAGGTATCCCACAGTAAAATCCCACAGTAAGTACAGTCAAATGAAAATTAGCCTTTTGAGATGATATTTGAAATTTGTTATAATTTATTTGTGCAAAATATAGGGAGTGGTTTAATTATATTATTCGAATATTATCGATTGATTCAGAGTATAAAAAAAGAATCGGTTCCGTTACAAGGGGGCTGCAACTGCAAAGAGTTTGTACCAAAAGAAATCAAGACACTTTTGGCCACTTCTAGATCATCGCATTCGGTTCGGAGGAAACCTTCTTGGACGCGAAATTACCAATCCGTAGAATAGTTCGTCGTCGAATAGTTATGCAGCTCTCTATCGATGTAAATATGGTATTACACCGTTTGGTATTACATATCATCGATCGCTTTAGTTCTGCTTCCAATGTCCATAATATCCATGAAAATACCCAGGCACAACATTGTGTGGGACAGAAATAGACGTTCACAAGGTCGGTCGATGCAAACCAAGGCCAACCGATGCACTCTCTCTCTCGCACCGGTTGATGGAAAGTCTTTGTCGCACTCATAGGGGGTTTAAGAGGAAGGATCGCCTTCTAAAGAGCCGCTTTATCGGGATTGTGACCTCTCGTTGAAAATAGCTATCTTAACCACGTGACTCATGGTGTTGAGGCGACATTAATAATTAAGGGCGGTCATCAATTTTTCCCGCAAACGGTTGACCAGTGTGAAGCGGTTTTAGAGGGAAATACGAAATATAAATTGCCATATATTTGGCAAACGGTTATGAATATCGAAAAAGCAAGATTGACGGGACATGTATTGAACCATCTACATTTGCAGCGCTTACTTTATAAAACTTTGTTCCTACTATGTGGTCAGCATTTGTCGGGCACGAAAACGCCTCGTCGCTGATTAGTGAGGCGAGCTCAAAGCCAGTAATTCTGCATTCACCCAATCTTATTTGTAATGAATACAACAGTCGTTGTGTAAGAGAATACTTCAGTATAACTCTATTTGTCGACTTCAGTCAAATTACAATTGTTTACGTCATTCCAAAGGTGACAAGTCAAAATCGAGAAAATGGACATCGGGCCTTCTGCCTTTGAAACACAGACATTAATTTTATAAATCGTATTCGTAATAAACTGGCCTCATTTCGCACATCGAGCAACCACGTTGTTGGCATCCAGATCGATCTACGTGGCCACTGCCTATGCACAGTTTTCTATCCCACCGTCTGTCACCATGTAATATCACTAGTAATTGACAGCATATACCGTGACACGCGTCTCGCCATCATAAGTTCCAGGAACCCAGCTTCCCAGTGCGGAGAGATGGTCCCCCTCCCCCCCGTCCCCCCATCCCACTTCTTCCTGCCACGTGCTTTCGACGCTCTGGTCTGAAGGTCGGCGGCGGCTGGAGTTTAATCTCCCGGTATTACACCACTCACTGTCTAGTCTGGTACGTGATCGAGCACTGTTTCCGTGTTTAATTGTTTGTTGGTTGGCTTTGTTTTGTTTTCCGATTGTTGTGTGATATAGGTCACATCGTACTTTTCTCTCCCATCTAGTTCAAATTTTGCATACCTAAAAGACAAATGAGTCTGGTTTACTCTATTGTAAAATCCAATCCCCATAAAAAAACACTCCGTGTAAAAATACCAGCCAATTGTCTCTCAAACTAAAAAAAAAATATAAGAAATCTAAAAATTCAGCACTGAAAAGTAGTGATATCAAAAAAATTGCCAAGTCAATATTTTTCAAAAAATACTATGCGCATCGTGCATTATAAATAGTATAGAAGTAGGCCGTAAATCAAATATACTCAACTATACATTTAATATATCTATAATGCACTAAAAAAACGATGCGCCAAGTATTTTTTGAAAAATTTTGACTTGGCAAATTTTTTTATATCACTACTTTTCAGTGCTGAATTTTTAGATTTCTTATATTTTTTTAGTTTGAGGGACTTGGCTGGTATTTTTACACAAAGTGTTTTTTTATGGGGATATCACTCCTTTCTTCAGTTTATCCTTACAACTTTTAACACCTATTGTGGCCCCAAAGTCTATAATTCCTTTAAAAAATACGTTGTGCTTGTTACTACGTATAAATAATATGCTATGAAGTATAGCGAAAGTTTCGTTCCAATCGCTCCAGCCGTTCTCGAGTTATGGCATCACTTCCGGTTTTCAGAATGGCGGCCGACATCACTGCCACCTAAAAATTGTATCTATAAATGTTATGAAACATAATAAGCCTTCTAAATATGTAGATATTTTTATAAGAGAAAATTTTAGTCAGATTTGGCATTTTTATGACGTCATTTCCGGTTTCGGTAATAGTACATGTCTATTTTGACTAATGATATTTTATACAGATGACCGTCCGAATCGTTTGGCGCTAATTTCTTCCTGATCGGTCCATCTGTTTTTGAGATATGACGACACTTCCGGTTTCAAAATGGCGGCTTCCGGTTGGTTTTATAAAAAGGCACCTCAGACGCCAAAAGTGCATATGTGGTAAAAATTTCAGATCGATCGATTTGCCAGTTAGGCTGTGGCGGTGATAGCAACGCTCCCTGATATCAGAATCATGATCAAAGTGGTGTGATTTCACTGTTTTCACGGCCCTCTAGCTCGCAAATGGCATAACCTTTTGTTCCCAAATTTGGTATATGGGGTGGGGTGGGCCTTAGCTCGAATTTAAGATATTTTGCAACAATGTGAGATTTTCTTATTTTAAGATCCAGTAGGCCGAAAATGCCATGTTGTTGCTTACAGTAAAAGTGTTTGGTCTGCTCCTCAGTTTATTTGGCATTTACGGTATTTTGAGTGACTGTGAGTGTACAGTACGACTTGGCTGGGTGGAGCGACCGCTCCACTAGATAAAACAGAATTGGTAAACAATGAATAAATATGTTCTTATTCATTATTTTATTTAAATTTAACGTCGCACCGTTGAGCAACAAGTAATTGCATCGGGTGAATATTTATGTAACTATTGAGGCATGATGAGAAAAAGATGGATGGTAGGAAGAAGCCGGTCGTGACCTATAAAACAAGATAATCTTCCCAGGTTTATAGCATCTTGACTGAGAGAAACCATGAATTACCTCAGTCAGGAAGAATGTCCGCGCGAGAATCGAACCCGGAACTTCCGGCAGTGATAGTCCGTCTCGTCTCTGCACTGACAAACGCTTATGTACGGGATGTGGAACTCCGTCGCCGATGTATAATGGCAAAGCGCGCGCTGTCTCCTGGGAATGTCTCGAGGTGAAATGTTTTGCCTCGATGCAGAGATCGTTTTAACATTTTGCCAAATTGCAGGGATACCTGACAGAGTACGTACACTCAATCCAATTAAAAACGGTACTTTGCACAAAACGATTGGCTGCTGCGGTCAGGTTTCTTGACAATCAATCCTTGTTATTTTCAATGAAATCAGAGGGATGATGCCATCAAACCTTTATCAGACAATCTTATCTTTCGAGGTACCGTTTATTATTTGTTCGAGTGTACAACAATATACTTCTGATGTGGTCGGATTTTAATTATGAAGACAAAAAGAATGACGACAAGCATTCAGCGCTGCCGTTTTAGCAGCCAATGGCCATCCCCTATAGAGCGAATGTCAATGGTTTTCTCCTAACGCGAGCCTCTTGTTGTTGAGAATGGTGACTGATTGTCTGGGGACCTGGTCGGGTGCCGTCTATTGTGACATCGTACACGTGTTGCGGGGGTGCACGGGGGGGGGGGGGGGGGGGGGGGAGGCTGGGACACGCGCCGGCCGGGTCCACGGCGTCTGTCACCCTTGGTTACCGCCGGGTTACACGCGCTCTCGCCCTCTTCTCTTGTTTCACATCGCCTTGACATTTTCTCTCGGGGTTCGAATATTCGTGGAAATGTGAGATGTTTTTGTTCTCGAAAGATTTGATTTTCAATTAATGAAATCACGCTAGGCGGTGATAGAAGAAGTATGGGGGAAGAAGTATGAAGAAGTATGGCGGTGAGCGATGGTCAATGATTGTTCATGTTGATGTTTAACCAACAGAAAAGGACAATACTATTGTCCTAATTATACAATACGCGTTTTTAGGGATGAAGTTAGCGCCCATATTAAGTTTTCGAATTCTGAATAGTCCGGGATTTTGCACCAATTATAAACAATTGTGCACCTTTATTTCTAATTTTTAATCCCGAAAAGTTATGAAAAAAATGGCGCCACTTAACGCCAGCCCCCCCCCCCCCCCCCCTCCCCCCACTTATTAAATTTTTAAATCGCGAATGGCCAAGAATTTTTTGCACCAATGTGTACTTCTCTTTCTTTTTTTTCACACATTCCCCTGCGAATCTTCATTTCAAAGCAAAATGGGGTGAGGGGGGGGGGGGGGGCACTATTTTATATGTAACCAAGAGAGAAACAATTCTGAATAGTTCTATTTAAACTCATACAAGTTATCACCACTTTCTCTCTCTGATACAGATGTTCGTTAATCTGTATGTCTTGATCCGATTTCTTCAATGTTCACGTAGACAATGATGCGTGGATTGCCGTTGTCTTCGTTATGCGAAAAAGTATTTTTTGACGGTATTATTCGTAATCACAACGAGTTTAGAAGAGGCCATTAGCTGGTTGAACTGTATTATGTTCTATAAAAGTATAACAGGACAATATTGATTACTTCAAATAAGTACCACGTTTACAAGAAACCGTAGTCGAAATGTCTTTCAAAATGCCGGTTGGTTAGGGATTCGATGTAAAATTAAATCGTATCAAATGGATACTATAAAATTGTGATTCATTTTTATTCTAGATATAACGTAGCATTGTCGTCTTAATTGTAGAGTTGATACTGGAACACTAATCGTGCTCCATTGCTCTAGTATCACCAATAACCACCAGAGTGCACTCGTGTTCCAATTGTTTTCTCAAATCCTTTCCACCTGTCTTCTTTAACGCTCCCAAGTCGCTTTAAAGCTGGTTGCGTTCCTGAAGATAATGTATCGATGTGTTAACTCCCCCCAGTGAGTCACCTCCCCTGGGTGAACATTTCAAGTAGCTCCCCACCCCCCTCCACCCAAGGAAATCCCCGTGACCCTGATTCGATCTCCTGTTTCTAGTGTCAAGGTCTGTAGAAATCCGTCGCGATGATGGATGTCTGCATGCCATGCCGTGTCGACGATCTTGCTTGTGGAGAGTATAGAGAAGCGGCCGCTAGATGTGAATAGTGTTTCTTAAATCGACTGTTTCAAGTTATTTCTTCGATAAAAACTTACCAGGCACCCAAAATATCTTGTAAAAATTATATGTTTTTCTTTCGTTATTTTTATTTTACCGAAATTGTTTTTTAATACATTTTTTTAATCGGATTGTTTTTCCTCTCCGTGATTATTTTGAAGACTTATATAGTTCAAAGTGTCATACGCCGATATTTGTATTTATGCACCCCCCCCCCCCCCCCCCCAACCCGACGCATTCTGCATCAAAATGTTACGTCGGTCAGAGATGATTTAAAAAATGTATCAAATATATGAACATTGATACTATAATAATAAAAATAATACCTACTAGGTAAAACAAACGTTCTGCTCATAACTGAGCCTCATAGTCTTCACTCTTAAGCTTGATTTACACGGGTCAATGTATTGATCAATACATTGAATTCAAGAGGCTGTGCACATGAGCAGAGCCACTTTTGATATGATAAAGTGACTCTGCTCATGTGCACAGCCTCTTGAATTCAATGTATTGATCAATACATTGACCCGTGTAAATCAAGCTTAAGAGTCTACGATACTTGATGAAATCCATGTTTTATACGAAGCACAAAAAGGCGGCCCATACTTTTTTCTAAGCGGCTTTACCGATTGTCTTCAAATTTTCACAGGTTATAGATAAAGAGTAGATCTGTGTCTCTAGTGGCCCCAAAGTTTAATTTTTTGTTTAGGTTTTTCGGGGCAGAGGTGCCAAAAAGACTCAAATATTGCCCATGTTAGCACTTCCTCAAAACGAGAAAAAACATTTTTTATTATTTTTTTCGATCACTAGAGACGACACAGATTTACTCTTTATCTCTATGCTGTTAAATTTTGAAAACAATCGGTCAACCCGTTAAGAAAAAAGTAGGGGCCGCCTTTTTATGTTTTTTTTGTGGTTTTCAATATTTGATTTAAAATAACTTACTTCACAGCAGCATATGCAACATGCAACACACGATTAAATGTCACAAATGTCACGTACAACCCAGAGCTAATGCATTTTCATGCATTTCTAGGATTTTTTTTACATCGAAATCGAAATTTTCTGCGAGTCCTGTCGACTCCAGCCTCATGCTCAAAACAAGTTGCGTCCGCATAGTAGATATTTGCGGATGTGAGTCCTCAACTCCACAATACCATGAGCTAATAATTAATCTTATGGACGGAATCCAGTAGACTCTGGGCACTTGCGTCGATAAATCTGGAAATTATGTTGAGCATGAGCAGCATGAGGCTGTAAAATACCACAACACAATAGACCATTTTAAATATTATCTCTGTGGCTCTGCTTTCTTACAAAAATCATATGCAGTATTATTTCCAGACACCTTAGTCCCTGTTTTACCTATTGTTGAAACAGGGACTAAGGTGTCTGGAAATAATACTGCATATGATTTTTCTTAGAAAGCAGAGCCACCGAGATAATATTTCAAATGGTCTATATCAACCGGAATGCAGTTCTCGAACATAACAGCTATGTTTCTATCGACTCTGGCCACACGCGATCTCCTGGGCTCTGACTCAACCAACCCCTCCACCGCCTTCTATACATAGGTCAAGGTTGAAGGTGGCACGTTTCGCGGGCGCATGGGTTCTGATGGATTCGATCGATTTAGTTCTATTATTGTTTGCTGGAGGGCGGTGATAACTGCTGGGAAGTTTTCAAGGGGGTGGAGGCATTGTTGACTCAACTAGATTCGTTTTGATAGAAATTTGATTTTGTCTCACGGAAAGAGGATTAGGAAGAATGTTTTTTTGCGTGAATGAATTCGGTATAATTTGAATAAAATTTAAGGATTATGTTCGATTTAATTCATTTTGTAATTAAGCTTTTAAATCTCCCGTAAGCTATAAACCATAGTTTCCCGTTATCTATAGATGACTTTTTAATTATACATCTACTTCGTGAATTGGTATTGTTTGTTATTGTTTTGAATCTGCCAACGGCTCATAAGCTCTTTCATTCGCGCAGTTATTGGAATTGATAATCCGCTTTATTATACCGGGTGGCGCAAAAAAATCACCCTGATTGAGAGGCCACTACATCGAAACTGTTATAGATAGGATTCTGAAATGTGTACACATATTAGAAAACATACCAAAATTTAATATGTGCAAGTTTCAAAAACATTACTATTGTAGGAAAAATGTTAAAGCGGTTCCAATTAGTTGGCAAAAAATTGATTATACGGAGCTCAAATAGCGCGCGTCCAGAAAACTTCCAATGGCCACACTGTTTCTTCAAAACTACGTACGATATCAAGCTGAAAATTTCAAATTATTTCAAAATAGATAAGATCAATTGTGTAAAAATTTCAATCAATTTATCAATATATGGAACGAATGTTAATGAATCTTGAAGTTAAGTTTGAAAACAGAATAGTGGGGAAAACATTCACTTTTATGACGTATCGTATGTAATAAAAGTTAAGAAATAATCTACGTTATTCTGATTTTACGCTCAACTTCAAGATTCCATAACTTTCGCTCCATGAATGGAATCAATGGAATGGAATCATCCATTGATCAATGTAATCAATGGACACCCCCCCCCCCCCCCCCCCCCCCCCCCCGCCGGCCCTTCCTGTGGCCGGGGGTTGGTTAACCCTAGAGAGCCTCTAATTAACCATACCCTCCTCTCTACTTGCAAATGTTATTACCTACGTAGCAACGGTTTTTACTTCTATGGGGCTTTGATTTCCGATGATTACTTGTCAATATCTGTGGGCTGGAATCGATTATGGACCCAACTTGTGGCCGGGGGATGTTACCGCCCACCCTCATCTACCTCAAGTGTAATTACCTGCGTAGCAACGGTTGCTAACTAAATATTATGTGTGTACATACCACCTCTTCTCTCCAAACATCACAAGGCAAAAATCAACATTCATATAAAATAGGAACGCAAATGTCCTAAGAAATGTGTAATAAATGTAAATATCAAAGTCATGTGAACTCTACACAAACATTACATAAACAAATATATTTTAATGAATACCTGAGTCAATTTCAATTACATTTTGATATTTTGGATACGAATCAATGTTTCGAGTATGTATTTAAGTCAATATTAATTCTTAAAATCATATATTTTGAGCTGGAAATGCTGGTTCGTAAAGCCTGATGCACAATTGATTTAAGGTTTATGGTTTAATGTTTAGTGATTAGTGTTTAAGATGTTATAACAGAGTCCAGTGCACAATTGCTTATTTCACGAGGTTATTTCACCAAGTGATAAAATTAAATAATTGATCGAAAAATGATATATAAACAAATATATGAGCAAGAATAGGCACAAATATCAAATTAAAATGCTTCCAATGACATTAATTCAGACGACTTTTCATTTTCCCGTACGAATTTGACATTGACATTTACTCTGCTCTCTTCTGATTGGTTCGTCATAAGGTGAAATAGTGTTTTGCAATAAGAAATGGATTTTGTTGATTTCTTATTTCAGCTTAAACCTTAAACACTAAACCTTATAACGCTTATGACAGTTGTGCATGGTAACGTTATAACAGCACCTTTCATTTCTCTTAAACACTAAACACTAAACACTAAACCATAAACCTTAATTCAATTGTGCATCAGGCTTAAAAGTAAACGGATTCTAAACAAATTAAAATACACGTTGATTTGCGAGAATGGAGTTGATGGTGCCGATGAAACCTGGCCTGGTCATGAGACTAAGTCGCTAAGCTGTGTTCTCGTTTTGTTCCAGAAGACGTGGGCTCATATCGCAACAACGTTGAAATAACGTCTGCCTTCAATCATTTGCCTCAGAAAGGTAAGCAAACGCCGTGCACTTCGCTCTGCCCGCGTTATTTCGAACAGTTCCGACCAATCTCAGAGCAATCCCCTCGGGTTTCTTCATACTCTCATTGAATAAAACAAGGTATCCAGCCATGTGATGGATGAACATTGCTCATGATACGTGTCTCCGTGCTGGTCTTGAGCTTGCGTCGCCTGCCCCGTGGCTGCCTCCCCCGTGAGGCTCCCCCGTGAGGCTCCCCCGTGCACTTCCGCGCGGGCCAGGTCGCGTGCCCCGCTCACTTCACATGTCAACTCCTCATTGCAATTGAAACAAACTGAAACGTTCCTGGAAGCGTTCAAGAGCTTTTCCCGAGATTCATTGTTATGAACATAATTCATAACCAGGAAAACATCGAGTGAACGCCTTGATCAACGCACGAGCTATCTTCAGCACGGGACATCCAGCATGAATCTTGGCCGCCACGAATGCCGACATGAGGTGGTCGATTGCCGGGTCGCGTCTTTCCATACCCTAATCGAGCCCTACTCATTGATTTGAATATTTGCATTTTACGCGCTTTTAACGCCGAATCTATTCAGGATAATCAAACATTCTAACACTCCCATTCATAATGAAGCAGCTAAGTGAGGTGTTTCCACAATATTGAAAGTTTTACTCGCGTAATTGTTGACAGTTTGAAAATAAAAAAACAATGTTCGGAAAGTAGATTTTAACATTTTATAAGGAGATATAAATTTCTGGATAACAAAATTCTGACACGAGACAAAAATGCATTTGATTATAAGCAAGGCGAAACAAAATGAGCAGAAGAGGTTGGATTTAATCAATAATTATAATAATCATGAATATTAAATTATTACCAATATTTCAGGTCAACCCCATTGGCCTACGCAAAAGTACCATTCTATCATTTGGATTTCGCGAATGTTTAGATCAGACTAGATTCTCTAATATTGTCAGCTAGGTTTATTGTAGGTCCACTATACCAATTTAAGATGGTTGTTAATAAGTGTTTTTGTGTTACAAAACAGGTACCAGTTGCTTAGGTCCTTAGGTAACTATACCTAAGGTACTAAGAATTTACAGTAGGAAGTCACTGAAGGACGACATAAAATAATTTGAATTGCTAGAAAATATTTTGTTCAGTTCTTTAGTCTTTAAACAGTTGTATTGAGTTGGGCTCGATTAGGGTATGGAAAGACGCTGCCGGTCCTCGCCGACAACAGTGGCTCAGAACTCGTTTGATCGGGAAGTCTGCGCCGGCATACCTGCATAATTGCCGCTACACGTGACTGAGATGATTCCCAACTGGTTTCGCGTCTTCTCTCACTATCAACACACTACACTGTCTACGTCTGCAGGCCTTTGCACTTAGAGAAGAGATCATCAGCGCATTCGCACAGTTTTTCACACGTTTTATGATGTACACTAACTATACTGTTATTAAAATGTAGTGTAAACATCTAATACTGTAAGACGGTCTATCTAAGGTTCTGTCACACCACGCGAATGGGAATAGAATCTTCATAAAAAGGCTTCGTGGGGTTAGAATCGAGACGAGGCAGTTGGTGTGGTATGGCATGTAGAGAATTTCTTGCAATTTTTTTTTATCTACAATGGCGTCTACATAGGCTAAATGCTCGGCTAAATGGACAAACTCTCTGTAAATGGTATTATTTTGAAGTACTTTTCATTACTTAGTGATGTTTTTAAATCTCTCATGGGGGGGGGGGATGGAAACTATCAATATATTCCGCATCCCCCCCCCCCCCCCCCATTCGAATACTGTAAATGCTGTTAAATCGTTTAAAAAAACATGACACTGGGGCCTTGTGTGGTTTCTGTTTGCTCTCAATGGTATTCAAAGCAATAGGGAATAGGTGAATGTTGAGATTATATTTTGTTTATACAGAATAGGCTCAAAGAGCAATGTGAAATTTTTTTTTTTTAATTGATATATTTCCCATAATTAATTTATTAGTTTTCGACATTTCACTCCAGTGCAAAAACAAGCTGTACGTCACACGTCGTGTTCCCTGTGTTACGGGATGCATAGAACTGTCTCTGGCTAACATTATCTATACGGCCCGACTCGGCGTGTGACGTCAAATTGTCTTTCATGGACAGCTAACAACCTACCAAACTTTGTAAATTCGTTCCTTGAAAATCATCACACAACAAAAATAATACCACATCTGTCTTCAACAACATCTCAACTTTCATAAAATATGTATTATTCTAAAATCTATAAACTTCACTTCACTTCCCTCTTGGTCTCAATTGGTCACAAATAAATAAGCGTACGCCCTGCTCTACTTTTATCAAGAAATGCAATGTTATAATATACTATGTCATTCATTACGTAATGTGTGGGAAGAAAATGCTCTGCATCGCTACTGATAAGATTACGTATGTGTGTACTACTCATAAGTATAAGCAAAGACGAGTAGAAGTAAACATGCATTTTATTAAAACTATCAAGGTTATTGGATGACGCCACACATTATTAATTTAATCAACAAAAAGTAGTTACAATGTCAAACCAATTGTTAATTCTATTAATAAAACTAGGATTTACTGTCGGTTTATTTTTAATGCTGGCGATAATATGGAGTCAAGAACTTGAGATTGTTTCGATATGTGAATAGACCATTTTAAATATTATCTCGGTGGCTCTGCTTTCTAAGAAAAATCATATGCAGTTTGATTTCCAGACACCTTAGTCCCTGTTTCAACAATAGGTAAAACAGGGACTAAGGTGTCTGGAAATCAGACTGCATATGATTTTTCTTAGAGAGCAGAGCCACCGATATAATATTTAAAATGGTCTCAAGTCCACTAATTGAATGTTTTAACTTCCCTAGAACAATTAAATATGCATTGATTGAAGCAAAATACTTGACAAAAAGTCTGACAGCCCAAAGCGTTACTGACTGAGGTTTTTCGTGTTACCTCAGTCTGGAGGGATATTATGAGAAGGTTCCCTACTATTAAGCTTCGACGCCTCTATCGACCGTCCATCTTTCACAGTCTCTGTAATTTGTCATAATTTCAGGAATCGACTTCATAATTATTATCGGTCGCCCGTTAAGTTGCAAAACATTTCTGAAGTTAATTGAGCGAGCGACTCCTTTTGGCATGGACCACTGTTTTTTTGTATGTATTTTTGTCCATACCACTTTTTAAACGGTGAACTTGTAATTTTCCAATAAATCTTCATATTTAAACATCAGAAACATCAAAATTCTAATGACAATTCAGCTATAAGATCTATATCCGACTAGCAGGGTTCCCAGGCGGCCCATAAAGGTACGTTTACAGTCGAAGTTGACGAGATAACTTCATACCATCATTATCGTGACTGCAAAATAAGAAAGAAAATGAGGGATGAAAAGTGTTTCGAAAACGTCCATATTGATAAGATTCGCCCTATTACGCAGTCGTATTCCGTTTTAATTTAGTGGTGTTTAACGTCGCACAGTTCTGCAACGTGGCAAATGACGACTATAAATTATTATGATGTTGATGATCGGGATGATGATGAAGAATCGCTAACGATGGACGGTGGGTAGGAGACAGTCGTGGCCTTTAAGTAAGGAAACTTCCCAGCATTTGCTGTTTTCTCGGCCGAGCAAAAACCCGTGGGGTAAACAAGATTTTTGTTTACGCCTGACTTTGATCTTTTGATATATGATTTTCTAGTATTTTCTTGATTTTCATATGATGTTTTCTCTTTTTTATGTTTTTTTTATTTCATTATAATTTTTGATTAATTTGATATTTTCATGATTGTTTGATTTCTTGAGATTATTATTCTATTATTAATATTTGGAATTGATTTTTACGTTTTTTTTCTTCTCACGTGATTTCTTTTTTATTTATGTGATTTTGATTTTTTTTTCAATGTGATATTCAAATATTTTTAAATTGATTTTTTACGTTTTTTTCTTCTCACAAGATTTTTTTTATTTATGTGATTTTTTTTCAACGTGTAGTACACAAAATTGTTGTTCACCCTCGGGGAAACCACTAAATGTATAATAATAATGAAGGACAACAGTGTCGCTCCGGCGTTTTCAGATGTGATGAGAACTATTTGATGTGCATGGAATGATACTTGCATCCGTATGCATATGCAAGAGCGTTGCCCTGCATCGTCTCGCACCCATCATTACACACTTCAGACATCGTGATAACTGCAGATAAGTGGCTACCACGAGGGCCACTTTTTGCAGCGAAATTAATTCACTTTTGAGCTAACCTGTTAGATTTTCTCGATTAACATTGCACTTTTTTTTTACAATGATCGGAGTTCGACGAACAAAGAATGTGGCGTAAAACTGCCCTTTGCGTGATTGTAACATTATGGTGTTCGGCAGGACTTTTTCCCTGTTGAAACTTCACGTAGTATGTCCTCATGGCCAGAAGTTATAATCCATAATTTTATTTCCGATGGAAAGTAAATTGAATATGAACTCTTTTCGTTAGTTTCCAAAATGAATTCTATTTCTTTTTGCCAAAAATGGATTTCCTAAAGCCCGATTTACACGGTACAATTTCTTGAACAACTTCTGTGTCACATTCCCATTTTCCATGAAAAAAATTATTTACACGACGCAACTTTCTGTCACAGAACTTAAAACATGTTCTTATTTCCTTCAAGAAATGTGACAAAGACTTTGTCAAAGACTGTGTCCACAGAAGTTGTTCAATAAATGTGGTCGTGTAAATCGGGCTTAATAGGAGTTCAAAAACTGTTTTAACAATTTAATATTTTATTTGGTAGCACTCCCGAGCTGTCAAATATTTCAGTTTTCTGTTGAATTTTGAATAAACTACCTTCTTCTAGAGTGAAGGAAGAAAGACCCTGTGAAAGTCTGCCTGGTTGTAATCCTGTTGTTTTCGTGTGCGCAGACATGGCTCGAGACAGTCCGGCGGACAGCCCCAGCGTGGCGCGACAGAACGAGAACAACCTGAACAACAGCTACCACATAGACCCGGGGCTGCACGAGCAGGCCTTCCAGCACCAGATCATGCAGGTAACACACCACTCTCAGTTGTCCATATGGAGTTGAAGCTATCCAGGAATACTAGACACTGAAAGGCTACGCGCCTGTCAGCATAGATTGTAACGACAAGCGAAAGCATCACTCGAGAAATATGTACAGAACGTAACGGATTCGCTTCGTGGCAGGTTCCAATTGGCTCAATCCTTGTTATTATCAATGAAATAAGGGCTCACCTACTATAGTAGGTGAGCCCTTAGATTCGATGGTATCTTTTTCAGCCAATTCGTTTCTTTCGAATATCGTTTTTAGTTTGACCCAGTGTACCATGTTAACACTTATAGAGATATTGCCAATGGAGTAATCAATTCTATTTCAACCTTCTCCGGATTGATAGATAGATGGAATGTATAAATTCATCGATCTTTTCATCTTCGCGACGACTATTTGCCTCCATATAATATCTCGGAGCTGGACCAAGATCCAGTTCTGGACACCAAGAAAACTATTCCTCGTTCAACAATAATAATTCAAAGCCTATAATATCTGTACCTCAGAGGTTGAAGTGCTGAAGTCAAAAGAACATTTGTTCTGCGTTCATTGGATCACATTTTCTAATGTTGACACGAGTCATTTTGTAAGAAAATACCTCAATATATTTGTTGACATCAGTCAAAAGGCAATTTGATATAGCTATGGTTCCATAAGTGTGCAAAACAAAAGTGTGTCTTTTGCGTGTACTATTCCCAGTGTTGGGGAGTAACTAGTTCCTAGGAACTATAGTTACCGGGAACTAGTTCCTTTTTGGGGAACTTTTTGGGGAATTCTAGTTTCTTTATTCTAAAAGGAACATAAACTAAAAAGCTCCTTTTGTATAAGGAACATTAAAACTTATTTTATGTTATTTATTTAGTTCCTTTCAAATTGATATAGTAACTTATGAAATGATTTCCACATAATTTATAACGGATAATGAACCATTTTTTCTGATTCCTAAATTGACCTGATTTGTGAAAATATATGATCGCATTGCTCATTCAATGCGATTACTTCGAGGCCCAGTAATTAACAAAAAAAATCCTGATTGTTTATGGATGGCATTGAATAAAAGGAACTTTATAGTTCATTACTGGTAGTGGTAACTTTCCAGTTCCTTTATTTGAAAGGGAACAAGGAACTGCGGGACTAGTTCCTTTTATTATCAAGTAACTGGAACTAGAGTTCCTTTTTTTGATGAACTTATCCAACGCGACTATTCCCCTGCTCTCTTTGAATCGGCATCGGGGACTATACACATTGCTATCGGGTGTTACCTTGGCAAACACGAGTGTTGGTAATCGAATGGCGCTATCAATTACCTCCACTTGATAGCGGGGCTGTGATTCAGGTTACACTATCACGTTACCTTACGTGCTGAGCTTTATCAGGTGATTGGCGAACTGTCAACACTGCCGGCTATCATCAGCCGACAACGTGTTAGCTTATTATTAGGACAAGATAATGCTGGGCGCATTTGTTTTTGTACTATGGTTATAGTCGTCATTTATTTGTTCGTGTTATTGTCTGCCATTAGCGAAGGGAAGTTGCATCTAAAATCCATTGACCGTAAGAAATACTACAATTCAAAATTAAAATACAATATACGAAAAATGCAACTATCTTTTAAACATTTTTTCACTAAAATACACAATTTAATTTTACGCTATATCTGTAAGTTTCTTATATCTCTCATTGACACGACAACAATTTGTTTCTGATTTTGAAATCATTCATGTTCTAAGAATATCCTTGTTTTTCATCCTGTTTCGATCAATGATAAGGATTAAGGAAGCATTAGGTCTGTGGCGTGCAATAGGATGTGGCTTTTCCCTCTCTCTATACTCGATCCCTTCCACCACCTTCATGATCCCTTCAAACCACTCTAGTCCGAGGATTCGTGAGAAGTCTGGCGGGCGAGATGCCGCCAACTCCCGCCAATCTCTCCGCGCTCGGGGATAGATAGTCCGAGGATTCGTGAGAAGTCTGGCGGGCGAGATGCCGCCAACTCCCGCCAATCTCTCCGCGCTCGGGGATAGATAGTCCGAGGAGTCGTGACAAGTCTGGCGGGCGAGATGCCGCCAACTCCCGCCAATCTCTCCGCGCTCGGTGATAGATAGTCCGAGGATTCGTGACAAGTCTGGCGGGCGAGATGCCGCCAACTCCCGCCAATCTCTCCGCGCTCGGGGATAGATAGTCCGAGGATTCGTGACAAGTCTGGCGGGCGAGATGCCGCCAACTCCCGCCAATCTCTCCGCGCTCGGGGATAGATAGTCCGAGGATTCGTGAGAAGTCTGGCGGGCGAGATGCCGCCAACTCCCGCCAATCTCTCCGCGCTCGGTGATAGATAGTCCGAGGATTCGTGAGAAGTCTGGCGGGCGAGATGCCGCCAACTCCCGCCAATCTCTCCGCGCTCGATGATAGATAGTCCGAGGATTCGTGAGAAGTCTGGCGGGCGAGATGCCGCCAACTCCCGCCAATCTCTCCGCGCTCGATGATAGATAGTCCGAGGATTCGTGAGAAGTCTGGCGGGCGAGATGCCGCCAACTCCCGCCAATCTCTCCGCGCTCGGTGATAGATAGTCCGAGGATTCGTGAGAAGTCTGGCGGGCGAGATGCCGCCAACTCCCGCCAATCTCTCCGCGCTCGGTGATAGATAGTCCGAGGAGTCGTGACAAGTCTGGCGGGCGAGATGCCGCCAACTCCCGCCAATCTCTCCGCGCTCGGTGATAGATAGTCCGAGGAGTCGTGACAAGTCTGGCGGGCGAGATGCCGCCAACTCCCGCCAATCTCTCCGCGCTCGGTGATAGATAGTCCGAGGAGTCGTGACAAGTCTGGCGGGCGAGATGCCGCCAACTCCCGCCAATCTCTCCGCGCTCGGGGATAGATAGTCCGAGGATTCGTGAGAAGTCTGGCGGGCGAGATGCCGCCAACTCCCGCCAATCTCTCCGCGCTCGGTGATAGATAGTCCGAGGAGTCGTGACAAGTCTGGCGGGCGAGATGCCGCCAACTCCCGCCAATCTCTCCGCGCTCGGGGATAGATAGTCCGAGGATTCGTGAGAAGTCTGGCGGGCGAGATGCCGCCAACTCCCGCCAATCTCTCCGCGCTCGGTGATAGATAGTCCGAGGAGTCGTGACAAGTCTGGCGGGCGAGATGCCGCCAACTCCCGCCAATCTCTCCGCGCTCGGGGATAGATAGTCCGAGGATTCGTGAGAAGTCTGGCGGGCGAGATGCCGCCAACTCCCGCCAATCTCTCCGCGCTCGGTGATAGATAGTCCGAGGAGTCGTGACAAGTCTGGCGGGCGAGATGCCGCCAACTCCCGCCAATCTCTCCGCGCTCGGGGATAGATAGTCCGAGGATTCGTGAGAAGTCTGGCGGGCGAGATGCCGCCAACTCCCGCCAATCTCTCCGCGCTCGGTGATAGATAGTCCGAGGATTCGTGAGAAGTCTGGCGGGCGAGATGCCGCCAACTCCCGCCAATCTCTCCGCGCTCGGTGATAGATAGTCCGAGGAGTCGTGACAAGTCTGGCGGGCGAGATGCCGCCAACTCCCGCCAATCTCTCCGCGCTCGGTGATAGATAGTCCGAGGAGTCGTGACAAGTCTGGCGGGCGAGATGCCGCCAACTCCCGCCAATCTCTCCGCGCTCGGGGATAGATAGTCCGAGGAGTCGTGACAAGTCTGGCGGGCGAGATGCCGCCAACTCCCGCCAATCTCTCCGCGCTCGGTGATAGATAGTCCGAGGATTCGTGACAAGTCTGGCGGGCGAGATGCCGCCAACTCCCGCCAATCTCTCCGCGCTCGGGGATAGATAGTCCGAGGATTCGTGACAAGTCTGGCGGGCGAGATGCCGCCAACTCCCGCCAATCTCTCCGCGCTCGGGGATAGATAGTCCGAGGATTCGTGAGAAGTCTGGCGGGCGAGATGCCGCCAACTCCCGCCAATCTCTCCGCGCTCGGTGATAGATAGTCCGAGGATTCGTGAGAAGTCTGGCGGGCGAGATGCCGCCAACTCCCGCCAATCTCTCCGCGCTCGATGATAGATAGTCCGAGGATTCGTGAGAAGTCTGGCGGGCGAGATGCCGCCAACTCCCGCCAATCTCTCCGCGCTCGATGATAGATAGTCCGAGGATTCGTGAGAAGTCTGGCGGGCGAGATGCCGCCAACTCCCGCCAATCTCTCCGCGCTCGGTGATAGATAGTCCGAGGATTCGTGAGAAGTCTGGCGGGCGAGATGCCGCCAACTCCCGCCAATCTCTCCGCGCTCGGTGATAGATAGTCCGAGGAGTCGTGACAAGTCTGGCGGGCGAGATGCCGCCAACTCCCGCCAATCTCTCCGCGCTCGGTGATAGATAGTCCGAGGAGTCGTGACAAGTCTGGCGGGCGAGATGCCGCCAACTCCCGCCAATCTCTCCGCGCTCGGTGATAGATAGTCCGAGGAGTCGTGACAAGTCTGGCGGGCGAGATGCCGCCAACTCCCGCCAATCTCTCCGCGCTCGGGGATAGATAGTCCGAGGATTCGTGAGAAGTCTGGCGGGCGAGATGCCGCCAACTCCCGCCAATCTCTCCGCGCTCGGTGATAGATAGTCCGAGGAGTCGTGACAAGTCTGGCGGGCGAGATGCCGCCAACTCCCGCCAATCTCTCCGCGCTCGGGGATAGATAGTCCGAGGATTCGTGAGAAGTCTGGCGGGCGAGATGCCGCCAACTCCCGCCAATCTCTCCGCGCTCGGTGATAGATAGTCCGAGGAGTCGTGACAAGTCTGGCGGGCGAGATGCCGCCAACTCCCGCCAATCTCTCCGCGCTCGGGGATAGATAGTCCGAGGATTCGTGAGAAGTCTGGCGGGCGAGATGCCGCCAACTCCCGCCAATCTCTCCGCGCTCGGTGATAGATAGTCCGAGGAGTCGTGACAAGTCTGGCGGGCGAGATGCCGCCAACTCCCGCCAATCTCTCCGCGCTCGGGGATAGATAGTCCGAGGATTCGTGAGAAGTCTGGCGGGCGAGATGCCGCCAACTCCCGCCAATCTCTCCGCGCTCGGTGATAGATAGTCCGAGGAGTCGTGACAAGTCTGGCGGGCGAGATGCCGCCAACTCCCGCCAATCTCTCCGCGCTCGGGGATAGATAGTCCGAGGATTCGTGAGAAGTCTGGCGGGCGAGATGCCGCCAACTCCCGCCAATCTCTCCGCGCTCGGTGATAGATAGTCCGAGGATTCGTGAGAAGTCTGGCGGGCGAGATGCCGCCAACTCCCGCCAATCTCTCCGCGCTCGGTGATAGATAGTCCGAGGAGTCGTGACAAGTCTGGCGGGCGAGATGCCGCCAACTCCCGCCAATCTCTCCGCGCTCGGTGATAGATAGTCCGAGGAGTCGTGACAAGTCTGGCGGGCGAGATGCCGCCAACTCCCGCCAATCTCTCCGCGCTCGGTGATAGATAGTCCGAGGAGTCGTGACAAGTCTGGCGGGCGAGATGCCGCCAACTCCCGCCAATCTCTCCGCGCTCGGTGTAGTTGATAATCAAAATGGTACTAACATAGCTAAGATTTGGGTCAAAGAAATGAAACGACGACATTAAATACTTGAATTTGATAAGAAATATTGCGAATTGAATGTGGATAAAATATGTTTAATTAATCCCGTTGGTCGATAATTAATATTTTAATTAGTGTCAGAGATAAGGATCGTAATGCGTCTTATGAAATTGTACAGACGACCTTTGTACTTTAGTTTTTGTTTATTTTCTTATCTTCATCACGATATGGATCAGATAAGAGGGGCAGAGGGATTTAAACGGCATTTTTCAGGTCTCAATTAATTCATTATGAATGACAATGTTTACAACTTTTCTTGAGGATGTTATCAAATTTATACTGTCAAATTATTTCTTTCCAGTGATTGTGTGTTTGTGTTCGTTAGGGGAAATAAAGGTGTTGTTCAATTATTTAATCTGTCCTCTCTGTCCTATTATGTATAGCTTTTTTAAAACAATCGCATAATTTTTTTTCCCCGTTTCTAGATGTTAGTTATGAGCTTGATAAGTGTATGCTGGATAAGGCCTACAGTTTAGTGCTATCCCCATCATATCCAAGTATTCTTGGGTGCTGGATGAACGTGTATGCTGTACTAAGCGATCATTAGGTTTTTACTAAGGATAGTTCAAGCTCTATAGAGTAGGACGAGCAATATCGATGAAGTTATGAAGGATTGCTATACGGACTTCGCGGCCTCAAGTACCGGCCGAGAGAGATTACTTTTGCAAACAAACAAAACGCGCCGATGATTTCAACAGCTTGTGAACTAGCCCTGAGGGTGTCCACTTTTTTAATCACAATCCTGCAAAAGCACTAAAATGCCACTATATTTTGCTGTTTGTCAGTGTTTAATAAAGTGTTGCATACATTATAGAGTTCAGAGTATAGATGTGTTATTTTTTTTAAAATAGTTAAGATTTTACCGCCTTTCGAAATTTCAGGGTGTCCACAGGCGACTTTTTGCTACTTAATTGCTACTTATTTTTGCTATGCTACTTAATTCCTACTTTTATTGCTAAAAATCTCAAAAAGCCACTTAAATGCTACTCTTTTTGGCAATTGATTAGGTTTAACATTCAATATTTATAATTTTTGTATCGCGCCTATTTTTTTGAATTGTGTTGTGCTGGTTCACTGTTATTGCATTCCTAACTTTGGTTTGTCTTCAGTAAGTTGGTCCCCATTTATTGTCCCCAAATGTTGCCTTGCAGCTTTCTTGAAAAACCTTCCATTTTCGTTGATTCCACATTTGTCACATTCTGTAAAATTCTATTTTATGGAACCGTTATTCAACAAAAATGCCATTTTTATGCTACTTTTTTTCATTGAAATTACTACTTTTTTGCCACTAATTTTCATCCAAAATGCTACTTTTGCTACTTTTTTTGACACCACTCTGGAGTGGACACCCTGAAATTTGTATTATTAAAAATGAAATGTAATTCATAAAAATGTATGGTCCTTTACTTTTATTTACCAGTAATCAAAACATAGATTTTTATGGAAAAGAAACGCAAATGTTTTACTTTTATTGTATTTCAATTTTCAATGTAGGCCCACTATTTTACCACCATTTTTCAGGTAGCCCACTATAATGACCACTATTTTACTAAAATCTGGCCACTATTGCACTATTTGTACACCCTTTGCGCAGTGGCCACCCTGCTGTAATAAGATCGCTTGCACTACTTGTGTCGGCTATGTGAGGCAATCCGGTGGGCCCGAGGTGAATCACCGAGGAATTGCGTAGTTCTGATAACCGGACAATACAATACCGCAGTCTCTTATCACCCCCCGGTTCTAGTATTAAGTCAAAGGGAACCGCCGATTGCCGCGGGGGCTGCGGTTTGGGGGGGGGGGGGGGGCTGAACAGATTCCGTTGTTACAAAATAAGTGACAGAATACATTTTTTCCAGGATTATTTTATAGAGACAATGAGACATTTATACCTGAAATAGTGAGAAGTTAGTATTATTAAAACAGTAATACATGAAGCTGTTATCTACTAAACAACAATCTTGGATAATAATTAGCAGAAAAAATAACCCTATTGAGGAGAAAAAACACCGAGAGAGAGAAAATAGTGACCCATGATGATTGTATTTTAACCCTTCATCTTTTTTATACCGTCAGCCTTTTTATGTAGTCTTGGTGGGTTTCATTCGAACTGATGAATGTATCAACGCGTCTTCGATAATAATTCCTGTATAATGTGTAGGGCTAGGATGCTTAGGACCTATGAAATATAATTTCACAGTTTTTTTTTACAACACTAATTTTTCCTGTAACCTTACCGTATTCATGTACTTGCTTACAATCAATTTTATAAATATGTCAACCTGTTTTTCACATTATATTTAGAAAGTATAGAGGAGCGCTGCTTCGAGTATTTCTATTGTTTATCATAACTTTTTGTATTAATGCCATTGTATATATTTTGGTGAATAAAAACTCTTTTAAAAAAAAGAGGACCTATGAAACGTCCAAAAAGGCAAGCAAAATAGTATAGGTACACTCCTGGACACTGAAATTAGCCCGCGGTCAATGTTAAAGTGGCACTACGGCTAGTATGTATATATTTATTTAAAGTAATTTTTCGGCCCTAAACTCACACTATAGCCATCCGATCTTTGTGCCAAAAAATTGAATTAAAATAAATGTTAAATACTAGCCGTAGTGCCACTTGAACATCGAACGGGGGCCAATTTCAGTGTCAAGGAGTGTACCTTAAAATATTAAAAAAGGACCACAAAATCCCGAAAAGGGACCAATGAAATTTTATTGTATGTAATATTCGTCAACGTATTAATCGATTTATCGGTTTAGGAGTTGGACTTGGAGTAAGGTATTAAAATTAACTTAAATTATTGTATGAATGTGTCAATGTATGAAGTGTCAATTGTTGATGGCCATCCAAATGGTGGATGAATATTTTATGAATTGTGATCTAGACCAAAATTTATAAAATTGTAGTTACTTGCAACAAACATTTCATATTATTTTACCCAATAATTAAAAAAAGGACAAAAAGACCTTAAAGTAGCAAGAAAAGGACTGAGATCATAAAAAGTTGAGAAAAAGGCATTTTCAGGCAAAATGAAACTCATATTTTTGGAATCATGAACATATGAAACATATTTATATCATTTTTAGACGCGTCTGAACAAAAAACTAATCAAGGATATGTCCTAAACATCCTAGCCCTAATAATGAGTTAGTTTTTCATTCTATAAAATGTTATCCCTTCTATTCGTTATGAACTCTGAAGACGCCAGGGGTGTGCTTTCGACCCCTGCAAAGGACATTAATAACTTCGAGTTCGCGGAAAACTAATCACAATCTTGATGAAGCATCGCGTTGCGTTTCAACCCCTATAAAGTCAGCTTCACCCTCACGTATTCTCTACTTCAAAGGATTTTCGTAATTATCATCGTAAATGTTCAACCCTCCAAATTATTTTCAAATTGAAAAATTGTAACGTAGACAAAATCGAGAATATGGAAAATTTTAAAATGTTTTAATCTTTAAGCAGTGCATAGATATACCTATATTTCTCGTAAACCTTTTGTTAAAAATACTGTTTTCCACGTTTGTATGTCCCAAAATGACGGCATTAATACTACTTTAGTTTAATTTTGATTAAAAAAAATTTCATAATACATTGATATTATTTCTTAGTAGTGCATAACCTTCTCGTAGTAGATACGGTTTGTATAAATTCATCGCCATCTAGATGCTACCAGCCCTTTATTCATAAGATTAATTTTCGTATAGCTATAGGGAGCTATAATCTCGTTGCCAATCAGGAATACGATTATACCTTCCAAGCGAAGTAAGTGCGCCCTCTAACCCCTGACCTTCTGCACGGCGACCTTCACTGAAGGGGTGGGAACGAAGGCGATTAAGAACAAAGAAACCAGCGGGGGGATCATTTTCAAATTACAAAGTGAGTTTTCTTTGAGTCAAGGCGGGCAAGAGAATTAAGTATTTTATTTTACAAGCTTAATTCTTGATACTCTTTCGTAACATCATTACTGTTGGAACATTCATCTTTGAGAATATGAAATGTAGTTTATTTGTCCTTAAAAATACCCCCATAGCCCCATTACCTCCCCCCCCCCCCCTCCAGTAAGAGCATCTACGTGACTCCTTAACTAAAAAGTAAATGAAATATAAATATTCTGCTCTGAAAAGGTTATTAATATCAAACTAATAGGCGAAATTTAAAAAAAAATGTAATCAATAATGATGCTGCCGCACGCGTATAAAATACCCATAAAAAACACTTCGTGTAAAAATACCAGCCAAGTCTCTTCTACTAAAAAAAATATATGAAATCTAAAAATTCTGCACTGAAAAGTAATGATATCAAAAAATTTGCCAAGTCAAAACTTTATTTGAAAATCAAAAAATACTTGGCGCATCGTGTATATTAATAGCTTAGAAGTATAGGCCAGATATAAAATATACATAAAATATACAAACATATAGTATACCTTAAATGCCCTAAAAAATCGATGCGCCAAGTATTTTTTGATTTTCAAATAAAGTTTTGACTTGGCAAATTTTTTGATATCATTACTTTTCAGTGCAGAATTTTTAGATTTCATATATTTTTTTTAGTAGAAGAGACTTGGCTGGTATTTTTACACGAAGTGTTTTTTTATGGGGATATCACTCCTTTTTTAAGTTTATTCTAACAACTTGTGACACATATGAAATGAACAATTACTAAATTCTTTTAAAAAATCATCACCCTTTACAATTTGGTTACCACTAATGAATAGCAGCGTATGGTCCTAAATAATTGCTTTAAATGATCTTTCACGAAGAATAGCAAAGGTTTCATTCCAATCAGTCAACCCAGTTCCGAGATATGGCAACACTTCGGTTTTCAAAATGGCTGCTGAACTTTCTGCAATGCCACATAGAATTTATTTCTATAAATGATGTGTATCATTTTAAACTTTCTGAATATGTATTTATTGTATAGGAGGGAATTCTAATAATTTATACATTTGAATGACGTCATTTCCGGTCTCATAAATAGGAAAATTCTATTTGTACTGTTCATATTCCATTAAGATGGCCTTCCGAATCGTTTGGCGCTAGTTTCATACCGATTTGTCTACCACTTTTTGAGATATGACGTTACTTCCGGTTTAAAAATGGCGGCTGAAATCTCTGACCCTTTGAAGTATATTTTAAACATGATTACAATTTTATAAGCTGTCTCAAATAGTATATTTATTGCATCAAAATAAAAATTTGTGAGTTTATTTAAATGTGTGACGTCATTTCCGGTTTAGGTACGGGAAACTGCAAATATTATTGATGATAATACATAAAGTTGACCGTCTAAATTGTTTTGCGCTGGTTTCGTTGAAATCTAATTAGCCGTTATTGAGATATGATGTCACTTCCTGTTTCAAAATGGCGGCTTCCGGTTGGTTTTATAACAAGTCACATGAGACGTCAAAAGTACATACGTTACATAAATATCAAAATAATCGGTTAAACCTTTGTTGCCAAAAAGCCAATCGATGTATTTCAAATTTCATTACGTCATTTCCGGTTTCTTTAACATAATGTTTAGTCTTTTGCTACTTATCATGCATATAGATGACCGTCTGAATCGTTTGGCGCAATGTTCGTTCCAATCGGTCCAGCCGTTGACGAGATATGACGTCACTTCCGGTTTCAAAATGGCGGCACAAAAAATTCATGGGGTGAAGGTTAAATCAGACGCCAAAAGTGCACACGTGGTAAAAATGTGGGATCAATCGGTTCAGCCGTTTAGGCTGTGGCCTGTTTACCGGATTTGAATTCCAGGAGACTACTACTACTACTACTACTACTACTGAGATTATTATTATTATTATTATGAAAACCGCCATAAAACACTGTTTTCACGGCCCTCTAGCGCGCAAAGGGCGTAACCTATTGTTCCCAAATTTGGTATATGTTGTAGGGTGGGCCATAGCTCGAAATTAAGATATATCGCAACAATGTGAGATTTTCCAATTTTAAGATCCAGTAGGCCGAAAATGCCACTTTGATGCTTACAGTAAAAGTGGGTTTGCTCCAGCCTTTTTAAATGAGTGTGTGCGCGCGCCGTACGACTTGGCTGGCGTGGAGCGACCGCTCCACTAGATTTGTAAAGAAACGTGTTTAGGTCAGAAATCAAATATCTCTAGGCGATGCCCAAAATATTGTTCTAATTTAAAAAAAATATGTATCAGTTCACTGTAGACAATTTCGCTTTATTTCATATTTTTTTTTGTTTGTTATTTGTATACATCTTTATTTTTTTATTTGGTTTTAATACATATTTATTTAAATTTTGTATGTTTATTTTATTACTTTGAGTTAATTTTGTATTTATTTTCTAAGTGTAATGTGAACGGTTTCACCATTCGATTTCAATACGCAATCTACTAGGAAAACACTCAGAGCAACGCGTTGCTGAGCGAGCACCGATACGTGCAACATATCCTGTCAAACACGATACCACGATACGATGCGGTTTTCTTTGCAACTTTCCAATGCCCAATATCCTGGTAGAATCCACGTTGCGTGACTTCGGTATACTTATCCAAAAATCTATTTTATTTTTAAATGGGCATAAATAAAGATTTATTTAACCCTAGTTGCCCCGCGCCGGGGTGTTGGAAGGGGTGATTCTGTCTCCTATGTTGTTCAGAGTCTATAACTTGATGAATCCATGTTTATGAAGCACAAAAAGGCGGCCCCTATTTAAACAGCTTTACTACCGATTGTCTTCAAATGTTTACAGATTATAGATAAATAATAAATCTGTGTCTCTAGTGGGCCAAAAGTGTAATTGTTAAATTTTCAGGGCAGAGGTGCCAAAAGACCCCCATATATTGCCCTTATTGGCACCTCCTCGCCTTTTTATGTTTTTTTTGTGGTTTTCAATGTTTGAATGAAAATAACTTACTTAACAGCTGCAGTATATGCAACATGCAACACACGAATAAATGTCACCGTACAACCCATTGCTTAATACATTTCATGCATTTTTTAAATTTTTTTACATCCGAATCGAAAATGTCTGTGATTATTATGGACTCTTCAGTGGTGTCTGTAACCGTGTTGTGACTGCGAACAAAGAACGCTTCCTGGAATGTCGCCGACCGATGAACGCTATTAGCATTGAATTACCCGGCCCCTTGTTTCAAGGACGTCTGCATTATTTCACAACACTTCGAAGAAATCATTACATCTCTTGATTGCTTTTCTTCGATTTCGAACTGTGATGGCGCCGGGTTCGTATCCCCGATTGGGTATGAATATTACAGGCGATCATATCCCCTATGCCTGCATTGTGCAACTATAATGATATGTTAGGTAGGATAGGATCGTGATTGTATCGGGATAGAACTGCAAGGAGTTCGTACCAGGAAATTTATAAGGAAAACTCAAAGAGATTTTTTAATAATGAAACTTGGGTGGGAAAACTTCACTTTGTTTATTTTTGTCTATACTTCGGCTTTTGGCACATTGTTTTTATACAAATTGGTCGCACATTATCTCCTTGATCGTGCTGAAATTTTGCAAACAAAAATGTGGTACGAGTATAGTTAGTGTCAGTGGCGTAACTTAAATACCCCCCCCCCCCCTCTTTCCCCTCTCACCGTAAAATCTTCAAACATTTGTGCATTTTTGTGTTACTTTTTTAAATGCTTTGTGATACTCTTTCAATTATTGTGAATCTATTTGCGTGATGTTTATTTGTATAGTATACTTATAGTTATAGAATGTAACAAATTATAGTTCCGCAGGTCCGATGTGAGTCGGGGAATAGGGCCTCAAAACAACACGCGGGTCCGGGCCGCGCAGGCCCGGATTTTAACGCGACTTAAACACAGATTTTGGTCGAGTTGATCATACTACTATTTTCCGTTTCATTACTATCGATTGTCGATATTTTTGTTTTTACGGTATTTCTTCGATCCAAATTTTCAGGCCATCCCCCAACGTCACGCTAGTGGTTATAGTGTACAGTTAAGACGGCTGGTGAGTTTGACCTTGAAGAGTTTTTGAGCGAGCGTAGCGAGCGTCACCACGGTACTCTTATGGCACTTTCTCTGTGTGTTTTTTTTGTGTGTTCACAGCCCAGGTCAAACGGCACAACCAATCGATCTAAAATTTTGCACATATGCTAACGTAATCTATGCGGTTCCTGGGATCGTTTTTGAATGGGTTCATGTGATTGGTTCAAATTTAAAAAAAAAAATATCTTTCGATTGGTTGTTGCGATCAATTTGAAATTTTGACAAGTCATTACGACCAACATTGTTCCCAATCATACAAAGTTTCAGCCAAATCCTCCCATTGGTTAAAATTTAAAAAAAATCTTTCATATGATTTTTGAAATTTTAACTAGAACCGTATGACCGATCAACTTAAAACTTTGCATGGTAATTGGGACCAACATTATCTGTATTTTTGACAATTTTCAGACTTATCTGTGTTTTAATCCAAAAGTTATTGACATTTTACGGACATTTTGCGTGTTTGCTGTGAAATTACTCGAAAATGTTGATCACGGCTACTTCGACTCTTTATAGTTCCAAGGTAGTTAGAGCAACTTTCAAACGTATGAAACTGATATGACCGTTCAACAGATCGTCTAATCATAGAGATTGTCTAATATTGTGTAAATACACACACTTTTATCAGTAATTTTCCCGGGGTCCTATTCTATAACAAATTAGCATTCCCGATTCTGCGGGATATGAGTGGTCCTAGATATATTTTTTTAAATAGATCCTATGATTTTTGAATATTAACAAGAAACATTTTAATCATAAAGGTTCAAATTATTACAACCAACTATTGGAAACCTGGTATTCAATTTAAAAGCCACACATATCGTCTAATTACTAGCCAGAGTAATTTTATGTTCGATGAGTCATGGAGGTCTTTGTTGACTCCTGACATCTTAATAAACTGCTTCGTAATTAATTAATCTGTGATATTATGTGTACCTGACTCATTTACCTTTAGTTATTAGGACGTAATGTACTTTTAGTTTTTGACAGAGGTGAGTCATGGTGTAGCGGTTTTTTTATGAAAGGGGGGAAAGCTGGCAAATGTCGTCAGTTGACTGATGAAGATGATAGAATAATCATCGAAATATTGTTTTAATGTGTGGCTTTTAAATTGAATACCAGGTTTCCAATAGTTGGTTGTAATAATTAGTATACTAACTGGTATATAATCTCTTCTTGTTTTTAATAACATAAAGGTTCAATTTGCATGGTTATTGGGACTAATACTACAGGAATATTTGGAGATTTTCATACCAGTCTGTGACGAAATTAAAGAATTATTGGCTTTTAATGACATTTTCAATAGACAGAATTTCGGTTCGATGTGTTGCGCATATCCGTGCTCGCTCATCAACGCGTTACCCAGAGCGTTTTCCTAGTTTAATCGATTTTTATCAATATCTTTTACCAATGTAATTGTTTACAAAAAAAGGCTTTGTACGCGTCTTCAGAACTGTTCAATGACAATCATTTCATAGCTTGGAATGGTTTATTGAGCGAGCGTAGCGAGCGTCACCACGGTACTCTTATGGCACTTTCTCTGTGTGTTTTTTGTTTTTTTTTGTTTTTTTTGTTTGTTTTTTTGTGTTCACAGCCCAGGTCAAACGGCACAGCAAATCGATCTGAAATTTTGCACATATACTAACGTAATCTATGCGGTCCCTGGGATCGTTTTTGAACGGGCTCATGTGATTGGTTCTAATTTAAAAAAAATATATCTTTTGATTGGTTGTTCCGAGCAATATGAAATTTTGACAAGTCATTACGACCAACATTGTACCCAATCATACAAAGTTTCAGCCAAATCCTCCCATTGGTTAAAATTTAAAAAAATCTTTCATATGATTTTTGAAATTTAAACTAGAACCGTATGACCGATCAACTTAAAACTTTGCATGGTCATTGGGACCAACATTATCTGTATTTTTGACAATTTTCAGACTTATCTGTGTTTAAATCTAAAAGTTATTGACATTTTACGGACATTTTGCGTGTTGGCTGTCAAATTACTCAAAAATGTTGATCACGGCTACTTCGACTCTTTATAGTTCCAAGGTAGTTAGAGCAGAAACTTTCAAACGTATGAAACTGATATGACCGTTCAAAAGATCGTCTAATATTGTGTAAGTACACACACTTATATCATATGAGTGGTCCCAGGTATATTTTTTTAAATAGATCCTATGATTTTTGAATATTAACAAGGAACATTCTAATCATAAAGGTTCAATCAATCAACCTAAATTTTTGCATGGTTATTGGGACTAATACTTTAGGAATAATTGGAGATTTTTATACCTACAAGTCTGACGAATTTCAAGAATTATTGGCTTTTAATGATATTTTCGATAGACATAATTTCGGTTCGAGGTGTTGCGCGTGTCCGTGCTCGCTCATCAACGCGTTACACTGAGCGTTTTCCTAGTTAAATTTACATTGTCCTACAGATGTTTAGTGCCCGAAAATCAGTAAAATTATGGTACTAAACATCTGTTGGACAAAATAAAATTAATAACTTATTCTAAACTATGAAATTATTTTTCATTGAACTGTTCTGAATACGCGTACAAAGCCCTATTTTGTTAACAATTACATTGAGATATTGATAAAAATCGATTAAAAAACTCTTCAAGGTCACGCTCACTACCCAGCCGTCTTAAATGGACTGGTGTCAAAATAATTTAAAATATTCGTAATTTCTTGAGCGACATATTCAAGGTGATTGAATGTTCGCGCGAGAGCGTTGCCCTGACTGGCTCCACACAAAGAAGTGCGAACTTATGATGTGTTGGGAGGGGCTCGGACCGTGATTCCGAGACCTATATAATGAGTGTAATTGCATGGCGTATTTTTAACGCACTTCTACATAATGCCATGCTTTCAGTCCAGACTGTGTAGAAGTATAGCTGTTAGAGTGTAGGTCTACACGATTATGTCTGGGCGAAAAAGTAATTAATAAAATGGGATGCAAGTTGGGCTGAGACGTTTGTGAGTTAAAAAGTTTAAATATTGGTAAACGTTCAATCGTAAGTATACGATGTAAACTGTGCACTTGTGTGATTTACACTCAAATCAATACAAATTGGTACTCGAAAAGAAAACAATTGGCTGCTGGTAAGGTTCCTTGACAATCAATCCTTGTTATCAATGACATAAGAGCTCACCTACTAGAGGTAGATGATGCGTTAACACAGCCTTCATGGGATGATGCCATCAAACCTTATTCAGCCAATCCTTTTCTTTTCGAGTACCGATTTTTATTGGTTTGAGTGTACTTAATATCATATGTGTTGACATAAGCCAAGTTGCAAAACAGTGAGACGTTAATCAATAATAATGTAAGGCAATAACAACAATGGTCACCATATTACAAGGCCATTACAATAATTCTTAATCGGCTGGCCACAAATAACATTGACGTTTGATTTTCAAAATATTTTCATTCTAATCGTCTTCGTTTTATTCGTCCTATATTTCATATTTTTTTCTCTTCCCACCATTTCCAACGCATAGACTAGAACACATAGAACGCATCCACTTGCTGTGCCCTCTATGCTTACAGCCTTCCAACTCGTCTTTTGTCCTCCAACGATTTTCAATTCTGAACTGGAATCCTCTTTTCAAACCACCTCTGTATTTCTCTTCCTATCTTATAACCCAATAGAAAGATCGCAGATAGTTCGACTAACTCCACTAAATTGGCATCCAGTGTATTGGCCGTCTTCATGACATGTTGCTCTTCATTCGCGTCTCGGTGCTGTATTTATAACTCGGCCCTAAGAGCCGGGTAATTAGATATTCTAATTGCTTGTACATCCGGAGTTGTGCGAAGTACTTTCCAGGAATGTGGAGGTGAAACATCGCGCTATAGGGGCTCGTCCACCCGTTGTCTACAGTAAATCCCACCCTAACATGGCAGTGGAATCAATCAACAAAACAATTAAAGTTCGTTCACGTTAGAATATCAAGCCGTAATGGCGGCCGTCTACTACTGTAGTCTAGCGAACAATTGTATACCTACACATGTAAATATCAATAATCAAAAAATATAAGACGAATGTAGATAAAGATAAATCAATTTGATTGAAGTTTTTAAATATTTGCTACTATTAAAAAGTGTGTATTTCACATTATTTATAAATACAATTTTAATAATACGAAGAGGAAAGTCTTGCCATTGACAGGGCAGTGTTCATGTGACCAACCAATGAACGACGGGATCGACTAAAACGTCAGAAATATTCTTAAGACGGCTGGGCAGTGATTTTGACCTTAAAGAGTTTTTTAATAGATTTTTATCAATATCTTTTACCAATGTAATTGTTAAAAAATAGGGTATTGTACGAGTATTCAGAACAGTTCAATGAAAATAATTCCGTAGCTTGTAATGGTTGTAACGAATCATTCAGCCACTCATCATTCAGACGTTTAGTGTCCGAAAATTAGTAAAATTATGGCACTTAACATCTGTTGGACAAAATAAAACTACGTAATAACTTATTCCAAACTATGAAATTATTTTCATTGAACTGTTCTGAATACTCGTACAAAGCCACATTTTGTTAACAATTACATTGGTAAATGATATTGATAAAAATCGATTAAAAAACTCTTCAAGGCCACGCTCACTACTCAGCCCTCTTAAAACTGTCCTTCTTTTCCAAGTCGAGCAACGAATTTACACAAAAGCAATATTGGAAATATACCTACTTTAAATGTTATGGAAGTAAAAAATCTCATTCTATACGCCACGTTAGGGGGGGGGGGGCTTAACCCTTTGTACAGGGGCACTTCAGCCCTTTGTATTGGTACTTTACTTTTCAACTCTTTGATGAGCTTATACAGCCCTTGGTACAGTGAGGCTTCATCTCTCTTTCATCGTCACTCCCCAGCCCGTCGTGTTACCAATTGACATTGTTTCCATTTTTTACGGAAGGAGATTTCATTTGGTTACGGCCTTCTTGTCAGTGGGGAACTTACATACCTATATTCAAAAATCGTCGAGATATTTACTGATAGCCATGTAAATAGAGGCTTTGATATCCTTGATAATTGTTTTGGCAATCACGTCTATTGATTTTCCTTAAAGGGCCTAAATCTGACAGTTAATGCACATTATTATTACAAATAAAATGTAAATTTTACATTTAATTTTGTGTCGTTTTCTACAACTAACGTATGCATGGAAAGGGGGAATGAGGGTTCACCGATATGTTTCCATTACTCTATACGTCATCAATGGACTTGTAAAAGTCAAGTTTACCAGATCTGAGCATGCGCGCGCCTGGCTGATTTTCGACTCCACTGATTGGCGGAAACGAGAAGGAAAATGAACTCTGGAACACAATTATATTCGACCGACCGTCGTTCTTAGAAATTGATACACTGGTTTTGCTTTTATTATTCAAATTGTATGGATTTATACTTAACAACTGATGTAGAAAGTAACTTTTTTCTATTCCCGGACTGAAAATACTCGGGTTTCATCGATTCACATAACATATTAATGTCGGCAGAGTTGGGTAGTAACTTAACGAAAGTAACTAGTTTCTGGTAACTAGTTACTTTTTAGGTAACTTTTGGGGTAACTAGTTACTTTTCATCCTCAGTAACTTTGTGAGTAACTAAGTTACAATTTAACAGGAACTTGTAACTTAATTATCGTTACTTTTAAAGTTACTTTTAGGTGAAATAATTTGACAAAAATATAATATTTTCACAGTCTACAAACTCCCTATCTATCTCTTGAGAGAAAATCCTAAACCCAGACAACAAATCACAGGAAATGAAATGTGTGTCCTTCCTTCCCATTGATCTCTTTCCTTCCACAAGTCATTAGCAGGTAGTTGGGCTGCTGGGGGATGTTTGCAGGTGCCGCTGCAAGTTTTTCCGAGAATCATACCTATCCAAATGAAAACAAGTATGACGTCATTCATACTAGCCAATAAGGGTAACTTTTACATAAAATGTATACCCAATAAGATAGAGTTTCACAAATCAAAGTGATTGTGTGCATTAATATTTACCATTACCGCGAGTGCAAATTACATTTATTATTAATTTGTATTTTGACTGTGAGCACGATGACTGTGATTAAATACAAATAATAAAATTGCTTTGTCGAACAAAATCAACCCTCAGCGGAGTTCGATCACGTTTGTGTTTTGTCGAAAAAATATCCGAAAAGTAACTTTAAAGTAACTTAAAAGTAACTTAAATTTTTCGGTAACTACTCAGTTACTTTTCAAATCAAGTAACTTACCAAGTAACTTAGTTCCTTTTGAGACCAGGTAACTTACAGAGTAACTAGTTCCTTTTTATAAGTAACTTACCCAACTCTGAATGTCGGTATTTTTTTCTTCTTACATGATCGCCTTTTCTTGTAAGTCGATAGGTATTATACCCAAAGATACCTGCTTGGAATATAAACCTATTTCGTACAGCAATTGGAGTTATTTTGCAAGGGAATCTTTGAAATGAAAACCACTCATTCTATGAAATTTGAAAAATAATGAACATTAATATTTTGGTCAACTTCACAACATAAACACTAACTTGTAAGTTCACATTATTTTTCCCAAACTCGACTCGCAGCATTAGTAAGTCGAGTTCTGGGCACAAATATTTTATTTCTAATACCAATTGTGTTTATAATATTATAGGTAGTATAATATTAATATGCATGTGATAGTTGTGTTTTTTTTATGGTCAATTAAAAAATTAGCTATGTTATTTATTTTTAACACACTTTTCAGTATCTTTGTCTCGTGTATATTATGCTCGACAGATATCCTAATGGACGTGCCAGAGGCGGACCCGTAGGCTAAGTAACTATAGGTAGTGCCTAGGCAGTTCAGCTTCGCCCTATTGCTTCAGTTTATTAGCCTAAAAGTAGACTTCTGACCAGGGACTGGAACCGGAACCGTGCCAGAGGCGGACCCGTAGGCTAAGTAACTATAGGTAGTGCCTAGGCAGTTCAGCTTCGCCCTATTGCTTCAGTTTATTAGCCTAAAAGTAGACTTCTGACCAGGGACTGGAACCGGAACCGAAACAAATATTAATGTTTTAGGTGGAAACGGAACGGCGGAACCCTTATTAATATTAATCATAATTTGGGCTCATAAACTGTTCTAAATAATTAATTTCAAAACTGAAAATATTTACCATCATTTACAGTTTTTCACATAAATGATCACCGAGTGAAATTAATGTTAGACATTTGAAGCATAAGTTCCCAAAAGTCAATTAAAAAAATTATTTCAATTATTGTCTGAATTTTATAGAACGGATTGAACTCTTATGGAACCGAAATAGAACCGGAATGGGAACAGTTCTTTTATTTTTTCCAGAAAAGAAACCGGAACCATTGGAACCGATATTCATTAGGGCTCCAGTCGCTGCTTCTGACAACTAAAAACTCATTATCTCCCAAGAGATTGACCAATGAAAGTCACCAACGAAGAAGGCGATGTGTCACGTGCGATCTCATGCTACTTTGCCTCTCTCTTGTTGCAGTTGAAGAAGCAACAGCAACTGCAACAGCAGATCCTACTTCAACACTTCCAGGCGCAACAGCAACAGCTCGCCGAACAGCACGAGCAACAGCTGCGGCAGCATCTCAAGGTAATGTTGCCACATTGCTGTTGTCAGTCGCGATAAGACCTTTAGAGATCCGGGTTTATGGCATCAGCGATAAGGAGATGGATTAAAATGTGCATGATGTGCAGTTGATTGCATATCTTTACGTTTCAATTCAAGGTAATCGGAGCTCATCGATATATTTGTATTTGCGATAAAATGAAATTTAATGCAATTCTATTTTCGGAATAATTTGAGACGATTCAATTGCTTGTTGTTTTGAGAATAAGGAAAAAATATATATTTTATTTGATATATAAAATAAAATCCATTGAATCCAAGATGGCGGCAGTAGAAGTTGGCAAATCAGTTAGAGGAAGGAAGGATGTGGTTACAAGTAGTGTCAAATGCCCAGTATGTGAGATAGGGGTGCATACTGGGTTAAAGTGTGAGGGCTGTGGTATATGGTACCATTTTCCATGCGTGGGGCAAAACAAGAAGAAGTATAAAGCCGGAAGTAACAGTGAGTGGGTGTGCAGCAGCTGTAAAAGTGGGGTTAAGGGTACCAGCTGCAAAGAGCAAGAAGTGAATTTACCTGCAGTTGACATTGGAAGGAAGGCACACAAAGATAGTAACAGTGAGGACAGTGAGGGTAGTGTAGGCAGGATCAAGTCTCCCACAGGCAAAATGGTGAAAAAGAAGAAGAACCAAACAGAAAAACTTGTGAACTGGATTTTGGAACAAATAAAGTACGAGGAAGAGGAAGGGAGAGAGAAAAGTAGAATGGGAAGAAAGAGAAGGACAGTCCTAAAGTCGGAAGTTGTAAAAGGAATGGTTGCAACATTCATGTGGATGAATGGGAGGATGGTGGAAATGGAAAGGAAGATTGATGATCTGAAGAAGAAGCAGGGAATGACAAAAGAGGTTATGCATAAAGAAAGAGAAGAAGTTTTGTGGCCAGAAAAAGAGTGTGAGCAGCAAGAAGAACAGAAGCTAAAAGGGTTACAGAAGGAAAAGGTCAGTGAAACAACGGAAGATCAAACAAATGATGAGGAAGTGGTGCGACAGGAAATAGGAAGCGAACATCAGGAAGATGAGATATTGAACGAAACAGAGGGTAAGCAGAATCATCAAGCTAGCGAAGAAGAAGTGGGGCCACTGGTAAAAGAAAAAGAAAAGGAAGCTGAAATTGAGGGAGACCAGGAATTGGTAGTAGCGGAGAAAGATCCTGATATTCCGGTGTACGCTGACGAAGATCCCGGAGACGAGCGCGCTCCTGCGGAAGTCCAGGCTGCCCCTCGGGGACCTGATTCATCAGTTCAAGGATCTCAATCACCTGGCGGTCATCCAGTGCCATTCGATCGTGCGGTGTCGCGCGGGCCGCACCTGCACCAACCACTTTGTCTATTTCGGCGACCACAAGCGGTGGAAGTGCAACCTCTGCTTCTGAGTCAACGAGTTGATGCCACACGGGAGCTTGAAGATAACCCGCAACTGGAGGCATCACCGGGGGAGCCTAGGTGCAGTGGAATCAAAGCCCTGCTGATCGGGGACTTCAGTGGAGGGACAGGGACAGGCTTCTGCGGGCAAGAGGGTTTCCGTGCAGATGCCTTCCCCGGAGTTGGAACGAAAAGCTTGGCAGAGGAAATAGGGAGATATGTCATCCGGGACACTACAGACAGTGTCATGCTGTTTGTGGGGAACAGGGACCTCAGGGATGGGAAGAGCAGGGATGAGATAGAGCAAGATACCAGGCAACTGATTAATGCAGCAAAGGAAAAGTTTGGACCAGACACCAAACTCTTCTTGTCTGGTATGCTGACACACCAGGGAATATGGCCCAGAGAGGTAAATAATACCCGGAGGGACGTGTGCCAGGAGAATGGAGTGTGGCACGTCATTGGAAAGAGGCCAAGAAGGGAAGATAGGAGATGGGAGTGGCACGAAAGGATTGGAGCTAATTTGCGAAAGACTGTTGAAGAAAAGGTGGATGGGCGAATGGCAGTGGGTTTTCGGAGTCTGGCGGTGTGGAGAAAGAAAAAATAGGGGCCGGCAGAGTGGGAGAGACAGGAGGTAAGGGGATTGGACGCAACCGACCTGTAAGAAAGGTGAGGAAGGGCAATGTTGTCAAAATAGGTACACTGAACATTGTGACATTAAATGGAAAAATTGAAGAGATAATAGACATGATGGAAGAAAGAAAAATAGAGTTATTGGGTATGAGTGAAACAAAATGGAAGGGAGTGGGGGAGAAAGAGTGCAGAGGAGGATATAAACTATTCTGGTCAGGGGGGGCTGAAGGGAGGAATGGAGTGGGGTTTGTGGTAAGCCCGAAACTGAGAGGTCTAATTGTCGGGGTGGAAAACCATAGTGAAAGAAGCATCAAAGCTAGCCTGTTAATGAAGAACAAGGTGAAGGTTGACATAATACAAGTATATGCGCCACAGACAGGACGGCCAGCAGCGGAGAAGGAGATCTTCATCCAGGAACTGGAGAACAACATCACATCCAATACCATAATAGTGATGGGGGATTTTAACGCACACATTGGGGAGGACAGGACAGGAGTTGAAGGGGTCATGGGGCACCATGGATGGGGAAAGAGGAATGTAGAGGGAGAGAAGATGTTAGAAATGTGCGGAAGAAACGGGCTGCAGGTAGGAAACAGTATGTTTCATAAGGAAAAAAGAAAGAAGATTACGCGATATGGACACGGCGAAGAGGCTACCGAATCCGTTATCGATTACATATGTGTGGGGAAGGAATTAAGGAGATTCTTGGAGGATGTTGAGGTTATCCCTTCAGTGGCCCTAGATAGCGATCATAGGCTGCTAGTTGGAAAATTTAGCGTCAAGAAGGACCACGCCGCCAAGAGAAGAAGTAAAAAGAATGGCAGAATCAAAGTGTGGAAACTGCAATCCCATACAGTACGACAGGAGTTCAGAGAGAAGATTGCAAGCAGTGAGAGAATAGGGGAAGTGGGACAAACATTTGGCAATGGCAAACATTTAAGAAGGTATTTGTGGAAAGTGCAGAAGAAGTTTGTGGGCGATCAAGTGGGAGAAGCAAGAAGAAGGAAACACCGTGGTGGAATGAAATAGTCCGAGAAGCAGTGCGTCAGAAGAGAACCGCCTGGCAAACGTACGAGGCCGATAGATCTACCCTCAACAAGGCCGAATACCGAAGGTGGAAAATACGAGTAAGAGAGACAGTAGAAGAAGAAAAGAAGAAGTCCATGGAAGAACTTGCTGGTAAACTAGAAACGGATTTTGAAGGCAATAAAAAGATGCTTTATGGCATAATAAAGGAAAAGAGGACAAGAAAAGTTGGACAGGCATGCATGGTGGATGCTTGCGGAGGATTGATCAATGACCCAGTAGAAGTACAGGCACTGTGGAAAGAGTACTTCAAGGAACTACTGAATGTTGATGGAGTGGCACTACCAGAAAGTAGTGGAATACTACAGAGTGAGAACGAGGAAGAGGAGAAGTGTGCTTTGATAGAGGGAGAAGTGGAGAAAGCGCTAAACGAGATGAAGAATGGTCGATCACCCGGAATAGATGAGATAACAGTGGAGATGGTAAGAGCTGCTGGGGAAATAGGAAAAAGATGGTTGTTTCGAGTAATGAGTGCGGCATGGAAACAGAGGACCATACCGGACGATTGGAGAAAGGGAGTGATTGTACCAATCTACAAAAAGGGTGACAGGAAGAAGTGCAGCAACTACAGGGGAATTACTTTGATGTGTCAATGTGCCAAAGTATTCGAAAAAGTGGTGGAATTTAGACTGAAAGAAGTAGTAGAGGAAAAGCTCAGGGAGGAACAATATGGGTTCAGGCCAGGCAGATCAACCATTGATCCAATATTCACTATCCGACAAGTCATGGAGAGAAAGTGGGAGAGTGGAGAAAAACTGTACATGGTTTTTCTAGACTTGGAAAAGGCCTACGATCGCCTACCAAGGAAGAAAGTATGGGAATGTCTGAAGCGGAAGGGGGTGGGATTGGGTCTGATTGAGAGAATCAAGAGCACATATGAGAAGAACGAGAGCTGTGTACAAACAGTGGAGGGGAAGACAGGATGGTTTGAGGTGAAGGAAGGACTTCGACAGGGCAGCGTTCTTTCCCCAACACTATTTGTCATTGTCATGGACGAGCTGCTGAGAAAAGTAGAACCAAGCGAAGACCAGGAGACGAATACACTGGTATATGCAGATGATATCGTAGTGTGGGGAGAAACCAGCGAATGTGTTCAAGAAAAGATTGATAGATGGAGCCAGATGACTGAAGAATACGGTATGCGAATAAGTCAGGAAAAGAGTGAGACACTAGTAATGGAGAGGAAGGCAACAAGAAATGTGAAGATCAGGCTACGGGGCTTGGAACTGGCGGAGAGAGGAGAGTTTAAGTATCTGGGGAGCTGGCTAACTAAGGATGGAAAAATAGGAAGAGAGATAACATCAAGAGTGCAACAGGCTAACACATTTTTCCAGTTAGTCAGGAAACTTCTTTGGAATGAGCAGTTCCCCCAGAAATGCAAGATACTCCTTTTCAAAAGCTATTTCCTGCCAATACTCACCTACGGTTCCGTAACGTGGGCGATCGGAGGAAAGGAGGAGAGCCAGTTGCAGGCAGCAGAAATGAAGTTTTTACGAAGCATACAAGGAGTAACTAAGATGGACAAGATCAGGAGTGAAAAGATTAGAGGAGACTTGAAGGTAGAGAGGTTGGCATTTAAAATGGGGAGAGAGCGACTACGGTGGTTTGGCCACATGAAGAGAATGCAGAGGGAGAGAATACCGCGTCGGGAGTTCGAAGCTGCGAGAAGTGATAAAAGGAGAGTGGGAAGACCGAGGGAAAAGTGGAGAGAGCTGGTAGCAGAAGATGTACAAGAGAGACTGGAGAAGTGGGAAGAAGTGGAAGAAGGAAGGTGGTGGGAAGACAGGAAGAAGTGGAAAAAACTGGTAGAGAAGAAGAACGAAGAGGAAGAGCCAAGCCTGGCCAGCTAGCTTAGGAGTCCGGGCCCTAGTAAATGGTGGCCTCGCCACCCCCCGACCCAACTCTTGGAACCGGGAGGAAGATTATTATTATTATGTATTTATATATTTATATATTTTATTTTATTTATTTTATTTTATTTTATTTATTGGATTTATTGGATTTTATTTTATATGATGTATTTTATTTGTATTTACTATTTTACACGAAAATTTGGATCGAAGGAATATCGCAAAAACAAAAATATCGATAATCGATAGTAATGAAACAGAAAATATAGGTAGTTTACATCATTCAGATGATCAGTTCGACCAAAATCTGTGTAATAAATGAATTGGCAGTGGTGACGGTTTGTTCCGATGAATGTGCTGGTGGCCCTGATAAGGGCCGTTCGCGACGTTTCGAAGGAGTTACTTCCTTCATCTTCTGGCGGCGACTGCTGTCTGTGTAATAAATCATACTTTTTATCCCGCCAACGGTCGGTTTTGAGCTGTCTTAGAGCGAAATACAAAATGTTTGGCAACAAACGGTTATGCACATCGAAAAAGCAATCAAGAGGTGACTTACCTTTATCTACATTTTCATCGCTTACTATCATAACTTTGCTCCTACTATGTGGTCAGCATTTGTTGTTCGGTCCTGAATCGCTCCGTGTGAGCGACGGACGAGCGACGGAGCGTTTTCGTGCCCGACAAATGCTGACCACATAGTAGCAGCAAAGTTATGACAGTAACCGATGAAAATTGTAGATAAAGGTTCAATACATGTCACCTAAGAAGTCTTGCTTTTTCCATGTTCATAACCGTTCGCCAAACATGTCAATCTATATTTTGTATTTAGCTCAAAAACCGCTCCAAACCGGCCGTTGGCGGGAAAAAAGTATGACCGGCCTTAAAATCCGGGCCTGCAATCCTAAAATCCGGGTATTGTTGTGATGCCCAACTCCCGACTCAAATCGGACCTGGGGCTATAATATGTTTTGCCCTTTTTACCCCTGATATTTTTTACCACTTCCATCACTGTTCTATCCTAATTCCTGATGATACCCGCACCTCCAGGAAATTCCGGAATTGATTATTTTTAAGAAATCGCTGTTTTTTGGACTGCAGTGTACCGGTACTTACTTTTAGGTATCAAAAAGGGAAATGTGACGTCTATTGTACCTATCTTTTGAGATAGTCATTTGTGTTCCAGGAAATTCCGGGATTGATTATTTAAATGGGAATCGCCATGTTTTGACTGATATAGTACTATTTTTCAGTATCAAAAAGGGAAATGTGATTGTGGTTTATTTTTGGCTCGTCTTTTGTGATTATAATCCGTCCAAAAGAAGTCCGAAGAAAGGTTGGGATATCGAAAACTATTTGATGAATAAGATTTTATTAACTGCCGAGTCAAACAGGGAAGTCTCATGAAATTTTATTCCAGTAATACATTGTAAATAGCAATACAAATAATAAATGCAAAATTTTCGTTCATAAAATTCAATTTCAAATCTCATGCGACAATTTTGGTGAGAAAAACGGCATTTCAAAAGGAATCAGCTGTGATATAATTTCCAAATCTCCGTCAACAATGTGGCTCCATGGTGAATCCTTTGTTTTTTCCAAAGCAATAATATAGCAAATTGATTATACGTAAAAAAAAAATAATTTTTTAATAATAATTTTTTTATAAAATAATTTAATAATTTAATAATTTAATAATTTTAATAATTTAATAATTTTTATAATATAAAAAAATAATACCACATCTGTATTATGCCCTGCTCATCCACTTTCGTGAAATAACTACCTATTGTTCTGAAATAATTTTCAGATAGTATATCGATCACATATAATTTAATTTATAAACATTTATTTATTCCACGTGATCTTATGAAAACATTTGATTTAAAGATTGCATGTAAATCGCGGCGATCTGTGATGTTATTTTGGTAATTTACCTATTTAATTATAATAATTGTGAGAGGAATATAAAAAAGGATTGCTTATAAAAATGACAGATCATGTCGAAAACGTACCAAAATGCTTGGAACTTAAAATTTCAAAAATAACTCCGGTAGATGTTATTGATGCTTCACTGTGATTCAAAATTGAACCAAAACGAATGACCTTGACCGAAAATATTCTCGGGGGCCACACCCCCGAACTCCCCCGTTTTTCATCGTCATTTTTCAAAATATAAATATTGTCCGACCCCTCCCGAAGTGTCATCCTGACTGGCGAAGTGAAGTGGGGCGCTGTAGTTGGGTTGTCTTCCCACCAGGAGTTCTGGGAGCAGCAGAAGCAGCTGGAGGAGCAGAGGGAGCGGCGGGAGAAGGAGAAGTTGGAGGCGCTCAAGAAGAAGGAGAAGCACGAGCAGAGCGCCGTCGCCTCCACAGAGGTCAAGCAGAAGCTACAGGTGCGTGCACGAACCGTCTAAAACGCATTGAACGTAATCCAAACGATCCGCGCATGTCGATATAATGCTGTGCACTTAGTTCGAATATTTTATATTGCCAGAACCGTTTCGGTTCAGTTCAGTATCCCCCGGGGAATTGATGGTTTTTCCCACTTTTGTGTATCTAATAAGCAGTGAAAAATGGGGTTTTATTTTAAAAATAAAAAAAAGCTTTGTGAATCCCGGCCCTGTTGCGATTTCAATTTTAAAAATCTTCAGGACAGTAAATTATTATCAAATTTCCAGAATTATTTTTTTCTTATTTTATTAGTGGACTAATTATCCCTCTCACTTTGGGATGACAAGAAAATATTTATAATTATAATATCTTACAATAATTTTTTTTTTTTTTTTTTTACCAAATCTGCTACCACTCTATGATCTTTGCATCATACGTGAAATTTATACTCAAAATATATTTGGCATATTTGTTAAGCTAGCGGAGCGAGCGTCTCCACTTGACTCTTGCGGCACTTTCTCTGTGTGTGTGTGTGTGTTTTTTTTGTCGCTTCAACCCAGGTCGCACCGGTCAACGTATCGATCTAAAATCTTGCACACACCTTCATCTCATACTAACTTAGACCTGTATAGTTTTTGAGAAAGATCCGTCCATAAATAAAAAAAATCGTGTTTTCCCATATAAATAGCATTGTAGGTTCGAGGAGTCCGTTGCGGCCGCTCGATGCACCCCATTCAAAACAAACTCGGAAGCAGTCAGCTGTCTATAGATTATTGTTAGAATACGTTTTACGGTTAAATAGGTATAGTTATAGCAATACCTGCGAGGTTATAGTTTTTATTTTATTTTAACGGACAGTATAGGTATTTATTGTTTATAAAAGTTTTAACATGCAGTCTTACTTTCAATCCTTTCAAATGCTAAGCAAATTATTTGTAGACCGGCGAAATGTCTACTTGATTGTAGAAATAGATTAGTTGGTTGGTTGATAAATGAAATTACATTTATGAATTATTTTATTTATTCAGTCACTACGTTATATTTATAGTTACAATACAATGTGTTGGGTAATAGGAAATTGCTCTATTGTACGGAACGGCAAGCAACTGTTTGAATACTATTTCTTAAATTATGTCATGTTGCCTATTTTGTGAGTTTCAATCTCTGTATTTATCTGTATTGTTTATTTATCTGTTTTGTTTCTGTAATTATTATTTGGAATAAATCCCTTTGATACACACCTAAATACTCCAAAAAATACACATGAGTGTGTGTCTGTTACTAACTTGCAATGAGACACAGATGCAGTTTTTTTTTTATATAATTTAGTGTATCATGCTTCTAGCCTTCAGTATATTATTGCCGTGTTTTAAGGAATTATGGTTCGAGGTGTCGCACGTATCCGTGCTCGCTTATCAACGCGTTACGCAGAGCGTTTTCCTAGTATATCATAAACTGTTCAAAGTGGAAAGTAGTTTCAGTCGACCCATTTGTACGTACGTACTCGATGCAAAAGTAATCCCGGCCATTTGATTTGCAAAGAAATGTGCTATTGATTTCTGTGTGAACTGGGTACTTGAAGAACTGAGCCGATGCAATTACCTATCATAATGTAATCTGCAAGTGCATGCACGGGATTAGATATCAGACGGGTGACCTATATCAATACACGAGCACGTCGCGCGTATCCGACAGGAATCTAATATAATTGCCTGTGAATGCAGGAGCAAGAGGCACGGGGCTTGAAATGCACTTGCACTATGCAACACTGATTACATTACTCAGGGATGCACTTCACTAGAATATAATTACCTTTGAATGCAGGGGGAAGTGGAGAGGCTTTGTACTTGAGATGCAGGGAATTTGCCAATTGCCGGAACACCGGTTTAAGGTGATACTAGCGCTCGGCCGTTTTAGAAAATTGAGAGAGAAAAATTGTTTCATAAGTGAGTGTAACTTTTACAGGATGTTCACATGATCAGTCTGATTGTATATTAGTAGCCCTTTTTAATTTTTGTTTATTACATCGGTAATTAGGCGCCGGTTATTCAACAAAACCGCGCAACTATGAAATTTGCGATACGATTGGAGACCAAACCCGTTAACCAATTGATCTCAAATTTTAATCATGATTAGATAAAAGACAAACTTAGGGTTATTCCTTGGCACGCCTTTTTAGAAATTTAATTTTATACGGCGCCCAGGGAGACGAGAAAATAGCTAATGTTTCACCAAAAATCCACTAATTATTACTAATTAACGAAACAAAAAATTAAAAATGTACAAAGGGATAACCCTTGTCTTTTATCTAATCACGATTAAAATTTCAAATAATTTGGTCTACCCATTTCGTCTCCAATCGTATTGCAAAAAGTGTCTACAAAAACCAGCAAAATCGCTCGCGCTTGCAGCACCTTAATGTGCTTGATAAGAAATTATCCTTTGATGTTCCTGATGCATGAACATCAGGAAGACAAAGGCTAAGGACCACTTCGCTTTTCACGTGCGCCCCGCAGTTCCGATAATCCAAACATGTAGCATTTGTACCCGTGTGTAGTCCTGGAAATATATTTGGTAAACGCTCCTTCTCCCTTTCCATGCATTTACGTTAGTTTAGGCCAGGCGCGTAGGAAATACTTTTGTCATGGGGGGGGGGGGGGATTGCGAAACCCGGAAGGGAAGTCTGGGGGGCTAAGCCCCCCCAGTTTTAGCCCCGCAGGGCGTTTTTTAGAATTTAAACCATTTAAAAGTGATTCTGGGGCTCTAAAATGCCCAAACTGAAGCAAGGAACCCTTCAATTGTTGCCCCGTAGGGCAGTTTTTTTAGAATATATTTCCGTGACTGTACCAAGGGAATGCCACGATTATTCCCATCGTTCAACATTATAGTTACCTATTTCTCATGATCTAACAATAGAACGGCTGGCATTCAGTGGCGGATCCAGGGGGGAGGGCGATCGCCCCCCCCCCCCCCCCCCCCCCCCAAGAAACAGATCCTAAAAACAATCTTCCTTTCCTTATCTTCTTGAGGCACGCTGACTGGACATGAGAATAGCACTACAGTGCCTATACATTACTACCAGTCATTATATTGCGTAAAGGGCACCATTAATTCATTCATAACATTCAATTTTTTTCGGGGCTATGCACCTCGGAACTGAGGCGCATAGCCCCGGGTTTGGGGGACCCGCCCCTGAACCCCCCCCCCCCCCATTGTTTTGTAGCAAGCATGTTTCCCCTGACAATCCACCCACCTTATATTTTAGAAATGAACCACAATAAAAATTCTCCCCCCTAAAAAAAAGGTCTGGATTTGGTCTGGATCAAGGAGGTTATAATATCTAGTCGGGCGTTAGCTCGACGCTGCCAAGCACCGCTCTATACAACGTGCGAGCTTACTACCACGACTGTATACAGCAAGCGCTTCGGGCCCGATTTCGGGGTGTCAGTACGCATGCAAGCATTTAGAAATGAAAGTTGAAAACCATGGTTATCGGGTATATTTAGCCACCTGACAACACCTAACCAAATATCAAAGTGCTGCGATCATCCCTTCGGGGTGAATTTTGTGCCTCAAACATGCAAGGATTGACTTTCATGTTAGTTAGTTAGTTAGTTAGTTAGTTAGTTAGTTAGTTAGTTAGTTAGTTAGTTAGGCACGGCCGGTTTGTTTGCCCATCTCCACAGGTTACACGGTTTGGTCTAGAGAGTTGAAATTTGGCAGAGACATAGAGTCATATTTATAGCGGTGCCCTTTGAAAGAAAATCTAAAAAATTTTGACCGGAAGTGAAGTTATTACAATTTTAAATTTTAAATATTTTAAAAGTCAAACGGGTCCATCGAGAGTTTTGAAATTTGGCAACAATAAAGACAATGTATTGCTAGACACTCCACTTAAAGCAAACACAATAAATTTAAACCGGAAGTAGGAAAATTATCAATATTTACGTTCCGCCCTTCTTCTTTGATACACTAAACAGCGGCTCTAATTTCCATCAGGCTGATAGCTCAGGTAGGAAGGTATCTGGCTTCGACTTCTGCATAATGCGTTCGATTCCCGATCCCGGAAAACTTTTTTTTTTCATATATTATTTTTTAATTTGTATAAGCGATGATATAAATAAGGATATATATTCAAATGAGAGGTCCAGGGATGCTGTGTAGATCATCAATAGACCGAAACATCGCAATCGCGGCACGCTAGTTGCCATCGTGAACACTGAAGATATCAGGGAAACAGAAAAACTCGCACGTCGTTTTACGTTCCGCTATTCTTCTTTGATACTATACAGACTGCTTTGGTTTCTGTGTGGCGAATTGGCTCGATCCCATGAGGCATGAGACTTCGAACACGGTGTTGACGGGTTCGATCCCCGTACCAAACGTTTTATTTTTTATCTTTTTATTTACTTAAAAAATGTTTAACCTTCTTGTGTATATATTCAAAATGTTAATCCGAATTTATTCAACGATTACAATAGCTACTCTTCTTAATATTATTCTCATTGGACTCTAATAATGATTGTCAATGTACACGTTGTACGTAAAGTTGTGCAATAAAACAATTCGTGGTCATGCTAATCAACAGAATCTTGGTGGCTCAGTTACTAAACTAGAAACAACACAAGAAAGGCTCCATTACTGGGTGCATTAGGTTGTCACAGCTTTTAATTTACTAGAATTATTTAATTATGTAAAATTCAGTTAATTAAGTAAATAGTAAAATTCAGTAAAGGCTCCATTACTGATATTCAGTGTATTAGGGGTTTACAACTTTTCATTTCATCACCCGTCATACTCCTTCCCACCAGCACTATAAACACCAGGTGGCTCAGCTAGTTAATCTTAACTAAGTTCCTTTTAAGTTACATTGCCTTCCAAAAACCATCCGGATTTTATTTTAAATGTGTTGTAAACATCTGTAAGCCTGCACGCTTTACCAATTGAGTTTATACTTCGGAACTTTGACATAAAAAAGTGAACATGGGAGAATTTAAAAATGAGGAAACGCATTTGCAATCATCTTTCATGTACCTTTCAGTTTACCAAGTGGCGACAAATACGCGTTTTACGAGATGAACGCACAAATTCCGGTCTACACCGGAACAATACACCTACTAGGAAAACGCTCTGAGTAACGCGTTGATGAGCGAGCACGGATACACGCAACACCTCGAACCGAAATTATGTCTATCGAAAATGTCATTAAAAGCCAATAATTCTTGAATTTCGTCACAGACTTGTATAAATATCTCCAAAATTTCCAAAAATATTGGTCCCAATAACCTTGCTAAGTTTTAAGTTGTTCGATTAAACCTTTGATTGAACGGTTCCTTGTTAAGTTTCAAAAATCACATGATATCCTTCAAACAATATACCTGGGACCACTCATATGTATGATATTACTGTGTACACAATATCAGATCAATCTGTTAAACGGTCATTATTAGTTTCATTTCGTTTGAAACTTTCTGCTCTAACTACCCTGCCTTGAACTGAAGATTCGAAGTCGCCGTGAATTTGACAGCCAACACACAAAATGTCGCTAGAATTACAAAAACTTTTGAAAATAACGACAGATATGACTGAAAATTGGCAAAAATACGTTAAATGTTGCTACCAATTACCATGCGAAGTTTTTAGTTGGTCGGTCAATCGGCAATACCCGCTGCACGAGAGCGGGTATTGCGTTGATTGTTTGAGTCTCCTTGCAGCAGTCTGGTCGGGGGTCTCTTTGCTCCTTGATGCTTTATTATTAACGACATTTTGTTTCAACTTTTTAGATTTAGCTTCGTCAGTTTCTTGATCTTCAATTTCACGCAGACGCTTTTTCGCCTTTATGGCTTTCATTCTAGCAGAAGTCTTTCCATTTTTCGGCATGTTTAAATAGGGATAAGATAGGTAATGAAAAAGTAAGAAGTAGAGTACCTACCTAATTAAAGTACAATAATATTTGTGTGATCAATGTTTGAAATGCACGAAATGTGTGCTCAAAGACGTAATGTATTCAATGTCGTAATGTTACGAAATGAATCTTGAACAAAACTTCGCAAATATGAAAATAAAGTAAACACCTTTCAACTAATAAGCGAAAGGAATCAAAGTTCCACACAAAAAAACGGATCAGGTAAAATAGTAACTACCTAGTTTAGAAACGCAATGAATCCAACGTTCCACAATTAAAATAAGACAACGTAATGTTTTGAACTGAATGAATCAAAACTTTCAAAAAAAAATAGCAACCTTCAAGGAAATGTCAGGCTAGACAGAAGCTCAGAAACGGAATAAATCCAACGTTTCCAAGAAGAAAATAATTTGAAATAATCAATCCCCTGGACAAAAACTGTAGATACCTAATATCTATGCTTTAAAAGCGATTCAATTTTACTAATACCTTCACAAAGTACACCAAATTGCCAAAATTATCAACGAAAAGAAGCAAAATGCAGGAGAGATTTGGAATGACGTGTGAACGCTAGAAGAGAACAAACGCCACTCAATGATATTATTGAAATGTGAGCTTATGTTTCTAATCCCTCCTGGATGCAAAATCAGCCAAGTAGAAACACGGGAGGCACGGCCATCAGAACTACGAATTGAAGAAAAGACAATCAAGGTCCTTAAAAACTCGAAATGATTTGTTGGAAACTATGATCCAAATTGAATTATTCAAATTTGATCAACTCAATAAACATAAAAATATCTGCTTTTCACTAAAAAAGTGTACATACCATCAAAACACTCTTGTACCTAAAGCAAATCAGATTCAGTTGCATTGGAAAGACATTCATTTTCAATGTTTCATTTCTGACAACTATTAAAAATGTCAATAAGTGCATACTTTCTTGACAGATTCGGCTGAAAATTTGTAAAATAAGTGACTTTGTTGGTCTTACTGACCATGCTAAATATGAGTTTGATCACATTTCTCGAAGACCATTTTCATTTTTTAGGCTATCAGGAGATACTTATTTTAACAATGAACCAATGGATGGATTTCAAAAAAAAATTGGGTCTGCAAACAGAGAAGGTTGTCTTTACATGTGTGCAAAATTTCAGGTCGATCGGTGAAACGGTGCGACTTCTATAGCTTCCTTTAGCATACAAAAACAAAAAAAAAAAAAAAAAAAAAAAAAAACAGAGGTCCGTGCTAAAAGAGCCAAATGGAGTCGCTCGCTTCGCTCGCTCAATTACGTTATTCACATGACTCAAAGCTGTGAACTTTTAACAAATTATAATTTGATATAACTCAAATTCAACCAAAAGAAATTGACCCTTTCGTTATACTAACTTCGGAACTATTGAAAGAAAAACAGAAAACTTTAGACAAGAAGTGACGTTGTTGGCGTTAACTGAATGATAGGTAACACTTAATGATCAGTGAAAGCTGCTATAAACTTATACCTCATATGACATGTTGTACAAAAACAAAAACTTGTATAAAAAACTGCCAAGCACCTTCCCACTTAAAACAATTGAGATCTAAAAGAAGGGCTAAGCAATAATATATTGTTTAAACATTTTCGCACTTAAAATTCGTGAAATCATTTCGCCCAGTTACTGCCGCCAAGCACAACACTAAAAACCTAATGTTGTGTCCAAATTTGAAGAATACAATCTAAGTGAACCATCATTGTAAGCTTTAACAAAATTATAAAAATTAAAAACGACTTAAAAATAAATTTAAAATCGAAATTAAAAAAATTAAAAATTAAGCTTGGCGCATTGAATTTGCACCGACCATATTGTAGACTTCCTCTATCTTCTTCCTACTTTCTGTCTTTCTTCGGCTCCTTTATCGTCATCTTCTTTCTTATGTTGCCTTCTTCTTGACACAATGCGCCTAGCTTTATTTTTAATTCTTTTAATTTCGATTTTAAATTTATTTTTAAGTCGTTTTTAATTTTTATAATTTTGTTAAAGCTTACAATGATGGTTCACTTAGATTGTATTCTTCAAATTTGGACACAACATTAGGTTTTTAGTGTTGTGCTTGGCGGCAGTAACTGGGCGAAATGATTTCACGAATTTTAAGTGCGAAAATGTTTAAACAATATATTATTGCTTCGCCCTTCTTTTAGATCTCAATTGTTTTAAGTGGGAAGGTGCTTGGCAGTTTTTTTTACAAGTTTTTGTTTTTGTACAACATAACTATAACCTCCTTGGTCTGGATCCGCCTTTGGGCATTACTGATCCTATTCCTACGTCCCATGCGGTGTGACTTGAGCACGTGATCAAGCAATAAACGGGGGCTGGTGATCGATGCGTCGACATTGGCATGTCCGTGACCTCCAAACCTTCAGCGACAAGCCAAATGAGTTGTTGATATGTCAGCTGCCCCCCCCCCCCCCCCCCCCCCCCCCCGAAGAACGAGGTTGTTTTGGAGGTGCCCATCGGTCGAGTTATGCCGTGTCGCTTGGAGCTATTTCGTATTATTCTCGGCAGAACTGACTTGGATTTTGGATATCTTAGTGAAGATATGGGCCGAAATGACGATCAGAAACAGTACGAAGTATCCGGGAGTATTAATAAAAAATAAGTTTTTGTTGTTCTCTGCTTCAAATTACTTGCATGATGTTACTGATAATGGTTTGAATTTGTTGCTACATCATGACTAATTCTGTACCTCCGAGGTAGAAGGGCGGAAGTCAACTTCAATGATTCTTGATGTGAGCTCATTGACAAGTAATTCTGCCTTCATCCAATCATATTATAATGGTGACTGGGTCATTGTGTAAGGGATAGGTATAATCAGCCAGCAAAACTGCACAGCAGAGCAATGGCTCTGTAATTGCACTCCGCCAGCAGAGTCATGCTATATTCTAGAACTGACCGGATTCCATCGGAAAACGTTCTAGAATAGGGCCCCTGGGCTCAATTCCCCCGGCCTCCCTTCCTGACAGGTTGACTTAGCTTCTTACGAAGATTTCCTCAGTCGAGAGGCAAATGATGGGATGGTTCCCTACTATAGTCCAGTAATTCTAGTGAAAAAATCAGCATGACCCACCACTAATTGCAACAGAAGCGTTTTTTGGTACCGTTCGAATCAGAAAAGTGTCCTCTACAACATATCCAAAATCGCCCGAAATCGCTGTACGGAAAAAGGTTTTAATGACTTTTTAAGTTAATTTCTTATGTTAATTCCATCTTGCAAAAAAAAAATTTTTTTCATGTAACTCCGATTTTGACGAAACTTGGCAGAATTGTTCACCATCCTAAATGAACACAAATACAACTCGGAACGTTTTCCTCTAAATCTCATCGTTTGGGAAATACGGACCTCGCAAAACGTCAAATTACGCTCAATTTGACCGAAAACGGACTAAAATGTGGCTTTTCAATGGGCAATATTTCCCAAACGATGAGATTTAGAGGAAAACGCTCAGAGAGCTATTTGTGTTTATTTAGGATGGTGAACAATTCTGCCAAGTTTCGTCAAAATCGGAGTTACATGATTTTTTTTGCAAGTTGGAATTAACATGGGAAATTAACTTAAAAAGTCATTAAAACCCTTTTTCCGTACAGCGATTTTGGATATGTTGTAGAGGACATTTTTCTGAATCGATTCAAGTATTGAAACCTTCTGTTGCAATTAGTGGTGGGTATAATCACACAATTACCGGACTATACTATAATAGTCCACGGCCGCCCCCTTCTCACCGTCCATCCTTACCTGTTCTTCGTCATCATCTCCCTTATTCACACGTCGCCATTAGCCTAGTAGCAGAACTTTTTTAGTTCATGAATATTCTTCAAACTTTCATAACTCAGGACTAAAGAGACTAGACCTACACTTCCCCCGCCTCACCGCAAGGAAAGAGCGTCATCTTCCAATGCTGCCAATGCTAACTCTTGAAGCACAAAAAAGGGAGCCTAAAATTCCCAGCGCCATTTTCCACGTGTGAAGTAACTAAACAGTCGATGGCTCAGTCGATACATTATCGTCATGATTCGTATTCCCACAAATAAGTGATACGTGATGGAGCCACTTCTGGCAAGATGGCTACTATCAGGTCCACATATTAATTTGTTTGTTTTTACATTTCGTGTTTCCATAAAGCAGTGAAAAAACAAAAAAAACAATGAAATTGATATTTAGCTATAAATTTACTTTCTTGGCCATAACAAACAACTATATCAAACATTTATATTTATGCAAATGAGCCCTTGATAGCCGCCATTTACCTAGTACCACAAAATCCACCAGAGGTCAGTTGTGTTCCTTATTTTCTCGAATAGTAAACGCATTAAATACGTAAAATGTAATTAAAAATACATTTATTTATGCATTTATATATTTACATAAACATTTACGTTTTTGAGCGAGCGAAGCGAGCGTCTCTTTTTGCCTCTTTTGGCACGGACCTCTGTTTTTTTGTATTTTTTTTTGTTTTTATTTTTGGCTGCTACCTGGAGCAATGGAAGTCGCACCGTTTCACCGATCGATCTGAAATTTTGCACACATGTAGAGACAACCTTTTCTGTTTGCTGACTCTATTTTTTTTTTGAATTCCCCTCTTTGGTTAAAATTTAAATAATATCTCCTGATAGGCTGAAAAATGAAAACTGTCTTCGATAATTCTGATCAAACTCATATTTTGCATGATCATTAAGACCAACATTGTCTCTTATTTTACAAAATTTCATCTCAATCAGTTAAGAACGTATGAACTTATTGACATTTTTAATATCTGTCGGTAATGAAGTATCGAAATGAATATTTTCCAGTGCCAATTGAATTGAATCTGATTTGCTACATTTGCCGGGGTCCTTAGATGCTATTTTCAAGTTTCGATGAAAAGCATGTACTTTTATGTAGATTGAGTGGCTCATATTTCAATTCAATATGGATGTATATGTTTTCTGTGCGTTGTGTACGCATTTCCAGTTCGAGAATTTGCACGTACCCGTGCTCGCTCATCAACGCGTTACACTGAGCGTTTTCCTAGTAGTTTATTATGTAGCGAATAGTTATCTCAGTTCCCACCACCACAGTGTTTCTGGAGCGCTGCGGTTTTAGGCTCCCGATTTCCGACGCTTGTTATTGGCCATTTTCAGACCGCGAAAATTTGAAAGATGACGCTCTTCAATGGTTGGCAGTGAGTCTCAGAGGCTATGTGGATCGTCAACGTCTGCATAGCAATAAAACTCTGAGAAATGCTCGTCGTCATGTACATGACAGGCCAACAAATCCTACTTCCACGTCCACGAAGACATGAGTCGCGTGACCCCTGGGCAATGCATGGCATGCAATGGATGTATGTCATGTAGCTAACGGAAGAGGGTGGGGGCGAATATCCGGCGGCCAGAAATAGCTGGACCTAGTTGAATAAGGGAATAAACCCTGACAGAAAATTCTGGTCCTCCAGGTTGGGGGTTTAGCTATGGGGTAGTATCCCGTACTTGTAAAAACTAACAGTACTCAAGACACAGACGCTGAGCCTCGGATATTGGACGGATTCAATCGACGACGAATTTTTGCAAGGACAAGGAACATGAATATTGGAACATGGAATGTGCAAGGGTTAGGAACTAAACAGAAGGAAGTCTTTGACCAGTTGGAGAAATATGAGATGGATATAACGGTGCTTACAGAGACGAAGAAGAAGGGTCAAGGGAATGAGGAAATTGGCAATTACATACATTTCTATAGTGGAGTAACAAAGTGCAAACGTGCCAAGGCTGGAGTGTCCATTGCTCTGCACAAGAAACTACGGAGCTGCATCCGCAATTGGGAAGAGGTAGACGAGAGACTCATGAAGATGGAGTTAGAATTGCGTGGACACAGTATTGTAATTGTAGCAGTATACGCACCTACAGAAGATGCAACAATGAGCTTGAAGGACGAGTTTGAACGTAAGCTGACGAAACTTTTGAGTGACATTAATCATAGGAAGGAAATTATTTTGACAGGAGACCTCAATGCTAGAGTTGGTAGAAGAATAGGAGATGAAGTGGTGGGAAGATTTGGTGAGGAGCATGTTAATGACAATGGGTTGCGTCTTATTGGGTTATGTGAGGCATTTTCATTACGAATATGCAATGGGTTCTTTCCTCACAAGGAAATTCATAAGTATACCTGGACGCAGCCCACTTTAGGACGGAAGTCTATCATTGACTATGTTATACAGAGGAAATCTTCATTCTTAAAAACCACTGATGTGAAAGTGTACCGAGGTGCTGAATGCGGTACCGACCACTACTTGGTTCGAGCTTGTGTTAATATCAAACCTAGGAATCATGATGTTAAAAGGAAGGAGAAACGGGATCGGAGTCTTACTGGAATTCAGCAAGACCGTTTCCAGTTGGACTTACTACGTCAAGACTCCATTAGATTTTTATACAAATTGAGACTCGCTGCGAAGATAAGCGATGTGTTTCAAGGTGATTGGCATGAAGCGGGGGCGGAGGATTTGTATGAGAAGATAAAGAGGGTTATCCTAGAAGCTGCAAATGAGGCTCTCGGCATAGAAGTAAGACAGGAAGTAAGGAAAGATTGGTGGAACAAAGAAGTTGAAGAATTAGTGATAGAAAAAAAGGAAATGTATAAAAAGTGGTTATCAACACGAGATCTCGAGGATAGAAAGATGTATGCTCGAATGAGTAGAGAGGTGAAGAAGATGGTTAAGAAGAAGAAAAGTGAGAGTTGGGAGAAGAAATGTGAAGAAGTAGATCGGTGTTTGCTGGGAACCAAACAAAAAGAAGCATGGAAGATAATTAAGAATTTGAGACAGGATCATCGGAATTCGGCGCGAGTGCAGATGATTAGCGCGGACCGATGGGTAAATTATTATAGTGAGATGCTTTATGAGGATAGAGATGAGTATCGGGATGGGTTAGAGGAGGTGCTCAGGGCTACGAAGTCAAATGAAAGAGTGGAGAGGATTTCAAAGGAGGAGATCAAGTTCGCTTTGAAAGGCATCAAGAATGGGAGAAGCCCGGGTCCTGGAGGTGTGCACATTGAGTTGGTCAAGAGTGCCCCAGATGTTGTTCTCGAGATAATGGCCTGTATATTTAACAAGTGTTTAATTGAAGAGGATTGCATACCCAAGGAGTGGAAATTGGCGTATGTTACATCCATCTTCAAGAAGGGATCTCGACTCGAATGTAAGAACTACAGGGGGATAAGCGTGACTTCATCAGTGGGTAGACTGTATGGGCGGGTTATTAAGAAGCGACTTGAAGACCAGATTAATATTGACGAGGAACAATGTGGCTTCACAGCAGGCAGATCATGTGCAGACAATATTTTCTCCATAAAGCAAGTGATTTCGAAGCGAAAGGCAAGGAACACCGATACGCATCTTGTATTTATAGATTTGGAAAAGGCATATGACACGGTACCTCTTAAGAACCTCTTTAAAATATTGGATGAGAGTGGGATCAGCAGCAAGTATATCAACACTATAAAGAGTATGTATTACCAACAGGAGAGTGTTGTTAAAAGTGGAAATAAATTGTCGCAACCTTTCATAATAACAAAAGGTCTACGGCAAGGGTGTTGCTTATCTCCCACTCTATTCAAAGTGTATGTCAACGAGATTTTAAAAGAGTGGCAGAGGAAATGCAGGGGCATGGGAATTGACGTTGGTGGTGAACTTCTTCATACTCTCCTCTTTGCTGATGATCAGATATTAATGGCCTCAGATGAGTATGACATTGATTTTATGCTGAGGAAGCTTAATGATGCATATGAGGAGGCTGGATTAAGAATCAGCGTTACAAAGACGAAATATCTGGTGGTTGGCAAGGAGTTTGGAGAGGGCTTGGATTTGAATGGACAGTGTATCGAGGTGTGTGAGCAATATAAGTACTTGGGAACTGTAATTGATAAAGAAGGAAACAGTAGGAGAGAGATATCCTGTCGTATTGGTCAGGCGAGACAGGCAATACAGAAGCTCAATTCGTTACTCTGGTCCGGGAGTGTAGGTAAAACCACAAAAAAAAGAATATACCAGACGATAGTTCAAAGCATACTTCTGTATGGTGCAGAAACGTGGGAGATGACGCAGAGGGATAGAGAAAGGCTGCTTGCAGTGGAAATGGATTTCTTAAGAAGGAGTTGTGGAGTCTCAAGATTAGAGCACGTGAGGAATGAGGAGATAAGAAGACGGATGGGAGTAGAAAAGACGGTGGTTAATTGTATAGAAACAAATAGACTTGTTTGGTATGGGCATGTTCAGCGCATGGAACCTCAGAGGTGGCCAAAAAGATTAGAGTCTTGGTTACCTCCTGGTAGAAGAAGACGAGGGCGACCAGAAGAGGATTGGAAGAAACAGGTGCTGCTGGACATGTCAAGAAGAGGAATTGGTGGTGATGACTGGACGGACAGAGAGAGGTGGCGTCTGGAGTGCGGGAAACGGCCGGCTTAGAGCTGTAGACAACCCGCTATTATTATTATTATTACGCTCTTCCCAGTGGTGGGGCGGGGGAAGTGTAGGTCTAGGGTGAGGATCAAAATAGGAGCTGGTTGGGCGTTGACGTCACCATAGGATTTACGGGTTAAATCAAACTTGCCGCGTCAACAAACGAGCTGAAACCGTGCCCATAATGCCCAAGCTCAAGAGGTCGGGCGTTGTGATTACTCTATTTTCATTCATTCGACCACGATTCGACTCAAGGTCACGCCCAGGTGTTACGTCACAATGTTAAAAGGATAGGGAAACTGGGCGACCTGATCATAAATCGGAATGCACCCCTAATATCGCGAAATGTTGGTGCTACGATGGTGCTGAGTTCAAGGTCGGTGCTACTGCGGGTTAACTAGCACCGTCTTACCACGTATTACCATTTCGCGATATTAGGTAAGGGTCCTGCTTATTCCGCGCGCACCTTGCCCTCCCCCCCCCCCCCCCCCTCCCTCCCCCCATACTACGCGTCTTTGGGTCATACAAATACGCGCTAGCACGTGTGTGAAGTTGTGTGTAAACATAGACGCGCGTTTTCCTTGTTCTAAATGCGCGGAGTTTTTGTAAGTAGAACATAACGTTGAACACACGTCGTCGGTTCTAGGAAAGTTCACCTCCGATGTTTATGCTCCACTTGACAATGTCAGACGCTAGAGCTGAAATAATTTCGTGGAACTCTCGCTCGGGAGATATTGATTTGTTGTCACAACTTGTGTTGATTGATATCGATTCATAACTCAAAAGGATGTCCAATTCTGTTCATCAGAAACGGATTCCAATACTTCCTAATTACAGCTCTGGAGTTTGATTATAATTATTAGATTAAAGACAATACTTAAGGTTATCACTTGGTATACATTTTTCAATTTTTGCTTTGTTAATTAGAAATAATTGGTAGATTTTTGATGAAAAATTGTATATTTTCTTGTATAATTCGTGTTGGGCTGAGTGCCGTATGAAATTTAATTTAAAAAATGTGCCAAGTGATAAGTGATAACCCTATCAGTTTATCTTTTATTTAATTTTGATTAAAATTTGAGATCAATTGGTTAACGGGTTTGGTCTCCAATCGTATCGGAAATTTCATAGTTTTATTGAATAACCGGCGACTAATTAACAAAGCACGAAGCAAACATGAAAAAGTGCTGCTAAAATACAATCCAGACTGATCTTGTGGACATCATATCAAAGTTACACCCAATTATGAAACAACAATTTTTCTCTCTCAATTTGCTAAAACGCCCGAACGCTTGTATCACCTGCACATCCACCTAGCAACTTTTGGTTGATCAACCAGTATACATTTGCAGAGACACATCGTCGGCATTTCTCATTGCGAACTCAAATTTCTATATTGTTTCTATATACGCCTTAGCAGGGGTCGGCAATCTGCGGCTCCTTGGTGGTTCTTGAATGGCTCTTTATAATTTAAATAAAAATCTTGAATCCAAAATTTGAAAATTTGAAAAGTAAACAACTCCCATTATTTGGAAGGTTATTGAATTCATTTGTTTATTTAAGAGTCCCAGAAACACTTTTTTAAATTGTTGAAATCTAAAACACACCCTGCGGGCAACTATACTGGGGGGCTTCGTCAAAATATCAAAATAAACTAGTAATTCAATGTATTATTTTCGGTGTATTATATTTTATTGCTTCTGCGGCTCCCATTATAATATAATTTATTAATTTTTGGGAAATTAGCTCCTTCACCAAAAAAAATTGCCGACCCCTGCCCTATAGGATATTGTGCTTTCAAGCGTTTCACTCTTATAAGTTCCTATGGTATTCTGGCCTGGCATCCAATACCATTCTTCTTCTTCAACATATCGAATCCTTCGAAAGAAAAATTATTAAAATTAACGAGCTTTACGACCTGATTATGGAAGTAATCCTGCAAATTGTGATAAGAACACGCCACTTTTAAGAGGATACCAACATACCAAATTGTGTGCAGAATGTCGGCTATTTTTAAAGGCCATTTTTCATATTGTTGGTATAATTTTGTTGAAAAATTATTTATTAAATAAATAATTAAAATAATTTTTCAACAAAATTATACCAACAATGTGAAAAAATAGCCTTTAAAAATGAACGGAATTTAGTCGAAGCACAAAGTTAGAATCGATGGTCAGAGCTTTCTTACTGGCTTTAAGAAAAAATATTTCGGGGAGAATTGTGCACTATGCGAGCAAATTATGCAAATCTTGGCGAGATTGAAACAATTTTTTCATTTTGGTATATAAAGGCAATTTTTTACCACAGATGCCTCAACAATCATCTTCAGACCGAGAAGCAGCTCAAATCTCACCCAGGTCACCCGGCAGCCGTTTTTAAATATCGTGCATTAATATAATTGAAGTATGAACAAAATATTTGACAGAATGGCATGCGACACCACACTAAATCGACCATGAGGAACTCGAATATGATATCAACATTCTCATTATGCGCACCGACCACTTATTGCGGCTGTATTTAAAACAGTTTTAAGAATTTGTAAATAATCGCTGAAACCAGGCGGTATTATTCTTGAGACAGTTATCACGTCATATCTCCAAGTTATGTTGTCATAAGGAAGTTTGTCCTATCTCAAGCCATGTTAATATTATGACTTTTCGTCAAATCATAACTTATGACGTGGTAAATATGTCACGAATAGGGTCCCAGATAAAATGTCCGCCGTGCACGAGTGAACATTCGGCAAAGGCGTGTGAATGAAATGTGACGATGTGACTACTTGTTGCAGGGGTTTCTACTGAACAAGAAGCAGCGGGAAGCGGCGGCTGCTGCCAACGGCATTCCACTCAACTCCCCGGGATTCAGGAACTGGTGAGTTGCAACTCTGCGTCAGTGTCATTTCAATCATTACTGTTGGCGGGCGGACAGGATTGGAGAGAAACGACAAATTAATAATAATAAAAAAAAATTATGTACCAAAAAATATGAAATTGTACAGGTAGTATGTACTTCCCCCTTGCCCCCTCTCCCCCCCGGCCCTGGATATTTCAGCCAGGGACTGCGGTTCCAATTTTTTTTTTATTTCGGTTCCTTTTCATGCTCCTGTTTCAGGAAAAAAACGATTCCTGCTTCGGTTTCGGTCCCTGATTTCAGCGTCCCAAATTCGTTCCTGTTGATTCTAAAATCCAAATTATCACAATGCTAGGCAAGACCTCCCCTTCTACCATGCGGGAAATTTGTGATGGCCACCCTAAATAATTGTGCCGCCCGCTGGTCGCACACATTTCTGGCGAGAAAACAAACGGACAGATCAAGGACGATATTTCGGTGCTTTGCGATGGGATTTTGGTCCTCTATTACACGTCATCCCAGCAGGGATAGGAGTTAGAGAATCGTATTCGTAACGTTGAACATGGTTGAAGTTGAACCAAGCAGACTATGTTTATTTTTCCACTCGGGAGAAAATAGAAGCAATGACTGTGTTTTGACAAGGTCCGAAGTCCAGCCAGTTCATTCGCTATGCGTCACCGTATCCTAGACAAGTACGTGGATCGGTCAACAGCGTTTGAAGGCAAGCGTTTTTACTTTTATTCATAAGTTGCTGGGTTGACGGCGTCGACTTTCCTTTAGATTATTTGGTCTACACGTTTCGTAATTAAACTCGATGCTTACGTCAAAAATAGTAAATTTCGTCAATAGGGCTGGCAAGCCGGTCAAAATATTTCATTTGAAAGTCTAAAAGTCTTGGTGCTACCCAAAATTAAGTGGGCCAAATTACCATTAGCTTAAATCTTCAGATTAGTTAAGCTCCACTTTGGGAAATGTGGTGTATAACCATTATGGACTGCGGTATAGCTAAAAAAAACTACGGTAAATAATTATATAATAAAGTCAAAGTATATTCAAAGTTTTCTGAAGTGGAACTGTTGCTTAAAACTATTGGTAATACCGGCCCTAACTGCTGTAATGTGTATCTGCAAAAACATAATTTGGCTGGGGTCAATTGACTAAATTTCATTTGACCAGTCAAAATGCCAACCCTCATCACATTGCGTTTACTAATTTCACAGATAACTGAACACTTCGAAAGTAGGTACACCCACCTCCAAGTCTTCGTACTGTCTTTCTCATAAGAGCACAATGTATAAAACGGTAGGAACACTTGGAGGTGGGTGTACATATCGTAAAAATCGTCCACGAAACACGATACCCTCTAAAATAGTATGTCCACAATTCGCGCTGAACAGGAAGAGAGAGTTCGCCGCGAATCCCCGACATTCTCGCGAGCGTCGGAGAGTTGGGGGGGGGGGGGGGGGGGGTACAGCGCCAACCTTGTCGCGCCCGCCAGGAATAGGTTCTCACACCGTGCGGACGAGAATAGCGGCGGTATTTGCAGCGCGATGGCGACCAATATACTCCCCGATGACGCCGACTGTTGACGTAGGAGCAACGCGAGGAGGCACATGATGGGAAGGTTCCAGACACGACAACCTCGCAGATTTCTTGGAGGGTTTGAGTTATAGAACCAACCAAACGCCTCACACATAATAAACAAATATTGAAGATGAGCTCCAACTTAGCCGCTAACCGTCAAAGGAACACTAAATTTGCAAGGGGGGGGGGGGGGGGGGGGATAATATTGTAAAATAACTTGAGCTGGAAATACTAGTGTCTACGATGACAATGGGGGATCTGGGGGAGGGTTCCCCAGCAAAATGCTGGTCCGGGGCCCACAGCCCCGGAATGAATTAAAGCATATTTTTATCTTGACATATAAATGTATAAGGACTTAGGGAGGGGAATTGAATCGGAATTGAATCAAAGAATGGAGGGATTTCCCCCCATTTCCTCCCTCCCTTCCTACGCACCTGTTTATCTGTCATCCGTGTAGCCATTAAACAGGTTGCAAATAATGCGAGCCATAAATAAATATAATGAACAAAATATATATCTCCAAAACCCCCTTCATTTCACTTGAAAACCTGACGCACTTTCAGATAGCGAGTGAAAAGTGTTTTTAAAACTTTGACTCTGTTTTCTGCCTTTCATTACATGTTTGTGCGTCAATATCTTATCCATATACGACATTATTTGAACTTGCCATAGCTTGTACCCAAGCCGAAGGCTATACAGTCAATGTCTATGCTTGTAAAAAACCAGTAAAATCAATATTATGGACATGTGAACCCCTACCTCCATGGTACAGATTTCTATTATTTTGTTAGGTACTCACACAATTTTATTTATTGATAATTAATACCCCACCATACAAATACCAGCCAAGTCTCTTAAAATAAAATAAAAAATATGAATCTAAAAATTGAGCGTTGAAAAGTATTGATATCAATTAAGGTGGCGCGATCACTTGAGGCATAGTCTCAGATCTTCATAAATTTTTGTGTACGTATTGATAATCATGCCATACACAATCCCTGAAAAAATTAAACACTTCTTGTGTCTAGTTTCTGAGTTAATTTGAGTTTTGTCCCCCATGTTATCTTATGGCAGCCAAGTAAAATCGTGTAATTTTTAAGCTAAAGCGAAGTTCTAATTTTTTCGTACCGCTAGATTTTAACAAAAAACATTATTTCTTGTAGATCTACGGACATGCTATCAGTAAAAAAAATTGAAAACAATACCAACGTGTGCTATTTTTAAAGTTATACACCAAATTCGAAATGATTTTCCTATAACTTCCTTGTATAGGATTGTGTTCATTCTCAAAAGACACAAAATTGAAAACTCATTATTGGGTGGGAGTGGGAGTTGATACTTAAATATAGTTGAACTGTTGTAAAAAGTTTTTTGAAATGTTAATTTCAAAAATAAATGATAATGTGCTATATCGAGTGATCTCGCCACATTAATGGGCCATGTCAACAGTCTATTTTAAAAATCAAAAAGTACTAGGGGCATAATTTGTTTTAGTGAAAAGTTAAAAATGATTGCCGCTAGAACTGCTAGATTGCCGCTGTAAAGCGCTGAATGAGAACACTTCGATGCTAGCAAAAGTCGCTACAGTGCTGACTAAATGAACACTTTTCTACAGTTGCCTCTGCAGCCTTGCAGAAATATGAAATGGCGGCAAAATTACGGCCACTCGAGTGTGATTCCTGTATTGTTCAGGTGTTATGACATGTTCAGAGGTGACACAATCCCAGCCACCGCCCTCAGAACCTCCCCGCCACTGTGTCATATAAGATTGCCATTAGCGTGAATTTACCCAGATGTTGTTGTGTGATGCTAGGTAGTCATGGTGATCTATTTCTAAAACATCTCCTATTACCTATTACAAGAGCAAACTTCTGCGCTATTGTTTATGAAAAGACATTGATGAAAAAAGAAAATCGGGTTGCTTTTGATCATTAAAATTGTTGACAACGTAAACTCTAATGCAGTAGAAAAATAATGGTGAACACGTGCAGATTCTTCCTTTGTCATTCTGACAAATAAGTCCTACTCTTTGAGAAACACACTCTTTGTAAAGCCCCATTTACACGGTGCAATTTCTTGAACAACTTCTGTGCCACAGTGGTTCTGCTCGTGCGCAGTGTCACTTTTGAGACGAAAAAGTGTCTCTGCACATGTGCAGAACTTTTGTGGCACAGAAGTTGTTCAAGAAATTGCACCGTGAATTTACCATATGGTATGGTAAATACCATGGTATGGTCACACCATATGGTAAATGGGGCTTAACAGTGGTGCAATTTTGGTGTATAAAAGAATGCTAATTTTGAACACTATTTTGGAAATTTAATCATATTTAATGACAGAGCGTTTTCTTTGTTTTCACATGGTTTCTTAATTAGTGCATTGATGTACAACAGTCATCAATGCATAATATAATTGTTAACTACTCTACTTCTTTGTTTCCTCTATGTCGGGGCGCTTAGTCCCGGAAATTTGTTGATGTCAGGAATTCATTTGGTGCGTTTCTACGCGATTTCAGCCAACTTTTATTTCGAGAAATAGAGTTTAAAATGACTCTTTGTATTGACAAAATACTCGGAAACTCATATTATTTTCATCATAGAGAGAAATACCTAGTGAATACGTATACATTTTGGAAAAGGCGTACCTAATTATCTTTCCAAATTTCTCTGTGGACCACTAAAATTTTCTCGTGGACCACCGCTGTATTATAGCATTTTAAAATAATTCAGTTGATATGTCGGGATGTAAAATTTCACTACAGTCCGTGTCACACGGAGTTGTCCGCCAGACGTGGCCCCTAATGTTGCAAATAACCGGTTTTTTGTCCATCCCTCAATCGCTGTGAGCGATCGCGCGGTCTTCCGAGACCATCCCTCTCTCTCGGACAAGGGGTATTCAAAATATCTTAGCGGACAGTTCCGTGTGACACGGACTGAAGAAACGATACATTTTTATAAAATTTTGATAAATTTTTGCTGTCAGACAAATTCTATTTGGGGGGGGGGGGGGAGAGATAGTTTAGTCATGGAGTTGGCAGTACTATTATAAATCCATGGTTTAGTGACATCCTTTTAGGGTGGAGGGTTTCGAAAAGCTAGACAGTGTGACAAGGGTGATGGGGTGGGGGGTCAAAATAACCCATTGTTAGCATGACATCCTTTATGCAGGGTCTCTAAAATTTTATTTCCCATGTCATGTGGCACAGAATGTATTCTCTCTTGCTAGCTGACTCTTGTGTCTTGTGCTAACGTTGTTTCTTGTGCTCAGGATCCACGGCGGCGAGGCGGGCCCGGCTTCCGGCAGCAGTCCCGGCAACCCCTACCGGCTGACACCGATGATGGGACAGTATGACGAGGACTTCCCGCTCAGAAAGACAGGTAAAGGAACATGCTTTTCCAACTTGCATAATTGTGCTGCTTGAATTCGAAATTAATTTCAGTTTATGTGAAGTAAACTTAACTATCGTACATTTCTTTTTGAAAGGACTTATAAATCATAACACTATTTACTAATTGCTCATATAACTAAATCAATATTTGACTTGATGTTTTGTGTTTGAAATTCTAAATGCTTATTGATCTCTTAAGCCTGAATTATGTGGTTGAAGTTTCCTTGAAAGGTTTGATTTTTTATTCGTAATATTTAGGTATGCACAAAAATAAACACACTCTCTGCAACATCATACGTGGCCAAGCACACAAAAAAATAATATAGATGTGTAGGGTTGCCACCTTGCAATATGTGCAATGCGGGATGGAGGACATGAATAATACTTTCAGGGATACCAAACTTACACTGATCCAATCAAAATAGCAAATATTCTTAATAGAGATTTTGCCACAGTAGCCCAAAAACTAGACATAAATCCAACGGATAGGGCTTTTCATAAACATTTAACAAAGGCAAAGAAACCTCTGAATTCATTTATCTTGGACAACACATGTGAAACAGAAATTATTCTAATTACATCAAAATTAAAAAACAAAAAATCTTCAGGAATTGACAACATCCCAACTTGCATATTAAAGAAAATTATTAAGAAAATCTCTCAACCCTTAACACATATATTTAACGACTGAATTAATAATGGAATTTTCCCAAACAAACTCAAAATAGCAAAAATCATACCTTTACATAAAAAAGGGGGCAAAAATCTTTCGGAAAACTATCGGCCAATATCGCTCCTTCCGAGCATATCCAAAATATTTGAAAAACTGATACACACTAGGCTAATAGCATACCTAGAAAGAGAAAAACTGCTTTCAGACAACCAAAGTGGTTTTAGGAAAAGTAAAGCTACAGCTAATACCATTGGTCAATTCATTGAAAATACTATAAAAGGATTAGAAAAAGGGGATCAAACAATCGGTGTTTTTTGTGACTTAACTAAAGCTTTTGACAGTATTAACCATGAAATATTATTAAACAAGCTAGAATATTACGGAGTTAGGGGTCCTGCCCTAAACTTACTCAAATCATATATGGCAGATAGAATCCAACAAGTAGAAGTAGTACACATGGATGAGAACAGACGCGAAATAAAACATATGTCAAATCCCGAAACAATAAAAAATGGTGTTCCGCAAGGTTCTATTTTAGGTCCATTGTTGTTTATAATTTACATTAATGACTTTCCAGACACAGTAGCTAATTCAGAAATATATGCAGACGATACAAATATCACAATTACGGGTAAAACAAAACTAAATCTTCAAGAAAATGCCAAAAATACACTTGAAAATGCAACACAATGGTTCTACGATAACCATCTGCTTATTCAAGAAGAAAAGACTAACTTCATGCACTTTAAATTAAAAAATGACATAAATGAAACACCATTAAATATAAATATAGAAATTTCAAACAATCACAAGAACTGTGAACTAAAATCTGTAGACAAAATCAAATTTCTTGGAATCATTATAGATAAAAATTTAAACTGGAGAAGTCACTGTGACAAATTACTAAGTAGACTTAATTCGGCATATTTCTCACTAAAAACTATTGTAAACTTAACAAACACAAAAACTGCAAAACTAGTCTATCATGCAAACATTGAATCTCATCTGCGCTACGGAATACAATTCTGGGGCAACTCTACAGATGCACCCAGAATATTTGTAATGCAAAGAAAAGCAATCAGAGCTCTTTTTGGATTAAAATATAAAAATAAAAATAACAACAATTTCATTAAACCAGATTGCAAGCAACACTTCAAAAAACACAAAATTTTAACGTTACCTTCCTTGTACATCCTAGAGTCAGTACTAGCAATTAGATCTCAAGGGAAAGAAATACAAAAAAATAGCGATATTCATAATCACAATACTAGACAGAACAATAACATTCACATAGATAGACACAGATCAACATGCACTCAAAAGAACTCTATTTTTTTCAAAACAAAATTGTATAATGCCCTGCCTAAAAGTATAAGAGAGATACAAAAATATTCACAATTCAAAACCCTTGTCAACAAACTATTAGTAGATAAGGTGTATTATTCTATCGACGAATTCCTCTCGGACAAATATTAATTAATTTATTTATAATGTCTGATTTATTACCTAAATTACCTATTATTGCCTAGATATTACCTATATTACCTAGATTTATTACCTAAATGTAAAATATAATTGTAGCATATATTTAGATATTAATTTGTCTTCATTTCAATGCTATTACTTATATACTAGGTTACTACTAGATTTAGTTCAAGTAACCTTTCCACATACTCCACTAAATGGTGTCAACCAGAGGAGTCCTTTCACTGTACCTCTTTCAAATGTATTGATGAATTCTGGAAATAAAACTGAACTGAACTGAACTGATGCAGGGAGGGTAGCCGGGAGGAGGTGCACCGAAAAACAAAATTTGCAGGCAAGCACTCTGCTCGGGCATCAATGGGAGGTTTCGGGAGGGGCCCCCCAGCAACACGCGGGTCCGGGCCGCGTAGGCCCGGGAAAATGTTGAATTTCAGTAATTGGTTTAGTTTGTATATTTTTAAAACTTCAAACGTTATAACTTATAAACTACAGTTTGTGAAAGTTAGATAATGTATTTTCTTAATAGGTAGATTCCATAAGTGAGCTGTGAGTATATGTGATTGTCAATGTAAAAGATTTGGACTTGATTTACCTGGTGTGATACGTTGTTAAAATTATGGATAACTTGCAAGATATGTAAATGATAATCAGTTATGTGTTGAATGTTAATTCCTATTAACATGCATGATGTGACATTTGGGGGACCCTGGCCATTACATGGAAAACTTGCAACATCTTTAGTTATCTCAAAACTAAGATAATACATTGATTATTAAAGTATACATTCTTTAATAATAATGTATTTAATGTATTTTCTCCGTTAACATTTGAGTTTGACGTAGGGAATACCTACCTATGGCAATTCATTACAAAGACTTGACATTTTGAATCGACCTTTTTGTAGTATCTAATTGGAAATTTCGCAATTACCCTTTTTTTTACAACATTCTCTATCTATTTGAATTCAATCTATTTTAATTAACTATTTGATAATAATGATACACTATATATTTATTGATCTTCTCTTTTGATCTTTAGTATGATGTTCTGTTTATAACTTTTTCTGTTAAACTGTTTTCTTGTTTAACTTTATTTATGATTGAACTATCGATGCAATTCATATCAATCACATCATATCAAAATGAAACATGAGAATTGTGTCCTCTCAATGGCCATGGTCCCTCGTCGTCTGTGTTTGCCGTGTTGTGAATAACCCAGTAATAACCCCCCGCCTCCCCAGCCTCCGAGCCCAATCTCTTGAAGGTGCGCCTGAAGCAGCGCGTGATCGAGCGCCGCGCTAACCCCATCGCACGTCGCAAGGAGCGCCTACTCGCCTCGCTCAAGAGAAAGCAGATGACAAGTACGATCAATCACGTCTATAGCTCGAGTATTATCATTTTATTTCACCTGCACAGTAATTTTTGCACAATATAAATCACACACTTTCTATAACAACAAAATAATGTAATGAGGATGAGATAATACTCTGATAGGCTTCTTGTTTTGCCCTATTGATACATTTGAAAGTGTTTTGACAACTGCTTTGAATCAAAGCTCAATATCCAGTCATTGTTTCACAAAAACAGGTAGGTATTTCACAAGTAAAACAATAAATAAATATTTTAAATTGAAGATATCAGAAGGCAAAAACTACATTACCCAATTTTTTTTAGTTAAAACATTGATTTGCTAAGAAAAAAAAGAGAGAGATTTTGATACACATTCAAATATGTAAAAATTACATCATTCGAGTGCTAAACCAAATTCTCTCAATTCTGTTACAACATATTCCCCTAATCACACAAATACATCTGTGCATTAAGCTAAAGTGCCTCTAGTTCTAAAGTAACATCCGATTTCACAATTTCTGATTTCTTCAATACTTGGTAAACACATGATTTCTTCTGCTCATCGTCACCGTCGTCCCTCTTTCCGCAGACTCTTCGTCGAGCAACCCTGACTCGGGGCCCAACTCCCCCCCGGGGGTGTCGCAGGTGTCGCCCACGGCCGGCAGGAACACCCCCATCCAGGAGGAGGGGGAGCCGGGGAGCTACGGGCAACTCAACAGCAGCCAGCAGGGGAGCATGAGCGACCTCTCGCTCTACAGCTCTCCGTCCATGCCCAACATATCGCTCGGCCGGCCGGCGACACACAGCGTGGTGAATATCTCCATTTCTCATGATATTTGTTCAAAGATTATTGAACCAGTTTCCTTATTTCTTGAAAGCTTCGATGACCCAAAATCACAGATGCAGTTAAGGATGAACCAGGGCCAGCTCAACTACCAACAAAAATGTTCCAAACTATTTAATTTTGTTCCTAATAGTATTATCTACAATATAAGATCAATAAATGTACTTTAACGGCCCAACTTTTATGTAAAACATTATAAACTTTTGAGATTTTTACATGGCTCTTAAGGTGGATTCACACGGCCGTTTCAAACTTCCTAAATTTGCCGAAGTTCCGAATCACAGTTCCAAAAACTCCCGTGTGAACTATGACAAGATTCGAACTGCGAAGATTGAGTTCCAAGCTTTCATAGTTCACACCGGACTTTTTGGAACGGCGATTCGGAACTTCGGCAAACTTGGGAAGTTTGGAACGGCCGTGTGAATCCACCTTTATGGGGGAAGGAATTCATTTTCCTACATTATACTAATTTTTTTTTTTTTAATCCACACCAACAATTTCAACAGAAAACTGTTGATATACTATTCTTTGACTAATATTGACTGAATTGAAAACTTAAAATAGTTACCTACTCTTGTCACCAACTTCATTTCTGAGATAATGACATTTAAATGTTTGATGATCTTGGTATATGACCATTTAATATGGGAAATCAGAAGTAGTCAAAACCACTGCTTTATTCTTAACAAAAATATTATATTACGAAAATTTTGTTTTAAAATTCTTCACTAACTCATCATAACCTATTATTCTCCACATATTACGTACATTATAAAACTATGTTTTAGAGTTGAAACAAGCATTTTCTGAATTAATTTATCTGTAAATCTGTAGCTGTAAAACAAAAAAAAACATTAATTTATTTATATAGTTGAAAACACACATCATACTGTTTAGGGCTGTGCGAGATTGAAATTTTTCATGTCGAGCGAGATCGAGATAATTTCATAAAAGTCGAGCGAAATCGAGCGAGATATTTTACCTTCGAGATCGAGAATATTCGAGCAAGATTATACTTTTTTTTAAAGATTTTTTTTGGTGGAAGAGAAACACAATGCAAATAGTCCAGCCACACAAGAATAACATTTGATAAGTATGCAGAACTGTCTGCTTTATATATAAAACAATACAAATCAAATTTATGGACGATACAAAGAAAGTTAGCGTGCATAGTCCTGTAAAAATAACAAAACATTGGAAATCTTGATAGCTCTAAAGCTTGTTTTACACGGGTCAATGTATTGATCAATGCCTTGACTTCAATGGATTGATTTCAATGCATTGACCAAAAATATTGAGAGGCCATTTACACTACTCAATGCATTGAATGAAACTATTGACGTTGCGTAGCGCTCTGATTGGTCAGATCTGTGCTTCTAATATTTTAAATTTTATGGGGTCAACAAAATTTGAATAAATGTCATTCAAATAATTGACATGGTTGAAGATAACCTAAGTTCTAGCATTCAACTAATATTTTTTTCTTTCTGTTGTGGAATAGTCTACACTTTTATGTTGCCATAACTATAGAAAAATGCTCCGTGTAACGCGTTGATGAGCATGATGATGCTCATGATGAGTATTAATCATTGATGATCAATGATCATCAATCAATCATGATCAATAAGATGAATGATGAGCAGTGGAATTTCTGTTTTGAAAACTTTATTTCTGACAGTTTCAAAACTTTAAAAAATTCAATAAGTGCAGTGATCTACTAATTTAATTTGGCTGAACACTTGTAAAATAATTGAAAATGGCACTCTAATGGCCATGCAAAATTTGAACATGATCTGACCATTTTAATTTTTAACTAATCAGAAGATATGTTTTTAAATGCTAGACAATTGGTGGATTTGTCTGACATTTATATCCCTAAAACAAAAGTGTGAGACATTTCGATTTGAACGTCAAACGGTGTGACGTACAGGCCATTTTTACTTATCAACCAATCAGAGGGCAGCTCTCAAAACAATCCCAGACTGAGTTAGAATGATATTAGTATGTGTGCAAAATTTCAGCTCGATCTAAATTATATTTGATATTTTGAAGATTGTCAGAAGAAGCTAATACTCGAACATATTTCATATAAAATAAAATTCAAAATTTTATCAAAACTTTTAATGTACTTTTCAAAAATATAAAATTAGTATTTTTTTCAATGTCAAGGTATGATATTATATTAAATATTTTGAGTACTGTAATAAGTAATAACTATTTCACAATTAAAATAAAAAATACAAAAATACAAATTACATTTGAAAAAATTAAAAATTTGATGGATATTCTCTTGTCAATAACTATTACTAGCAATGCTATAACTATTTCACAATTAAAATTTTAAAAAAAAAACGAAAAATAAAAATAATTTTTGAAAAAGTGAAAAAGTTTGATGGACATTCTCTCGTGGTAATGTTTCTTATTGAATATTGCTTACCATGCCAACTTTAATACGATTCTGATTGGTTCGTTTGCCTCAAGTCTTGATTGAAAATAGAGCTTGTTCTAAACAGAAACATTGACTGAAACTCTTGAGAGGTCTTGATCGGCCTACTGGAGCTCAATATTTTTTCACTCAATGTTGAGTTTACACAGATCAAGGTCTTGAAATCAAGTCTTGAATTCAAGGCATTGATCAATACATTGACCCGTGTAAATCAAGCTTTAGTTGATATGCTCTAGATTTGAAAATTCGAGATGGTAATTTGAACAAACGATCGAGATCGAGATGGAGTTTCATATTCGAGATTCGAGAACTTTCGAGACTTGCACAGCCCTAATATTGTTACTGTCCCTGGCTTGAACCCGACTGTCTTGTGTGTTTTCAGTCCGAGGGCTCTAAGCTGGCTCCGGTGTCAGAAGCCGAGGTTCGAGCTGCGTTCACGGCCAGACTCGGAATGCCGCTCACTGGACAGATGCTGCCCGGTACGCTGCCCTTCTATCCAACACTGCCAGGTGAACGCTATGAGCGAGGTGGGACAGAGATACTGCTCAAGGAGAATGTCATAAGTTTTATTCTGTTTTGACGAAGCAAGGCAGCATCGCTCTAAACTCCCGCTCCAGAGGTTCTGGGTTCAATTCCCTTAGCCGTCATTCTTGAATGAGGTTTTTTCTTTTGTGATTTTTCCCACAGTTGAGAGGCAAATGTTGGGCAGATTGCGTATCTTATCTGCGTATACTATCACAGATCTTAGTCTCACTATATATGACGTCAGCAATCTGGATCACTCATGTTTCTCCCCATGTGGACGCATGCCATTGCTATCGAGCGAGGGCTGACTAACGTCGGGTATGTCCACAGTGATCGACGCGGACTACAGCAACCCCAACTCCCCGAGCTACATCCACAAGCAGATGCAATCGCTGGAGCAGTCGGCCGCCAACGCCTACCACCGCGGCGCTCCCATCACCGACACCCAGGTGGCTCATGCGCGTCTTAACAAGCAGGGGCATCGCCCACTAGGTCAGTATTCACTCGCTACATATCATGTTTCTTGTGAACTTGGCTAAAGTGAAGCAGGGGCATCGCCCACTAGGTCAGTATTCACTCGCTATCATGTTTCTTGTGCCCTTGGCTAAATTGAAAACGGTGTTCGGTCAAAAGGTATTGGCTGTTAAAGATTGTATGGTATCATCCGATGAAGTCTATGCTAACCCGTCATCTAACTGTAGTAGATGAGCTCTGATTTAATTGATAATAACAAGGATTGATTGTCCAGGAACCTGACCAGCAGCCAATCAGTTTTGTTCAAACACCATTATTATACTTGGCCAAGTGTACTTTGGCTTTCTTCCCCCATGGCCTGCCACCTTGACGCGGGGGGGGGGGGGGGGGGGGGCTTAAGGGGCCAACCCACATTACGGGCTGGTCCCAACTAAGTGCAGTTCAGGGTCAACTTGGTCCTATGCCCTCCCGAATTTGCCTTGCCTCCCCCCTCGAGATGGTGATCCCCCTGAAATTGGGTCCCACCGGCCCGAAGCCTCCCTCCCCCCGGTCCATCCCCATTCCGGCCTAACCTTCCCACCAGTGCTGGACTTCTCTGGGCCGGGGCCCCTTTGGTCAACCCCTCCCCATATCTTTCCTTATTCAATAAAGTTAACAGAATCTTAATGTGCGCAAAATGACCTTGCTGTCGACGCGCCATTAAACATTATTACTATACTTAGGTACTTGATCTTTCTTTGTAACTTTCAAATTGTTACGAGTGTCTTTGCTTCAGTATAACTGTTGTTTTGATGTTGCGCGAAGTGGCCATTGGGCGAACGCAGTCGGCGCCGCTGCCCCTGGGGCACCCCGTGCTGGCGAGCGGCGGGCCTCCCCCGGGCACCTCCTACGAGGAGTACCTCCTGGAGAGACAGATGTACGACAGACAGCAGCAGCAGCACAATCTGCTCAAGCAGCAGATCAGACAGACGGTGCTGACGCGCGCCGGCAGCCGAGCCAACCAGCTGGACGAGGCCGAGGAATCTGAGGTGCCACGCTCGTTTCACTTTCAATGACATTGCAATTCATAGTTCATACTTGGAAGGATTCAAGCTATCTCATGGATAACATAGGAATATATTCTACGAGAGAATGGCAATATAATTATTAGTAGGCTCAATTTCAAGGTTAATTCACATTTTTAATTTCAAATTTCCACTTAGAGAAAATGATAGATCATTCAGGATTATTTGTGTTCAAAGTGAACTTTTGACTATTTATAAGCTACTATAAAATCAAAATATATCAAAAAATTAGCCTCAGATTTTACTACATAGTAGTTACCTATAGGTCCAGATCAGTGGTTAATTTGGGGGCGGACGAGGGCGGACGCATCCCCTCGCTCTTTTTTCAGGGTAGATGCCGTTGCCCACTTATTTTTCATAAAAGTAAAAATTAGCTTTAAAATTGTTTACAAATTGTGTTGAATTCACCAAAATTGGTCCTAAAATTCAAAATTTTCCCGGGGTTCTACACCCCGGACACGAGTTGTATTGGGGGGCCTTCTTCCCCTAAGCCCCCCATTGTTTAAGTAGGCAGATATGTTTCCCTGACATCGCCGAGCGTCTGCCCACTTATTATTTTACAAATTAACCACTGGTCCAGATTTATTTTAGAGGTCGGTACCCAAATCAAGAAGAATGTAAGTAGGTTGTACCACATATTTTGGTAAAATCATATATAGGTTTTCATTAAATCAGAGCTCCAGTGAATGGAATGGAGTCGCGAGGGTCACCCTTGAGTGTGAGATGTGACTCGTAGTGTGTGTGTTTCAGGTGATCGACCTGACGGACAAGCGCGAGCGAGTGGACCGGACGGAGGAGATGTCGAAGCAGCAGCGAGACCGAGAGCAGTTCTTGCAGCAGCAGCGAGACCTCATGATGAGACACACTCTGCAAGTCAACGACGGTGCGTAATGTTCATATCTCTCTCTAGAGCACCCGTTTCATGCACTCTCTTCCAGGAGAGATAGATGATATTAATTAGAGGGCTACAAAAGAAGCGGAAATAATGAATTGACCCTAAGACTGAAGACAGTTCCAGAGAGTGTAGTATCGGAAATGATGAAGGATTTGGGTTGGGAATCACTCCAAGATCGGAGAAGGAAAGCTAGGCTCTGTAATATTTACAGAGCCTTGACTGGGTTAGAAGCTTGGAAAGATTTGTCGAAAAGAATAAAGAAACCAGATTATTTAGGAAGAAAAGACCATAAATTTAAGATAGGGAGAAGAAATTTCAAAATCAATGCAGCAAGAAAAAAAATCGCACGCAGATCTGGGATTTCAAGAGTGGAACAATTTAAATTAAGTGAAATTGCCAGAAACACTTGCTGATCTGAGACTGCTTTTTGATGTACACCCGACAATTCATAAAACGGTATTTGAACGAAACAGATTGGCTGCTGGTAAGGTTAATTGACAATCAATCCTTGTTATTATCAATGAAATCAGAGCTCACCTACTAGAGGTAGATGACGAGTAAGTATAGACTTTATCAGATGATGCCATCACATTTTTTTCAGGCAATCCATTTATTTCAAATACCGTTTTATGAATTGTTGAGTGTACCTACCTCATAATCTATAATTATTCTATATTTTAAAATCTCTGCCACCTGTACATGTACAATTTGTAGAGAATAAAACCATTATTATTATTATTAGGTATTTATCTTGAGTGCCTATATTTTAAATCGACAGCGTTTAATTTAGCGTAAACACATTACGAAATTGCGAGTAGGTACCTATTTTTTTATATAGAAATTTTTGCCCTTCTATGTGGTAGAGATTGTACAGGTGTTTAGTAAGTCAAAAGTTCAGTACAACCATATGCTACATTTGTTTCTTCAATATATTTAATACCTAGATGTCTCTTTTCTATTCACTTCTGGGTGCCTATTCTCGAATCGAAACCGCATGCGAAAATGTTCGACTAGGCGAAATCAAGTGGAATCTTATGTTTTATCAATGATAATGTGTCAGGACTGGCCACCCGACATCACTGAAGTGAAGGCCCAAGATTGACGGTGGGATTCCACCCCCCGACCCGACATTGTGTTGGAAACATAAGAAAGATATTTATTATAAATGATAATTTAGCTGAATCCATTGTGCAGTGGCTCATTTCCGCATGGCGAACATTTTCAACTAACTCGAGAATAGGCACCCTGTAGAAAAAGTAAATACACAACTCAACCATGCGTTAACTGTTTTATGAATGGAATCCAGGACACTTTTTTTGTATTTTGCATTCTTCAATAAATCTTGATATGTTATGGTATGAGAGTGCAATGAAATAATTGGAATACAATTGTGATTTTGTATTCAAATAGGTTTAAGTATTCAGGAATTAGAATTCATGTCTAGAACTAAGTTTACAAATTGGTATGTATTGGTATTTTTTAACTTCCGCCTATTGGTTTAACTTCAAAGAATACTTAGGCCCGGTCTTTCAATACTCTGCTAAAGTCTCAATGAGCTCTTAACAGTTAGTTAGTGGTCATTCTAGGAATGTCATTGGTTGTTGCCATGGCAATATAGTCCTAATTGACTGTATAAAAGTTAGCAAGGCATTGAAAGACCGGCCCTTAGTGTGCAATGTCTTAAGAGTCTACGATACTTGATGAAATCCATGTCTTATGAAGCACAAAAAGGCGGCCCCTACTTTTTTCTAAACGGCTTTACCGATTGTCTTAAAATTTTCACAGGTTATAGATAAAGAGTAGATCTGTGTCTCTAGTGGCCCCAAAGTTTAATTTTTTGTTTAGTTATTTCGGGGCAGAGGTGCCAAAAATACTAAAATATTGCCCATGTTAGCACTTCCTCAAAACGAGAAAAAACATTTTTTATTATTTTTTTCGATCACTAGAGACACAGATTTACTCTTTATCTCCATGCTGTTAAATTTTGAAAACAATCGGTCAAGCCGTTAAGAAAAAAAGTAGGGGCCGCCTTTCTATGGTTTATTGTGGTTTTCAATATTTGATTTAAAATAACTTACTTCACAGCAGTATATGCAACATGCAACACACGATTATATGTCACAAATGTCACGTACAACCCAGAGCTAATGCATTTTCATGCATTTCTAGGATTTTTTTTACATCGAAATCGAAATTTTCTGCGAGTCCTGTCGACTCTTAATTCTCATACTCCACAACTGATTGATGATTTTTGATTTCTCTCAACAGGCACTGGTTTCAACCCTCGCGCGGCCGCTCACTCCGCCCGGCCGCTGAGTCGCGCGCTGTCGTCGCCGCTGGTTGCGCTGGGCGGCTCGGAAGCGGCCATCACCAATCACCACCACCACCACAAGAGCGGGCCGCACAGGCTCACCACGGGGCTGGCGTTCGACTCTCTAATGCTCAAGCACGCTTGCATCTGCGGAGACAACTCTGGTAATTCATTCGTACACGGTGGTGCCTTGTCAGGTCAACTTTGTAGGGAACCAAAAGAATGCTCAACGAAGGCTGTAATTATACTGAATACTTACCTAATATAGTGATTTTTATTTGCTAACACCACTCTGACCGGTCCAAAATTGGACGAAAATCTATCTTTTGTTTTAGAATGTTTTTGCCATAAGAGTTAATATTGTCACCGTAGCAACTAGTACGATGGCAGCCTTGCTGAAGCCTATTATTATATTATTGTCCAAGGGATGATAATAAAATACACTACAATACTTTTATTGTTACATTCAGGTCTTCCCCTACCTTTCCATTCCTTCTTTGAATTTTTTTGATAATCTCCACATTTGTAAACTTTTTACTATTTGTTTACTTTCTAATAAATACGTTGAAGAACACACAATCTACTACTCTACTCAGTTTGTTATTTATAAAAATTTTGGAAATTTTATCTTTACTTTTATATAATATGTTATTATTAGGGGTGTGCGAGTTTGGGATTTTGAGTTCGAGTTTGAGAGAAAAAAAAGATTCACATCTCGAGTTTGAGTTCGAGTTCAGACAAAGTAATTGCAGAAGCCGTTGTAACACGATAGTTCACGAAGTCATGGTTAGCCTAACCTCTAAATTAAAATAAACAGTCATTACTTTGGAAGCAGTGACTAGAAAAACACACCCCAACAGTCAACACAAACAAAACAACACAGTAACACACTTTTTCCGTGGCAGAAGGAACTATTTTTCATCAGCGCAAGCACACAGTTCATGGTTTTGGCGCGCGGCTGCATATAAAGTCAATGATACCAACGTAGGAAACACAAAATCCCCCAAACTCGAAATAGTCGAGTTTGACAAATCCGAACTCGAAACTCGACCTCCCAAATTCGAACTCGAACTCGAACATCTCATACTCGCACATCTCTAGTTATTATATAGGTAGGTAGCATCAAGGCGTGCGCAGGAGAAACATTAGGTGGGCCAACATAGGCGCCGGCAGGATTAATGACAGGGGGGGGAAAGTTCAAAGAAAAAAAAATCCACTGGCAAAGGGGGGCGTGGGGTGCGTGTCCCCCACCTTGCCCCGCAGGGAGTTTTTTTTTTTTTGACACTTTAAAATCAATTTTGAGACAATTGAGGAGTATTTTCTTTACAAAATCTTTTTTTTTTAAATTTTACACGGCTTTTCACTACAATAAGGTGAGGGGGGCATGCCCCAAATCCTGGCCTGGTAAAGCGTTTTTAGTATTTTGGCACTTCAAATTGAATTTGAGACGTTTTAAGTGCATTTTGTTCCCGAAACTTTTTTTTTCACGACATATAAATATAAATTGATATGAAAGGATGTTCGGGGGCGAAGATCCCGAGAAAATATTCTCTGAAGGTTATACGTATTAGTGCAATTTTGAGGCATATTAAAAAGAATTTTTTAGGTTAAAAAAATCTAGAAATTCATGAAAAAATCGTATTTTTGGAAGGTACCTACTTTATGGGCATTGTTTTCCAAAATATTTTGTTTTTGATCAACCTAATTAATACTTGATTCCAGTGATTTGAGCAACTCCAGTCTGCCCCGCAGGGAGATTTTTTCGTTTAAACCCTTTTAAAACAAAATTGTGACACTATGAGGACCACATTTTATAATTTTTTAGTTGAGGCTGACCCATCAGGGGGGGGGGGGGGGGGCCAAGGCCCCCCCGGCCCCCCGAGCGCATGCTCGGGCATATGCGCATGCTGTAGGTAGTCATAGAAATATATTCGGTAAATGCTCCTTCTCCCTTTCCATGGATTTATGTTAGTTTAGGCTGCTCCCTCTTGACCCGTAACACTGAAAATTGGGGTGTGGGGGGGTGAAAGGATTGTTAACCGAACATATTTCCATGACTGTGGAGGTATGTCATACACCCACTTCCAATAGTTCCTATACCTACCAGTTTCTTTCTTCTTTGCAATCTTTCTTCTTATAAGTTAAGATAGTGGGAAGCCTACGCCCTACAGTATTCATAGGGAGAACTTGTAGCCTTTATTTTCACAAGGGATTGACAACAACCATGATTTCCGATTAAATATCAGTAATCTTAAATTTTATTTTAAATTATCTTTTTTACCAGTTCTTTTTGAGCGAGCGTAGCGAGCGTCACCACGGTGCTCTTATGGCACTTTCTCTGGAGGCCAATTCTTGAGTTTTCATGTTTTGAAACCATGTGTGGTTTCATTGTTTAAAACGTAAAAAAGTTGACAACTATTGCTTAGCCTTCAACTTTTTTACGTTTTAAACAATGAAACCACACATGGTTTCAAAACATGAAAACTCAAGAATTGGCCTCCTGTGTGTTTGTTTTTTTTTGTTTTTGTTTTTTTGTTTTTTTGTTTTTTTGCCTGCACTGCCCAGGTCAAACCTCACAACCAATCGATCTGAAATTTTGCACACATACTCACGTAATCTGTGCGGTCTCTGGGATCGTTTTTGAACGGGATCCTGTGATTGGTTCAAATTTTCGAAAAAATATCATTCGATTGGTTGGTCTGAGCAATTTGATATTTAGCAAAGTCATTGCAACCAACATTGTACCCAATCAAAAAAAAATTCAGCCAAATCCTCCAATTGGTTCAAATTTGAAACCATTTTTCCTGTGATTTTTGAAATTTAAACTGGAACTGATTGACCGACCAACTAAAAACTTCGCATGGTCATTGGTACCAACATTTAAAGTATTTTTGCCAATTTTCACTCTAATCTGTCGTTATTTTCAAAAGTTTTTGTCATTTTAGGGACATTTTGCGTGTTGGCTGTCAAATTCACGGCGACTTCGAATCTACAGTTCAAGGCAAGGTAGTTAGAGCAGAAAGTTTCAAACGATATGAAACTAATAATGACCGTTCAACAGATTGATCTGATATTGTGTACACACACTACATATCATATCATATGGGTGGTCCCAGGTATATTTTTTGAACGAGATCCTGTGATTTTTGAAAATTAACAAGGAACCGTTCAATCATAAAGGTTTAATCGATCAACTTAAAACTTAGCAAGGATTGGCACCAATATTTTTGGAGATTTTGGAGATTTTTATACAAGTATGTGACGAAACTAAAGAATTATTGGCTTTTAATGACATTCGATAGACACAATTTCGGTTCGAGGTGTTGCGTGTATCCGTGCTCGCTCATCAAGGCGTTACACAGAGCGTTTTCCTAGTTACTGTATTTAGTAGGTATTTGACCACTACTTTATCCATAGGGCCTATGCTGTTACCATTTTGGATCCTAGGTTGAGTGTTCATTTACAACATGGACTGTGTTTTGGGCGCAGGACACCCCGAGCATGGCGGTCGCCTGCAGAGTGTGTGGGCGCGACTCATGGAGACCGGCCTGGTCGCCCGCTGCGACCGTGTCAGGTCACGCAAGGCCACGCTTGAGGAGATCCAAGTCTGCCACAGCGAGGCCCACTCTCTACTCTTCGGTACGTTCACGACGGCTATCATCATTTGTTTCTTCTCGTCGCGTCGTCTATCCTTCTTATATACATTACGGTTACCAAATTCCAAATTCTTTTTTTTACTTTTTTAGTACTAGTAGGTTGTGCCAAGGCACGATTCTAAATTGTGAGTTTGATTCCTATATATTAGATCTAAACTAAGGGTGTATTTACTATTTTGACACTTAAATTTTACTTTTACAAGATACTTTTTTTAAGGATGAGATCAGATCATCCTAAAAACGTTCTGCAGTTAATAAAATGTTTTGTGCTACAAAATGTATACAAATTATTGAAAATAAAGCATAGGTACCTCAATGAGAGAACCCTATTTAAAATAAATGTTGAATTTTAAAAAGGGTCGTCTTATATCATGATCAAAGTTAGATTATTATAAAAGTGTGCAATGTGTACATAGCTCAACTCCCTTCGTTGAATGCTGTGTCCGATGTAGAAATAAAGTTGTATACATTCCATTTATCACATGTTGCTTCTTTCCATGCATTTAATATTATTTAATATTAAAACACTCAAAATATGGCTTCTTATATGTTACTTACAACTTATCCCTAGAAGGCATAATTGACAGTCATGTTCTCGCAGGCACGAATCCGCTGAACCGGCAGAAGCTGGACATGTCCAAGCTGTCGCAGCTGCCGATCAAGAGCTTCGTGCGTCTGCCATGCGGGGGCGTCGGCGTGGACTCTGACACCACGTGGAATGAGCTGCACACCGCGCCGGCGGCACGCATGGCCGTCGGATGCGTCATCGATCTCGCATTCAAGGTCAGTCACGCTGACTACCCCAAGACATATGGTTCATCCAGTTTCTAGCGCTTTTGTGTTAGTTTGAAGAAGACTGCTTGGAGATTCTTCTACTGAAAGCAAACTTAATCCTGTATTTTAAACAAAATAGAACTTGTCAAACAAGTTGTCCTAAATCAAACAAATGTCTGTGTTTTCAGGAATCAGGTACATGTCATAAATAAGATTCGGGTAATTCCCCCCCCCCCCCCCCCAACTACACACACTTGAAAAATCAATGTCAATGAATTCGCCACTAAAAGTGTCAATAGATAGCTCTGCGGTCATTGTGAATATTTTCAAGTTGGCGAGAGTAATGAGGACGACTCTATTCACGTCCAACATTGTTTCTTATTACAAAACATGGTTAAAAAACACGCAATAAACAGGATATTCAGACAATTGAAGTCCTTTATAATCTGATATATAAGTATACTTATGAATTTATGTACCTACATACAGGCGCGTAGGAACTACTTTCATCATGGGGGGGGGATTGCGACACCCGGAAGGGGGGTCTGCAGCTTCAGCCCCGCAGGGCGTTTTTTGGAATTTAAACCAGTTAAAAGTGATTCTGGGGCTTTAAAATTCCCAAACTGAAGCAAAAAACCCTTCAATTATTGCCCCGCAGGGCATTTTTTTAGAATTTAAACGGTTTGTAAGTGATTTTTGGACACGAAACTTAATTTTTTATGGTGAATGGGGGGTCAGCCTGCTCGAGTGGGGGGGGGATAATCCCCCCCTTCCTACGCGCCTGCCTACATACAGTAACTAGGTATTCGTTTCCGCTGATGGATAATAGTCTTAGATAATTGTTAAATAAATCTTGAAATTTTCATAATAACACTTCTAGAGTGACATTATTGGTTGGTCGATGGGCGGAGCTATCTTCTATTGGCTGACGCATTTCATGTTTGCATCATTCTGAGACTGCAATTTGAACTCAGAGAAAACGATGCCCATATTGGTACCAATCCACGGGAAGATAAATAAACAATAAACTAAACTAGCTGGAGGTGACGGATCGAAAAAGCATAATCTTTTCTATACTTGCAATTATGTTTAAGGTTCTATGTTTAATAGTGCCTGATGTAGAGGTGTCTAAACTTAGCATGTTGCTTATGAGAAATTATATTCTATACCCCAACCAGAAGTGCCACTTTCTGCCGTCGGGGCGCATATTGCAACTTTTAGTGTCGAATACGTGGGATCTGTAGCGAGATGTTAGAGAGGATTGTATGACCCTTTTTCTGGGCCTCTCTCTTCCTTTAACGTGGCGTGATTACTCGATATAGCACATTTTTATTTATTTTTGAAATTACCATTTCAAATACTTTTTACAACCGTTTAACTACATTTAAGTATAAAATACTCATTTATTGTCCTGTAGTTAGCAACTCCCGCCCTATAATGAGTTTTCAATTTTATGTCTTTTGAGAATGAACAAAACTTTTAACATTTGAGGTATAGGAAAATAATTTCAAACTTGGTTAATAACTTTTAAAATAGCACACGTTGGTATTGTTTTAAATTTTTTTCCTGATAGTATAGTATGTTTGTATGTCTACCAGAAATTTTTTTTTTGTTAAAATCTAGCGGTACAAAAAATTAGAACTTAATTTTAGCTTAAAAATTACACGATTTTACTTGGCTGCCATAAGATGACATAGAGGAGAAAACTCAAAATATCTCGGAAACTAGACACGAGAAGTGTTTCATTTTTTCAGGGATTGTGTTTGGCATGATTATCAATAAGTATACAAAAAATTATGAAGATCTGAGACTATGCCTCGAGTGATCGCGCCACCTTAAGGTGGCTGGGTCGATCAACCATTTTTTCAGATAGTGTTCAATTTTGCTGTACTCACTCATTGGTATCCCCTTAACAACACTTCAAAAAATAAAATACTTCCCGTGTCTAGTTTTCGAGATATGCGAATAAGAAAGCAGTTTTTCCCCATGTTATCTTATGGCAGGTTTTAAAAATTTGCTACAAATGAAGATTTTATTTAATTGGCCCGATAGATTTTCAAAAAACCTATAGAAGAAAGAATCTTTGTTCTATTTACTTTCATTAAAAAAATATAAACCAATATCATCGTGTGCTGAATAAAAAGTTATAGGCGATTCAATTCCAATTGCGAATCAAGTCAAAATACTTTTGGCAACATGGGAGTGCTCAAGGTAGTTAGAAGGCACTTAATGCCTACTAAAGATACCTTGACTTTTCATGAAAGTAAACTCTAGGTGTAAGCTCAGCAACCTCAGCCATCATGACTCCACACCAATCAAAATTTTCAAAGTACGATGTTGCCATATTGTACCGTATTTCTAAAATTTTAGATAATTCTTCAATATCCAAATCAAAACTAACTTCTTTGGGGCAGTAATACTGCTCTAAATAATAAGATAACGTATAAATACCATTTAAATGTTGTCTATTTCAACTGCCCAGTATATTATACAAGTAAATTATGTGCTAAAAGAAATTATAAACGTGATTTTTTTACACTTAATAAATTAGTGAAAGCTCTCCAATACTTCAGAAAATCGATCGATCCAGCCACCTTAAATGAATTCGAGAAAGCAGGATAGGATTTCACACTGGAATCACTTAAACTAATATATCTTACAACTTTCTTCTCCATTTAGGAAAAAAAGCATTATGGAAGTGTTTGTGAGTTTCTTTCTTTCATTCAACATTTTCTTTTCAAAAATCCGCCCCACTTGGGCTCATTTTTCATTTTTTTATTTAAGCAACCCAGAATCATTGGAATTATGTAATATTAGCATGGAGGATACAACTGATGCTTATTAACAACAAAAAAAAACTCTATTACAAAAATCTATTTGGAGCATTATATGGAAAAAAATGCAAACTGCGATTGGCTACAGCACAACAATTTTGAAGCTGAGCATAAGAATTTGCCACACTCACAGAATTGCTATGAGAGGAGAAACAGATATAAATTTATAACGTCGCATGCTGTGATAAATTCTTATGGACGGCAACAAAGACAATTTTTAGTCCCTTACTTTTTCAAAAATTACCGATATTTTCTATTGTTTCCATAAGTCTCAGAACTCAAGAAGCTTCTTAAAAAATGGCTTCTTAAGCAATTCTCTCTATGTAGTTGAGATGAGCATGTTTTCAGCTTGTTGTGTGAATGCTTTATGTAATGTATGTATTGTTAGTTGTTACTTATAATGTTAATTTTTGCAGCAATTGAAATTCAATTCCTAATTTCTAAACTAATGGAAAATGTTCTGTGTAACGCGTTGATAAGTCAGCTCTTGTATTGCATACGAATTTTTATATTTGTGTGAAATTTGTTCCTCTACAGACCTGGGAATCATGTTGAAGATAGGTAATAGATCAAATTCGTCACAGAAGCAGTGATAAATATCTAACATTTCTTTGATAGTTACATTTCAAAACAAGCATAAAATATTGGTAAAATGTCAATATGTATTATTCTTGAAGTTCGTTATGCAGATATGTCAGAAATTGTAAAAAATCATTTTAAATGTTGGTCCCAATGACTATGCAAAATTTGATTATGATCCTCGTTCGGTCAAACGATTCCAGTTTCAATTTCCACACAGAGTTAGCTATTTAAAAACAACAAATCAATTTTCTGTTGAAACCAATAGCGATTTTGCTACAAATCATTAGGTAGGTACCTAAACAAACTGGACAGTAATGAATCTTTTGTGAAATAATTTGAAAAGAACATACAGACAAGAAGAAAAATAGATTCGCGCCATAAGTTTCAAGTGGGGACCCGCTCCCGCTCGCTTGATTAATTTTTGGATTGATGTGCATCATTGTTGTTTATTGTGCGTTTAAAGCTCAATACCATTCTCAGGTAATACAGACAAATATTCCAATAAATCTACTCTATTAATGACAGCTGGAATAATTGTGGATTTGTGTGTCGTATTTGTTGAATTGTGGAATTACAGCTGGCATTCATAAGAACCTAGTTTTATTGAAATATTAATTGTCTGTATTCCCTAGGTACCTGAAGAAGGGCTTGCAATTTAGCTTAAAACGTTGTAGTTTATATGTATTGTATAATACTGTTTTATTATTTTGATGACAATTCTTCATTATTTGTTTTTAATGTGTATTATTATTATAATTTACCTAGGTACATGTAACTTTCCCGCAGTCAATCTATTTTGTGTCTTTGTGGCGCTACAGTTTTTTTAATTGTATTAAGCCCCATTTACACGGTGCAATTTCTTGAACAACTTCTGTGCCACGGAGGTTCTGCTCGTGCGCAGTATCACTTTTGAGATGATAAAGGGAATCTGCACATGTGCAGAACTTCTGTGACACAGAAGTTGTTCAAGAAATTGCACCGTGTAAATGGGGCTTTACTATTATTATTGTATGTATAATTATTGTATGTTGTAATAACCAATAAAATATTAAAATGTACCTATGTTTAGATTCTTAAAAACGCCCTGCAGGGCAATAATTCCATGTAAGATGTTTGATAGGTACAGTTAGTGCATTTTAGAGCCCCATGAATCACTTTAAATGATACAAAATCTAAAAACCCCTCTTCAGTTGTATCAGTAGGCTTTATTAATTATTACATTTTTATAATTATTTTGCAAGCTCTCATAACTTAAGACATATTTATTTTAATACCCATGCATTTCTATTTTGAAGAATGTACGATGTGTTGTTTGGTATTTTAAGTCATATCTATTAAAATGTATCGAAAAAAGAGACACATTTCAGTTCTTTTTTGCGAATTTTTGTCATTTTTTATTTAATTTTTGTCACTTGAATCACTTTTTTGGGAGAACCTTGGTGGCCGATTCTCGAGATTCACGTTTTGAAACCGTTTTACGTTTGCGTTGTATTAAACTTGAAACAGTTGACAACTATTGCTTAGCCTTTAACTTTTTAACGTTTTAAACAGTGCAAACGTAGTACATGGTTTCAAACCTTTCATCTCAAGAATTGGCCCCTTGGTCAGTGTCGACCGTGATTTTGGGACTCATATGTTTTGCTCTCTGCAGACGGCTATGAATGATATCCGCAATGGTTTCGCGGTGGTGCGGCCGCCCGGCCACCACGCCGAGGCGTCGCAGGCCATGGGCTTCTGCTTCTTCAACTCTGTCTCCATAGCGGCCCGCTTGCTGCAGCAGCGGCTAGACGTGCAGCGGATACTCGTTGTCGACTGGGTATGTGTAGCGGCCAGAGCAGTGAGGCGGGGAAGGAAGCTATCGCAGCTAAGCCTTGTTTTGGATCTGATTCACTATATGAACCACCAAGAAGGGAAATATAATCTACATCAATAGGTTCCATTTATGGGTTATTTATGTGAATAAACAGCTTATAAGTTGTCGAAAGTGCACTTTCACGTTTAGGGTTACCAACTTTTTGGATTAACCACATTTTTGGCAATTTGGCCTACCCACTTTAATCAAATTTTGGAGAACTTTTGATGTTACGTATAGAGGGCATTCATTATTTATACCGATTGGATTCACATCGAAAAACTTTTGTTACATGTAGTAGTAGCCGTTAAATTAGGTAATTATGTACTACTAATTTTGTTCATCCAAGACTCTGAGTCGAGACTTGTATATCCCAATAAAAATAGCCTTTTTGTAGTAATAGTAGTAATTTTTATTTAGCTATTTTAGCTATTTTTACATGTTACCTACATAGTTATAAATATAATATACTCATATTAACCCTTTAAGTAGCGAGTTAATTTGTAGGTAGGTAGAGGTAAAAATTCTATATCCTTTTTGCGATGTGTTAGGAAGCATATTTTTGTATGATGAGAATATAAAGCTAGCAAATATTAAGCAAATTTTTAAAATTTCCCAAAAAAATTAAAAAAATTATAAAATGTTTGCAAAAAAATATTTTTTTTCTATGTATATGTAGAATGCCAGCACGTACGAGATATGTGCATACGCGTTACGTTAAAGGGTTAATATTAGGTAGGTACCTATGTCAAATAATGATTAGTTTATTAGGTATTATTTCTTTATTCACAGTAAATCAACTACATTTACATACAAAGTTAAATATGCAATTTTGGGATACTGGAGACACTCCTATTAGAAAGCCAAGAACACACCGTGTCCCTTAGGCTTTCGTACTTCAAGATTATGTAATGACTTTCCTAATAATATGACAAGTTCTCTGCAGCAATGCAGTCTTCTGTAATTCTTAAAATTACTATGTAATATATTTGAAGATCTAAAACAACACAATATTTCGGAGACCCTTCTGTCTCCTTCATCAGGCCTTCTGTCTCCTTCATCAGGTGCAGCCTGATGAAGGACCTGATGAAGGAGACAGAAGGGTCTCCGAAATATTGTGTTGTTTTAATGTATGTTTAATTCGTACCATTGTTATGTCCTAGAGTTTTGTGAGGTTTTATAAACATTTGACTTGGTACATTATTCTTCCCTTTTATTATATTTGAAGATGCTAGAAATTAATTAAAATTAAAAATAGAGCCATAAACAATGTGAGTTGATCGTAAATTCAGAGTTAATAGAACCAATATAAGTGGCCTCTAATTAAATTATATTGGTCATTAATTGAGAAAAATGATTAGAATGTGAAGACCATTCAATGTCGATGTGGATTGTAACGTGACTTACTGACCCGGCAGGACGTCCACCACGGCAACGGCACTCAGCAGATGTTCTACGAGGACCCTCGCGTGCTCTACCTGTCGATCCATCGCCACGACGACGGCAACTTCTTCCCCGGCACGGGCGGGCCGACGGAGTGTGGCGCGGGCGCCGGCGTCGGATTCAACGTGAACGTGGCGTGGTCGGGAGGGCTCGCGCCACCTATGGGCGACGCCGAGTATCTGGCCGCGTTCCGCACCGTCGTCATGCCGATAGCGAGGGAGTTTGCGCCGGACATCGTGCTCGTGTCGGCAGGGTCAGTCATATGTTCATACAAATTCAATTCAACGATTTATTGCCGAGAATATCTGGAAGATGAGAGGATGTTTGAGTTCATATTTCACATTACGTTCATATTTGTTTGTTTCTATGTAAAATATTGCCTAAGGTTATGCCTCAGAAAACATAGAGAATAAATGGTTAAGCTAGTAGCAGTTTCTAACTCTCTTTGCTCTTCAGCAGTTGGTAATAACTGCCCATTCTACCAACTGTTCATTGTTTATTATTGTAAAATATTTGTAAGTATTTTGATAACGTAGACTTACTACAGAAATACATTATACGCGTGTCATTAAGGGTTTTGCCCAATTTAAGTCTTATGATTTAGATGTAATAATGTCATTATAAGGGTTTGTGTCGACTATGAATCTTGGTAGTATGTACCTTCAGTTAATCAATAACATATCTCTCGACAGGTTCGACGCCGCCACCGGCCACGCGCCACCACTCGGAGGCTACCAGGTGTCGCCATCTTGCTTCGGTCACATGACTCAACAGCTGCTGCAGCTGGCCGACGGCAAGGTGAGAATCTTATGCTCGGTGATCGTTGTTTGTTACGTAATTACAAGGTTACAAAGTGGTTATGCCTAGAAGAAGTATTTGTAATTATTTTTTAAGGAAGGGACAATACTGTCTGATAGTAGGGGATCTATTTAACTTTCAATAACAATTTAAGAAGTAGACAATAATAAACTTCGATTGTTTAATTTATTTTTAACTACTCAAGAGGTCTTATTTTAACTTAGCCACTGGAGGTTAATGAGGGACCATCATATTTCCCTTTCCTAAGAAATAGTTGAAATTCTACATATAGAAAATTTCATTCTGCACCATAATATGCAAAGAATAAGTAGACAAGCTGAACTAATTTTCGAGATATACGAGGTCTGTTCAAAAAGTATCCGACCTTAATTTTTTTAGCTTAAAACAACGAAGCACGGGTGGTGCCCTCTGCTGGTATGGTGGGGGGTACCTTCATGAGTATGCATGAATATTTTCCCGTTTGCTTAGTGCATCAGTAGCTGGAGCAGTCAGGAAACCTCTACATTGCCCGTCGGATTTCATTTTCTGCAAAATGCGATGAACAGCGATATTGTACGAAATTTTGCGTCAAGCTTGGTGATATTCAAGTGGAAACCATTCGGAAGACGAATCAGGTATTCGGCGAGGATGCCATAGTCTTCACCCCCCAAAAAAGTTACTGTAATAGATTTTAAAATGGCCGCTCGTCTGCGGAGAGAGAAACACATTCCGGTAGGCCTGCAACAAGCCGAAATGTCTAGGGAATCACCCAAGTGCGGACTTTGGTCATGCAGAACCATCGACTCACTGTCCATGAACTTGAAGATGAAGTGGGATTAAGCACAGGATCGGTACATTCCATTTTGACCGAGAATTTGGCCTTGAGGAGAGTGTACGCTCAATTCTTGCCAAAGTTGCTGACGATGGAGCAGAAAGCACTCCGTCTGCAAGTCTCATTTCTTGCATCTGATTCAGAGTTTTTTGGTCCAACACAGCACTCTCGTGGTTCGTCAAGCTCCCTACTCTTCCTACATGGCTCCTTGTGATTTTTGGTTGTTTCCCACCCTGAAATGTCGCTGAAAGGGACCCGATTTGAGTCGCGTAAAGAGATTATGAAGAATCCAATGGCCCAGCTGATCTCCATTCCCAAAATGGCGTTCCAAAAATGCTTCCAACAATAGCAGGATCGCTGGAAGAAGTGTGTGCGATCCCAAGGGAAGTACTTTGAAGGGGATAAGGATTGGAGACCTCAAGGCATCTAATTTAATTTTTTATGGCCAAAGGTCGGATACTTTTTGAACAGACCTCGTATAGCTTCAAAGTTACAGTTTTTCTTTGTATTTAACATTGCGACCATACAGGAAAAGACGTTCTGATATTTTCAAAAGAGTATAAGCTGCTTTCCCACCCTAAGATTTCTTTGAAAAATTACTAGATCTCGTGATCAGTTCCAATATTTTCTTTTAACTGTTTTAAATGTTCAAATTGCTGGATGATTTACTGAGCTATGAGGGTTTACTGCTTTATTTCGCCGTTTTTCCTAATAGTGCAGGTTCATGTGTAGAATTAATGCTTTCCGCTCGATTGGAGTGCCGAAATTGATTTTTTCATAATTATCGATTGTTTACATTATTCTTAATATTACCTGACGTGCCTTCAATTTTTTTGGTGTCCATCTTGAAAAATATGGCGGAAACGTAAATTTTAAAATTATTTAATTGTTGGTAGAGGAAAGGTTGAAAAATTATGAAATAATTCACTAAAACTAACTCATATATGGGGACTTGAAAAAAAAAATACGCCGTGAACGAATTTTATTTTTTCATTGTTGGAATTGACCAATCACGTTTCTGTGTTTTTTTGCTCTCATTATTATGAAACGCGTGGACTTAGACTAAAATATGCAAAAATTAAAATTTGTAGACAATTTCATTTTGAACAATATGCGTAAAAAAAAAGAAAACAAATATATATATTTTTTTTTTAATTAAAAAAAAAAATTTTTACGGCGTATTTTTTTTCAAGGCACTAGTATATTTGAGTTAGTTTTAGTGAATTATTTCATAATTTTTCAATCTTTTCTCTACCAACAATTAAATAATTTGTAAAATTTACGTTTTTCGCTCGTTTTCCGCCATATTTTCCAAGATGGCCACCAAAAAAATTGAAGGCACGTCAGGTAATATTAAGAATGAAATAAACAATCGATAATTATGAAAAAATCAATTTCGGCACTCCAATCGAGCGGAATTACATTTGCTCCCCTACTATAGGCAGCGTGTTTAGACAACAGATGGCACTGCAACAGTACAGACAGAGCCACCTAATCTGTGGGAAGGAAGCTTACCTTTTGGCAAGGCGTCCAAGTCGCTGCAGTTATATGTTATGTTGCTGCACATATTACGCATTATCACTCCTTAAAATTTACACAAGTTTATCTAATGTTTATTCGCCTACAAAATATTAACAACAAAGTGTTCACAATTTCACTGAATCTGATCACAATATTAATTTTTGCGACTAAGTTCTGATTCCGAAATATTTTGAGTACATTTGTTGACATCTGATCGGTTGCTAGGTCACGGCCAATGAGAAATAAAACAGTTGACGATCTTCCCACAAATGTTGCTAATTTCTCTCACTCGTGGCGAACACTCGGTGCCTATAATAAAAAGTTCAGTTTTTCACATAAAATTGTGTTGCCATGGGGAAACGGTCTTCTAGAAATTCGGATTTCTTTGAAAATGTGTGGAAATTTCAAGAAGGCCGTGATAATATTGCTAGTAAATAACTGCACCTTGTAAATAAAGCGTATTACTCTATTCCCACAAATAAGTGATACGTGATGGAGCCACTTCTGGCAAGATGGCTACTATCAGGTCCACATATTAATTTGTTTGTTTTTACAATTCGTGTTTCCATAAAGCAGTGAAAACAAAAAACAAATTAAATTGATATTTAGCTATAAATTTACTTTCTTGGCCATAACAAACAACTATATCAAATATTTGTATTTATATTTATGCAAATGCGCCCTTGATAGCCGCCATTTACCTAGTACCACAAAATCCACCAGAGGTCAGTTGTGTTCCTTATTTTCTCGAATAGAAGAATTTCTAACTGATGGCTGGTAGTATTATCTGAATTGTAACTAAATCTAATTAGTAATTCCCAATTTAAACATTAATTATTTTAAGCAATTTTAAGTGATAGATACCTATATCTATCATTACTTATCATTATAAACACTACTAACTGCTAAACTTACATTGTTTACTTAACTATGATTGTGTTATAGCATAACTCATTGCCTAATTGCTTTAAATTGTCTACTATTACGTAGTATTAAAAATATGTAGTACCTACATTGTATCAATATAACTTCCAAATACCCTAAAAAAGTCAATTGAGTAAACATATATGTATGTATACCATGTTATGGAAAATAAACTTGAAACTTGAAACTATCTGTTCTGTATTCTCGTCTGGGGTGCATTCCATAGCATTACCTTCTGCGAGTTCCGCCCGTAATTCGTAATTACGGGTCTCCATGGTAAAGCATCCGTCACCGTCACCTTAAATTTAGTAGTGTGAAGTAAGCTGTTCTCTACACGGTGGTCCCTCCTTAAGCTAAAACCAAATATTTTGAATTAGTTTTCGAGCTAACTACTGGTTCTTCCAGGTGATCTTATCGCTGGAAGGCGGCTACGACCTGCCGTCCATCTGCGACGCCGCGCAGGAGTGCACTCGCGCGCTGCTCGGGGACGAGCCTACGCCGGTGCGCGAGGAGGAGCTGCACCGCGCGCCATGCCAGAACGCCGTGGACACGCTGCAGAAGACCATCGCCGTGCAGCTGGCGCACTGGCCGTGTCTCAAGAGGCTGGCGCACACGGTGGGAGCGTCGCACGCTGCCAGCAGGGAGAAGGAGCGAGACGAGAGCGACACAGTGCAGGCCATGGCCGGCCTATCCATGCAGCAGGCTGGACAGAGTCTCAAGTAAGAGTCCGTCGAGATGCATCAACTAGATTTCAACATCGTTTATAGAGACTTCTAACAAAATATCAATCGATTCTATAGAAATATAATTTTCCGAATAGTTTGTAAAATCTACTGTGGTATTATAATGAGACGAGTCTCTAGAGTGTTCTAGACAACATAATATTCTTGTCAATTCTAGACAAATCTTGTTTACCAGCACTCTAGAACACTCTAGAATTCTCTAGAATTTTAACCAGGGTACTCTTATTATCTTAACATGTATCTACCTAGATGTCGACATTTCAAACAATGATTTGATTTTGATTCCTCAATTTGCAGAAATAATCAATCACACTCACGAGCATTAAATCATTAATAGTTTACTTTAATATTATAATCCAGGGCTGCCGCCACATACAAATTAATATCCTTTTAAAAAGCATGAAAAATCCGTAAAAATCCGTATGCCCATTAAAAACCTTTAAAATGATGTAAAACTCCCATATTTCAAGCACTAACTGGGCCACTTGACGGATAAGCTATTGAATTCCTCACGCAACATGGGACATGAGAGAAGGGGGGTTGGGTTCTAGACTGACAGCTGTGGATGGAATGGTAATTTTGAATTCAGAATTATAAATATCTTTCTCCCGTTTCCAACACATTATTCATAATGAGCATAATAAATTTAAAAACTATAAGCACACGCAAGAATAAGGGATGCAATCACTAATCAGGTCATTAACCCACGACCAGCTGCAAACAACTAACAAGTGGATGCCTCAGGCAGCGCGCGCCCCTAGACACTCAAGACATTGCTCAAGGTCGACCAGTTTCCCCACCCCCCTTCCTCCCTCAACCATTCACTCGCAACCATTTATTGGTAGTATAGCTAGCCTACTTACACAAAAGGGTGTTTTGAAACAATCTCTGCACTGAAAATTGTTGGACAGGAAACGAAAATATCTTGTCAAACTATACATTTTCGTAATAAATTTAAAATATTATCTCATTCAAAAGAGAAAATGTGGTTCAACTATGAATCACCAGTATCCGTTAAAGAGTCAACAAATCCGTGTGTCCGTTTTTGTACTCATAAATCCGTAAAAACGGATAATATCCGTAAAAACGGCAGCCCTGTTATAATCAGTTGTTGCATTACATGTAGGTATGTTTGTGAATTCCTGTGAGCTGCATAAATTGCTGCCAAAGCAAGCGTCCTGTTTCATTTCGAATAAACTCAGTTACAAGAAAGAACTTATTTCGATATAGATGGGAATCAAATTTTCTTTATGTAATCAACAATTCGGAAAAAAATATTTTCCAAAAAAAGTTGATTATAGCTTATCTTTTACGAAAATCAAGTTTAATTTCAGCAATTGTACGTACTGTTAATTCGAAGAAGATCTTTAACTTTTTATTTATTTAATATAGGTAAACCAAAGTGAAACGATTAAAGTTGACCAAATCCAATACACCAACTAACAGCTGACATTCTTTCCAAAGGTCTTCTGCCGAACATTCCCGTGCACCTTCCGAGGAGCCAATGGAGCAGGACGACGCCAAGTGAATGACCAATCAGCATCCTTCGTTCTCTCTCTCTCCGCAAGACAAGTGTTGGCAGGTGGGAGGAGCATGATTCTTACAGGAGCAACGAATGTATAAGTAGAGTGCAGAAGTCACAAACTTTTCTCGTTTAATGTCGTGCAAACTTTAATCGTCTTCTTACAAATCTCCTGTACTTCATTAACTACAAGTTTTGTTTTCTCAATATCGCTGCAGTGAATACTTTAGCAACGGACGTCAAACGAGTTCGAACATGATTTATTTAATCTGTCAAACGATATTTGCAGAACAGTGGACGGATTCAGATTATTATGTGATACTATTTTAAATGTGCCGGTGACTCGCAAACTTCAAATATCGAATATTGTTGATTTAGCTGGTGACATGCCCAAAGATTTGTAAGTGTATATTATATTATTACATTATAATAGTTATTGTAAGCTACGAAAATATAAAATTATATTGCAGTTAAATGTTTGAATTGAGAAGAAATGTGTAAACAATGATAGTGTTACGAAAAGGTCTTATGAGTTTGTTTTAAAAGTTTCTATTTGGAACTGAGAAATCTTTTGTGACTGTTGCCGATGAGAAATTGATTTTTATGGAGTTATTTGCCGTTGGATTGTTGTCTTATTGCTGTTGGTTTTTATATAAAAAATATTGTCGACATTTTTTGAATGGATTTTTTAAGGAGACTGGATTTCTGGATATATTGGTATTTTCATCGGTTCAAAGTGAATTTAGTTTAATGGCTTCACAACGAGAGAAACAGATTAGTTGGACCAAATGGATTTTTAGAGAAGAGTGCCTCAGGTTTTTTTCCAAAAGAAATATGTCCAGTGAATTTCGATACAAAACTTTTACAGTGGAATAAATACATTATTAATGTTGACCGGTAGGATTTTGACGATCTATTCAACATTTCAACATTTTCAGGCAGGAAATAATGTACTAGGTAGGTAAGTTAATTCCTGTCGATTTAAATGACTAAAAAATAACAACTGTTTATCTACATAAAGTGCTGGACACTTTATTATAGAATTTGTATTGCAATCTAGGTAATAATATGTAACAGCATTGTGGTTTTTACTAACAAATTGTATGCGATTCAGTCATCACTACTTTAGCATAGCTCAAATTTTGAAGAATTATTAATTATTATAGCTTTTTGTATAACACACAGAAATCACATCAATCTGAAATAATCATAAATTCAGTGATTACGATTGGTACAAAAAAAATACCAAAAAAATTGTAGCTATAAATGTTTGAAATATTTTATTTGAAATTTAAATATAATGTTTTGTATGGACAGAAAATGTTTATGTGTGAAGTTTGTGATACTGTGTTAAATATTCAAAAACTAGCATTTATTTTTGTGCAACATAAAGCAAGAGTACCTAACCATTGTAGGTTAATATTGGACCCTTGCCTAATATTGTGATTATACTGCAAACTGGTCATTCAGCAGACCTTACTCTTTCGATTTATGATGTTTTAGCCATAAGAAATATCATTGTTTCCATGGCAACAAACTTGGACAAGAATAAATTTAAAGTAGGGCCATCCATCATTCCATATCAAATCAACCAAAAATGTATAAAATATATTAATGTGTTTAAATAGTTAAATCTCACAAACCTACCTAATACCTATGCACATTGTAAAGTCAAACCTACTTTCCATCTCTTGTAGAATGCTTCTACGTTGTATTACTTTTTGAGATAAAAGCTCCAAAATGGGACTTCAAACTTACATCATGACAAATTGAGTGCAGTGAAACACAGCATTTTGTATCCTTGTGAAATTAATATAATTGGATAAAATTATATCACTGTACTACTGTTATCCTCGAATAAAAATCCCCTTAAAATTGTCCTCGCAATATTTCACCATTCATTTGTTTGACGGCTTATGTAGATCTTGAAAAACCAAGAAAATAGCCAAATTATTGACAAAATTAGTATAAACACAAAAAATAGTAATTTGTATTATTTTTTATGAAAACTTCATGTATGACAGTATAAGACAAGGAGGATGGAAATTCTTGGTTGATTTGTTATGCAATCACTGTTAGATTTAGTAGACTTGAAATCTAGAGTACCTACATACCTAATAAAATATTACAAGACTAAAAAAAATCCGTTTACTTTTAAAGCATCAAGATGCAATCTTCTATTTACATAATTATTAAAACTTGGGAACTGTTCGCTAGCATATTTATCCTTTATTAAAAAAACAATCAATTCAGTATAGAGGGCCAGTTTGTACTATATAATTTAATCAGTAACAGCATTAAATAATGTTACAGAGAGTATGAATTTAAAATTATCTAACATTTGCATTCAATCCTTCAAGATGGTGGTCTCTATAAAATTATCATCACCCTAGAAAATCGGTGCACTCTAGATAGACTAGGTAGTATTTTCTTCAAACAGGGCCTCAATTTTCTTAGGCAAATACTGTTAAAATTGTTGAAAACTATTTTGTCACACATGTTAAATGTACCTATCATTGTTAAATGTATCATTGTGAAATGAAATGATACAATATGCTTGCATGCAAGCATATTTAAAATGTGTTTGTCGTAAACATGGCTTGGTTTTGGATTGTATTTGTGTCATGTGTTATTATTCATACATAATCACGTAGATATCTTGTAGGTACACTTGGCCAAAGCAAAAAATGTTTAAAAATAGTAGATTGGTGAAAAAAGATTAGATGTCATCCAAAGAAGTCAATGCTAATGCGTCATCTAATTCTCTTAGGTGAGATCTGATTTTATTGTTAAGGAATGATCATCAAAGAACCTGACCAGCAGCAAATCTGTTTCGTTTGTTTTTACTTTGACCAAGTGTACATTACATTTATTGAACCCATTATAGTGATCCAGACTTGAACGTCGACCATCCTACGGGTTATGGATGTAAATTATAAAGTTGATCAGTGGAACGGCAATGGTTCAATACAGTAGCAATTTATTTAAATTAGATAATTGATGCAATTGTAAAAAAAATACAATCAAACACCAAGTCTTGCACTAAATTTGGCAGATACATAACATGAATCCAGAATCAACCAATTTGGCTGGAAACCGAAAGTGTGTTTACAGTTTGTGTGTTGAACTACAAAGGATGGTGGTGTTCATTGAAAAATACTTCTTTAATTTTTTTCGACCTCAGTTCTTCGAAATTATGAGGTGTGTTATTCTCATGTTAAGATCGATTTCGCTTTCTCTGTGGGAAAAAGATGGGAGGATGTATTTAAGCCTGTTTCGTACAATATTTCGTAAAATCTAGCCCATGTGACACTAGCAAACGTTGCATATTTATGGAATAACTTGCAATTGCAATATGTACCAATTTCAATCAAAATTAAATATTACTTTTCTCTTTGTAGGTGTCGTGTAAAAGAGCGAGTTTTTTACAATGCCTATGTACTTTATACAGTGGAAGGGGTTAAAGTGAGTAGGTACAATAAGAACACCCTTATTTTTTTAACCTGAAGGACTTCAAATCAAAAATCTATTTTTGTGAACTCGCAAGTTTGTTAGTGATGCAACGAAACATTGATCTATCCTTTAATAGAATGCATTTTTTATTCTTATTCTGAAAATTCCTTGTATGAGAAACGTTTGGCATTAAATACGAAGAAAACATTTATATACTTAAGAGAGGAAATGATAGATCATATTTTATTGAGTTGGGCTCAGGGAAGAGCTTATATTAAAATATTCACAAATACTCGAGACATTCCTGTTGTGTTTGATATGTAAATGTATTGCATGTATGTAAATAACTGTTAATTGATCAATGGATTGACTTGCAATTAGTTCACATAATGGCACAATATGTGTAAAGTATCTGTAAGTACATAGTAGGATTATTTTCATCACCTAGTTGCTTTAACGTTCACGCAAATTCTTTCCATGGCCTGGCTGACTTACATTAATTGGTACATTACCAAAATTTCGTTCCATCATTACAAAAATTCTTTTATGATATGGATATCAGTTATTTTACTTGATGGCTTTAAAAAATTAACATTGGGCTCGGTTGATTTGTGATTTAACTGCTTTAACTCGATCTTCATCCTTTATTGTACTATATCAAATAAGTTCATAACAAAAGTACATCATAGGTAAATCGTAGACCATCAATTCTTTATTTACCATAGTTCATATTCACTTGTATACGACAATTGAAGTAACTTTTAACTTCAATTTTGTACTGGAAATTAATTATTCCATGTAACTAAAATAACACTTTCAGTCAGGCCTATGTAATGACTAATCATAACACATTTAAAATAATGCACAAGTAGCAGATTGTTTCTTAATATTCAACTTGTGATCATCATATAAACATTCTTACTATATCTGAATTGATGCCTCTTTGTTTTCTGTAAATATTAGCTTACAATAATGAAGACGTGTATTTTTAGTACCTACATATTATGTTACTCTCTCTGTAATGAACTTCTCAGTGATTCTTTATCGTTGGATCGGTCATTACTGCTGACAACTTTGCTGCTGGCTAGCAAGTACTCAGAATATTCTTACACTCGTTTGTCCCGGAGACAAATAAAATCTAGTTTTCTAATTTTAAAATATATTTTAAAAAGACAGTTTTTGCTATTTTTTAATTTGGACACAGAGTTAGCAAAATCCGGCGGGAACGGTGTTTTACACTAATGATTATATATATATATTGTATTATGAAAGAGGTAAACATTGTCTTGAACCTATGAATAAACTTTTTATTAACATGGTTAATTAACATGGGACTATGAATCATGGTTTAGGTCAGACAGTACAATATCGGAAAATTCTATGTACTTTACTTTTCAATATAATATATTTGGGAAATTTTAAGAATTTTAATTCTTTTGACAATGTTCAGTGGCAAAAGAAAATCACAAACATTTGCATAATACCATTAGTATATGGGCATCTATTTCATGTTGAAAGTAATTTTATCGAGTATTAAGGAATGCTTTGGTTCGTCAATTTGTTGTTATTATCGCTGTCAGTCCTGACTGGATAGTTTAAAATGTACTAAAAAATATAATAATTAAAATGTAATAATTGTTCAACATGTAATCTGTTTATTTTTTTAAATTCATTTATACTGTTTTTAGCTTAATTACTGCATTGCTTTAAAATACCTACCAATATATTATACTTATACATTTATTTGAACTAGTATATTCTGTTGTATATATTTCTGATAAATATTCAATATGCCTGTAGCAAAGATTTTATGTTTTATTTAATTGTTATTAATAGTTTTTGTAAGAAATCTCTATTTTTAATTGTGCTCATTTAGACTACTGTATTAGGTACCTACTCTATTGTTATTTGTATATTTTGCCAACAATTCTATTGATTTCATAATAACATCTTGTTTTATAGATGGAATAGATTTAGATTAGTCTTATGAATTATAACTATGTTATATTATTATCAATGGGTCAGTGACAGTCTATAATTATTATTAATATGATTATTAATTATATTTGTGTTGTATTAATTACTCTGTCTAAAATGCAAACAAATGTCCAAGTGTATTTTAAAATGCATTATTTATATGTACATTAGACAAAGAAAAATTAAATTGTTTCATGTCATTAATCTAATTTCATTTTAATCACAACAACCCACTATGAAAAGTTAACTTATCCTTTAGTTAGGTACTGTTATCATATTTCCTAGGCTTCCCAGGTTTGAACTATACAAACCTTGGGTAGGGACACCAATACCATCACCTGAAAAATTGTTATCCTCAAGTGGATTTAATACATTTTTACGAGTTTCCTCGAAGAACATTTCGATGGTCAAAATTGAGTGGGTATGGCGCTGTCTTCAAGATCTTTCCAAATCAAGGAAAAACACTTCAAACCATGTTGGAAGATATTTTAAATAATCACAAACACTCTTTATCACTTGAGAAATAGAACATTTTCATTCATAAAAATCAATTTCAAATGTCATGGGACATTTTGGCGGGAAGCAATGTGTCACAAAGGTGATATGCTTTGTTGCCATGGCAACATGAGTTATGACGGCAATATCAATTTTTCTGTTTTAAAGTTAGAAGAAATCTATCAAACTGTGTAAATCACAAAGGGACCAGCGGCAGCATGGTGCTGTGAGACCCTCCCCCAGACCCCCAATTGACCTCATGCAAATATTTCTTTTTGTAACAATACAAATTTGTAATATTTGAATGGGGGGGGGGGGGGGGGCAGGGGAGGGGCTCAGGAAAAATGCCCAAAAATTACTGTTTGACGGTGATTAGCATTTTTTAAGCAAAATGCACCTCAAAACGTCTTAAAATTGTTTGCCAAAAAAAATAAAATCCCCCATGAGGGACAATGTTTTTGTGACATTGCCACGCCGGCGTCGTCGCCTCGGGCAGAAATAACCAGTGCCGGGCTAGCAACAGCTGGAGATGGGTGTGGGCGGGTGATCTCGTGGTAGTTGACAAAGAGAGAGACACAACATGAGCGAGAGCAATAGGATCAGAACTAGGTGCTAGACTATCAAGACATAAGGCTGTGATGTCCAGTTGACATTAATTATGGTTTTATTACATAACCTCAAGTGAGGAATAAATGAACAGTCAAATAAACACAACATACAAATGATCAGAATGAGATAACAGATTACAGGGGGTTTGACCTCCTCGCGTAAATGGACTCTGTGTACAACACAGGTCGTAACCTCATCAGCTGTGTGCCTGGAGGCAACACAACACATGCAATTGAATGAATAGCAAATAAGACTGATACAATACAATGATAAATATAATAAACTCTTTACTTACACTCCTCCGTGATAAGATGCTCGCCGAATTACTTCGGACATTTACTTAAATAGAACTCGTACAGACGACGTTCTAAGATTACTGGACTTACTTAATACAATGTTGAATTTAGATAGGTTTGATGATCCGACAAGGGTGCCCTTTCCCTGACTGCCTGACTCTCCGCGGAGACAATCCAAGTGTGGCCACACTTGATTGCAATACAAAAACTACGCAACGACAAAATACATTAACTACTCTATTTCAAGTAGGCCACAGGGGCACCATAATGATTCTGTTAACAAAGCTCAAGATTGAACCTGCAAGTAGGGGCTGGACGACCAGTCGCACTACGTTATATCCGCTACAACTTAGCGTGGTTACAATCTACATTTAAACACTACTCACGCGGCGATGTGAAGTCGACGACGGTCAGCCAGAGAAAGACAAAGAGCTCAGGTCGCCGATCCGCGAACTCGACTATCATTGACCATTGCGCATGACATCTTTTCTGCTCTAGGCGACCCTCCAAATATGGGTACAAATGCCGGCTAATGGTAACGACTTGACGTTGGCGCCAGCGCCGAATTCAAACCGTTACAATTCCCCGTTAACCCCAACAAAAAGAAAATACAATTTTCTTTTTCTTCGAGTTCTGCTTACAAGCTAACTATCATAATAACTACGCAAATCCTTGATGTGCCAGGTTCCGATGTCGCGTCCATCGAGGTCCTTGAGACGGTAGATCAGCGGTGACGTTTTCTTGCTGATCTCGAACGGTCCTTCGTATCGAGGCGCTAGCTTGGCTGCATAGTTGTCGGCAGCGTTGGACAAGTGGAAGTCTCTCTTCAAGACTCGGTCGCCAACATGGAATTCCAGCGGGCGTCGTCGGAGGTTGTATCTCACGGCGTTTTGCTGATGGGCGCGTTTCAAACGAGCGCGAATATCTGTAAAAATAGATTTTAGTCCTTGCATCTTGTCAACACGGTCCGCGACAATTTCCGCCATATCAATGCGTCGATGGTCTGTACCACACAAAATTAATTCACGACCAAAGTTAACGTATGCATGTGTCTAGCCAGTTACTTCGTTCACTGCTGTACGTAGGGCACAACCTATTTTCGGCACATTCTTGTCCCATAGCATATGATTGTCGGTGATGTATGATCTCAGCATACCTAGAACAGTACAATTAGCGCGTTCCGTCGGGTTCGCTTGTGGATGACGTTTGGCGTTGTAGTGAAGAGTACTATGGTAGTCTGGACTCTTGAGCCATCTTCTTCCAAGGAGCTCCTATGAACTCAGGACCATGGTCACAAACTAAGATCTCTGCAGTGTCGTACACTAAGAATACCTCGTCTTCTATCTTCTGCGCCACGAGTTTCGACTTCGCGGATCTCACAGGAAATAGTAGGCTGTATTTCCAAAAATGTGTCCGTCACCATCAAAGTTGTCGATCAAGGTCACTACAGTTTGCAGGCGCTCGCTTAAAGCATGAATTTCTTCTAACGACTCGGCTTCGTTCATGATGAATAGATTACGTAACAGGGATAAATAATGACTGAACGATACAGCTCACCAGTATTCACGGCGTGTTCACGTAACTCGAAGGTCAAACGTATCTCGAGGTAATTACAGCAAGCACAAGCGTCTGAAGGTCGTTGTTGTCCCACGTCGATTTTGGATTTGAGCACCAAAATGCCAACGTTCGGGCTCCACACATCGCGTCTTGATCACCAGGCCCCACGTTGTGTGCGCCAAAATGCCACGCCGGCGTCGTCGCCTCGGGCAGAAATAACCAGTGCCGGGCTAGCAACAGCTGGAGATGGGTGTGGGCGGGTGATCTCGTGGTAGTTGACAAAGAGAGAGACACAACATGAGCGAGAGCAATAGGATCAGAACTAGGTGCTAGACTATCAAGACATAAGGCTGTGATGTCCAGTTGACATTAATTATGGTTTTATTACATAACCTCAAGTGAGGAATAAATGAACAGTCAAATAAACACAACATACAAATGATCAGAATGAGATAACAGATTACAGGGGGTTTGACCTCCTCGCGTAAATGGACTCTGTGTACAACACAGGTCGTAACCTCATCAGCTGTGTGCCTGGAGGCAACACAACACATGCAATTGAATGAATAGCAAATAAGACTGATACAATACAATGATAAATATAATAAACTCTTTACTTACACTCCTCCGTGATAAGATGCTCGCCGAATTACTTCGGACATTTACTTAAATAGAACTCGTACAGACGACGTTCTAAGATTACTGGACTTACTTAATACAATGTTGAATTTAGATAGGTTTGATGATCCGACAAGGGTGCCCTTTCCCTGACTGCCTGACTCTCCGCGGAGACAATCCAAGTGTGGCCACACTTGATTGCAATACAAAAACTACGCAACGACAAAATACATTAACTACTCTATTTCAAGTAGGCCACAGGGGCACCATAATGATTCTGTTAACAAAGCTCAAGATTGAACCTGCAAGTAGGGGCTGGACGACCAGTCGCACTACGTTATATCCGCTACAACTTAGCGTGGTTACAATCTACATTTAAACACTACTCACGCGGCGATGTGAAGTCGACGACGGTCAGCCAGAGAAAGACAAAGAGCTCAGGTCGCCGATCCGCGAACTCGACTATCATTGACCATTGCGCATGACATCTTTTCTGCTCTAGGCGACCCTCCAAATATGGGTACAAATGCCGGCTAATGGTAACGACTTGACGTTGGCGCCAGCGCCGAATTCAAACCGTTACAACATGCCCCCCCCCCCCCCCCCCCCCCCCCACCTTATTGGACACCATCCGCACATTGATTGCAAAATGTCTCTCGTGGCGACTGAATGGCAACTGACACAGGGTTCGAGCCTCGGTTTTGAAACAAAAAGGTGCCGAGCTCTATCAAAATCGTAACGCAATGTACGTATTTGTTCATCAATTGGGATAGGATGTTTAGGACATATCCTTTTTTAGTTTTTTGTTCATACACGTCTAAAATTTATATGTAAATATTCCATGTGTTCCTGATTTAAAAAATATGTGTTTAATTTTGCCTGAAAATGCAATTTCTAAATTTTTTAAGAATCCTTTTCTTGCTATTTTAAGGTATGTTTGCTTTTGTTTTAAATTATTGGGGAAATAATATGAAATGCTTTTTGTAAGTTACAACAATTTTATTTCCATATTGGATGACCATCAACAATTGACACTTGATACATTGACACATTAATTCAATAATTTAAGTTAATTTTAATATATTACTCAGTTCAACTCCTAAACCGATAAATCGAATAATATGTTGACGAATATAAGATAACATAAAATTTCATTGTATCTTTTTCGGGATTTTGAGGTCCTTTTTTAATAGCTTTAAGGTACTATTTGCCTGCCTTTTTGGACGTTTTAATCAAAGGTTCTTCATCAATGTCAACTACGCAAGGAGTATCAAACTGAATGGCAACTGAGTGGTCAAACAGTCAAACCTTATGTCAATCTGATGTCACTCAAACTGTTCTCACTCACTGTTCTGCAGTTGTTTAGGTATAAAATGGCGACTTATGAATGCGAATGTGCGAAGATGATTTGGATATAAGAAATAAGTAAATAATGTTATGGTTAGTGGGAAGGAGGCCGTTGACTGAGGTACGACGAAACTCCTCAGTCAGGAAAGACGGTCGTGAGGATCAAACCAAGGACTTTTCCCTTTTCATTTTGAATTTTCTCCGGAATCGTTTAGGTAAAACAAAACAATAGTATTATTTAAGAATATATTTCATTTGACACCAATCAGTACAGTAACTATTCACCTATGTGTGACTATAATAGATGCCCTGCCTTACATGACTATTACAAAATTATGTGAATCGAACAGTTACATCAATGTAAAGAACAGTCTTATATTTTCCTTTTGATGAAAAGCTGTAACATTAATAATAATAATAATAATCACCATAATTTGACCCATCTTTCGCCTGATCATTCAAGTTCACCAGGTTTCAAAATGTACTTGAAGAAATGGTAATGTAACAAAAACATAAAATATCAGTTTCAATGCATTTCATGAACAAACCATTCCACCTACCATTAATGTATAAATAATATCAACTCTAATAGTCCATAATTTAGTAATTTCATTTATGAACACAAGTCCAAGAACGAGGAACGAAGAAATCAATAACAGCATCCTGAAAATAAACAAATCAGGGAGTCGTTAAAATATTCTTTGGAGGAGAGCATTATATTATTGATAGATACGTCGTGCTAAACACCGAAATATTTCGTGAATTGTACCAAAAGAGAACTAGATTTTTCTTTCAAGATTTAGATGTCATGTCTTTAGGTTGTAGTTCTTTATTTCCCGATTTGTCAAGTATATTAAAAATTAAAAGTGTAGATACTTTAAAATGTATAGGTATACATTGAAATGTTCGAGTTCTGGTTAGAACTTTCCATTTTACATGGGGGGGGGGGGGGGGGATAAAAAAAATGGGAATGCGGGGTGTGTGAGTAAACTAGGAAAACGCTCTGTGTAACGCGTTGATGAGCGAGCAGGAATAAACGTAACACCTCGAACCGAAATTCTGTCTATCAAAAATGTCCGCAAATTATTCTTGAATTTCGTCACAGATTTGTATGAAAATCTCAAAATACTCCTAAAATATTGGTCCCAATAACCATGCATCTGTTGAATGTTGTGTACGGTAAAAGCTTCGTATATTGCATCCGAATTCATATGCGTTTGCAAGTTTCTGCTCTGAAAACCTTGCAACATGAAGCGTCGAAGAAGCACTGACATAATATTTTAAATAGCCAACTCGCCAAATGTCCGTAATTTTTTTATAACTTTTGGATTTAAATAGATTAGTCTGAAACTTGTAACAAATGGAGGTAATGTTGGTCCCAATGATTATTCAAAGTTTTAAGTTTGTTGGTAATCAGTTCTATCTTTAACAGGGCCGGCTTAAGGCATAAGCGACGTACGCGACCGCGTACGGCGGCACATAGGATAGGCGGCACTTTCAGCATTTTCCTAAAATTTATTATTTTATGCCATCATCCCAGCAAACACAAGAGTGCACGCCTTGTATCGTTTTTGTACCTTCATGCGGTGTTGTATTTGTGTTGTACAGAAGTTACAGGGCCGGCAAAATCATGTCCCGAAAATATGCACATTTTCCATCATGTACAGCGTGCACCAACCCAGTTGCGGACCAGCATCTTTCTTGCACAAAACCAACTGCCATGAAAAGATACCTCGCCGTTAACTTACTTGCACTAATCTTGCAGCCATGCAATGTACACTCCCAACACCGGGCGGGCATCGTCCGTGCGGATTGCGTGCACAAAATTTGCGCCAACGAAACGGCATCTTTCTTGCACTTGCTCTTTCGCATGTAAAACGCTAGTTCCAAAATTAGCTACGGGGATCGCTACTTGTTCATGTTGCCGTATTTAAAACAAATATTATAGTATTCAAAATCGAAAAAATTATCTAGTTCCATACAAGGAGGTAGTTTGTACTGTGTGATAGAAGACATTGCAATTAGTACATGAAAGACAATTTTATGAGACATGCACTGGATTCGAACTCCGGTCGTCGATTTGGCGCGCTCCCGATGTATCCACTCCTCCACGGTGACGATGGAGGTAAGAGGGTGAAATAAGCCACTTGACCGGCGAGCGAGCGCGAGCGATCGTACGACACAATTCTGATACAAAACTGGTACCTACCTACTGCTGGGGCACTCCAATACCGCGCAATTCAATTTGTTTAAAAGAATGCATTAAGTATCATAGTATTTTCAATTTCCTCATCAATTTTAACATCAAATAATTTTTGTATGTTATTAATTTGTACAGTGCAATGAAATTAATATAATAAGCATAACAAATAAAATGTGTTCATAATTAAAACATCCCGTTAAAATATTGATACATGAGATTATTATATACGTCATGAAAGTCCAATTCATACCTATATAATTAATTTTATATTTAAGTAACATTGAAATACTTGATTTCTTGTGGATGACCGTATACAATATTTGTACCACGCCGGCACCATTGCGTGCACTTTTCGTGCACTTTATATTTAAAATGCTCATTTTGAAGACTTATTGCGAGTATTAACTGAAAAAAACACACGGACATGTATTAGGATGTGAAATAATACAACTGATATAGATTAGAATTGATTTCGCATAGATATATTCATGTTTTCTTTATTTATATTTTCGCTTTAAATTATCTAAACACATCCATAGCGTGACTATACAGATTGGGTAGGCAAGAAAGTGGAACGAATAACAGCGTTGTACAACACTGGGCCAGCAATGGTTTTGCATGTTTCCGATAGAGTTGTTTCGCAACGCAAGAAACATGCACTCCTGTTGATACCAGCCCAGCATTGTTGAGTGCACTCCTTGTGTGTATACAATAAACATGCACGTCGGTCAACACCGGCCCGGTATTGTTGCGCTTGCAGTATTTCTGTATACAAGAAACATACACGTCGGTCAACACTGGCCCGGTGTCGTTGCGCGTGTAGTTTTTCGGTATTCAAGAAACATGCACGTCGGTCAACACTGGCCCGGTATTGTTGCGCGTGCAGCTTCTGGTATGCAAGAAACATACACGTCGGTAGACACTGGCCCGGCATTGTTGCGCGTGTAGTTTTTGGTACACAAGAAACATGCACGTCGGTAGACACTGGCCCGGTATTGTTGCGCGTGCAGCTTCTGGTATGCAAGAAACATACACGTCGGTTGACACTGGCCCGGTATTGTTGCGCGTGCAGCTTTTGGTATGCAAGAAACATACACGTCGGTAGACACTGGCCCGGTATTGTTGCGCGTGCAGCTTTTGGTATGCAAGAAACATACACGTCGGTAGACACTGGCCCGGTATTGTTGCGCGTGCAGCTTTTGGTATACAAGAAACATACACGTCGGTAGACACTGGCCCGGTATTGTCGCGCGTGCAAATAAATTGCAGTGTTGTACGCGGGTAGAGGCCCAGCATACAAAAGGTACACTCTCTGAAGGTACAATTTATGTGTGTAGACGAACAGATATCTTTCTTGTATCAACCGTACAACGCCCAACACTTTCCTTGCACATGATGCGTCGGGAAGGCACAATTAATGTACAAAGCGTGCAGTGCTGTGTTTGCTGGGATGTTATTTGGCCAATATTCAAGCTCGGGAGAAATAAAATAATTTTTGGGGAAACGACTGATGTTTTGTTACGTCTTCAAACAAATCTCGTTAATAATAATATGTTAATATACCTTCTGTTCCTGAACTTTTTGTTTGCGTATGAAAAATTACCTAGAAAAATTGATTTCAATTTTGCAGTAATTTTACCAGAAACGCGTAGATTTACTTCAAAATGACCATGAAGTGTAAAAAATTCGGGAGCGTCCTCCCCGAAATCAGAGCATTATCTAAGAAAAATATTATGTGAACAAAAAAATAAAAGAAAGAGGCAGATAATGTCGAAAACTTACTAAAATGATTGAATTTATTTGTGTACATTGGTACTAATTTATATTTCCCGAAAATAACTAATCTGGATTCAAAATTGAACCAATTCGAATGACCTTGAACCAAAAAATTCTCGGGGGCTGCGCCCCCGAACCCCCCTGTTCGACCGTAGTCTTGCAAATTATTAGGAATGTCCGCCCCCCCCCCCCCCTCCCATAGAAATGTCATCCTGCGTACACCTTTGATAGGCGGCATTATCATTTTTCGCGTACATCAAGAATGTACCTTAAGCCGGCCCTGATCTTTAATTTTCAAAAAATCGCAGGATCTCGTTCAAAAATTATACCTGGGACCGCTAATATGAAATTAATGTGTATACAAAATTTCAGACCGATGGGGCGATGCCAAGCTAGGACGACAGGATCGGCCACTTGGGCGCTAGCGTCGAGGCTGTGCTTTTCAAATCAACGTATTTCTTACCCCACAGTCCGTATTTTCATGTTATATTATACAAATTAATGTTGATATTTGGTTATTTACCGCAAGAGTAGATAAGTATTAGAAATAATAGTGTAATAATGATATTTTGATCATATATGACAGCTCACAGAATGATTTTTGTTTCCAGCGCTCTCTTGAAATGACTCACTGCTTCATGGAATTTTGAAACTTCCAATTAAAACAATTGAGAGGGTGTCGCTTCAGATTGAAATAGAATTTGCTTTAGATATTGCACTATCTTCTTATTTTTACACATTTTATTATACTAGAGTAAAAAATCTTTGTATCTAAACAGTGAGTACATCTTCTTACGCATGTCAAAATAAAGTTTCGCGAGTTTAAATTTTGAGTGGCACGAACAGCTTACTTCACACTTATCACAAAACCGAAGGCAGCACCCTAGCGGGAAATAGTTTGGCTAGTGCCCTATCGGTTGAACGGTTTAGCCTGGGCATAACCTACAAAAGCACAAACAAACAAACACACAGAGATAAGAGTCCCGTTGTGACGCTCGCTACGCCCGCTCAATAATAAAGGGTTAATACAATGAAAAAATTAAAGCGTATAGGTACTACCTACTAAAACGAACGATACTTGGCAACCTATTGCTGCAAAGGTAGCAAAATGATAGTTATGTGGGTCCTACAGCTCATATGCATTTTTTAAATTAAAAAAAAATTTAAAGATCAGAGCAAGAAGAGCAGTGTTCTAGAGCAAGAAGTCTAAAAAAAGATTTTCTTCTCATTTGTGCCATATTTCCGTACTTTTATGAAAATAATATGGCAAACAATAATTCAAATACATTTTCGGGATTTTTGAGCGAGCGAAGCGAGCGTCTCCTTTTGACTCTTTTGACACGGACCTCTTTGTTTTTTTTTCTTGTTTTTTTTTTGTCTGCTAAATGGAGCAATAGAAATCGCACCGTTTCACCGATCGACCTGAAATTTTGCACACATGTAGAGACAACCTTATCTGTTTGCTGACCCCAATTTTTTTTTGAAATTCATTGATTGGTTAAAATTTAAATAAACATCTCCTGATAGGCTGAAAAATGAAAATGGTCTTCGACAAATGTTATCAACCTTATATTTTGCATGGTCATTAAGACCAACATTGTCTCTTATTTTACAAATTTACAGCCAAATCGTCCCATTGGTTAAAATTTAAAAAAATATTTCATGTGCTTTTTGAAATTTAAACCAGAACCGTTTGACCGATCAACTTAAAAATTTGCATGGTCATCGGGTCCAACATTATCTGTATATTTGACAATTTTCAGACTAAACTGTGTTTAAATTCAACAGTTATTGACAGTTTACGGATATTTTGCGTGTTGGCTGTCATTTCTCGAATTTCACCTTTCACGGCATCTTCGGATCTTCACTTCAAGGTTGTTAGAGCAGAAACTTTCAAACGTATATTAATATGAAACTGATATGACCGTTTAAATATTTTTTGAACGAGATCATGTGATTTTTTTAAATTAACAAGGAATCGTTCAATCATAAAGGTTCAATCGATCAAATTAAAACTTTGCGTGGTTATTGGGACCAATATTTTAGGAATTGTTGGAGATTTTCATACAAGTATATTGTGACGAAATTCAAGAATTATTGGCTTTTAAGGACATTTTCGATAAACAGAATTTCGGTTTGAGGTATTGCGCGTATCAGTGCTCGCTCATCAACGCGTTACTCAGAGTGTTTTCCTAGTAAAAATAATATTTAAAATATATTACAGGGGGAGGAGGGGGGTTAAAATCTACGCATTATTGGGAAGCATAGCCAGGGATGGGAAAAGTGTGCTCATCATGACTTACATGTTGCGTTGGAGAGCAGTTGATTCTTGCATACCATTCCATGCAGTAGAGACTGGCGAGCAGTCCAGTGCCAGTGGACAAGCACAGCCACACCAGCAAGTTACCTCCCGTGGTCTTGTCCGAAGTTATGAATACAAGGCTCACTGAAGCATACAAGTGAAACATTGTAATGTAATCTTCACCATCATCTTCCAATCATCATCATAATCATTCATCCGTCGCCATTAGCCTAGCAGCAGAACAGTGCGACGTTAAACAATAGGTACTACTAAATAATTAAATAAGTAATACAAAAGAAGACAACGGATCTGCAATTTGGTTGGGGATTCCTGAGAATAATGTCCATTCATGTCCTTAGTTTTGGTGCATTGTTAGGAAAGGAAGTGGAAGAAAGAGGAGAATCGGGGAAGAGGAAGAGGGGTGAGGTGGAAGAGCAATGTGGGGCAGTGTCATGAAAAAATACTCATGTTACCACATAGACAAAAATTATTATCCAAAACGCATAAAAATTAAAAATGGTTCAAAATCACTTTGGAATTTCAAAATTTTCCCGGGTCTGTGAGCCCTGGACCAGCATGTCACTTAAATATAAAATGAAAACACAGGAATTCAATTTCCATACATTTTCATGCACCGAATTAAAGTTGGACAATCTTTAGGAATGGTAAAATGGTGAACCATTGGTAAAGACAAGTGTTTCCCCCTGTCAAATGATTTTTCAACAAAATATTTTTTACGGGGTCCGGGGAGTTGAAAAGTTTGAGAACCACGTTGCCCTAGAACAATGGTGCAGCATGACTACAAGTGTACTATCTCACACATATTGGTAGAAGGTCAACAATATAATTATAAAAGCAATTCATAGTTTGCACGTGATGTCATCTCATTGTTGCCCACCTTCTTGATGGTACACAGAATAGCGGTGATTATCTGCTTTTTGACGATATTTTATAGTTAATTGGTACCTGGGAAATAGTATTGGCTTTGTAGATATATTTAGTACGAAGAGGAATCACTCACATTACATAGCAACGTACCAACAAAATGTCCGTCCTCAGGTGGAAAATTGAATAATTTTGCATTGCTGACAAAAGAAGTTTGTGCAAGCTATGAATACCGAATCTTGATGTTGAGCTTGAAAACAGTATAGTGGGAAAAGAATCACTTTTATAACGTGTGTAATAAAAGTTAAGAAATAATCTACATATTCTGACTTTACGCTCAACTTCAAGATTCCATAATTTTCGTTCCATACATTCAAATTGATTGAAATTTTTACACAAGCGATCTTAATATACTTTCGATATAATTTGAAATTTCCAGCTTGATATCGTCCGTAGTTTTGAAGAAACATCGTCCCGGCCATGCCATTGGAAGTTTTCTCGACGCGCGCTATTTGAGCTCGGTAATCAATTTTTTGACAACCAAATTTGAACAGCTTTAACTTTTTTCCTACAATAGTAATGTTTTTGAAGCTTGTACATATTATATTTTGATATGTTTTCTAATATGTGTACAAATTTCAGATTCCTATCTATAATAGTTTCGATATAGTGGCCTCTCAATCAGGTGGATGTTTTTGCGCCACCCGGTAGTTAACTAAAAACAATTGAAACAATTGACTTACATCCGAACACTCCGAAGGTGAACATCAACATGGGATAGAAGAAGCCGAACGTGAAGGCGAGGATGTATTCGTGCACGAGGGCGGAGACGGCGAAGACGGCTAGCGTCGGGACGAGTCGGTGTCCGGGACAGAACGTCTCGCACACGTCCTTGTAGATGTAGTTGTAGAGCCAGTCGTGGATGACCACGTTCCAGCGCCGGTAGTACGCGCCGTAGGAGTTGGCGTTCCACCAGTCCTGCGAACACAACAGTCATGGGTAGAGATCAACAGTGGCGTGCAGAACGTCTCGCACACGTCCTTGTAGATGTAGTTGTAGAGCCAGTCGTGGATGACCACGTTCCAGCGCCGGTAGTACGCGCCGTAGGAGTTGGCGTTCCACCAGTCCTGCGCACACAACAGTCATGGGTAGAGATCAACAGTGGCGTGCAGAACGTCTCGCACACGTCCTTGTAGATGTAGTTGTAGAGCCAGTCGTGGATGACCACGTTCCAGCGCCGGTAGTACGCGCCGTAGGAGTTGGCGTTCCACCAGTCCTGCGCACACAACAGTCATGGGTAGAGATCAACAGTGGCGTGCAGAACGTCTCGCACACGTCCTTGTAGATGTAGTTGTAGAGCCAGTCGTGGATGACCACGTTCCAGCGCCGGTAGTACGCGCCGTAGGAGTTGGCGTTCCACCAGTCCTGCGCACACAACAGTCATGGGTAGAGATCATAGTGGCGTGCAGAACGTCTCGCACACGTCCTTGTAGATGTAGTTGTAGAGCCAGTCGTGGATGACCACGTTCCAGCGCCGGTAGTACGCGCCGTAGGAGTTGGCGTTCCACCAGTCCTGCGCACACAACAGTCATGGGTAGAGATCATAGTGGCGTGCAGAACGTCTCGCACACGTCCTTGTAGATGTAGTTGTAGAGCCAGTCGTGGATGACCACGTTCCAGCGCCGGTAGTACGCGCCGTAGGAGTTGGCGTTCCACCAGTCCTGCGCACACAACAGTCATGGGTAGAGATCATAGTGGCGTGCAGAACGTCTCGCACACGTCCTTGTAGATGTAGTTGTAGAGCCAGTCGTGGATGACCACGTTCCAGCGCCGGTAGTACGCGCCGTAGGAGTTGGCGTTCCACCAGTCCTGCGCACACAACAGTCATGGGTAGAGATCATAGTGGCGTGCAGAACGTCTCGCACACGTCCTTGTAGATGTAGTTGTAGAGCCAGTCGTGGATGACCACGTTCCAGCGCCGGTAGTACGCGCCGTAGGAGTTGGCGTTCCACCAGTCCTGCGAACACAACAGTCATGGGTAGAGATCATAGTGGCGTGCAGAACGTCTCGCACACGTCCTTGTAGATGTAGTTGTAGAGCCAGTCGTGGATGACCACGTTCCAGCGCCGGTAGTACGCGCCGTAGGAGTTGGCGTTCCACCAGTCCTGCGCACACAACAGTCATGGGTAGAGATCATAGTGGCGTGCAGAACGTCTCGCACACGTCCTTGTAGATGTAGTTGTAGAGCCAGTCGTGGATGACCACGTTCCAGCGCCGGTAGTACGCGCCGTAGGAGTTGGCGTTCCACCAGTCCTGCGCACACAACAGTCATGGGTAGAGATCATAGTGGCGTGCAGAACGTCTCGCACACGTCCTTGTAGATGTAGTTGTAGAGCCAGTCGTGGATGACCACGTTCCAGCGCCGGTAGTACGCGCCGTAGGAGTTGGCGTTCCACCAGTCCTGCGCACACAACAGTCATGGGTAGAGATCATAGTGGCGTGCAGAACGTCTCGCACACGTCCTTGTAGATGTAGTTGTAGAGCCAGTCGTGGATGACCACGTTCCAGCGCCGGTAGTACGCGCCGTAGGAGTTGGCGTTCCACCAGTCCTGCGCACACAACAGTCATGGGTAGAGATCAACAGTCCATTTGATATTTACACTACTACTTGTTAAGAAACGAAGACGGAATAAATATCTATTTAACGTGGCGCGATTACTCGATGTAGCACATATTTATTTATTTTTGAAATTACCATTTCAACAAACTTGTTAGTTAAATTATGAAGTATAAAAGACTCACTTAATAACCTGTAGTTTGCAACTTACGCCCAATAATGAGTTTTCAATTTGATGTCTTTTGAGAATTAACAAAACATTAACATAGGAGGAGGTATTCTAGAAAATAAGGAACACGACTGACCTCTGGTGGATTTGTGGTACTAGGTAAATGGCGGCTATCAAGGGCGCATTTGCATAAATATAAATACAAATATTTGATATAGTTGTTTGTTATGGCCAAGAAAGTAAATGTATAGCTAAATATCTATTTCATTTGTTTTTTGTTTTTTCACTGCTTTATGGAAACACGAAATGTTTAAACAAACAAGTTAATATGTGGACCTGATAGTAGCCATCTTGCCAGAAGTGGCTCCATCCCGTATCACATTTGTGGGAATAGGAAAATCGAATCGAATTTGGTGTATAAATTTAAAAATAGCTCACGTTGGTATTGTCTTCAATTTTTTTACTGATAGTATGTCCGTAGATCTCACCAGAAAAAAAGATTTTTGTAAAAATCTGACGGAACAAAAAAATTAGAACTTCATTTTAGCTTAAATTGACACGATTTTACTTGGCTGCCATAAGATAACATGTGGGAGAAAACACAAATTATCTCAGAAACTAGACACGAGAAGTGTTTAATTTTTTCAGGGATTGTGTATGGCATACACAATACACAATATACAATAATACACAATAAGTACACAAAAATTATGAAGTTCTGAGACAATGCTTCGAGTGATCGCGCCACCTTAACTTAGCATTTACCCAATTCTAGAGTCTTATTAAGGGTTGCTAACTTTACAAGAATCGAATTCCGGAGAAATTTAACATTCTCGTGCTAAAAAAAGCCTCATAATAAAAAAAAACGATATTTTGGCGATAACGACCTCACACGAAATGAACGGGGGGGGGGGGGGGGTCCTGGGGGGGAGGAGTATTTTCTAGTGTTGTACAAGCATCTGCAGATGTATATTGAGGACGCCGTCAAGAAAGTAGAGAATTTACTAGTGTATTTTTTAATATAATCTTCATTTTTAAGTATGTGTTTGTTTGTTACTCTACTTGAATGTGTTTTACAAGCATCTGTGGATGTAATTGAGGACGCCGTCAAGAGGGTATAGAATAATTACCAGTGGATTATTTAAAATATTCTTAATTTTTTATTAAGACGGCTGGGTAGTAAGTTTGACCTTGAAGAGTTTTTTAATCGATTTTTATCAATATCTTTTTCCAGTGTAATTGTTAACAAAATAGGGCTATGTACATGAATTCAGAACAGTTCAATGAAAATAATTTCATAGTTTGGAATAAGATATTAGTTTTATTTTGTCCAACAGGTGTTTAGAACCCGAAAATTACTCAAGTACATAGCCCTATTTTGTTAACAATTACACTGGAAAAAGATATTGATAAAAATCGATTAAAAATCTCTTCAAGGTCAAACTCGCTACTCAGCCGTCTTAAGTATTTAGTTGTTACTCTACTTGATTTTGTTTTACAATCATCTGCGGATGTAATTGAGGACGCCGTCAAGAGGGTGGGTTCATTTACTAGGGGTTTATTTAATATAATCTTCATTTTTAATGAAGTATTTGGTTGTCACTCTACTTTTTTGTGTTTTACAACCATCTACGGATGTAATTGAAGACGCCGTCAAGAGAAGGTGAATTTCATAGTGTTTTTTTCAAATATTATCTTTATTTTTAAGTATTTATTTGGTTGTCACTTCTTGATTGTGTTTTACAAGCGTCTGCGAATGTATATTGAGGACGCCGTCAAGAGGGTGGTGCATTTACTAGTGGATTATGAGCGGGCACGGAGTTTTTCCCGCTGAGGCCCGGGAAAATTTTGAATTTCGAAAGTACATTTGGACCATTTTCATGAGTTCTGGGTTGCGATCACATTAAATGATAACTTTCTTGACACCGTGACAAGAAAGTTATCATTTTATGTGATCGCAGGACTACACCCTAGGACTACAATCTTCGGCGATTTGATATTGGGGAAAAATTATAAAAGGCCCTATTTGTCAATGTCCTGCTCAACGAGTAGTTAAGTTTGTTTAAACGGCCGTTTAAGAAATGTCTTTGGTTGATTTCCTAATCAACTTTTTCAAATTTAATAGAATATTGAAAAATTGGCCCAAAGTGTCTCCTGCAACCCCATTTACAAAACATGTTACAATAGTTCTGATGATCATTGAAAATTTATTCACTGAACAATGAACATTGAATGTGTAATATTGAAATCTGAATTGAATTGAAATTAAACTGTCAGTTTCATCAATAATTCCATAATTCCAGTACGTGTAAGCTCCATACCCTTAGGTCCAGTTTTTAAATACTCATAAATTTTAAACATTGATTAGGGGCTGTGCATAAAGGACGTCACGCTTCAGGGGGGGAGGAGGGGGTGCACCAGTATAGGACACAGTGTGACAGGGGGTGGGGGGGGGGGGGGTTGTACTGGAGGCAGTAGGACGTCACGTTTTGATATAGATATTTTCAAGCATTTTAAATTTCAGTTGATACGTCGGGACCGGAAATTTTGCTAAAATTGAGATATTCTGATACATTTTACAGTCAAAAATATTCTATTTAAGGGGGGGGGGGGGGGGGTAGAGATAGATTTGTGACGTCCTTTTAGGGGGGAGGGTCTCGAAAAGTGTGACACAGCGAGACAAGGGGGAGGGGGGGTGTCAAAATATCCCATTTTTAGCGTGACGTCCTTTATGCACAGCCTCTTAGGACTAAATTGTTATGGCATTGGCAGCAATCCATAACATTTCTTGAATGCCTCTTTCTCTTATAGTTCTATCGGAGTGACCTCTCAAACAAGGGGATGTTTTTGCGGGCCCCTGCAGTATAACATTCCAATTCACCTGGTAAAACATGCGGTCTGCGAATCGCGTCATCTCGGCGAAGGCGTTCATCCAGCTGTGCAGGAGGCAGTAGAAGCCGCAGAGGAAGGAGAGCATTCCCGGCAGCATCGAGGCGAATATCAACACGATCTTCTGCTCCAGAGTCGAGGGTTTCAGTCCAAAGTCCCGATGCGCCGGCACCAGGAAGCGCTCGAAGATGAAACTCATGTACACGACGACGCCGATCACCTCGAGGAAACTCCATGCGACGAAAGTCCATCGGATCGACTTTGTTCTGGAAGAGGGTGTGTTGATGTCAGCTTTCGGGGTTCGACTTTTGCTAAATTGATGCCAAGCTAATTCTATCTGACGTCTACATTTGGACTTCAATGTCAAATTGAATATTTACGACGGCTGATTTCTCAGATTGATAGATCTTTGACCCCTGAGAATGGTTTCAAATTTATTTGATCTGGTTGAAATAAACTAGGTATTGTAAAAATTATTAGATAATCCTGTTTACAATGTAGGTACGTTTAATGTTTAGCGCAATAAATTGTTATTCACCTAATCAAATTAACTAATAAATTTAAGTTATTTTAATCCTGTTATTTGTTAAATATGACAAAGAAAGTTTGAATCCTAGAAGGGTGTAAAAGGACATGTCGGCACATGTATGGTCGTGGAAATGTGTGTCGATCACCCTCCTTCCCGTTCCAGGCATTTATGTTCTAACCCCCCCCCCCCCCCCCCCCCCCCCAGCGGCAACAGATCGTTTAATCGAAGGTCTAGGGGTAAGGTCTCCCAATAGTACATGCGGAACCGGGCCGCATAGACATGGCAAATGTTGTAAATCATTACTCATTTGGAAGCATGGACTCACCTCGGATAGCTGTCCCGATACACGAGCGTCGGACAGAACAGGAAGTAGAGGAAGTGCGAGAACCCGGGACACGGTGCGAGTTTGTCTGCGTCGTGTTGCTTGTGCGACAGAACTCGTGGCGTGTTGCTGCGCACGAACGCATGTCCCTTCATCACCAAGCGCACCTGGCAACAGAACAGGAAGTAGAGGAAGTGCGAGAACCCGGGACACGGTGCGAGTTTGTCTGCGTCGTGTTGCTTGTGCGACAGAACTCGTGGCGTGTTGCTGCGCACGGTAGGTCTGAATAAACCTTCCTACAATCGAGTTTGGGCGGCTTAAAAATAAAACGCGTGCGGCGAAATTGTCGGTGGTTTTGATTGGTTAATAAAAAAAAAAGCGAAACGCAAACGCGAAACGCGCTTTATAATCGCTTTATAATCGCTTTATAATTATAATTGCTCACTAGATTATATTACGCTGTCAGTTTTCAGTGATACGTCATTCTTACATTTTATTAAACTATTAATTTTTTCATTTAAATAATATGACATTATTTGCAAATTATACAAATAATACCTATACAAATAAAATTTTAGAAAATGTTAGGGCGCATTTAAATCCTAAATTGAAATTGTAGTTCATTATCATTTACTGTGCTAAGTGAATTCAAAGATTATAATTTCTTATATAACGTTGTTTATAAATAGAATGACAATCAGATTGAATGTATGTTTATATTATTATTATCTTTGGTTTATGTGCCGATCTTGAAATTAATTGTAGTAGTTTCCTATTGTTTTGATTTGGAACAATATTTTTTTGGGCCGAGATAATAATTTGTTTATCAGTCCTATACAATATCTTGTAGATAGGAGGCGATCACTTGAGATTTGAAATCATTATGATTTTGTAAGTTTTTAACATCATGCGACCAAGAAGGAACACGTGTCCAATCGAGCTAAATGATGAGTAACCAATGGCAACCAGTAATCATGGCAACCATGGAAGGACAGTAAACCATTGTTGAGCAGTTCATTGTTGAGTCATAAGGGAAGGTACCCTACTAATAGGCCACGACCGCCTCCTTCCCACCTTCCATCCTTACCTAATCTTCGCCATCATCTCCCAATCATCATCATAATCATTCATCCGTCGCCATTAGCCTCGCTGCAGAACAGTGCGACGTTAAGCCCCAGACAAAAAAAAATTACAAAATTAAAAATAATAAACAAAAAACAGGGAAATATAAAAAAATTTACCATCAAAGCTCAATATTCCTGAAGAAATGTCAGAGTACCTACATCACCCTGCGTAACCTACCTGCTCCATCAACAGTGCGACCGCAGTTGCCGGAGGAAGTTGGTAATACACCAGCTGCGTGACCGGGAAGTAGATTAAGCCCAGCTGGTAGCTCACGAAGCCGAGAAGCCAGCTGTAGTCCCACAGCCGTTGCGCTGCAGCTGGAAGTGGAAACATGGCAGTCGTAGAATCATTATATTTCCAGGATGTCAGTTATCGGAGTTTCTGAGTCATGGTTGTTTTCTAGACAAATATAAAATAGAGTTCACTCATCTTAGAAGATGGTAAGTGAAGACTGAAATCCTTTCTTGTATAGTCAACATTTACTGAGAAAAAAATTTAACTTTTTCATATGGGTAATGTTTTATTTACAAATACTTGAAGAAAAGTTTTATTATTGTAATTGTTTATTATTTCCAAAGACTCTAAAACACATCCTGCAGTAATAAAGTGTGCAATTACTAATTAGCTAAAGTATTATTTCAACGAACTTACACCGAGGTTGTAGTTTCATTCGCTGGTTTGCCCAAAAGGTGAAGCAGATGTAGACACCGAAAGTCGACGCTATCATGCCAAACCAGATTACGAGGGCTGTGCGTAATCCTCCGAAACTCCACTGAATGAAGTTTACACTTAGCTTTAAGCTGGAACAAACAGTATTTGAGATCTAGCAACGTAACTGTGTTTATAGAAGACTTTGAGTGGAATGGAGTCAGGATGATAGGAAGGGATGCAAAAGTTCACATCAGGCCGAAACAAGGCTCGAACCCAGGACCTCAAGCAAGCCAGGCGACCGACAGCTAGACTATAGCTGGGCTACGTGGGATATCTGTCTTTCTGGATGGTTATCTCAGTTGGTAGAGCTCTCGGCTGGCAAATGATTGGTCCTGGTTTCAACCGTAAATTTTAACATCCCTTATTAAAATCGTTTTTTTTTTATAGAATCTATTTATCTATTTTTTACTCACTTTCCAGCCAGGATGTCATCGATGAAAGAGTTTAAGAACAGAATAATTAGAATGACGATGAAAATGTTGTAGATTGTACGAATGTGCGGTATTTCAAAGAGATCGGTGAGAAGCGAGTTCCGTGGATGGAACAGTTTGTCCGGCAGACCACCGGGTTTATCAGATTTTCTGGAACGAGGGAAGAATCAGCGGTTTAATATCTGTGAATAGAAATTAAAAGGGTTTTGATGAACGGCCGAATTGCTTACTTCCGGTTCTTATATTTGCCGTTCTCGGTGTCTTGGTTTCTGAAAGGAGAGAATTCCGCTTGTTCTACTTCTCGCATTACTTCACTGACCATCTCCGACATTCTTTCTTCCATCTGCTCCAATATTTCACCCTGCATTTTCTGAAAGCATAACATTTTTTATTTCACATTGTTATTTTTTAATGATTAACAAATTAAAATAATTTTAATACCACAATTAATTTTTTTTAAATTGTAAAGCCCTTCACATGGAGCAATTTCTTGTTCAACTTCTCTGGTTCACAACGGTGTCACATTTATTGAAGAAACTAAAACATGTTCTAGATATAAAATTTGAGCTCCTAAGAATGAGCTAAGCTCCTACAATTGTTTCTAAAAAATATTATAAATAATTTGAGATTTTAAAATACTATACATTTAACAGAAAAATCCAAAATTTCCAAATAAATTAAACTTTATGCGTCAATAAAAAATCTTAGAATATATTTTATTTTATTTTATAGCACTATTAATAGGTATTTAAAAAAACCTAATTGATGAAAACGAAAATAATACAATATTACAAATATTTATTAAGTCAATACCTACCTTACATATTTGAACTTGTCTAACATATTTTATAATAATTCAATAATACCTGGTATCTGTGCCTGCCTTGCCATTTTTTAATCATGCAACTCTATTACAAATATCTATTTGTTAGGTACACTCGGCCAAACAAAACTTGAACGTTGACCAAATTTGAATGACTGCTGGTCATGTCCCATAACCAATCAAAGCTTGTTATTACCATTGAAATGTGAGGTCACCTACTAGAGTGGGACAATGAGATCGCTTAGACTGACTTCTGATGGTGTTACATTTATCAGCCATCAGATTTATTGAACGTTCTAGTTTTGTTTGACCAAGTGTATGCCTATAGGTACCTACACAAAAATAGCCTTATGTCTCGTGACGTAAGTATACACTCGACAATTCATATTAAAACGGTATTTTAAAGAAATTGATTGTCTAAAAAAAATGTGATGGCATTATCTGATGAAGTCGTTACTTACTCGTCATATCTACCTACCTCTAGTAGGTGAGCTCTGATTTAATTGATAATAACAAGGATAGATCGTCAATGTACCTGACCAGCAGCCAATCTGTTTCGTTCAAATACAGTTTTATGAATTGTGGAGTGTACCACCTATCAGTAGGAAGTTTTATATAAAAAAAATGTTAGACACCAACAAATGCAAATGGATTCAGTAATTACAAAATAAACAATAACAGAATCACAAAAGCCACATTTCAGAAAATAAAACAACTCACAAAACAATCTTTGAATTGTTGAATTGTTATACTTATTGTTATTGAGCTTATTTCGGAAAGGTACCTACTACGTATATTATTATTGATAATAATAACAACACATATTTATGATATTGCAAGAACACAATTAATAATTATCACTAATGTATTTTTGTGTAATATTTACCTGCATGGCAAGGCGTACTTTGTGGTGAGCCATCTGCCTCGCTAAGAGGTCATCGCTTTTGACAGTGTTTATGTTATTATTGTTCGAGGTCATCTTCTCTAGAAATAATTAGGTATTCACAAATTGGTTAACTTCTGTCCTTTGTGCAGCATGCAGTGCAAAATTACAATAGTTTATTCACTTACCAGTTTCACTCCCACTTAGCTCATGTACGTGCTTACTTCTACTTTTAAGTCCCAATTCGTTTATCTTTCTATTATCCATGCTATCACGCCGCAGAGCAGTAGAATAATCTGTGGTAATTAACCACAACGTGCACCGAAAGTGAACTGATTACTGAACTCAAAATGAACCTAGCAACGAAATCATTCACAAGTCGAACGTAATCTTCCGTTAAAAAAGTCTTGAATAAACTATCTTCAAAGTCTTATTAGATAATAGGGTAAACAAATCGATAACCCATTACTCACTTCTCACACCACGTTTAACTTTGATTCGTTTTATAATGATAAGATAGTCCAACAGTACTACTTGTTTTATCACCATTCAAGAGGTCACAGGTGCGCGAGGTTAAAGGCGGGAAATTTCCTGACGGCTTTTTGAATTCTGAGCTGTGTGATGTAGGCTTCAATAAACTGTTCAGAGTGGTTTTATCTTTTCACGAATCACATTGGACAACCTGTCACACCATTCTCTTTGGTTTCTCAAGAAAACAATCGGCGACATCACTCTTCTGATATTGACGTAAGTTTTTGACACCTTTAAAATTTATCATGAATTTGGTGGGCCATACACATATTTAATGGTTTTTAATTCACTTTCTGAATATAATTCACGCTTTCCCTTTAATTTAATATAAATAATATAATAAGGGTCAATGCACTTTGGCATCCGCATTCATTCTTTTCAAGATCAGACAACGCCTCTTTTGTGCCTTGTTCATAATTTAATTTTGTGTCAAAGTAATGTAAGTAGCTGTTGAAAGTTCTCCGAAAACCACTCGCGTTTGACGTAATATCGGCTATGGTCTTGCATGACTGCTATCTTCAGTAATGTGAGTCATTCACGCTTGTAATGTGTGTTATGATTGATAACGGTTGATAAGACACATTGCTCAGCCTGACACATCATTATCTCGTAGTATTCTCAAGCTTTTTTGTTCTTACATAGAAACACACAGTTATTTTAAACGTGTGACCTACATTTATAAAAGTATTTAATTTAGACATGATTCACATGCCATTGTTATACAAGTAAAGTGTACCTACCTACCTCCTAGTTCAAATAACTAATGGTCAGTGAGGGAATTGTCTAAAGCATGTCATTTTGAAATGTGTTTCTTTAGTTCAAGTCTGTGATCAAGCCTTCACGATGTCTAAGAAACCGGGCGTTCAGCCTGCGCTGCATAAAGTTATAATGGTCGGAAGCGGAGGCGTTGGCAAATCGGCACTTACTCTTCAGTTCATGTACGATGAGGTAAGTAGGATGTGAATTAAAAAAAAGATGTGTAGGTAACTTGTTTCAACCGTTTTAACCCGTTAAAACGGTCCTACCACCTACCACCTACCACCTACCACCTGAGGTACTATATTTTGATGGTGTCCATAAGCATTGACTTCCGCTCAGTATGGGACTCATGACTGCTATTGCTGCAGCACTGAATGCTTTCGCCGATGTCCGAGGCCGCACTGCAAGCCAAGATTCTTGCAATATAAAGACATATTATTAAATTTGTTCAATGCTACGACATGCCTTCATATTATAACATAGAGTAAAATTAAGCATATTGTTGTGCTGCATCAGCTTTCCCTGCAATCTTGGCCTATGTAAGACGATCTCAGCCGGACGAGTGAAGAATTTGACCTTGGTCTGTACGTGAGAACGGAGCGGTTCCGTTTGTCACTAGACATCGACGACAGATGACTGGCCAGTCGCATGTCCCCAACCCTAGTGTACGTCAATGCCTTAAGTTACACAATTTCAAGATTGATTGATAGGTAAGGTAGGTTACACTTAGGCATAGTAAAAATGTCATTATTCAAGAGAAAGGGTTTGTCTGATAAAGATTTGTTGGCATCATCCGATGAAGTACATGCCAATGCACCTTCCAACTCTAGTTTAGTAAGCGCTGATTTCATAACCAACTAATAGTTCAGAATGATTGTCGAGGAAAGGGACCAGATCAGTAGTCAATCCGTTTCGTTCAAACCACTTTTATTTTGGCCAAGACCAATTGTACAGTTAGGTTAGACATGACAATAAGACAAGCAGCTTCCACAATTTTATTTTTTTATTTATTTTATTTCATACATCATTTTATTCCTATCACACAGTATACATGAAAAACGATCGAAGAACAATTCCCTCAATTAAATAATAAATAAATACATGTAGGTGATGTGATGGGAAGCCCACGTAGAGAATCTCTGAGTGTGGGCTGACCCAGTTAAAGATAAACAGGCAAAAAATGTTTCAAGATGGCTGAATTATTGTAATACTGAAAAGTGAAAAACACATGAAAATTACTAGATACTAAAGAATGGGAATACAAAAAATAATTGTAGACAAACTGATGTGAAAGACTAATGTTCTAGATTGCGCAATCTCCTGATCAATAAATTACGTTCTTACAAAAATTCCTACCTGAGGCAAAAATCCAGGATTTAACTTCGAATTTAAATTTAACTGAATTTTTTAAATTCCTAATTTCAAGTGGGAGTTTGTTGAAGAAGCGAGGACCTAAAAAGTCAAGATGTTGTTGTCCTTTCTGTTTAAATCTTTTCGGCATATCCAACATAAATTGATCTGAGTTTCTCGTGTTTACTGAGGATAACCATTTCCACAATCAGAGTGAATGTGGAATGACATTAAATCAAGTGCGTTGCCACGGACTTTTCAAGCAATGTCATAAAGACAATTTAAAATATTATTACCTTCAAATCTATGCAAAGGGAGTAACAGTTTAACGCAAATAATTGTAGGTACCTACTACCTATTCTAATTTATAAACATTATAGAGGAAAAGAATGAGCTTTGTATTTGTTTTTAAATTAAATCCAACATCGTATGAATGTCTACATAGCATCAATTAACACACAAAAATGGCCATAATGAAAATCTTCACCGCACTCAAAGGGTTCCGCCAGAATCCGCTAGGTGGCAGATCTTTCACTGGTAAAAGCAGGACTCTTAGGGGAAAAACAATACTGCCAAAATTTGTTTTGGTCCTCAAACGTTACCTACCTACTGCTGGGGCACTCCAATACCGCGCAATTCAATTTGTTTAAAAGAATGCATTAAGTATCATAGTATTTTCAATTTCCTCATCAATTTTAACATCAAATAATTTTTGTATGTTATTAATTTGTACAGTGCAATGAAATTAATATAATAAGCATAACAAATAAAATGTGTTCATAATTAAAACATCCCGTTAAAATATTGATACATGAGATTATTATATACGTCATGAAAGTCCAATTCATACCTATATAATTAATTTTATATTTAAGTAACATTGAAATACTTGATTTCTTGTGGATGACCGTATACAATATTTGTACCACGCCGGCACCATTGCGTGCACTTTTCGTGCACTTTATATTTAAAATGCTCATTTTGAAGACTTATTGCGAGTATTAACTGAAAAAAACACACGGACATGTATTAGGATGTGAAATAATACAACTGATATAGATTAGAATTGATTTCGCATAGATATATTCATGTTTTCTTTATTTATATTTTCGCTTTAAATTATCTAAACACATCCATAGCGTGACTATACAGATTGGGTAGGCAAGAAAGTGGAACGAATAACAGCGTTGTACAACACTGGGCCAGCAATGGTTTTGCATGTTTCCGATAGAGTTGTTTCGCAACGCAAGAAACATGCACTCCTGTTGATACCAGCCCAGCATTGTTGAGTGCACTCCTTGTGTGTATACAATAAACATGCACGTCGGTCAACACCGGCCCGGTATTGTTGCGCTTGCAGTATTTCTGTATACAAGAAACATACACGTCGGTCAACACTGGCCCGGTGTCGTTGCGCGTGTAGTTTTTCGGTATTCAAGAAACATGCACGTCGGTCAACACTGGCCCGGTATTGTTGCGCGTGCAGCTTCTGGTATGCAAGAAACATACACGTCGGTAGACACTGGCCCGGCATTGTTGCGCGTGTAGTTTTTGGTACACAAGAAACATGCACGTCGGTAGACACTGGCCCGGTATTGTTGCGCGTGCAGCTTCTGGTATGCAAGAAACATACACGTCGGTTGACACTGGCCCGGTATTGTTGCGCGTGCAGCTTTTGGTATGCAAGAAACATACACGTCGGTAGACACTGGCCCGGTATTGTTGCGCGTGCAGCTTTTGGTATGCAAGAAACATACACGTCGGTAGACACTGGCCCGGTATTGTTGCGCGTGCAGCTTTTGGTATACAAGAAACATACACGTCGGTAGACACTGGCCCGGTATTGTCGCGCGTGCAAATAAATTGCAGTGTTGTACGCGGGTAGAGGCCCAGCATACAAAAGGTACACTCTCTGAAGGTACAATTTATGTGTGTAGACGAACAGATATCTTTCTTGTATCAACCGTACAACGCCCAACACTTTCCTTGCACATGATGCGTCGGGAAGGCACAATTAATGTACAAAGCGTGCAGTGCTGTGTTTGCTGGGATGTTATTTGGCCAATATTCAAGCTCGGGAGAAATAAAATAATTTTTGGGGAAACGACTGATGTTTTGTTACGTCTTCAAACAAATCTCGTTAATAATAATATGTTAATATACCTTCTGTTCCTGAACTTTTTGTTTGCGTATGAAAAATTACCTAGAAAAATTGATTTCAATTTTGCAGTAATTTTACCAGAAACGCGTAGATTTACTTCAAAATGACCATGAAGTGTAAAAAATTCGGGAGCGTCCTCCCCGAAATCAGAGCATTATCTAAGAAAAATATTATGTGAACAAAAAAATAAAAGAAAGAGGCAGATAATGTCGAAAACTTACTAAAATGATTGAATTTATTTGTGTACATTGGTACTAATTTATATTTCCCGAAAATAACTAATCTGGATTCAAAATTGAACCAATTCGAATGACCTTGAACCAAAAAATTCTCGGGGGCTGCGCCCCCGAACCCCCCTGTTCGACCGTAGTCTTGCAAATTATTAGGAATGTCCGCCCCCCCCCCCCCCTCCCATAGAAATGTCATCCTGCGTACACCTTTGATAGGCGGCATTATCATTTTTCGCGTACATCAAGAATGTACCTTAAGCCGGCCCTGATCTTTAATTTTCAAAAAATCGCAGGATCTCGTTCAAAAATTATACCTGGGACTTTTCAAGCAATGTCATAAAGACAATTTTAAATATTATTACCTTCAAATCTATGCAAAGGGAGTAACAGTTTAACGCAAATAATTGTAGGTACCTACTACCTATTCTAATTTATAAACATTATAGAGGAAAAGAATGAGCTTTGTATTTGTTTTTAAATTAAATCCAACATCGTATGAATGTCTACATAGCATCAATTAACACACAAAAATGGCCATAATGAAAATCTTCACCGCACTCAAAGGGTTCCGCCAGAATCCGCTAGGTGGCAGATCTTTCACTGGTAAAAGCAGGACTCTTAGGGGAAAAACAATACTGCCAAAATTTGTTTTGGTCCTCAAACGTTTAAACATTTAATAAATTTAGGTAACCTATTCAAACGTTTACTAAAATTCGCAGATTTCCCCATCCTTACCAGAGGTGCAATAGTGTAACTTTCCTTATTAGATTATACATAGTTTTAAATTGTTAGCTTTTTGTCGATCAGAATTGTTGTTCCTTCAGCAACATGTTTCTGTTCTTGTAGTTTGTGGAAGACTACGAGCCGACAAAGGCTGACTCGTACAGGAAGAAGGTGGTTCTCGACGGCGAAGAAGTGCAGATCGACATCCTTGACACAGCCGGCCAGGAGGACTACGCAGCGATACGGTGAGAACTCAAGTCATGCAGACACTGCACTTACTGTGGAGGAAGCGAATGAAAATCTAACTTAAGACCGCTGAGTACTAGTGAGCGTGACCTTAAAGAGTTATTCAAATCGATTTTTATAGATATCTTTTACCAACGTATTTGTTAATAAAATAAGGCTTTGTGGAGAAAGCGTCTTCAGAACTGTTATAAATGAAAATAATGTCATAGTTTGGAATAAGTTACCTATTTATTTTATTTTAATTCGTCCAATAGACATAAAGTGCCATATTTTAAATCGTTTTCAGGCACTTGACATCTGTTGGACAAAATAAAACTAATAAACCATTCCTAGCTATGAAATTCTTTTCATTGAACTGTTCTGAAGACTCATACAAAGCTGTATTTTATTAACAATTAATTTCGTAAAAGTCAAAGTCAAACTCTTCAAACTCTTCAAAGTCAAAGTTTGACTCTTCAAAGTCAAACTAAATACTCACTACTCAGCCGTCTTAAAGTACAAATTCTGGAATGAACGATGGAAATAATTTGGACATGGGTCCATGGAATTTATTGTGTTTTAAGCAGTTTATTTGAAGAATCATTGGTGTTGTGTTTCATAAGTTTTTACTTAGATATGGTGGGTTGGGTATTTTGATTGCAACATCCAGAACTAATGGAGCAAGTTAGCTCAGGCCAGGCAATAACACTCTCGACTTGTATTCAGGAGGTCCCGTGTTCAATTCCCGCTGCTGTCCTCTGTAGATGAGTTATTTTCATGGTTTCCCTCAGTCAAGAGGCAAATGCTGGGAATGTTCTCTACTAACAGGTCACAACTGCCTTCCCACCTTCTATCCTTACCTATTCATCATCAATCATCATCATCACAATCATTCAAATGCGTACATTATAAATTTGTCGTAAAAAAAAAAATTAGAATTCCGGAAAATTTTCCTTATAATTTTTCATTGTTTCTGCATCCAAATTTAACGTCTAGGATTTAATAAGGTTTAAAATGAAATGTCATAAAACAGTTGTAATAATCGCGCATCACCTCTTGCACTTGAAGAGTACAGGTTAAGGTTCGGAAAACACAATTATTTTGAAAAATAAGATTACGCTGTTTTCTGAACATTTCTGTTATGGTAAGTGACTGGTAACACTCAATAACAGTTCTTTTTCAATTTCATGTTGGTGCTTGTTTCAGAGACAACTACTTCCGGAGCGGCGAAGGATTCCTCTGCGTCTTCTCAATCACGGAAGACGACAGCTTTCAAGCCACTCAAGAATTCAGGTAACTTTCAACTGTCAGTGTGATATAAGATTGATTGATTCATAATGAAGAAAAATACCTGTACAATTGACGTAACGGCGATTAAGTAATGTAACGAGAATGTTGAAATGCAAGGCCAATTGGCGGAAAGTAAGTGTTAACTTGGTCATTTCGCTGCCATTATGTTTTCATTACGTCTCCGTTACCTCAATTGTAATAGGCCGATATGCTTGAAACATTCAAACAAAAATCCTGTTAACAGTTTTGGCCACTTCTCGATCACCATGCATACGGCGGAAGAATGATCATTCCATCTTTGAATACATACTTAAACCTGTTACCTACCTACATACTATGTAGGTCAGATAAAATCTCTAGCCTACATAGCTTCTACTTCAAGTAATGTTATCAAGCGAGCGGAGCGAGTGCCTCCACTTAAAACTTATGGCATCAATCTCTGTTTTTTTTTTGTGTATCTGTGTTTTTTTGCATTAACTTTTAAACAAAGTAATGGATCTAGCAAATTTTTTCACGAAATATTCATTACTATCCAATGCAGAAGGCTATTGATTTCCAGTAAAATTGGTATACTAATTTCGTCGGAATCTTGATTTGTAGTAAGTCTTGCACTTGTCTGTAGCCTGGTCTGTAGCCACACCACCGTTTTACCATAAAGTAATAAGTTTTACCTATCAAATTGTCTTCGATAAATCTGATCAAACTCATATTTTGCATGGTCAGTAAGACCAACATTGTCTCTTATTTTACTAATTTTCAGCCCAATCAGTCAAGAACATATGAACTTATTGACAGTTTTAATAACTGTCAGATATGAATTCTAGAAATTATTGTTTTCCACTGCACAGATAAGACTTGCACAGACAGACTGCACTTAATTCAAGAAAATAAGGAACACGGCTGACCTCTGGTAAATTCTTTGGTACTATCTATAATGGAGGATATAAAGGGTTTTTATTTATGTAAATAAATGATATAAAATTTGCTTTAGTTGTTTGTTATGGCTGAAAAAGCAAACTTGTAACTAAATCTAAATTTAATTTGTTTCTCCTTTTTCACTGCCCTATGGAAACACGAACATCAAAATAAAAAAAGTGCATCTAAAAAGTTTCCTGCGAGAAGTGGCTCCATCACGTATCGCTTATTTGTTCGAATAGATTACCTATGTTGATAGAGTAGATGTATGTTTCTGTGCGTTTGGTACGAAGGCTCGCTTATCAACGCGTTATACTGAGCTTTTTTTTTCCTTTTTTTTTTTTTTTTTTTTTTTTCAAACACTTTTTCTTATAAAAGTCTATGTTTACATTTTTTGTATTCTTGGAAATAAAACGATATTAAAACGATATTATTAGTCTTAATAAATACCAACTGCAATGTGAAAAGATTTACCTCGAGTGGGACTCGAACCCACGACCTTCCGATATCCAGTCAGATGCTCTACCAGCTGAGCTACCGAGGCAGTTCACATTGCAGCGGCTGTGTTCCAATATAAGCTGCGTTAGCAACTTACCGATTTTGAAGATAGGGTCAGAAGACGGTGAATTTCATCCACGTTTGACAACTGACTAACTTCATTCGACTTGGATATCTCATAAGCAGATGAGTGCGCATATGTATGAAATATGGTTTTTATATAACTGGGCTGGGCTTCTTCACAGTTTTCTTTAGTTAGTAGAAGGCAAATGTTTGGAAGGTTTCTTGGAAGGCTAATATATATCCCTCATGGCTGCCTTCTTACAACCTTTCACCCCTATCTAGTCTTCATCATCTCTCTATCATAAGCACAATCATTAATCCGTCAACATTAGTCTAGTGGCATGCGACCTCAAACACAACTTTAAAAGATATTATCTTCCCCGGCAGAGAGCAGATCCTTCGAGTGAAGAACGACGAGAACATTCCGTTCCTCCTGGTGGGGAACAAGGGCGATCTGACGGAGAAGAGGAAGGTGTCGTTGCACGACGCCACCAGTAGAGCGCAGCAGTGGGGCGTGCCGTACGTCGAGACCTCGGCCAAGACGAGGGAGAACGTGGACAAGGTAAGCTGGACGTCTCTTCGGACTTCTTGCAATCCGTCTCGCTCAATTCACAATCATGTGGCTGATTATTTAATTTACGTAAACCTACCAAGTGTGGATATTTGGGTTTTCTTTGGGTTTTCCCAGAGTTTTTTGAGAGCAGTTTGAGGTCTCTATGTGCAAGCCCTGTTTATATCAGCAGCACCATAAAATTCATATTTGAACTAGGTAACTGATTTAAAAAATTTATAAAATAAAGTAGGTAGGTAATCAAAATTGTTAATATCAAGAAGTTCTGTTTAATTCTCACATCTGGGTGCCTATTCTCGAGTTAAAACCTCATGGGAAAATATTCTACTATGCGAAATCAAGTGAAATGCTTTGTTATTTTCAACATTCAACGTAGGCTTGAAATAGTCCACCGTGGCAGGCATGAGGTGAATCCAAGGTCATCCCTTAATATGCTGCAGTGGCATATTTCACACATAAATGGAAGGGGGTTTAAATAAGCTCAATCTGCAGTGCAGTGGCATATTTCTGCATGGTGAATATATACAACAAATGTGAGAATATACACTGCTCATAAGCAGAACAGAACTAGGTCGACCTGTTTGATAATATGTCACTGAGTTTCTATTTGTCACTGTCAGAATTGATATAAAATAAAACTGATGGATAGTAGCCTACAACCTATTGCACAAATGTAATGTTAATTGTTGAACGTAAGTGGGGTACGTTCTTGCTCTCTATAATTAAAGAGTATATTTCTAAATGATTTAATTTATAAAATGTCGAAAGCGCAAGTTGGAGGACCGCCCATAAGCGTTTTGCCTCCTGAGCCACCTCTCTTTTGCTTGTGCTTACAATGGCGACCGATGATTCAATAAATGTTGTTATTGTTTACACTTGTTATGAAATGCAAGATAATAAAGCTTAAATCAGGGTGCACGTTATAAAAAAACTAACAAAAGTCCCATCATTCACTTGTTATTGAGTACAGTACCTACAAGTCAACAGTTTGTCCGATGGAATTGGTCTAAAATAATGTAGAATGGATCCACCGGGACTTCATAAATTAAACGAATTAATTGCTTAAGTTCATTCCATAATTTTCATTTCATTGCTAGCAACCAATTTCTTAATTCATTTGTTATTTAAAATCCGAATTGTTAATTTTGAGATAAAATTTGAATAGACATAGGTACCAACAAATGTTTCTGTATCCATAAAATTTCTCTCACTTGCCACCCTTGAGTTAGACCCGTGTTCTAGAACTAATTTGCTATGAAATATCTCACTATAGGTACCTACCTACTGTTTTCCATTGTAGTGAGATGATGTCACAATTTATCATTTCAAAATCAAATGTAAATTAGATATAAAATACAGGCTCTTGTGATGTGATAACTGAGCCCGTTCCAAAGGATAGGAAATCAATTGCAAAAATGCTCCTTTTCGTTAAGGGGAGATAAATTTTTGAGACGAATGATAACAATTCGACCCTATTTCTTGTTCATCGGAAGTAATGCTACAGAATTAATTGTCATTCGTTTTCCTATTACTACAACCCTACTACCAATTTTAGATTTTCCTTTTTTATTTCCGTTAATTCTGCCTTATCCTAACATTAATCGAATGAGTTCTTGTTGTGTTATTTTACGTGCACCGTTTGCTTTCCGCCACGCAGAGTTTTGTTCACGTCACTATTTGTCTTGTGTTCACGTGTATCCTCTTGTCACCCGTGTTTCCAGGTGTTCTTCGACCTAATGCGCGAAATTCGATCGCGCAAGATCGAGGATAATCGCACGAGCAACGGCCGCGGCAAGGACAAGAGCAAACGCAAGAGACTCAAATGTGTCATTCTTTAGGTGCGGTCAAACTACAAGCAATTCAACTATTAGACCTTTACCTTAACATGTGTTGATCAAACATGTTGAGGATTAGAATGTATCTCTATGATGCTCTTTTCAAAAATATTTCATATTTAGTTATTTTGCAGCCATCTATTAGGCAATCCAAACTATGTATGAAATATTTTAGATACCTGACTGGACCCCTATTTGTGAGATCGTTCAAGTGCTCGCATAATCGAGCGTGACGTCAAAGTGACGTCCTTTAAGGCGAAATAATATTCAATCTGCCACGTCAGTTTATTATTTTGTTTGGTCTGACATTAGTGGTGGTTGGTTGTCTTATACCTACGATCACCACACTTTACAGGGATTAGAAACGGTCTGCGCATTGTGACGTCATTCCCCTAAGACCAATGCTTGGGCCGTCGATTTGCACCGAATTACTTCCTGCACCCGTTTACTTCTGGTCAGTGACCCGTGAAATTTAAAAAAAGTACGCTTTTGGAGTGTTTAAATTTGATTCACACAATTGCCGCCAGGTTTGAAAGAGCTTCTCAAACTTGCCGCTGCTAGTTATAATGGCGCATTGTCGACCGTTTTGAATTCTGTTCTGGCGGGAGATAAAGACATGTGTCACGAGAGCGACATCACAGCCGCTTGTTCTATGCTTGTTGTGTTCAAGGTGACCAGACCCATGGCCAGCTAGTCAGGCAGTTTCCAATCCCTGTAGTAAAGTGTGATGATCGTAGCTTATACAATGTCTATGTCTTTAGTCTGTCTTGGTTTGGCAGCTGTGAATGCATATGAAATCTGTCTCAAACGATCTCGACAATAGGTTCCATGAGTTTCGAGTAATGTAAAAATTGTAAGAGATACAAATATTTAATACTGTTCATTGGTCATGGTCAGTGAAGATGACTGTTAAAACAAACTAAACCATTCAGGTATACTGAACTTTAAATTGTAATTATGATGATTTATATGCTGTCAAAACATATGAATGTCCCAAGATATTGAGCACATTACTCTCGTGACAGTACTTTGCTGGCAGCTAATACTTCCAAAGTTTCCGGGTTCAATTCCCATACTCGTACCGAGCTGTTTTTATTTCGTTTGATTGCTCCAACTACACCTCAATGTATTGATTTCTTTTGTATTTTTCTTTGGAAAGTGGATTTTGTGAACTCTCCGCTGGTAATGACCTTGAACAGTCTGAGGAAACTGCTCGATGTTTGATCAACACAGAGTGCCTTATCCTTGGAGGTATTCAAGGGCATGAAGCTATCTACTACATTTCCAGTGGCATAACTCAGGCAAAAATTCCTGGTCCAAGTTAATTAGTCTTAATCTTGCAGTCTACTAACTGTCAAGTTCCTCTACTTGCGACCTTTTAAGAATTTAAAAATTAAACAGAGTGTATTCTGTATGCTGTTCTGCTCAAAGGCTTTTTGTTTTTATAACGACATATCTGATTATGTAGTAACTGTCTCGTACCTAAGGTAGGGTGTCCATATTTAGAAATGGGAAAATCGAGACAGTTTTGGGTTACAATGGGGGGTCTGGGGGGAAGGCCCCCCAGCAACACGCGGGTACGGGCCGCGCAGGCCCGGTAAAATTGTGAAATTCAAGAATGAAAAAGAGCCATTTCGTTGCGTTTTGGACTTGAATTTTCAGCGATTTTGATCACCTAAAATTGCTAGTTCACAATTATAGAAATTATGTTTCAAAGTATTAGTTTCCGTATATATTCTCAAATCGGCGATCGGCGACAAAAACAAAAAGTTGGTCGTGATATGGTAGGGTTAAGTCCCCCAATCTGGCAACCATGATGTCCATAACAGTCAAAGCAAATTGGACAAAGTCAGCTGGCTGTCAGTCAAGTGGCCAGTGGCTATCGAGACTCGAGATGGCTGTGAACAAACTGTTCAATCACTGCACAGGCAATAGATACATAGCAGAATATTCGCCGTGCGGCAAATTATGAATTTACAAAAACACGGTAACATGTCAAAAATCGGGACAAAAGGCGTCCCGTTTGATGGTCGTGGGGACAGCGGGACAGGTTGCTAGAAAACGGGACTGTCCCGGCAAAATCGGGACGAATGGACACCCTAACCTAAGGGGTGGCAAAAAATCAAAGATATAATATTTCCATTCCGAAATCATTCAAGTGCTCAAAGATCTAGCCCATATGAACATGAAAACAATCTCAAAATATTTAGTTCTAGCCTCGAGTAGTAATCGTGGTCTGATGGTAATTAACGTTGTATCCAATTTCAAGCAAGTCGTGTGTGGCAACAAAGAAGTCATAGATGACAACACTTCTAAATCTCTCACTTTCTTATACTCTATACTATTCAAGTCTAAGCTTATACCTAACATTTGATGGAAACTATTTAATATAATCACCACATAAGGTAGGTACACTCAACAAAACATAAAATTGTTTTTGAAGTAATCGAAGTGTCTGAAAATGATTTGAACGCACCTTCAGAAGTAGTCTACGCTAACTCGGCATCGAGCTCTAGTAGGTGAGCTCTCATGTCATTGATAATAACAAGGTTTGATTGTCAACGAACATCGCTACCAGTCATTCAAATTTTTTCACATAGGTACCATTTTATGTTTTGAGTGAACATTATTTCTGAAAAAAATCATTAGGAAGTCAGCGAAAAAATAATTTCCGTGTTAACTCTTTATTTATTGCAATCTATCGTAACAGCCATAGCAGCCAAGTTATGCTATTTGAAATGTAGGCAGTTTCTGCTGCCTAACTGGAAAATGTGGCCTTGATATTGAATTCTGAACCAATGATATTTGTGGTGGTGGTCTGCAAGGGTTTCTTCGATGTACTTTTTGCTTTGCTTGCTTTGTGTGCGCATGCAGTTATGTTCTGTTGAATTGTGTGAACTTAATAACTATTTATGTGAATGTGATGAGCTAATAAACACTTATTTCAGGACTAGTAATGTGGGTTTGACAATATTTATCTTTTGGATGATAAAAAAGTTGCATGTTTAAACTTACATATTTAACATTTTTAAATTAAGAATTACCTACCTTCATTTAACTTTTGATTGTTTTTTCCAAATGTATTTGGGTTAGTTGTAGTAGTTACTTTATGCTTCGAGTTCAACCTGCATACCTAAAGGTTTTCTAACAATTTCTTATACAGTTTGGCCAAGATCAAGAAATCCCTGATAACATACCTGTATGTTAAATTAAAATTGCAATGGAACCTCTAAATTATCCATCTAGCTGTTTGCTAGGCAAAATTATGCTATTCCGTATTTTAGCACTAATTTGGTTAATTTCTGATATTTCTTACCTACATCACGTTTGAAATTCAAAACACACATTCTCAATTTCTCACAATTTCTCATCTCGATGTTATTGACGGTCTCCTCGCAAGAAGATGAGAAGCTTGTCACCGTGACGACCCCCTGTCCGTAGTCGGGCTAGTGAAAAATACGAGGGCAGTACCATTAGTAACTCCTTTGTGGGCATAACTTGCATTAGCGCAATGGTCGAACCCAACTCTCCAATAATAAGAATGTAGGTTTCTGTAGGAAAGGCACGTCCCTTCTTATCTCCAATAATAGTCTGCAAAATCAGCCTATGCACTGCTGCGTTAGCAATAACACATGTGTTCTGCAGTTTGCACCAGTCAATATGTTCAATATGTATGTCAATGAAAGTTACTCTATCACCATGAGCAGTTTGAAAGTATACTTAGATTTTCAATTAGGTAACAGCACAGTTATGCCCAAAAAGGCATTAGGTACTTACGGTGCAACCCTAGTACATATTTGCTATGGTGATGACAATGATAATATGTTATGAACTTATGGTATGTTTATAGGGATGGCACTTTTACCGGTTCTGGAAAAATCGGTAAATTTACCGGTAAATTTACCGGTCAGCGGTAAATTTTGAAAAATGATGGTAGATACCAAATCATGATTATACCAATACAAAAATGACCCTACTTTATTATTTGACCCATTTACAAAGATTACCGCAGTCAGAACAATAACAATAATCAATGTTAATAATGACAATAATAGGTACTCCATATTGATAAGGGATGATATAGCCGAATAGCATTGATTCGACCAATCTAGTGTAGGCTATGCCATGCCTGTGTTATTCTCCAATAAGAGGAATTGTCGACCACCAATTTTATCAAGTTACAACCTGTGTCTGCTAAACAAGCAAACCTGAAGAGAGATTCCGACATTGGAAGTAATCAGGTATATGGATGGAGTTATCATTCTGAATGATTGAAGACAACCAAAAATCAACGTAAAATATGCTTAACTGCTAATGTTGTCACACTGAAGTTTACTTATAGTTTTTACTTAAAATTTGATATCTCCATTCATACATTGGAGAGGATCAAAATAACAAAATTTACAATTTTTTTTACCGGTAAATTATTAATCGGTAAATTTACCGGTAAATTTACCTTAATTTACCGGTAAATTTACCTTAATTTACCGGTAAATTTTACCGGGTGCCATCCCTATATGTTTAAAAGTTAAAAGTTAAACTTTAAAAGTTAAAGCAAATGATAGTTTTTGGTCCTTTGACAAACTGTTTGAGAGTGCTTTATCAGTGAAAAAATGTCTCAATATTAGGTCCACGATCGGGATCGGGGTCACCACTGTGGGGAATCAGGAGCGGGGACAACACTATAATAACTGGTTTAGTAAATTTGATTGTAACGTATTTATTCAGTTGCATAAGGATTGGCATGTGTATAAAAGTGCGTGAAATCAGACGTCCGTCTTCTTGCTCGGAAGTAAAACAAATGTCTTGGCTAAACGGCGCCACCACCTCAACTATCTCCCTCCTCCTGGAGTCCAAGTCTTGAAATCGGCTATTTAAAACCGTTTGCGTTTTCATTGTGTAAAACGTGAAAAAATTGAAGGCTAAGGCTTAGTTGTCAACTTTTTTTGGTTTTAAACCAACAGGATTTCAAGACTTGGGGTCCTGCTCAGGTTCCGGTGTATTCAGCCCGCAGACGGGGATGTTGGCTAGCCTGCATGATTCAAGGACAGCCGGGACCCTGTCTGTTGGGTAGAGAAACCATCTTGGGCCAAACCATCACTGAGAATTACACATTTATTTCAATGCATTTTAAAAGAGATTGTTTTGTTTGTTTTCCATCTTGGCCAAACTGTCATTCTTAATATCTTTAAAAATATTTTGAGCATCAAATTGTCACACAATCTTCTGCCATCATTTTATATATTAAATACATTTCCAGGTGTTCTTCGAACTATTGAAAGACATCATTGCCCGCAAAGCAGCCGTAAATAGCGTCGGTAAAGAAGAGAAACCTGAAAAAACTTGTAAATGTTGTTGCATTATCCAGTGATGATATCACATATGCGTGTGTCGACTGAACGAAATGCCAACTATCTTTCTATCTGAAGATAAATCATCACATACCTACATTACTTTATAATCATATCACTTTCCAAGGTCATATGATTTCTCTTTATTTCAATTGCCTGTAAAAAATTATCAAATATTTCGTGCTTTACTAAGGAGTAAACGCGATGTCATGCAATGATGTTCCTGTAAATATTGTAGCTCAATGTAATGCCTCCATAACACTTCACAATAATTCACAGAACAATATTTGGCCAAACATTATTTTCCTCGACACTTCTGTAAATTGCTTCATGTCATTTTAATAGGTCTGGGTAGGTACGTACCTAGTATTGTATTTTTTTAATCTAGTTTCGACCGTTTTTGGGGTTGCTATTCGACACTAAAAGTTACAATACGCCACCTAGCATAAAAAATTAACATCTTAGGAGTGAGTGAATTCAGTATGCATGCTGGCAAGGCACTTCCATGCCAATCATAGCGAGTTCAGTAATAGTTAGAACTAGTGATGCCATCGGGTAGTAATTTTTGTACCCGGGTACCCGCCAGCAGTACCCGGGCGGGTACCCGCCATCTTTAAAAAAAAAAATATATATATATATTTTTTTTTTTTGATTTTAAGATGATGGAAGAATAAACAGTATACCTTTTGAGTTTTTAGGTATTGTTGCGCAATGGAAATAGCACAATTGAAAATAGGACTGCAGCAAATGGTGCCGCACTGTCTGAGTGGGGACCAGAGTGGTGTTGGAGGGGTAAATTAGCGTGATGATTCCCGTTGGAGAGAGGAATGGCTTGATTGTATACTCCCCTGCTCAATTGGCGCAACAAAAAACAAAATTTAATCAAAAAAAAAAAAAAAAAAAATTTTTTTTTTTTTTTTTTTTTTTACTACTCGCGGGTTGTGAGTGTAACCCGGGTCTCCCATTACCCGGTTCTGACCCGGGTACCCGGGTACCCGATGGCATCACTAGTTAGAACTAGTACATCATGAAATAACAGAATTTGATGATTACCTTAGTGTCAACAATCTAATACAATCAACATATTTAATTACAGCACACATTCATTCAAATTATTGTGAGAACTAGATGTGTATTCACCAAGAGCAGAATTTGACAGATTGCAATTGTTTTTTTCATTGTCTTTTGAGCGAGGTGTGCTGTAATGAAATGTGCCGATTGTATTTGATTGTCGACACTGAGGTAAGCATCAATTTCTGTTATTTCGCGATGCAGTTATAACTATTACTGAAATCGTTACGATTGACATGGAAGTGCCTTGCTTACACGTGCACTGTTGGTGCACTCACGTTAGTGGCCATCTTATTTAATACTAGCGTATTCTCTACTTTCAGTTTCGAATCTTCGGCCATTTAGGACAAGCTTTGGATTTTGTTGACTGTCGATGGTTAGGGGAGTGGAAATTTGTGAATCTTATTGGCTGTGAAATTCGCGCCAACTGGATTAATTGGCAAACTATCGATAAATAACTTAATCCATAGTTGGTCCTATCCTATCCGGCCTTAAGAGGCGAACGGAAGCGAACGGGAATCGCACGGTTCGTCAGAGCGGTTTTTTAAATTTTGTCTTCCCACTAAATAATTTTAAAAAATTAGATAGTAACGACCAGTCTTGGGTAGTAACGTAACGAAAGTAACGCATTACTGTAACGAAATTACTTTTTTGGGTAACGAGCCAGTAACCTCATTACAAAATTTTTGAAGTAACGTCCGAGTAATTTCATTACTTTTTTCCATGTAATTTGAGGTTAGTAACGCGTTACAAATTGCCGCGCCTCCACTGTTGTTTTCGTACATCTTTTGCAAGTTGTGGAACTAAATTCACGATGAGTAAGATGAATTTAAGCCTGAATTGATTTACCTTTATCTTTTGGACGATTTTTTAATCATAAACACCTAGAATCGCCTTGTAAAATAATGTCAAATGGATATATTCACTAAAATGACACGAGAATCTCTTTGCATGCTGGTTGTAGGATAGGCGCCATTTTTCTTATTTTGTTTTGTGTACATTTCGGAAATCACGGATAATTTCTAAGTAATTTCGTTACTATTGTTCATGAAATGTAAAGTAATTTCATTACTTCTTAATAATTGTAACGGTAAAGTAATTTTACTACATTTAAACCCATGTAATTTGTAACGTAATTTCATTACTTTTTAAAAGTAATTTACCCAAGTCTGGTAACGACCCATAACAGCCTAATTGACTAAATAATGCCGCACACTGGAGTTCATTATGACCTCTGGTACAACCTCAAAGTGTTAAATACGATATTTTTAGTAAAATAATCGTATTTAACACTTTGAGGTCGCACCAGAGGAAATTGAGTACTCCAGTGTGTGGCATTATTTAGGCTGCATTTCACCAAGATTCTAAACCTGGTTTAGAGGCAGTAAACCTGGTTTAGGGACCTCTAAACCAGGTTTACCCCCTCTAACCCGGGTTTAGTATCTTGGTGAAATGCAGCCTTAGTCTATTAGGCTGTAATGGGTCGTTACTATCAGATTTTTTAAAATTATTTAGTGGGAAGACAAAATTTCAAAAAACTCTGATAAACCGTGCGATTTCCGTTTGCTTCCCCAGGGGGGTTATTCTAAATTCCCGTGTCGTCTCGTTTCACGTGATACGGGCTCACTGCACACTGGAGTGCTATCTATTTAAGACGGCTGGGTAGTGAGTTTGACCTTGAAGTGTTTTTTAATCGATTTTTATCAATATCTCTTTCCAGTGTAATTGTTAACAAAATAGGGCTATGGACGTGAATTCAGAACAGTTCAATGAAAATAATTTCATAGTTTGAAATAAGTTATTAGTTTTATTTTGTCCAACAGGTGTTTAGAACCTGTTGACACCTGTCTAAACACCTGTTGGACACAATAAAACTAATAGCTTATTCCAAACTATGAAATTATTTTCATTGAACTGTTCTGAATTCACATCCATAGCCCTATTTTGTTAACAATTACACTGGAAAAAGATATTGATAAAAATCGATTAAAAAACTCGTCAAGGCCACGCTCACTACCAAGCCCTCTTAACATGGCAGTGACACCGTGTCAATTGATACGAGACGACAAGAAAATTTAGAATAACCCTCCAGGGCTCTTAATGGCAGTGAAATTTATTCGGTCGAAACGAGATGAAAAATATATCTAAGTAGGTAAGTAAGTATTTTGGTGTTGTTGCAAATCCATAGCAAACAGAAATACCACAAACACTCCACTTGCAACACGACACTGTACCTTGACCTTAAAATCCATAGCCTTTTTGAGGAACACGGATGGTAGATGTATTACTGTCAATGCCAAAAGAACAATGAATAAAACAGTGGTGCTAAATTTTACATTGTACGTACCTACAATTTTTGTATGTTGCACAGCTCCCTTACCATTTATTATTGATATTTTCATCAATATCTTCTGGGCAGACAGTACCTAATTTGTTTAGAATGTTTGGTACTAGAGAGATTATAACATTGCCTTTAAACATTCCAGGGTAGTTACTTAATAGTCTCCATAAATACCAACATACTAAATAAATGTTAATGGATTATATTCCCAAACAAAGTGTTCATCGCTATGATAATTTTCAATGATTAATAAGTAACTTCTAATAACATACCTATTTAAAAGGCATATTATTGCATTCAAAAACAGTTTTTAATTGCTGCTTTCCATTGGTTTGGGGTTTTAAAGGAGGTATTGTTACATTATATTTTGCATGTAGTGTGAATCAAATTGTGAATGATTGATGAAATTAATGATTAATTATTATATTGGCTACTCTAATGTGTATGGCTGGATATTGCGATTTTAAGCCCGTTTTCTTAAATTAGTTGCGTACAAAGTTAACTTTATTATGTGCTCATTACAAATTCTCTGCTTTAAGTAATGAAAGATGTTTGTAAATGTTATTCAAATTCATTAGGTACAGAGGCCGAACTTAATGTTCAAAGTTGTGATAAACAACAAACTTGATAATTTGTAGATAATACCTATTTGCAAAATGTTGATGAGTGTGTGAATGCATATTGCTTTATTTATTAAATATTTGTGCATATGTGAGGTTCTTATTGCATATTTTAATGGTATTGCTTAAGTTATGATAATATATCGATATTATTAAGTTAGATTTATATACCAGAAAACATTGAAACAGATTGTAATCATTTTATTAGGTATATCATTTAGTATTTATCTGATTAGAATTGGAAAGATATGCATATTCTGAACTAGGTCTAGTTCACTCTGATCATGTATCTTTTATAAGGAATGTATCTATCCTTTTGTTTGCTTGTCATGACATGAAAGCGCTAACAAAATTACCTAATTGCTCCATCTAAAACGAACAATTCCATTCAACGATCGAATAAAATTTTACTATGTTTCAAAATTTGATCATCTTTAATCAAAATATAAATGTGAGCGTAAAAATCACCTTGAGCAAGAAGTTTTTAATCATTGATGAAAATCAGCCATACCTATAGATGAAAAAGCGCACATCAAGGTGTTGACGAATTTATTGATCTGAAATTTCAAATTTCTGATGGCAAAATTGTATTCTTCAATATTTATTAATTAGTCATCTGCTCTATGTCACATGTATTAAAAGTAATACTATTATTGTGGCTAATTTTTATCACTGCTTTGTACTGCCTTAATTAAGGTATGTTTATATCATAGCACAATGGGCTGGCCGCTGACCTTGAAAGGTAATCATGGTTTATCTTTCAAGGTCGGTGCGTCGGAACTGAGCTACCTGATTCGCTAGCATCGAGACGTCGCGCGCTTGTTGCCGAGCTGTAAACCTACCTTTAATTATCAAAGTGTATTGTGAGGATTTTCAAGAATGACGAATGAATTTCATTGTGAACATTGTGAATGTATGCTTTCATGATGTAATAATAATTATAATAAAATGCAGATTACATTGAAAATCAGATTTATTTCTTACATTTTATACTACATCTTCGTTTTCTAAAAGGAACGGTAATTCATAGTACCTACCTACCTACTAGGTATTCAGAAAATTTAGGTAGGTAGGTACCTACCTAGGTAGATTATTATTGTGAAAATGATACTAAAATTATATTCCTTCACTCTATTCTTGAACTCGTTGATTTAGTATGTCCCTGATATGAGAAATTTGCTCTTTCTTGTACAGAATTTCAGGATGATAGATAGTACTCATAATTAGATTCAATTCGGCACTCTGCAGGCGCCATTCAAGAACTTGATCCATCATTTGATAGCACCCTGAAAGCATTGAATCCAAAAGTAATTGTGTTTCTTCAAAGAATCGGATGTTGTGTTTAACATTTCTTGCCACATCAAGGGCAGCTGACGTTAAGTTTTCTTGATCCATTATGAGTTTCTTTTATTATTGATCTAGTTTCTCTGTGGGAATATCAATTTGCTCTGCTCTTGTGAGACTGAGAAATGAGAATATTTGAATTTGAAAGTGCAGTGGTACCAACATATCCCGCCCGCCTAATTCACAGCCGCCTTGAAAAGCTATTTGGCCTTCTAGTAGAAGAACGCTGTGTCAACTTTTAGAAAGCGGTGACAGACAAAGTGACAGCAGTGCTACAAGTATTTTGTTGTACCTACCTAGGTAGTAGGTATTTTTCTAATATAAAGTGCGATATTTGCATATATTTTAAGGAAGTTTTTGTATATAATTGTAGACAACTATGAGTAACGACGGTCACGTAAAATGTAGACTCTGTGGTTTACGCAAACGAAAACACAGACCTATTTTTGAAGATGATTCTTCAGATGTCAAGCGAAAAGAATCTCAAACTCTGCCTGCAATTATACACAAATGTCTGCATTTTAAGGTAGGAACTCTTCTTATTTTTTCATATTATGTATTGATAAACATTACCTACCTATCCAATTCCTAATCTAGAAGTGTAGGCCTGTTTCAGCACACAATTTCATAGCCTCTTGGTCAGTGGTGGTTTTTTGGTTGATGCCCTAAAGTTGAAGAATTTTTCAATACTAGGTACTAATATTATACAATATAGTAATACAAGTCAATACAAGAGTGAGTGGCCAATTGTTTAAACATGGGTCAAAAGAACTTATGGCGTGTTCGACTGGTAGTGTGCACGCGCACTAGGGCAATGTTTTCGTATTCGACTGGGAAGTGGTGCACACTCAGTGCACCATTTATTGCTCTGAAGTAATTGGTCAAGTTGCCCCTTCCATCACACTCACAATTTGCGCGTCGCTCAAAACATAGCATTCGTGTTTGGCTGGGGGCAGCACTAGGGCTAAACCCTTACGACATGACGTCACAATTAAAAACTTAGTGCAGACCTAGTAAGTAGACTGAGGCAAGTCGAAAACACCCTAGGTTGTTTCAGCACAAATACCTATCGGGCCAAGTAGCCACAATGCACTGAAAAATGTTTTGGGGGAAACCGCGTTTCCCTTGAAAACAAAGGGTAGCTTTATGCAGGGTGTTGGGCCGGAGGTGGGATTCTATAACTGCATTGCAACCGCTTAGCAATTTCTTCCATAAGGATTAACATTGAAATAATTGCTAAGCGGTCGCAATGGAGTTATAGAATCAGGGACCTGGGGGAAATATTTTATTTCAGATGCTATTTGGAATATAAATTTTGGCATTTTGACATTTTATTTATATTAAAACTGATTCTTAATTTGCATACACAGCTTATAAGTTTGACAACATGGATCATGGAGGTACACTCAGAAAGAGATAAAACGGTATTCAAAAGAAACGAATTCGCTGAAAAAGATTTGATGGCATCATTCGATGAAGTCAGTGCTAACGTGTTATTAAACTTGAGTAGGTACCTAGGTGAGCTCTGATTGATTCTGAAGCTCAGAAGGATTGATTGTCAGGTAAACTGACACCTCAGCTAATCCGTTTTGTTCAAATACCTTTTTATGAATTGTTGAGTGTATACATGTGGTTAAATATACCTACAATAAATTATAAATAAAATTATATTTTACATCAGTTTTTGCACATTTTTTGGCATAGGTAGTCTGTGGTAGGTATCCTTGTAACCACTGAGGGCCAATTCTTGAGATTCACGTTTTGAAATCCGTACGTTTTCAATGTTAAAAACTTGAAACAGTTGACAACTATTGCTTAGCCTTCAACTTTTTAACGTAGTACAATGAACGTAAAACGGTTTGAAAACGTGAATCTCGAGAATTGGCCTCGGCGTAGGTAGTAACCCTCTAACAGGCAACATCTAAACACTTAAGTAGTTACCTACACACCTTGTTTCCATTTTAGATCGAAAAAGAAGATGATCTGCCAAAGCTTATCTGTGATGATTGTTACACAAAGATTATTGACTGGCACGTTTTTGCACAGCGATGTGTAAAAGCACAAGCTCGGTTTCAAAGAATAAAATTTAAAATTCCAGTGAATCATTTAATCACAGAAGCCAGAAATGTCAAGAAAGAAAAGAGAAAAAAGTCAAGTTCAAAGGCAAAAAAGAAAGGTTCCAGTAAAGTATCAGTTGACTTAAAGTCCGTTTATTGCAGTGAGAATCAAGTTTATGTCGTTGACAGTAATTTAGATTCCTTACAAGAAATTGACGGCAGCTTGAAGGAGAATTTTATAATACCTCATAATATTCACCAAAGTAATGACTTACATTTTCCTGGCACTGAAAATGTTAATGAAAATGTGGAAGATTCTCTAGCCAAAGATGAGAACATTGAAAACTTTAACATCGATTGGTTGGCCATCTTGCAAAATAATCGCGAGGGAATTCAAGAAAATGAAGGTCTAGAACTTGAATTAAACTATCAGGAACTGTTACCACCTGACCAAGAAGTACTAGTACAAAACTCACCAGTTTACGAAGGAAACACTCTTGACCAAAGTTACCGAGAAATCGTTCAAGGAGAACCAGAATCTTTGCAGAATGATCAAAATATTGCATCAACATACAGAGAATTATGCCTTGATATAGAACAGTATCGAGAAACAAATCATATCGAAGAAGAAAATAATCGCAGAGTTTTATCAACCTACCAAACAATTGACCCGGAGTGTTTACAAACCGAGTGCATCTCACTGCAGCCAACGTACCAGGACTTGTGTCTGGAATTGAAACAGCAGTACCACCAAAACAATGCCAAATGTGAAAAATCAAAAAATTCCGAGGTAATTTTATCGAGATGTCTAGAACAAAGCAGCCATGATACGGGTGATTTAAACGACTGCACTCAAGTCGTCAACGAAGAAGAAATCGTTAAAAGCATATCTTCAGTTGAGCTTCGAAGATTGAAAAAGATCCATAACTGTCAATATTGCGAGCGCACATATGCAACCAAAAGAACGCTTCGCGAGCATTTATCAATTCACGAGAACCCTGAAGAGCTACACTGCGCCCATTGTTCAAAGGTTGAGTATTATCTTATCTTACAACATATTCTTACCGTTAGTAGTACTTCATACCTTCATTATAGGTACCTATAGTACGAAATCACTTGATTTTTAAAAAATATTTTTAACTACGAGGTCTGTTTAAAAAGGTCCAGAACTTTTTAAATTGTGCTCAAACACATGAAGTTAGCAATGTGTTTGGTTGTGAATTTTAGCAGATAACCTATAGTCTCCCATTTTCTATTTGTTGATACCTACATAAAATAATTGCTAGAAGCTACATCAGTTTGAGTAAACCATTCAACTATTCTGCAATTTTTCCACATTTTTGCTGAGTTTTCCTAGCGATAATTCGGAAAAGTTGATGTAGGGACAGAACGGTGTTAGTAGCTTGGCAACTATTTGATATCAACATATGCGCATACGCGCACTCATCTGCTTATGAGAAATCCAAGTCGAGTGAAGTTAGTAAGTTGTCAAACGTGGATGAAATTCACGGTCTTCTGAGCCTATCTTCAAAATCGGTAAGTTGCTAACGCAGCTTTTATTGGAACTTAGCCGCTGCAATATGAACTGCTTCGGTAGCTTAGTTGGTAGAGCATCTGACTGGATATCGAAAGGTCGTGGGTAGTGATGCCCAGCGGGAATATTCCCGTGGGAATATTCCCCGTTCCCGGGAATATTCCCGAGTAAATTTGGGGAATATTCCCCAAATCGGGAATTTACTTTTCATTATAAATTAAAATGTATAATGTTATTATTTTGTGGTATCTCATTACCTCTTAGTATTCTCTATTTTGTCATTAATTTTCTTGTTATCTTATGACAGGGGTCGGTAACCTTTTTTGGTGACGGAGCCAATTTCCGAAAAAGTTATAAATTAGATAATAATGCGAGCCGCATAGCAGGCAATCAAATGTAATACACCAAAAATAATCAATTGAATTACTAGTTTATTCTGCTATTTTGACAAAGCCCCCCCCCTCTCTCGCTTGATGTTGCCCCGCAGGGCGTTTTTTCGAATTTTCAAATATTTTGATTCCAGATCTTTATTTAAATTATAAAGAGCCATTTAAGAACCACCAAGGAGCCGCAGGTTGCCAACCCCTGTCTTATGACATCTCAAAACATAAACATGGTTTAATAATGTTTTCTCTTAATGTTTACTCATCCCTCTAGTAAATTCCCAATAAATTCCCGGTTTGGGGAATATTCCCGAAAAAATAAATTCCCGGGAATATTACATCACTAGTCGTGGGTTCGGGTCCCACTCGAGGAAAATCTTTTCATATTGCAGTTGATATTTATGGTGGTGTTATTATTATTATTAAGTCTATATTCTCAACAGAGCCAGGCTCCACTGGTGAGAATGTAATATAGAGAAGGGAGGAGAGGAAACCCGGTACCGGCATGTAGCCTACTCCTATGAAAGATACCAAGGGGGCCAACGGCTTAACGTCCCTTCCGAAGGACGGTGTAACATTCACAGCACAAGCCTCCACAACCCGCGCCGTCGAGAGACTGATAACAGGTGGAGGGAGGTCGTCACACTAACCCCCAAACACCCCAGTCTCTCTGGCCCAACGGCAGCAACCTGGCAAGGCAGAGTTGAATGGTCACCCATCCAATCGCTGACCGCGCTCAATGTTGCTTAACCTCGGTGATCTAACGAGAACCGAGGTATCCAACACACCAGCCGCTGGGATGTTTGGTTCTCTGTTCAACAATATTAAGAACAAAATCTCTACTAATGCCTTTAGCTTGCCATTTCAAAAGTTCCGACACTTAGGTAAATTGAATGTTTACATTTAAAAAATTTACCTACCTACCTATTTTAAATTTTAATCAAAAGTGATTTATTTGTATTTATGTGGTACTACCCATCTACTTTAGTTGGTATAAGGATACTAAATTTGAATTAAGAAAAACACAATTAATACTTTCAGTTAATAACTAAGAACATTTACGACACTAGGTATTCTACTCGAAGAGACCATTAAAGTGTCACTTGGACCTTCACTCTGAGAATCCGAACTACTGCTGCCACGTCTGCGGCCGGCTGTGCCACACGAGCTCGGCGCTGCGCAACCACATCCGTCTGCACAAGGAAGACGATCATCGACATGTCTGCGACGTCTGCACCAAGGACTTCCGATTGAGACACCAGTTGGATCGACACATGCTCACACATATCGGTACGGCATCTTTTGTGACATTTCACAGATTTTTAAATGTTTTAAACAGTCACCAAAGGGTTTAAAATTTAAATTGTATCGGTGTTCCAGCTACAACCTAAATTTATCTTGTGCAGTTGTGAAACTGCATTAAAAGTGTTTTCCATTAAGAAGCTTCTCTAAAGCAGAATGTATTTAGGTACCTAAGTAGGGGAGCATGGGGCACAGTGGGCGGATTTTTACAATAATAAATATCGTGACCCTGCTTCCAACTATTGTTAAATTTGTTATTTTTAAAATAAATAAATAAATAATAAATATCGCGACCCTGCTTTTAACTGTTGTCGGGTCAGGGGGTGGGATGATCCCACCAATGTTCTAGGGCACTTGTGATCTTAGAGCCGACTTGCCAAGTCCGACAATCCACACTTCTTCAATCTCTTCTTCCACTTCTTCAGGCTCCTCTCTTTCCACCAGTTCCCTCCATCTCTCTCTGTCTTCCCACCACTTCTCTGTTGTAATTACTCCCCAACACTCTCCTCTTTCTTCTGCGGCTGCCTCTATTCCGTTCATCCATTTAGTTCTAGGGGCCTTTCTTCTGCCACCCATAGCTGCACGCTCTGCCTCTCTATATGGTATCCTCTCTTCTCCCATCCTCTTCATATGTCCGTACCATCTTAGCCTCTCTTTTCCAAGTTTAAATCTAAGAGACTCCACTTTAAGGTCCTTTCTAATCTTTGCACTCCTCATCTTGTCCATCTTCGTCACCCCTGCCACACTTCTCAGGAACTTCATTTCCGCAGCCTGCATTTTCATTTCTTCCTTCCCTCCCATTGGCCAAGTTACTGCTGCATATGTTAAGATTGGTACATAGTAGGTTTTGTACAGTAATATCTTACACCTCTGGGGCACATCTTCATTCCACAGTAGCTTCCTTACACTCTGGTAAAACACTTCTGCTGCTCTCACCCTCCTCTCGATCTCCTTGTCCACCTTTCCATCCTTTGCCAATACACTGCCTAGATATTTAAACTCGTCTTTTTCTGTCAGTTCCTCTCCTCGCATCTGCATACGGCAACGTGTCTTCTGTTGCCTTTCCATAACCATGGTTTCGCTTTTTTCTCTGCTGATTTCTAGTCCATATTTTGCTGTCACTTCTTCCCACCTGTTGAGTTTCTCTTGCAACTCTTCCTCGGTCTTTCCCCACACAAGAACATCGTCTGCATATATGAGTGTGCGGGTGTCCTCTTGGTAATCCGGCTCGACCTCTCTCAGCATCTCATCCATTACCACTGTAAATAATGTTGGTGACAATACACTCCCTTGCTTCAGTCCCTCCCTCACTTCAAACCAGTCCGTTTTTCCCACTCCCGTCTGCACGCAGCTACTATTTTTCTTATACATACTTTGAATTCTTTGTATCACTCCACTGTCCACACCTTTCTTCTCTAGGCACCGCCACACTTCTTCTCTTGGCATTCTGTCGTACGCCTTTACCAGGTCCAGAAATATCATTCTCATCCCGCTCCCTTTCTCCCATCAGTCATCATGATCTGTCTTACTGCAAAGATGAGGTCAGTTGTTGAACGTCCTCTTCTCAAACCGTACTGTTCTTCTCTTAGTTTACCCTCAATACTCTCAGCCACCCTCCTCTCAATGATCTTTTCATACAATTTAGCAGTTTGGCACATCAAAGTTACTCCCCTGTAGTTGCAGCAGCGCTTTCTGTCCCCTTTTTAAAGATAGGAATAAGTATTCCCTTCCCCCAATCTTCTGGAACATCACACTGGGTCCATGCTGCTTCAATTACCCGGCAGAGCCACTCAATTCCCTTCTGCCCTGACGCTTTCAGCATCTCGACACTTACTTCGTCCATTCCCGTGGCTTTTCCATTCTTCATCTTCTTCAGCATTTCTTTCACTTCCACCTGTCCTGGTATTTCACCTGCAACCCCCTCGCTTTCCTCTGTCATATTTTGGTTTGTCTCTCTGTCTTTCGTTTGTACTGCCTCTCCCTGAAGTAGCTCCTTAAAGTACTCTTTCCACATTGTTTTTATCTCCTCCGGTCCGGTTCTTCTGCCACCCATAGCTGCACGCTCTGCCTCTCTATATGGTATCCTCTCTTCTCCCATCCTCTTCATATGTCCGTACCATCTTAGCCTCTCTTTTCCAAGTTTAAATCTAAATCTCCTTCTTCATTATGGTTTGAGTCTCCCCCGTATGTCGTTTTGCCTTGATTAGACTGTACAGCAGTCTCTTATTTCCGTCAAAGTCATTCTCCAATTTGTTTGCAAACTCTTGCATTGATATTTTCTTCTCCTCCTCTACTATCATCTTTACAATTCTCTTGCTTTCCCCGTAGTCCCTGATGTTTTCTTCCGTATGGGACTCTTCCTTCCTTCTCCACGCTTCCTTTTTCCTCCGCACTGCCTCTCTCACCCTTTCATTCCACCATGGTGTTTCTTTCCTTCTCTTTTTTCCTCCAGCTCTCCCACAGGTCTTTTCAGCTATGTCCACTAGAGCTGCTTTAAATGCACACCATTCTTCATCCACTCCACCTAATGCTCCCTCTGGTGCCCTCTCTGCTATCTCTCTTCTGAACTCCTCCCCGACTTCTTTCTGCTGTAACTTCCATACCTTTATCCTGGGTGCTTTGACTTCTGTTACGGTCCTCTTTCGTCTCTCTATTCCTACCTTCGCCACCAGCAATCGATGGTCGCTGCCTAGGGCGACTGATGGTAGCACCTCCACATCTCTCACCAGTCTCCCCATATCTCTGCTGACACATATGTAGTCTATAACTGATTCCCATCTCTGATTATCAACTCCATATCCATATCTCGTTATCTTCTGAGCTCTTCTTTTCATAAACCATGTGTTTGCGATTTTTAACGAGGTTCTTGCACACCAATCTAACATCTTCACTCCTTCAGTGCTTCTTTTTCCGCAGCCATGTGGTCCCATTACCTCTTTCAAGTCCTTCTACTCCTCTCCTACCATGGCATTAAAATCCCCCATCACCCATACCTCCTTTGCTTGCACCATCTCATCTAGTTCATTCCAGAAGATGTCTTTTTCTTCAGTAGGTCTTCTAGACTGAGGTGCGTACACCTGTATCAGGTGCCGCACGCTGCTTCCTATTACGATACTGATTCCAATCATCCTGTCATTCACGGCATTTACATCCAGGATGTCACCAGCGTAACGGGGGCTGACCACAAAACCCACTCCATTTGTTTACAATAACAAATTTAATACCTCTTTTAGTATCAAGTTTTCAAGTTTTTATTTCCAAGTATTTTACATATGTAATAGGGATGTCGGCGGGTCCAAAAATCAGGAATCGGGTACCCGTCATAAATACTCGGGTCGGAATCGGGTAATTGAACCCCCCTTAAAATTTTTTTTTTTTTTTTTTTTTTTTTTTTTTTTTTTTTGTGGTAGGTGGCTAGGTAAGGGGGTAGGGGTTTAGGTAAATAAACCCGTGGCACTTAGCTGCGTGAGAGGAGAAAATGACCCTCTCTCAGGGCCATCTGTGTGCTTGTCCTTGACAAGAATTTGAGAAAACAGGACAGGACATGATAACATTCTTTGATAACTAACAACTTCAATCATAAGAAAACACGAATTTGTAAACCTTTCTACCCAGGACTCAACTTTTTCACTGTGCTACAGTGTGATTGAAAAAAAAAATACAGACGCATTTTTCCCATGCTTCCTACTCCCGACACATGATTTCACCCCTCCTTCCCTATTCCTCTCTCACCCCCCAGAACTGAGCTTCCCCTTGAGACGCAGCTGATAACGGTGCGTAAACAAATGTCTTTCAGCTACACTCTAAAAAAAAAATATAAAAAAAAATAAATTATTTTTTATTTTTTTTTTATTTTTTTTTTGGTACCCGCGATTATTATTTATTACCCGAGTAATTGATTACCCGGAACCGCCCGGGTACCCGGGTACCCGCCGACATCCCTAATATGTAAGTACATAAAATATTGACCCTGGAGTAGCGGTAGCTCTCTTTGTTAGGGTATGTGGAAAATGTATAGTGTCTATCACATTATACTGTAGGTACTACTGGTACTACATTTAGGAAAGTTACTTTGTACCATTCATTGTCCATTATACCTAGTTGAGAATTCCGATAAGATCGGATTCGGGTCAGATGAACCCATGTTAAATTTTGATATTAAAATGCCATTCGAAATGACCACCGGAATTGAACTCTTGTCTGACATATTGTACGGTGTTTGCATTGCAGAGGCTCGTTCCCACCAATGTCCGGAGTGCCCTCTGGCGTTCAACCAACGCAATCATCTGACTCAACACTACAACTCGATTCACTCGCAGAAGCAGAAGTATGCCTGTTCGATTTGCAACAAGGAATATCGATACATCAATCATTACAAGGTATGTTCCCGTCGTGACATTGATGGAAGAAAAGTGCATTAATTATTTGCTAATGTCATATTCACTTGGCATAGGTAGTTAAGATTAATGAAATATCAGGCTACCAAATTGACAATTGGGATTTTTTTGAAAGGTAATGAATGATATTTAATTAAAATTACTAGGTACCTGGGCCTGGATCTACAAGTATACTTAGCTATAATAATCTTACAGTTTAAATGTATACATATATGATTTTAATTGCACATTCCAATTTTCGCTGCTAGCTTAAAAATCCCAAATGCACAATAAAGACTATTTTGTATTGAACTGCAGTTTCTGGTTGAACATGATTTGTTCTGTATTGAAGGCACATCTTCTGAGACATGCTGGGACGCGCGACAACAAGTGTGCAACATGCGACAAGTCCTTCGTGACACGCAACGATCTCATGCGCCATGAGCGCACACACTCGCGCGAGAAGCCGTTCAAGGTAAGAAACCTAACTAATGCATTTTGGTCTCTCTAAGCCATCAAATCCATTCTGTGTACAATAGTTGGTAAGGTAGTATTGTGATAATGACCACTTCTTTCATGGATATTGAACGGTAGGACTGTACCTACAGTACCTAATGTAGTTATGTAGTTTTATGCATCTTTTCTCTGTGTTAGATAGCACTTTTAGCCGTTTTGCAAATATCTAAATCGAGCAAGTGTTTGTTTGTGGCTGTAATATATGAACCTATGCAACCGCTCATAAACTCAAATTGAAAAATTTTCAAATGATTTTATTACTTTTTGTCTCTACTGTGTGGTGTGATACATGTTCGTTGCTACCTACTAGTAATTGTCCCGTAACAGCCGCATGCTCAAAAGAAGTTGGGTCCACAATTAGATTTGCGTATGTAAGTCCTCGACACCACAAGACCGTGTGCTAATAATCTTAGTATTTTCTCTTTTCTAAAATGTTAAATTTCCGAGCTTGATGAGGGGTGACACAGTTCACTTGAAACGTCGCTCATATTAAATAACATAAACTCATACCGTACTGGCTATTTTCTCTACTTATGATGTGTCTGAAACATTAATAAGAGTCGAAAGGACTGGCAGAAAATTTCGATTCCGATGTAAAAAAAATCCTAGAAATGCATGAAAATGCATTAGCTCTGGGTTGTGCGTGATATTTGTGACATTTAATCGTGTGTTGCATGTTGCATAATATACTGCTGAGAAGTAAGTTATTTTAATTCAAATATTGAAAACCACAAAAAACCATAAAGAGGCAGCCCCTACTTTTTTCTTAACGGCTTGACCGATTGGTTTCAAATTAACAGCATAGAGATAAAGAGTAAATCTGTGTCTACTCTCTAGTGATCGAAAAAATAATAAAAAATGTTTTTCTCGTTTTGAGGAAGTGCTAACATGGGCAATATATGAGTCTTTTTGGAACCTCTGCCCTGAAAGAACTAAACAAAAAATAAAACTTTGGGACCACTAGAGACACTGATCTACTCTTTATCAATAACCTGTGGAAATTTGAAGACAATCGGTAAAGCCGTTAAGAAAAAAGTAGGGGCCGCCTTTTTGTGCTTCATAAAACATGGATTTCATCATGTATCGTAGACTCTTAAGAAGCTAAATAATCTTATGGATAGAATCAAGTAGATTTTGGGCACTTGCGTTGATACATCAGTCTGGAAATACTTTTGAGCATGAGGATGTAAGCAGTGATATCCCAGTATTTATTGTGACACTCTTTCTTTTATTGGAAAAGTATTAGGTATGTTTAGTTTATTGAAAAGTTATGTTTGATCCTATAATTTAAACTGTCCGTAGTCAAGTTACTTACGGGGCAGGAGCAGGCGATCCCATAATATGTACTAGGTACCAACAGGCAACAGGGGTGTAGTCGGGTTAGGGCGCCGCCCCGGTACTACTTTTTGAGCCAGGACGGCGCCCTGGCTCTCAGTTTACTAATAATCCAGGGCAAAGCAACTTTTGTGTATAATCAAAATCAATGTTATAAAAAAGTCAATAAATACATATTCAAAATCAGTTTGATAAAGAAAATGCATTTCAATTTCTGTGGCGCAATTTTCTGACGAAATTAAATGATGCACTCTTCCGTTTTTATGCATCAGATTCATATTAAATTATGCGAGTGTTAAAAAGAAAAATTCCTTTTTGAATTCCTATCAGAATTTTCTTGTCAATAATGCCGCTCTGCTACACTTCTGAAAAAAGTGATGATTTACACTACCTACCTACTTCTCTAAGAGAGAGAAAAAATTCTCTGCACGGTATTATCCAGGTACAATGCTGAACAAATTCGATTTTTATTCATTGTTTCCCTTCAATAAATATTAATCCAAATCGTTTTAATCATGTTTAAGAGAGAAGAATATTTAAAAAAATCGCTGCGCGGCATTTTTCAGGTAAACTTCTAGCAAAATTGAAATGTTTCACTTTTTGTTGTTCTTCATTATGCATCAAAACATTTTAAACCTTTCATTGAAGGCTATATTTCGCTGCTAACATTGTTATGTGAAAAGTTTGTGACGAAATTAAACGTTTACATTCAATTATTATGCTCCAAAATCATTTTAAGCCATTATTTGATAGCTGACTTTCAAAAAATTCGGCACGTCCCCCAGACGATGTCAACTTTCAAACTTGCATAGACCGCCCCGGTACTATTCTTTTTAGGACTACACCCCTGGGTACCTACCTTAATTTCCTTCATCTAATGCAGGAAGGACCCACCATTATATTCTATTGGTAGATGAAGGAGTTGCCTACTTTGTACTTACCTACTTCTGCAGCCCAGTACAGTCATGATTGATTTTATAAGAATGATTTTGTGGTAAGAATGATATTGTGATCCTTCCAACATCCAGATGCGGAGTTATCGAAAAAGCATGTCCGCCAATGATTTTTTCAGTTGTGACGACCAACTAAATTTTAGAATATTTTTACATTTCTTATTCTTAGTAATTTTCGAAAACAGTAGGTAATGTGTTGCAATAAATACAGTGAGTTATCACTGGTATGTAATTAGATTTTAGAATATTTATTTACCCAAGTTTTTGCCTTAGTTGTCATCTTTAAAATTACAATTCAATATTACACAATCTTTTAATTTTTCTTGTGCAGTTATCTTATTGTGTGTTTTCATTTTTGTTTCCGTAACACGTTTTATGTACACTAATTCCGTTTTACTTTTTTCTTTCCTTAGTTTGCTTGTGTCTTGGTAGATGCCGTTTTAATTTTTCCAATGAGAGTTGAAGAAGAAAGAAATGTCGATTGTGAAGAATAGTTATTGCACAATCTGAGTTCTAGATATACTACTAGTAGGTATGATTTATTTTTTATGCATAATGGTGATGGGGCTTGTGTGTGCTCTTTAAAAATTTTATTTCACATTAATTTGGTTTAATTTTGGTCTATTATTCGTTAAAAGTTGTAGAGAGAGCTAGTAGCTGGTGTAATTTACCTAGTCTTCTAATTTTAGTGCCCATCTTGCCCGAAATCATTTGCGGACTGCAGTAACCGTAAACGCCATATCAATCAAACGCACAGCAGCGGCAACCAACAGAAACCGAAAACCAAACGCAAGAAACAAATGACCGTGGTGAAAACATACGAGAACCTCGAATCGTTCCTCCAATCTTCCGAAGTGATGGAAACATTGAACAACGACGAATTCATGAATGTGGAATATGTCGACTGCACTCTGGCGGAAGACGGCGTGATCTACGGATCGCTAGACGAGAAGACGAGCAACGAATACGCCATCTTATGTAATGTCGAGGACGACATGACTCAGACAGGCAACGACGTCGGGCCGTTTGTTTCGACCTCCGGCACAGAGATATTCCTAGCGGCGAATGACGGAGCAGAAGAGCGGAACACGTTGCTGAAAAGCGGTTCGATGAATACCAATACCATGTTTCTAGAAGGTGATGTTATGGAAGAAGGGACCAGCTCGATTTATTCCATCGGTTCCGAGAGTTTAATTGATAATTCTTTGATTACAGAATGAGCATTTGGAAATGCCAGATAAAGTAGACTTTTAACATTTAACGAAATATTTTAGGTACCTTACTCCTGCCTTGGATTTCACACTGTACTGTTTATTGTGTGCAATCGTCGTAATTTTTTGATTATCCTAAAGAAGGGACTTGTTGAATCTGTGCATTTAAAAGGACCAACCTATCAAATTTTAGTTTGCAAACTGCCTAGTTCAATTTAGTTGATATTAGATCAAATAATTGTTTCAAAAAATGCTCTAGTGTGTCAGACTTACTCTTATGTAATATTAATGTAGTAGAATTTAATAGAGTAATTCTATTATAATTGGTGTAACATCACACTGGTAATTTCCAAGTGTCAAATGTTACTAAAATGATTCGTATTATACCAATCTAGGACCAATTCACTTCCCAGTCTGCCTTTTTTTTAAAGTTCATTGTTCAGTGTTCAATATTTTTCAATCTGTTCAGAATCGAAATAGGTATCCCTTGGCCTCAACAACTGAAATGAAATGAATTCATAGCTTGCACGAACTTCTTTTGTTTTATATTAGCAATGCTAAATTATTGAATTGTCCACCCATTACGTTGGCACTTTGACGGGTCAGATTTATAACTTTATTGAGACAAACCGATGTATTTTTGTAATGTGAGTGATTCCTCTTCGTACTAAAGAATTCTCCGGAGCCTATACAATTTCTCAGGAGCCTTATTCCTGAAAAAGTGACAAGTGACAAGTGACAAAAAATCGACGACAACCTTGGTTTTGTCACTAAGATGGCCGATTGCTATTCTTGAGATCAGAGTAGTCACCTAGTGGGACTGAGTAGTCACCTCGAGTTGTCGCCACCTAAAACAGTGGTGACAACTCGAAAATCAAAAGTGACAAAAAATAAACATTGTCCGATTGGTCTGAAAATTTGCACACATGTCCTAAAACACCTTATACGTGTTTCATACAAATTTCATCAAAATTCATGGATCGGAAGTTACATTCAAAAATAATAAACTCTCGCCATACACCCTCGCAACGGAACCCGTCATTATAAATATAAAAATCGTTATCACCGAAAATTATTAAAATAAAATTCTGAAAAAATTACAGGTACTTAAAAACACATTACGGAAGACATCAATGCATATTAGGTGTCACCAATTTTGATAGTTTAATTTATACGAATATTTAAACATGCAAATTAGTTAAAATGGCCAAAGCCGGCCAAAGTTTGCGTTTCAGCTGTTTGTGAAAAATTTCTCGCGATGACCTATTATTATTATGATTTAAATGTATAGAGGATACATGTATAAAGATTTTGGGAAGGTTTCATGAAGATTGAGCGCTGTTAAGTGTGCATAACGTTTATTTTAATGTGACCGCACGGCAAAAATTTCTGCCGCGCTCGGAGAAGTAGCGCGCATCACATAGTAAGCCGTAGCGCTGTATGAGAAACATCACGGACTCCAACATTGTATCATTATTTTAAGAAATGATATGATAGTAGAATGAACTAAATATGTCGAAATATTCAATTCACATGAAACAGTGATTCTTTTCATGAATATTATATAATTAATTATCTTTCAAGAGCCAACAGTTCGGCAAAATTATTGTATTTTCCTAAGTTCAATTCCATTTATTACACAATTTATATTTGATTCCGGAGCTCTGCTATATACCTATGTAATATGTTTTAAAATACAGACTACATTTAATTACCGGCAAATTGATTTTCGATTGAAGACAAAATTTCGATAACATTTGATCTAATGATCAATTCAAATCAAATTAATATCGGGTGGCCCAAAAAATCGTCCGCGCGCTATACGCGAGACAACCAAATTCGAACAGCTGTAACTTTTTACCTACAAAAGTAATGTTTTTGAAACTTTCACACATCAAACCTTGGTATGTTGGTCATAACATGTCAAAATTTCAGCCTAATTTTTGCAGTAGTTTTATCACAGCGGTGTCTCGCCCATTGGACGTTTTCAGTATAATGCTGGTTTTTCCTGCATTGCAATTGCAATATCTCTAATGGTGTATTCTTTGTGCATTACAGGTTAAATGAATTAACGTATCATGCCAATTTTTTGACAAAAAATTTATTACTATCCATTTTGTCTGACTATTGTTTTCTAGCAAGATTAGTCTTTTGGGTTCACCGGAAATTGATGTAAATATAGTTCCTTTTTTCTTCTTTATAATCTGAAAACAAAGTTTATAGAACAAGAAAGGTCGAAGTACTACCTTGATAACTCTGCATGTTATTTCAATGGATTATGATCAGAAAGATTCGTACGTTACAAAAAGTTGTTAGAAACAGTATAATATTATTTCTTGCATTTCGATAAATCACTTATAAACGCGTGCGTAGCGTACACAGAGCGTTTTCCTAGTACCTATAGTTTTTAATGTTCATGAAGAATAATTCTTAGAATTCAATCAGCTGGATTTACAATGTAGGTAATTACTTTGTATGTGATTTGTGTATTATATAATGTTACTTCTGTTGTGAAAGAATATCACTATTAATTTATGATACATTATCAAACACAAGTAACATAAAATTATACCAAATGGCAATGTCAATTGTAAATAATCTGAATACACATATTGCATTATAAACATTTAGCTATGAATTGAGTCTAGAAAACTGGATAGATTTTATAGTTTTATTCTGGAACTGTAATTGGAAAAGTTCCATACAAACTGTGCAGTATAATACATTACTTCGTATAATTATATGTTATAAGATGATTTTAGTTGCGATAAAGTAGTACAAAATAACTCATGAAGATAGAATATACCTTGAACACAGTCATTTGAATGAGATACGCATGATTTGAATGTAAGCGCCAATGTGTAGTTTGAATGAAACTAGCTCTTGGATTGGCTACTTGCATCAAGGGGTGCCCAGGTAGACAGGTGGCGACGGTCAACAAGTGACTATTGTGTTCTCACGTCCGCTCTCGCCTCACGGGTCTTGGGAATAGCAAACTGTCGGAAAGTGAGATGAGAACTAAATGTGAGAACATTTTATCACTTCCCACTTGTCACTTGTCGCATATCTCGGGAATAGGGCTCCAGGTACTCATTAACTATAAAATATCGTCAAAAAAGCAGATAATCACAGCTATTCTGCGTGCCATTAAGATGGCGACGGCAACAATGAGATGACATCACTTGCAACTATGAATACACAAAAAAGACGCAGTTACTAACAGAGACCTGTACATACTACCTATATTTTGTTGGTTTTGTATTTGTTGGTTTTTCTATTTGTCAGGTGGCGACGGTCAACAAGTGACTATTGTGTTCTCACGTCCGCTCTCGCCTCACGGGTCTTGGGAATAGCAAACTGTCGGAAAGTGAGATGAGAACTAAATGTGAGAACATTTTATCACTTCCCACTTGTCACTTGTCGCATATCTCGGGAATAGGGCTCCAGGTACTCATTAACTATAAAATATCGTCAAAAAAGCAGATAATCACAGCTATTCTGCGTGCCATTAAGATGGCGACGGCAACAATGAGATGACATCACTTGCAACTATGAATACACAAAAAAGACGCAGTTACTAACAGAGACCTGTACATACTACCTATATTTTGTTGGTTTTGTATTTGTTGGTTTTTCTATTTGTTTACTACAATATTTCCAAAAGTACAGACCTGAGAAGGCTCAGCCAATAACTCTCAAGAAATTGTGCCTTTTTTAAAAATGTGTTCAATTTAATTTTCTTTGACGAATGGATAGTAATTGGAGGAGTTAGAGCAGTTAGAGTCTCTTTTATTTCATTAATTTTTATTTGTAGGTATATAAAGTCAAACTAAATCTAGTCATTTAGTATATATCTCTTTTGTAAATAATACAAAAACAGATAAAACTTTTGTTTTGTTCATACTATGTGAATACAATGCTATGTTGTATACCATTTTGTGGGTTTAAGTTATAACTTTGGCAACATATGTCTGATAGCTCGATACGTCTGTCGACCATGATAAACTTGCTATAGACTGCTGCAAGCCAGTAGCATTCATCACATTGTGCAACCCGATTAATTTCTAACAACATTGCCGAGTTGCCATTACTAGCTAATAACGCAATATTTTGTAGATTCAAAATGCTTCTGGTAGGGGTGTGCGAATATTCGAAAATTTCGAATACTTCGAAAATATTTGGTTCGAATATTTGATTCGGTATTCGAAAATAAAGTATTCGAAATTTCGAATACTTCGAAAATTCGAATATTCGAAAATTTTTGAATAGTTCATATCTTTTAATTCAAAATTATCCCGCCATTTCTCATATGGGAGTGTTTTTCAATGCTGCCAACTGCTGCAAAGTCTAAAACTCCAACCGAAAATAGTCATGGCCGCCATTTTGATTTCGAGGGAATATTATTTGTAGGTTATTGTTCCTCCAGGTAGACCTTCCTCATACTCTTTTTGTTCCTGTTAATTTCATTTTTTGTGATGATAAGTGACAACAATATTATCCTTGCATATTACATCATAATCAGTACATTTTCACTCTGGCCATCTTTCATTCTGGTCATATGAAAAGAGTTTGGTGTCCATTTTTTTTTTTAATTGATATTATGTCTTTTAATTTAGATTCCAATTATTCGATATTCGATTCGATATTCGAAATATTTTTGTCAATTATTCGATATTCGTATTCGAAGTCAAAAATCACTATTCACACACCCCTAGCTTCTGGTTTTTGCCTTGCTTATGATCCATAAGGACCGCTAGACAGAGCCACTTAGTCAGCTGTAATAGGTTTGCCAAGCCTCACTTTAGCCGAGTCAAAGATATTTATTTGTTTGTACCTTCAGTGGTTAATTTGTAAAATAATAAAAGAGGGTGGACGCTCCGCGATTGTCAGGGGAAACATATTTGCATACGAAAACAATGGGGGGTTGGGGGGATGCCTCTCCAATACAATGCGGTTCGGGGGCACATAGCCCTGGGAAAGTTTTGAATTTCAAGAACAATTTTGGTGCCTTTCTACAGGATGTGTACACACAATTTTAAACCAATTTTTACTTCGAAGAAAAATAAGTGGGTGGACGGCGTTTACCCTGAAAAAAGAGTGAGAGGACGCGTCCGCCCTCAAATTAACCACTAATTACCTTCATCAGATTCAAGGTATTCTCTGAATATTTTTGCTGAACTTGCTAAAAATGTTAAAACCCTGGGCTCTGGTACAGGGTAACTGTTCTACTAACCCAAAAAAGGATAAAAGGATGCACCCTTCACTTTATTGTACACTTGAATCTCGTGGGCTTGTGATGCATGTACCACCACATAAAAAAATATGTATGTCAAATATCTTTTGTAGCACTATGTACACTTGACACAACTAAAAATGGTATTTGAGCAACAAAATGGATTGGCTGGGTCAGGTTCCTTGGCAATCAATCCTTGTTATTATCAATGATATCAGAGCTCATCTACTAGAATTAGATGACATGTAGCACAGAATTCATCCGATGATGCCATCAAATCTTTTTTAGCTAATCTGTTTCTTTTTTAATATAATTTTAATTTGGTCAAGAACACTAAGATCTCGTTTTCTTTAGTACCAGAGTCCTATAAGGGATTGAACTTTCAAGTGTAGACAGTTGGATTGCGTTGGATAATAATCTCATAGTCCAGTAATTGTGTGATTATACCCACCACTAATTGCAACAGAAGGTTTTAATACATGAATCGATTCAGAAAAATGTCCTCTACAACATATATCCAAAATCGCCCAAAATCGCTGTACGGAAAAAGGGTTTTAATGACTTTTTAAGTTAAATTCCCATGTTAATTCCATCTTGCAAAAAAAACTTTATTTCATGTAACTCCGATTTTGACGGATATAGCTTTCTGAGCGTTTTCCTCTAAATCACATCGTTTGGGAAATATGGCCCATTGAAAAGTCATGTTTTAGTCCGTTCTCGTCGATTTAGGTCACTTGAGCGTAATTTGACGTTTTGCGAGGTCCATATTTTCCAAACGATGAGATTTAGAGGAAAACGCTAGGAGCGCTATTTGTGTTCATTTAGGATGGTGAACAATTCTGCCAAGTTTCGTCAAAATCGGAGTTACATGAAAAAAAGTTTTTTTTGCCAGATGGAATTAACATGGGAAAATAACTTAAAAAGTCATTAAAACCCCTTTTCCGTACAGCGATTTCGGGCGATTTCGGATATGGTGAAGAGGACACTTTTCTGAATCGAACGGTACCAAAAACACTTCTGTTGCAATTAGTGGTGGGTTATGCTGATTTTTTCTCTAGAATTACTGGACTATCATTACAGTTTCACAACATACCTGTACGAAAATTTAATACATAGGTACCAGATTTTTGTATTGTATACAAATATTTGTTTTGTTCCTATTTTGCTCTTAAGTTTCTCATACATATCTGTACTATTCTCGTGTAGGTAGCTATTTTATGTACTAATAAACATTATAAAAGAGGAGCAATTTCACACTACAACATATTATTTCACTTCACTCATCCTTTACACTTTTAGTTTCCATTGACATTCACTTTATGTAGGGATTGGCTACTGCTGTAGTGACAGCGCTGAATGCTTTTGTTGATGTTGGAGGCAACACTTTTATACCACATTAAAAATACATGTTATTAATAATTAATTCTGTTTTCAATCAGTCATGTTTTGGAAAATATTTCAAATAAAAGAAGCATAATATTGTTGTACTGTGTCAGATTCCCTGCAATTTGGTAAAATGTAACACTATCTCCTCGGTCATCGCAGCAAAAAATGTGATCTGGATGCATTACGTTCCTACGAGACGGCGCGCTTTGCTATTGACAACATTCCACAAAGAATTGAAGACATGAATACAGGAGCCCAAGTCTTGAAAAAAGCGTTTTGAAACCGGCTGGCGTTTTCATTGATCAAAACGTAAAAAAGTTGACGACTATACCTTAGCCTTCAAATTTTTTCGTTTTGATCAATGAAAACGCCAGACGGTTTCAAAACGCTTTTTTCAAGACTTTGGCTCCAGGTTTTGAGATAATTGAGGTCAAAGTTTCCATGATCAATGCAAACCAATAGGGCTGTGCGAGATTGAAATTTTTCATGTCGAGCGAGATCGAGATTATTTCATAAAAGTCGAGCGAGATCGAGCGAGATATTTTACCTTCGAGATCGAGTATATTCGAGCAAGATTTTACTTTTTTTAAAAGAATTTTTTTGGTGGAAGAGAAACACAATGCAAATTGTCCAGCCACACAAGAATAACATTTGATAAGTATGCAGAACTGTCTGCTTTATATATAAAACAATACAAATCAAATTTATTGACGATACAAAGAAAGCTAGCGTGCGTAGTCCTGTAAAAATAACAAAAAATTGGAAATCTTGATGGCTCTTAGTTGATATGCTCGAGACTTGAAAATTCGAGATGGTAATTTGAACAAACGATCGAGATCGAGATGGAGTTTCATATTCGAGATTCGAGAACTTTCGAGACTTGCACAGCCCTACAAACCAATGTTAAATATCCCCTTCATCCATTGGTTGCACCGATTGACCAATCTAGCTGAAATTTTGAACACTAATTAAGCGAGCGGAGCGAGCGTCTCCACTTGACTCTTGCGGCACTTTCTCTGTGTGTGTGTTTGTTTTTTTTTTTTTTTTTTTGCTGGTTCAACCCACGTCGCACCGGTCAACGTATCGATCTGAAATTTTGCACACACCTTCATCTCATACTAACTTAGACCTGTATAGTTTTTAAGAAAGATCCGTCCATAAATAAAAAAAAATTATGTTTTCCCATATAAATAGCATTGTAGGTTCGAGGAGTCCGTTGCGGCCGCTCGATGCGCCCCATTCAAAACAGCTCGGAAGCAAGCAGCTGCCTATCTATTTTATTGTTAGAATACGTTTTACGGTATGATATATAGTTATAGCAATACCTGCTAGGTTATACTTAGGTTTTATATTATTTTCTTGAAGAAGATGTAATTAATGTAGGTATAGGTTATTATAAGAGTTTTAACATGCAGTCTTACTTTAAATCCTTTTAAAGGTTGAGCTAATTATTTGTAGACCGGCAAGTCTGCTTGATTGTAGAAACAGTTTGGTTAGTTGTTAATTGAAATTAATTTTATAAAATATTTTATTTATTTAGTCGATATGTTTCTTATAGATCCAACGAGTTAGGTTTATGTTAGGTAAGCAATGTGTTAGGTAAGCTCTATTAAACGGAACGGTATGTTTGGATAATATTTCTTAAATTAGGTTTGCTCATACTAGCACTTAGATAATGGTCTATTTTGTGGATTGAATCTATGTATTTTTATTTTGTATTAATCCATAATACCTAAATATTCCAATAAATACACATGAGTGTAGTGTTACTTGCAATGAGAAGCAAATTCATTTTTTTAATATAATTTAATGGATCGTGCTTCTAGATTTCAATTGTTTTACGTATATTATTGATTATGGTTCGAGGTGTTGCACGTATCCGTGCTCGCTTATCAACGTGTTACACAGAGCGTTTTCCTAGTATCATTCTACGGTCTGAGTCAACTAATGATGATTCCTGCTTGGCATGGCCAGGGATAGGCCGGACCGTGCTAAAAAGGTATCATTAGTTGACTCGAACTCTAGCATAGACTTGGAAAAATTTTGGGCAATATTCAAGTCAAAAATGATGAGTATTGATTTTTAATAGTTGATAGAGGATTATTTTATTTGACACATTGCCGCGCGACACCCTGCTGAGTTGACCCATGTCGCTTCCTCTTTACCCCCCACTAATAATCTGCCAGCCCCCAACCATTAAGAAAAGGTTGTTTTACTTTCTCTAAAATGAATGACAGGGGTCAATAATTTTGCAAACTTTTTGAAGTAATACGATTTTGATATTTTTGACATCACAAATGGAATTCAAATAAAAAATTGATGGGAATCAAATCTTTGATTCTCGAATTTCGGTAAACCTTTGCCAGAGTAAAATATATTTGTTTAAAAATATTACAATTTTTTTCATGTGTTGCATTGCCTGGTACATATTAGAGGTATGGCGCATATCGGTGCTCGCTTATCAACAAGTTACACCGAGCGTTTTCCACGTGAAGTGCTATGTGACATAAGGGTACATAACACCTTCATCATGGAAAAGAATACAGTTTATGGCAAATTGTCACAATATAGCTCCTTCATCCACTTGTGTCTTCAAATGTTTGTCAGTTGTTTAACTTTCCTAAGTTGTTTATGCAAAACCGCAAAACGCAGTATTTTATTGGAAATCTCATTTGTTTGAGCAAAACTTTTCTGCAATATTGCATCATTGCATAATAATCCATGGCAAGGTCCATCACATTGGATCAGACCATTCAGTCTCTAGGGGGCTATGCATAAAGAACGTCATGCTTCAGGGGTGGGGGGGAGGGGGTGCACCTGTATGATGGGACACAGTGTGACAGGGGTCTGGAGCCAGTAGGACGTCACGTTTTGATATAGATATTTTCAAGCATTTTAAATTTCAGTTGATGTCGGAACCGGAAATTTCGCTAAAAAAAACTATTAATTCTGATACATTTTCAGTCAAAAATACTCTATATATAAGGGAGGGTAGAGATAGATTTGTGACGTCCTTTCGGGGGGGGGGGGGTCTCGAAAAGTGTGACACAGCGTGACAGGGGGAGGGGGGGGGGGTGTCAGAATAACCCATTTCCACCTTCCTCCTCTCTCCAACACACACTTCTTCATCTTGCCAACCACCTCTCTCTCAGTCAACCACTGACCACATGATTTCACTGTAGCTGTGTGTGTGTGTGTGGGTGTGTGTGTGTGTATGTGTGTGTGTCCATCCAACCTCTTGATGTGGCCAATCAATCTTAAGGTACGTTTACAGCTTCGACATTAGCCCAATCGGGTGGCTCGGTGCCGAAGCGCTGACCTTCAAAGATCAACCATGTTCAGCTTGCAAGGTCGCCGCATCGAGCTGTAAACGTACCTTTAGCCTCTCTCTTCCGACTTGAAGCTCAAATCTTGTATCCTCATCTCATTTCTTTTCTTCTTGTTTCTAAAACTTCATCCACTCATGTGCTGCCTGCATGTGCTGCTAGCTCACTCCTCTCACTGCCCACAGCACCGGCCCATAAATTAGAATTAGCAGGAAATAAACTACATCCAGAAATGATTATTATAAATGATGAAATTTGTATTTATTCTAAGTTACAACATTAAAATAATAACAAGTAATTAATATTAATATTATTACGAATATTATGAAAAAATTACCTTAATTAAAATTGTATTAATTAATTATTACTTAATTAATTGTAGGTGCTATAAGCATTATTTGCCTAACATTAAATACAGAAACATCCGATGCATAATAGAGATCCATGTATATCCCCGTCCTAAGTCCTACAAGAAAGTATGTTTCATTTATATTCCCAACATTGTAAATCAAACAATCAATATAAAAAGCATTTTCATACTGCAGAGATATCTAGTGGAGTGGTCGGTCCACACAGCCAAGTCTTTCATATCTTTTATACTAGGTACCTACTATTGATATGAAAATAGTTGTACTATCCGAGTTTTTTACACACCTACTGAAATGTTATTTAGGCCCGGTATTACCAAAGTTAAATTGTGCTGGATTAACTAACATTTGGATTAAGGTGCTGTTAAGGAGCTGTTTCAACCATTTTGACTTTTGAGGTATTTGATTGGCTGTGCACAATTTATAGTCCAATATTTAGCTAATCCGGCTCAGATTAACGTCTGTAATCTTGGCCCTAAATTTCTGAATTTCTACACTTCATGATTACCCTTTAATAATTGTATTTTTAATAATGATCTCGTTTGGAGTCAAGCTGTTGGTGTAGGGTATTTGCTGTTTGGAAATTATCACCTTTTCTCAATTTTAAGCTTTCATATCGAAGATAAAAATTCTTCGTACGTGATTCAGTTTTGGGGCTACCATACAGACTGCCAATGCATAATACTAATACCACACATGATAGCTACCATTTCCACAACACATAATTGTTTTTCTTACAAATCACAAGACAATTGCCTGTAACGAATGTACTATTACAAATTAAATAAACACATAATATTGCACTTGCACACAGTTACATAATAGAATAGAGTACCTATATTAATTATGGATAATGGATTTTATTTTGCTGGCTAGAAAATATCAAAGCCTAAATTCAGGCCTAAATGTTTATGCAGAAAGATTATATTTTGTTTGTGAATAATTTAAAAAATTAATAACAGAGACAATAACAGAGGTCTTATCAGAGAAGACGTGGAGGACAGGCAGCAAAGGTGGCAGAAAGTGGAAGCAGATAAGTGGTGGGAGGACAGGAGGATCTGGAGGGCGCTGGTGGAGAAGTTGGAGGAAGGTGACGAGGATGAAGAAGAGGAGGAGGAGGATGAAACGTCAGGCCTGGCCAGCCGGTTTGGAAGAGATCCGAGGCCCTAGACCCAGTGGGAGCTCCCACTGTCTGACCTGACAACATTGTCGGAACCAGAAGAAGATTATTATTAATAACAATGTCACTAACACAGTTACTCAACCTGCGGCCCGTGGGACACATTTTTGTGGCCCCCCAGTTGATGATTCAAATACCTACTTATTCACAAAATGAGTCCGCTGTGAAAATTATATTTAAAAAATAATGATTTCCCGTTTCATTTGAGAGAAATTTGAGAGTCGTCATCCACACATCAGGTTGAAAATGCGACGAAAGCTAAATGTAACTTCATACTTGTTGCAACAAAAATCAAGCCTTTTACCAATTCTGAAAATTGTAAAAGAGTGTATTGTTTTGGCGTGTGAAACATTGTTCAATTCCTAATAAACAAGACACCAAATGAAGTACTCCGTTCCATGAAGTAGAGTCCTAGTTATCCTAGGCAGGTATTATACAGGATTCCAGACTGCATGGAATGAATTAAGTTTAGGAAGCAGACTGCAGGACCCTTACCTAATATCGCCATATTTCAGTAGCACCGTGTTACTGTAGCACAACTTTTGTTTAGCCATAAGAGCTAACATTGTCGCCATGGCAACTAGCTGATCGTGCTACAGTAACACGGTCCTACTGAAATATTGGCGATATTAGGTAAGGGTCCAGGACCCTTACCTAATATCGCCAATATTTCAGTAGCACCGTGTTACTGTAGCACGATCGGCTAGTTGCCATGGCGACAATGTTAGCTCTTATGGCTAAAACTTTTAAAACAAAAGTTGTGCTACAGTAACACGGTGCTACTGAAATTTGGCGATATTAGGTAAGGGTCCAGGGTGCTAGTAGGGTGCTAGCTGACAGACCCCCACTCTCCATACAAAATTAAGTTTAGCGTCCCAGAATCACTTAAATTGCTTCATTTTCTAAAAAAAAGCCCTGCGGAGCAACAATTGGGGGGTAGTTTGCTTCAGTTCAAGTATTTTAGAGCCCCAGATTCACTTTTAAATTTTAAAATTCTACAAAAAACGCCCTGCGGGGCTAAGGATGAGGGGCTTGCCCCCCCAGACCCCCCTTCCGGGTGACGCAATCTCCCCCCCCCCCCCCCCCCATAATAAGAGTAGTTTCTAAGCACCTGGAGGCCAATTCTTGAGTTTTCATGTTTTGAAACCATGTATGTTTTCATTGTATAAAACTTGAAACAGTTGACAACTATTGACCAATGAAGGTGGGCGTTGCCTTATGAAAGACAAAAGTATTACCATGGTAACGCCAGGGTTGTTAGAAAAAACAATTTTTCATTCAAACAAATGAAATTTAGAAAGATCAAAGAAATAGCTCACACGTGTTTAATCTAGTTTAATTTTTCACTTGAAATAGTACAATCAATATATTTAAATCATATAAATCATGTTTGATGATTTGCTGGACAATTATTACAGATGCTACAACGAAACAAATTATATTTTGCCAGGTATGTTGCCAAAGCGTTTTACTTTTTAATGGCGTCTGTCACTGGATAGTTTCGTCAACTTAAAAAGGCTCTTCCTCTCTTATGAGAAGTTAATTAAGACTGAACAATATTCAAGTAGATAGCTTAAAGCAATACTATTATTAACGGCAATTTGTTGATTGTAAAATGTTAAATTCTGTACGAATTCAACATTATTCTAATAATATCATGTGTTCAATTTGTTGTGTATACAAGCTCTTTGGTTGTGACCAAACATTGACTTTTGTTTAATGACGTCGTAGTTTGGTCAGATCTACATTGGTCAATTGCTTAGCCTTCAACTTTTTTACGTTTTAAACAATGAAAACACACATGGTTTCAAAACATGAAAACTCAAGAATTGGCCTCCTGGAATGAACCAACCTGATCACGTGGGCATTATTGTACTTTTTTTTAAAAAGTAAAAACAAAAGCAAACAAAAGCAAATTTGTATTATTGGCCTGCAAGTCAAAAAGGTTGAGTACCACTGCACTAACATAATCTAGTATCGTTGTTTGTATGTACAATACAATGTATAGTTACAACCTCTACCATGTGATAGGGGAATGGAATGAACAGAAATGGGCTCAATTTATTATATATACCTATGAACCTGTAGGCATTTTAACGGATTTAAGTTTGCACTCTGCCGAAAACCAGAATGGTTGAGATTTGCTTCTATGTGCACTTGACAAATGAAAACCTGTTACATCATAATTTTACCCGATAAATGGAGCCTTTATGTAGATTCTATTTTCCCCTCTCTCGGGGGAGTGTGTTACCCGCTGAAAACCAGTCGGTACCTGCCGTCTGCGGCTACCAAACTCCCATGCAGATAGTTGCATTCATGATTAATTTTAATTTTATGCTGATTATCTTTGGTACAGTAAAACCTCCTTAAATCGAACAACCATAAGCCGAAATTCATCATAAATCGAAGTAAACTCAAGTCCCGCCCTCAGTATAGGGTGTTCAATGTTAAAATAAATTATAACTCGAAATTTGGATAAGTCGTAATTCGAAGTAATATTTGGCCCCAAGTCGAAAAATAACATTGATTTTCAGTGTTTAAGTCGAAGTAATTACTTTGTAAAACATAATTTTCGTAGTATAAAGTGTGATTTTACGTATAAAAATGGTACCTATATAGGTACTTTTGGAGCAGAGGGTACAACGGCCTACTTTCACTTCCCCCCCCCCCTCCCTTCAGGCCAGCTGGCCTTATACCTGCCCTTAACAAAAGGACCCTGTGAGAGAGAGGGTCGTTTCATGTGGTGTCTGGAGAGGGGTGGGAAGGGAATGAGGTCCATGACATTCCGCAATAAAAGTGTTCACTGTTATAAAGAGCAATGTGGTGAAGGGAAGGGCGTAAAAATTATTTTGTCTCGCGATCTAATGAATGGAATAATATTATATCACGCCCTAGTATGTAATATTTGGCCCCAAGTCAGAATATAACATGTGATTTCAGTTTATAAATCGAAGTATTTTTTTATAATACTTTTTTCGGAGAATACTTGATTATTTCGATCAAAAACACGACCCCCAGCTGCACTATCTGCTCTATCTCAAAGACAAGTGGTTCTCTTGAAACCAAGGAACAAAAAAAAAAGCAGACAGGCGTGGAGGGTTGAATCCCTGTTTCTAAGAATTAGAGCAAACTGTTGTGACGCCAGTAAGTTTGCGTGAAGAGGGCTATAAATAGTCAACAGCTAACCAACGGCATAAACATTGGTCATTGAATTATTTCATTCTGCGTAATATTTAATCTTATGTTTACTTATTAATAGGGATGTCAACGTAAAATAAATATTCTGCCGTCTGAAAAACAAACTGAAATCAGTGACTTTGTCAAGAAATCTTCTAGACCTTTTTAATTTTTTTCTCAATCTTTTGATGATGTATAAATGACAGCCAACAATCTTTCCGTTTCTGTTGCACTATTTATTTTTTTATTATAACACCACACTTTATTTACACTTTATTTATTATAAATAATAATTTTGAAATCGATTCATTGTCAAAAATTAAGTGTGTGTTTAATTTTTCTGCAGATAAATGTACGTAATTGCGTAAATAATAGGAGTCCTTTAAACCATTGGAGGCATTGACCCTTCACTAAACAGCTGTCTTCAAGTGGTTATAGACCCATGCGCAGGGGGAGGGGGTAGGTTTACGAGGTCTATCTTTACTACACGTCTGGAAAACATCATTCTATGAAAATACTTATAACTTTAGTGCTTTTTTTTGGGTCCCTTCAATTTCGACTTAAAGAGGTTTTACTGTAATGTATGTAGGACTCTAGTTGGATGCATTAATTTACAATCCAATATATTTGTATGTCGGAAGAATTCAACTGTGTATTATCAGAAAACAAAGCGCTTATCTAATATGCAGAGACTCTGGCATGTGTATAAAATATACAATACTACAATCTTTAGTCTTTAACCAGTCGTAATTCCTAATATGACATCAAAGTAATAATGTAAGTTAGAAACAAGTCTACTAACTGTATTTCTGAAGTGTGAATGCTCAAGGCCACATCAAGTTGGCCAGCCTGGGTGTGAGTAACGCCATGATGATCGAAGAGAGAATGTTGACGCTGTGATTGTCCAGCAATCTGATGCCGCAGATGTGTTTGATGCCTCGGCCGGAATGTTCCACGATACATCCAGTCCGTTCATCCAAACCTACGGCCATTCAAACATCATTAGTCGAGATAAGAATTTAATATTAAATTCAACGAGACAAATGATTTAAATTTAAATGCTTCCAATTGCGTGTTTTACGTATTTATTGAAATAATATAAGTATGTAATATGAAATTGCTCCGTGTAGTGCGCTGAAACTGAACCTCCAATAAATCACCTATGTACCTACCAAATGTGTTTTGTACAGATACTGATCTCTATAGAGCTTAGAAACAGCTGTAGAGGAAATGCCAAATGATTTGCAAAAGGTAGCAATAGATCAAGGTGTGGTGCATATACTTTCTTGATCAATTTTGATAAAATGATGGTCTTAATGGCCTTGCACAATTTCATCGTAAATATCCGGAAAAAGTTTTTTTAACTTAACATTGTATTTATGCCCAAGTTATATCTCTCTTGAGCTAGTGACCTTCACACCAACACCAATAATCATACAAATCAATTATAAAAATAGTAACCTGTTCCAAAAGAGTAAAAAAAAAGTAGACGCTTCCTTAACCCCTTGGGGTCTTTTGACGAACGGCATTCGTCATGGTTTTGCCTGGCCTTGCGGTCCATTGACGATCTCTGATCGTCATATATCCCGCGCTTCTATATTCACTTTATAGTTGATTCGGTTGTTGTAAGATAGCGCTGCAATGCATTCTTTTGGAAGAGTGTGAATGTAGCAACATTTTAGTCCGCTTCTCATATCGATATATGCAACTATCGATTTATATTGATCCATGAAAGTCGATCAAGAAAACTTTTTGACACTTGCACAACCAAGATGGCTATTAAGTATACAATTTCTAGTTCCGATGACATTTTAAACCTTCTTTTGGACAGTTAAAATGAAGTAAATAGTTGTGAGAGTGATTTTATTTATTAAGATGAACGTATTGATGTATATAATTATGATTAAAGCGATGTAAATACTTCGGCAAGTGATGACGATTAGGCGCCTACACGGTCGAAATAAATACACTTTCTTTGGTTAGAAATGGGTGGAATATTCGGACCCCAAGGGGTTAATCCTTTTGAATCACTCGGAAATAATTTATTTTCTTGTTTTGCGCATAATATCACATATCACAAATTAATGACAAGGAAGCAAGCATCGCTGCACACGCACCCGAGTACTGCAACGTGGCACCGAGGAGAGAGTCCACGAGACTGCCGGCAAGACCGCCAAACGCTCCGGCCACAATGAGAGGCCACTGCGCTGGGCTCTTGGCCAGCATGGTACTGTCCACCGTGTACAGCACTGTCAGGTAGTAGGCCACTCCGATGAATGCTCCACCGAGGAGGCTGAAGATCAGACCGGCGACGCTCACTCCTCCGTTCGTTCCTGGAGCAAGGAAGTTCATCTTTAATATTTAATTTGTAGGCAATTAGGAGCTCAATTTTGATTTTAAAGATGGGGTTTTAGTTGATCAAATTCAGGAAGTTTATTCCCATTGAACATTCCCATAGTTTTTGTGATAAACCCAAATTAATAATTAGTTATGATCAGAGCCAGTTGTTTGTGGTGATAAAAAAAAGCCAAAATTGGTTTTCAACATTCTGAAAGTGGTGAATTGGTGGTGATATTTATGTTAATTTTCGCGATTGGTGGTGAAATAAAAAAAAAATATTTTTGTAAGAATAAGGCTGCAAACACACTGGCGACTTTTAGTCGCTCAGTCGCGCGATTTTGCGCCCTGGGGAGTTTTACACGCGCGTCTTTTGCGCGTCTCGTGTGATCGCTCACTGAAGCGTTTTTTTGTCGCCGCGACTGAGCGGCTGAAAGTCGCCCCGTGTGTTTGCAGCTTAAGTGTGAAATATGACGCGCGAGCGAGCCGCAATACTACCAACCCCCCTCTCACTAGCGAGACTCGGCGCATGCGCACCCCTGTTCAAGGTCATGTAGATGCGTCATTCCATGCTCAGCAGCCAACCAGCTGGCACCCCCATACACTCTTTGGCTGGCATTGACAGCTGGCTTACGAAGAAAACAGTGTGATTCTTTCTATTTCGTGGTACTTTAGACACAGACCGAGGAAATTTTCGTAAAATATATACTCGGAATCGGGAAATGTTGCAAAACATGTAGGTTTGGGACAAAATCGCGTGAAAGCGCGAGAATTCGTCAATGTTGCGTTAAAACACAAATTTGGCGAAATATCGCGAGAAAAAGATACTTGGAATCAGGAGTGTATGAAACGTAAAGATATGACAGAAAATTCATGTTTCTAAACATTTTCTAAAGATATTTGGAATCAGGAGTGTATGAAATGTAAAGATATGACAGAAAATTCATGTGTCTAAACATTTCGCGTTTATCATGGAAACCATAAACAACTGGCCCTGGTTATGATCAGTTCATAGCTTCATATTATTGGTAACTAGGAAAACGCTCGGTGTAACGCGTTGATGAGCAAGCATGGGCACATGTAATTTCTCTAACCGGAATTCCGTACCAAATGCACAGAAAACATATACATTCATATTGAATTGAAATATTATCCACTCAATCATCATAAAAGTACCTATATGCTTTTCATTGAAACTTGAAAATAGCATCTACTAAAGACTCTGGTAGGTACCTAAAGCAAATCAGATTCATAAGACAGTGGTAAACATCATTCGATACTTAATTTCTGACAGCTATTAAAAACATTCATACGTTATTAACTGATTGGGATGAAAATTTGTAAAATAAGAGACAATGTTGGTCTTAATGACCATGCAATATATGAGTTTGATCATGGAAGACCATTTTGATTTTTCAACCTATCAGGAGTAATTTATTTAAATTTAACCAATCAATGGATTTCAAAAAAATTAGGGTTTGCAACGCCCAGATATTGTCCGTACATGTGTGCAAAATTTCAGCTCGATTTCAAGAAAAACTGTGACCAGACAGTTTACAGTTGTGACACCGCATAGCAATTTCTTCCATAAGGATTAACATTGAAATAATTGCTAAGCGATCGCAATGGAGTTATAGAATCAGGGCCCTGTATAGCTTCAGTAACAGAAAAAAAAACAGGTTCGTGCTAAAAGAGTCAAAAGAAGTCGCTCGCTCAACTATTAACTAATAGATAGAATACAAAATGCCACTGGAAAAATTGTTCTAATTGTAATGCGTTGATAATGAACATTTGAACTTCACATAAATTAATATTCCGTGTGAGAATTGCTGATTCACGTCTTGGAAAAAATGTACCTACACAACTATTTTTATCGAGGCGAAGACCATTGTATATTATGATAATTAATATAAAACAATGAATACCCATTTTTGTTAATGTACCCAAGTTGACAAAATAAAGATACTTACTTGAACAAATTTGAAAAATATTTGAAAATAACAAGCTTAATGACAATAACTATGCAAAAGTTGCTACCAAACAGGCACATTTCACTTGGTACTATTCGATCAATACGAGGATTGTAATGGGTGGTTTTAGTCAAATAAAAAACTAAGTGAATAACAAATGATCCAAACAAGCTTGATCAAAGAAATGATGTGACGTGCTTTGCACCAACATTGGGAAAAACAAATACCTGAATCTAAAGGAATGCTCGGTTAAATAACATTAGAGAACAAAATGTACCTACATATTTCACTGGTAAATTAATTATAAGTAGGTACCTAGGTAGCCCTAAAATAAGTTCTAACCTTTGGGCACCTTCATGCCAGTGGTGATCAACCATGGCTCGCTGTTACCAAACACTGTGCCGAGCTCGGATGCCCAGGTGTCTCCGTTGCAGCACGCGAATGCCCCGAGGATGCCGACCGCCAGCCACGAGGAGCGGTAGTCGGTGGTGAAGTCAACAGCGCGCTCGCCGCACCCGGCATCCAACATGTACAGTAGCGCCAACTGTGTAGCCATGCCGCCATTGCATAGCACCTGGATCCAGTTGCGTTGACCGCCTGAATAACGACAAACATGTCTAATGAGAGGATCATGATTGTGTTGATCCTGTTGGCCGATTTAGGCTCGAGGTAAAAGTTTAAATTTGATCAACTGTGAAATTTTCAAGCTATCACAAATGTAAATTTAAAAAAATTATTGAATAACTTTTAAGTTTGAACATAAGTTGCCAAATCTACGTCTAAAAGCTTAAAATTATGGTCATTCAGGTCTGGACTTCATAGTGTACTTTTCAGATCATACAATTTAATGGATAAACAAGAAATTGAGCAATTTTATTTTCCTTCTCTTGTCGTAGAGATTGTATTTTCTAGGCCACGCCACCCTCTCGGTATCAAGTGATGTTGGCCACCAACTTTTTCTAGTGTTAATCATGAAGATTGCACATTATAAATTGCGAGCAATTTTGGCGCTTGTTGCAGGCAATTTTTTGGATACGATTTGAGAGGATGGGTTGACGAAATGATTTTAAATGTTAATCATGATTAGATAAAAGACAAACTTAGGGTTATCACTTGGTACATTTTGAGTTTTTTGCTATGTTAATTAGTAATTATAGTTGATTTTTTGTGAAAATTGGTATAATTTCTTGTCTCGCTGGGGGCCATATAATGAAATTTAATTTAAAAAATGTGCCAAGTGTTACCCATAAGTTTGACTTTTATCTAATCATGATTAAAATTTGAGATCAATTGACAATTGGTTAAAGGGTTTGGTCTCCAATCGCATCGCACTTTCATATTTGGGCGGTTTTGTTGAATAACCGGCGCCTAATTAACAAGGGGCGAAGCAATAATTAAAAAGTGCTACTACTAATATTCAATCAGACTGATCATGTGAACATCCATCAAAGTTACACCGGCCGAGCGCTTGTATCACCTTAATAAAATATCTCAACTTCTAATTTACTTTTTGCTTAGGCAAAGTTTAGTGCAGTCACAGGAAGTTGCATGATTGCATACTTCACAGATTTTTTGAGACTAAAATGCGTACATGTTCTGTAACTAGAGTGATAAACATACCTAAGCATTTTATGAAAGGCATCATTTTAATGCTTAGCAAACAAAATATTTTGATGAGGCAGTAAGTGGACTCATAGCACGGCAGAGAGATAGATCTAGTGGAGCGGTCGCTCCACCCAGCCAAGTCGTACCGTACACTCACACTCACTCAACAAACCGTAAATGCATTATAAACTGAGGAGCAGACCAACCACTTTTACTGTAAGCAACAACATGGCATTTTCGGCCTACTGGATCTTAAAATTGGAAAATCTCACATTGTTGCGATATATCTTAATTTCGAGCTATGGCCCACCCCACTACATATACCAAATTAGGGAACAATATGTTATGCCGTTTGCGAGCTAGAGGGCCGTGAAAAACGTGAAATAACACCCCTTTTAAAACCTATCTTGATCTGATGATGATGATGATGATATCAGGAAACACCGCAATCACCGCCACAGCCTAAACGGCTTAGCCGATCGATCTTAAATTTTTACCACATGTGCACTTTTGGCGTCTGAGGTGCCTTTTTATAAAACCAACAGGAAGCCGCCATTTTGAAACCGGAAGTCACGTCATATCTCGAAAACGGCTAGACCGTTAGGAATTAAACCAGCGCCAAATGATTCAGACGGTCATCTATATGGAATATCAATAGTTAAAGTAGAGATGTACTATTACCAAAACCGGAAATGACGTCATGAAAATGAAGAACTAGATTTTAATGACCTCTTACTACAATAACTACATATTCAGAAGGCTTATAATGATACATAACATTTATAGAAACAAATTATAGGTGGCAGTTATTTCAGTCGCCATTTTGAAAACCGGAAGTGATACCATATCTCGAAAACGGCTGGACTGATTGGAACGAAGCTTTCGCAATTCTTCATGGAATATCACTTTAAGCTTAGGTATATTGAGCACCAAACACAATATTTCGTATTAACCAATTTGGAAATGGCGTATTTTTTAAAAGTATTTAGTCATTGTTGCTCCGATGTGTGTTCCAAGTTGTGTAAATAAACTAAAAAAATAAGTGATATCCCCATAAAAAAACACTCCGTGTAAAAATACCAGCCAAGTCTCTTCAACTATAAAAAATAGAAGAAATCTAAAAATTCAGCACTGAAATGTAGTGATATCAAAAAATGAGCCAAGTCAAAACTTAATTTTAAAAACCAAAATATACTTGGCGCATCGTTTTTAAGGGCATTATAGGTATATTTTATATATTTTGGTACATTTGATTTTTGGCATATGCTTCTATACTATTTATATACACGATGCGCCAAGTATATTTTGGTTTTTAAAATTAAGTTTTGACTTGGCTCATTTTTTGATATCACTACATTTCAGTGCTGAATTTTTAGATTTCTTCTATTTTTTATAGTTGAAGAGACTTGGCTGGTATTTTTACACGGAGTGTTTTTTTATAGGTATACACTTACACTATAGCAGAGGTATTCTCACTCCACCAATAAACGTGAATCCTTTTCGACATGAGAAATATTGGAGTATCCCGGCATCGTTAGCGCAAATATCAGCTACTAGGGGTAAAAATATGAACTAACTGCTAAATGTACCCATTGAGCCGTCGTAGCATTTATATGCTATGCACGATCTTCTTTTGTTTTATATCAGCATTTTACAATTAAACTATAAAATAAACTATACAGCTATTAATCGTCCAAAAACAGCTATTCTACGTGCTAGCAGGCACATCAAGTGCAAACTATGATTTAGCGGTTGAGCCATCGTCAGAGATTGGTCATCAAGTAGTTCACTCTTCACGCTATAGACGTCGCTCACATCACCGGGTCCTACCAGATTTCCCGAATCACAGGGTCTGAAAAGGCTTCACTACGGTCAATGTTATCAGTATAGGAGTGAGACAACCGTCTCTACTAGTATGAATGTAGTAATGATGTCCATGAATCTTGCTCATAGCTACAGGAAAAATACATCATAAGGAAGGAGGGATAAGTGATATAATCACTGTCTTCTGGAAATTTCTACAAATTTGCAAAGAATTTCGAATTTCTAGAAGGCCGTTTTACCATGGCAACACAATTTTACATGTAAAACTGCACTTTTCAGACGGTAAAACGCAAAAATAAACCAACGAAACTCATTTTTACAAAGAACTGTTGAGTCAAACACAAATTGTAGATTGAGAAATGTAACTTGGACATAGACCACCTTTACACATCTTTTCTTATACCCAATAATAACTAGGCCAGCCAAAATGAATAAATATCTGAAATCTGTTGTGGGCAATGAAAAATTATGTATAAATTTAATAAAAATCATGCCCCGCAGGTAGTGATGTAAATCCGTAAATTACCAATTTGTCGTAATTTACAACTTTCTTAAATTACGTAATTTAAGGCGTAATTTGCTATAAAATACCGTAAATTACACAAACTCAGGGGCGTAGGAAGGGGGGGGGGGTCAATGACCACCCCACCTTTCATATTGACACTCCCAAATAACAACACCCACAGATCACAGACTTGAAGGCTAACTAGTCTGTGCCCAGATATACAAACATTTTGATAAAGAGATCCAAAAATGCACAAATTTGCTCCATTATGAGGTTGAATTCTCAACATTTTCCTAAGTTTTGCAAAACTAATTGAACAGAGGTTTTATCCAATGAGAAAATATCACATTTTGTGCAACTTGATCATCCTCACGAATAAAAATTAATACTACACATTAAACTATGATTATACGAAAACAAATACAGATTTTTCTCATTGGTTATTGGTGTTGCTTATTGCAACCATTTTCAAAGGAATTCCAGAATCGATTCATAATCGATTCTCTTTTACTAGAAATTCAAAAATTCCCTGCGAAGACATTAGGGATTTTATTTTATCAATAACACAATTTACAGATTATAAGCATTTTGTCTAAAGCAGGGGTCGGCAACCTGCAGCTCCTTGGTGGTTCTTGAATGGCTCTTTATAATTTAAATAAAAATCAAATATCAAAAAATTTAAAAATTCGTAAAAAAAAAAAAAAAAAAAACGTCCTGCGGGGCAACATTTGAATGGTTATTTCTTTCAGTTTGTTCATTTAAAAGTACCAGAATCACTTTTATATTGTTGAAATTCTAAAGAAAACGCCATGCAAGGCAACACATCAAAATAAACTAGTAAGTTTGTTTTATAATAACACACAAGAAGATATTAATAGGTTGCAGATCATGCAGAACAAAGTAATGCGATGTATTCTTAGAGAAAGGAGGATTACCCCAACGAGTGGCATGAGAGAAAAACTTAAATGGTGTACTATCAGAGAAATGATAGACATAGCTGTGTATATATTTGTTTTTAAAATTTATAAAGGGTATATGCCAAAGTATTTTATCATTGACAAATCTCTGCATGAACACATGACTCGTCATGCAGATGATGCTTTTCTTACGCATTGTAACTACAGTAGGTTAAATAACAGTATATTTTATAAAGGGTTTAGGGATTTTAACAAAATCCCTAGAGTAATCAAAGATAGCAAAGATGTTCACGAGTTTAAGTTGGCTATAACTAAACATGTCAAAAGTGAGAGCAATTAATATGCTGTGTATTAAATAGTGTTGTGGATGTAGTTTAATAGGTTTTATAATGAACAATGTTTATCAATGACTGTCTTTTATAATTACAATGTAATTCACAAATGACAATAAAAAATACTGAATACTGAATACTGAATACTAATTAAATTTATTTTTTTCGGTGTATTATAATATAAAAAACACTCCGTGTAAAAAAACAGCCAAGTCTCTTCAACTAAAAAAAAAATTATGAAATCTAAAAATTCTGCACTGAAACGTAGTGATATCAAAAAATGAGCCAAGTCAAAACTTTATTTGAAAATTAAAAAATACTTGGCGCATCGTGTATATAAATAGCTTAGAAGTATAGGCTAGATATAAATACATATACTTATAGTACCTATACCTACAATGCCCTAAAAAAACGATGCGCCAAGTATTTTTTAATTTTCAAATAAAGTTTTGACTTGGCTCATTTTTTGATATCACTACGTTTCAGTGCAGAATTTTTAGATTTCATAATTTTTTTTTTAGTTGAAGAGACTTGGCTGTTTTTTTACACGGAGTGTTTTTTATGGGGATATCACTTATTTTTTTAGTTTATTTACACAACTTGTAAAACTTATTAGGGCAACAATGGCTAATTCCTTTAAAAAAATACGCCATTTCCGAATTAGTTACTAAAAAAATATTGTTTGGAGCTAAATTTAAACTTAAAGTGATATGCCATGAAGAATTGCGAAAGCATCGTTCCAATAGGTCCAGCCGTTTTCGAGATATGGCATCACTTCCGGTTTTCAAAATGGCGGCTGAAAGCTCTTACACATTGTAGGTATTAATATGTATATAAATACTAATATTTCATTATAAGCCTTCTGAATATATAGTTGGTTTTTATATAAAGGGAAGTGAATTTAAGCAGATTTCGCTAAACTATGACGTCATTTCCGGTTTCAGTAATAAGAAAACTTTAATTTAACTATTGTTATTTCATAAAGAGGACCGTCTGAATCGATTGGCGCAAATTTCGTTCCGATCGGTTAAGCCGTTTTTGAGATATGACGTCACTTCCGGTTTCAAAATGGCGACTACCGGTTTGATTTATAAAAAGGCACCTCAGACGCCAAAAGTGCACATGTGGTAAAAATTTCAGATCGATCGGCTAAGCCGTTTAGGCTGTGGCGGTGATAGCGGTGTTTCCTGATATCATCAGATAGGTTTTAAAAGGGGTGTAATTTCACTGTTTTCACGGCCCTCTAGCACGCAAATGGCATAACCTATTGTTCCCAAATTTAGTATATGGAGTGGGGTGGGCCATAGCTCGAAATTAAGATATTTCACAACAATGTGAGATTTTCCAATTTTATGATCCAGTAGGCCGAAAATGCCATGTTGTTGCTTACAGTAAAAGTGTTTGGTCTGCTCCTCGGTTTATTAGGCATTTACGGTATGTTGAGTGACTGTGAGTGTACGGTACGACTTGGCTGGGTGGAGCGACCGCTCCACTAGATTTGATTGCGGCTCCCATTATAATCTAACATTTAGTCATGCATTAATTTTGGGAAATTGGCTCCTTCACCAAAAAAGGTTGCCGACCCCTGGTCTAAAGTTTCCCCAAGAATTTTGCATATATCAAACATTTTAAATTTCATTGAAAAGGATGCCAAAATAGCTTCAAATGCAATTCTTTTGTAACTCAAAAAATTCCATGCAGGGCCAATGGGGATTCTACTTATAAAAACAAATAGTTACAGATTATATTACATTTATCTCAAGTTTCCACAGAATATTGCATATATCACACATTGAAAATGTCTTTGAAAAGAATGCAAAAATAGCTTCAAATTCGATTCTTTTGTATCAAAAATTCAAAAAAAAAATTCATTGCGGGCAAACTAGGGCTGGGCCCCCAGACTCCCTTGTAGCGGAGAACTAACTTTTCCTCACATTCATTGATCCCCGATAATTTTGACCCCCACCCCCCCCCCCCCCCCACCCCCTCCACTTAAAATAAAGTCTAAAGTTTCCACGTTCCTACGTGCCTGTATCTGCTACATAATGCTATCTTATAGCAAGCATTAGCAAATAAATATTGCATTTAAAAGTACTAATTCTTGTCACTGATTTTAATTACCATTTTTCCATGGAAGAATAACTGCTCTAATATCAGGTGCAATTTTTGATTTTTAAATTACCGCACATTGGTAATTTACCCCGTAATTTACAGCGTAATTTACCAAATTATAAATTACCGGTAATTTCCCAACACTACCCGCAGGGCGTTATTTTTATTGTTAACAATATACCTAGGTATGAGTAGAAACCAATTCAAGACTTATGAAATTCTGAAATAGACTAATAGGCTACAGTCATAGTCGTGAATATCAGTCAAGCGTGACCAGTAACTTTGCACACACGCAACACTTTAAGCAGTGGTGTGCACACTCACGCTAAAAGTCGTGAGTCGGACTCACGTCACGCGCTCAACTCTAATTTCAATTGACAATATGCAAGGAATGTCATTGTCAATAGACGATTTAAGAAATTATCTTGGTGGCTCTGCTTTCTAATAATTTTCATATGCAGTTTGATTTCCAGGAACCTTCGTGGGGGGTTCAACAATGTAACAAACAGCACCCTTCATAGCTACCTACTTGGAAATCAAACTGCATATGAAAATTATTAGAAAGCAGAGCAACCGATCTAAAATGCCTAGATAGATACAATATCTAGCTCATCTCTATGGGTGCATTCCACAAAGGGGCAAGTTGGGAATGTAACGTCATCTTAACGAGCCGCGTCAACAAACGAGCTCAAACATTATTCGAAGTACTTCAATAGAATAGTCTGGGCATTTTGAGTCAAGTACATGGATATCTGAGCATTTTGAGACCTATGTACGTAACTTAAGGTTAATTAAACTCTAGGTAGGTATCAGCAATTTAACAACTTTACCAAGGATCATTTGGTTTGGAGAGGTATTTATTGTTAGCTACCTACCTAGTTTATTCTGAAATTAAATGTGATTTTCTTCAAAATAAATATTATGACTACAGTACCTTCTTTAAAGTCCTCCTCAATCTTTCGCTTTTTATGACTTCGGAACTTTGTTGCCTTGGATGACGACACGAAGAACATCATGAGACAAGCGAGGAATGTGTAGCTTGAGAGTGTCAGCACAAAACCTACAACTAGACCGCCGAGAGCTCCGGACAAATTCAAACTCTTCTTTCGGTAGCCCCACAATGCAATGATGATCGGTAAGACAGTTGCCAAGAGCCATCTAGTAGGTGGTATATCTGAAGCATCTGAAAAGAGTCCATTATTAAGTGAAATGTGGCGAGAACTAAATAAACATTGATATTAAGAAGTGAGAAGTAAGATTTACCTGCATATTCGCTTCTTGTGAAAAAGTTCAAAGTCAAGTTGCCAATCCACATTACCATTGACATTGGTATAGCTACCGCAAATATAAATACTGGCAAGAACTTTTCCCATTTAGACGGGACGTACTCCTTACTTTCTTTTCCTGAATTAGGTGCCATCATTGGACTAGGAAATAGCAGAGATACAAAAGATAACAAAATCAACCCACAGGCGAAGTGCAATTTGTTTGGTTATGTAGGTAGGTTGTAGACCAATTGTTCCCTACATTAACTTAGATAGTACTTTACTTACCTACGTTTTGCATAAAAAAGAACGGTTGTTCAGTAAGCAAAAAATCTCTACCAATGCAAATTGTTTTATGGTATATTAATACTGAAGAGACGACTAAAAGGTAAGAATTTAAAAAAATATTGATTGTGAGCGAAATGACAGCTGACACTGACAGCAACAGGTTGTATTTAAACAGGTGTTTGCAACAAGACAAAATACGGCGACTCGTTGGTAGCCTCACGCAAATCCACAATTCCAGTGATTGGTCACTGGCGAAGCGCGAAGATTTAAAGTAAAACTGGAAAGCAACTTAACGGATGAAAGTTTTGAACTTTGAAGTGGTTGAGGGCCAGTATTACCATTAGTTTAAGCTACAGTCAGAAACTGAAACTTCAGAAAACTCGGTGTATTACAATAATATACTGCAATTTAATTTCAGAGCTTATTTCCTGTTTAAATTAACCTCTGGCATTGACTGCAGTTTTTTCTTAGCTATGTTGCAACATAGGTAATATACTGGTGATACACCATATTTTCCGAAGTGGAGCTTAACTAAACTGAAGATTAAACAAAAGGTATAAATTCAAAATAAATTCATGAATAAAATAAAACATTTTATTTATAAAACAGAACAATCTTTCTTTATTGATAAGAATACAGAAGAATGTAACATTGACTTGGCAATGTTCAAAATGAGAAGGGAAATAGAATCAACATAAAAGGCTCATTACTAGGGATATTTGCAATTTTACACTTTTTAAGTTGTCAATAGTCCACTATATGGCAGAATAAATCACACAGTTTAGCCTGACTTACAAGGATATTTGACACATCATTACTCTCGTAAGTAGTAGGTACGTACTAAAGTAAAAATCAAGTAATCGTTATAACGGTATATAACGGTTATAATGGTATATTCACAAATATCGGAGTCTCTACCCATCCCAACCCCGGGCTTCTATTCAAGCGCTCTATTGTCAAGAATGAGCTGTCAAATCGTCCATTCATGCGCTTCATTAGACGATAAGGATTCTTAAGATGTTGAGGGAATAGCGATTTTGATACTTTTGACGTAAAAAATAAATTGAAAATTGAAAATCGCACATATTCACAAATATCGGAGTCTCTACCCATCCCAACCCCGGGCTTCTATTCAAGCGCTCTATTGTCAAGAATGAGCTGTCAAATCGTCCATTCATGCGCTTCATTAGACGATAAGGATTCTTAAGATGTTGAGGGAATAGCGATTTTGATACTTTTGACGTAAAAAATAAATTGAAAATTGTAAATCGATTATGTCATTTTTAATTTTTCAAAATCAGTTCATATTTGGCCAAAATAATTTGTGAACTGATCGCACGTATATAAAATAGGTATGAGATACAAATTATTGGAAATTAGATCTGTTTAGACATTACTTACTACTAATAAATAATGAATGTATACAGTGTTCCTAAGTTGTTAATAAATCATCATATTATATATCATGAAATAGGTTTGAAATTAGAGGTGAGCGCGTGAGTGATTTTTGACTCACGCGCGGTCACGTCACGCGGGCACGTATTCCACTCACGCACACCCACGCACGCGGGTTCGTTATTTGACTCACGATCATGCACACTCACGAATTACAACTCACGCACAGTCACACGGTGAAAAGTATACAACATGCTTTGTTTGGGTGAGGTCCCTCTAGGTCAGTCCACATATTTTTGATACACAAGACAGCTCTTTTTTACAAATAACTGTCGAGTCAAATGTAGCATGAGAAATGTAACTTGGCCACGGACCACCTTTACTGTCTTTTCTAATAGGTATACCTAGTAATAACTATACTTAAAGTGCATAAAATATTTAAATTTGCTTATCAAGGGTCCATAATTTGAAATAACAATCGCAACTTTTCTGAACACTAAGCCCTGGCCAAAATGCACAGACATCTGTTGTTGACAATGTTTTTTTTTTAATAAGAATAATCATGCCCTGCAGCGCATTTTTTTGTTTATCACGCAATAGAAACCAATTTGGGAAAGCTGAAATAGCAAAGATACTGGTCACGCGTGTCACGATACACGCGTGACCAGTAAGTTTGCACACTCACGCACGACTTTTAGCAGTGGTGTGCACACTCACGCACAGTCACACTAAAAGTCGTGAGTCACGCGTGACTTACGTCACGCGCTCACCTCTATTTGAAATTAAACAGAGCTGGTTAGAAAATGGAACCTAACTAGTTTTCGAACTGGTTCAAACACTGAAATCATCACTATCCGACATATGGGACGGGATTTTTTGGCCATGATTATGAATGAGGAAGCAAATTAGCCCAGTACAAGCCACAGATAGTACAGACTATCACACTTTCACAGACTGTTCGACAACTGAACACTTCCAACATGTACACTTCCAGCATGTAGGTACACTTGACAATTCATAAAACGGTATTTGAACGAACGAAACAGATTGGCTGCTGGTCAGGTTCATTGACAATCAATCCTTGTTATTATCAATAAAAACAGAGCACACCTACTAGAGGTAGGTGACGAGTAAGTACAGACTTCATCAGATGATGCTATCACATTTTTTCAGACAATCCATTTCTTTCAAATACCGTTTTATGAATTGTCGAGTGTACAATACATTTGGTGCAAAAACAATGCAATTGAAGGCAGGCTTTCAACATTTTTATTCTAGTTCAATATGAACAATACAATGTGTGCTTAGAATTATCCAGTGATTAATTTGGGGGCGGACGAGGGCGGACGCGTCCCCTCACTCTTTTTTCAGGGTGGTTGCTGTCCACCCTCAAAACGGATGTAAAAATAGGCTTAAAATTGTGTAGAAACTAGAAATCGCATAAAAAGGCACCAAATTTGTTCCCGAAATTCAAAATTTTCCCGGGGTTCAGTGCCCCGGACCAGTCTTATATTGGGGGGCCCTTTCCCAACCCCCCCCCCCCCCATTGTTCTCGTAAGCAAAATGTGCCCCTAACAATAGCCGAGCGTCTGCCCACTTATTATTTTGCAAATTAACCACTGGAATTATCTACTATTGTACTACCGTGTACTACACAGCTCGGCTAAGTGTAGGGGAAAATAAGATGATATAAATATAAGCTGTAGTACTTAAATATGAAATACACTCACAAAATTTTTCGGAGTTCAATTTTGTATGAAATCCACAATTCAAATCTTAGCCGAGTTGAGTTAATTTATACTTTTTAACACTCTGCTAGGAACATCTTTATGAAAGACACACTCACTTCACTCCAGTGTAATGTTTATATACATATCGGCAACAAACACAATTATAGGTACATGTATTTATTTTGGTACATGAACTTACTTGGCAAAACCTTAATGAATGGGGTTGTTCACGCAAAACTATTGTAGATGGCGCTGCTGTTCTAATCGTCCGGGAGAGAGCCAATCAAAATGCATCTAGCGGAATGGAAGGATTTTAAACCTTGGCGGGAGTTTGATTCAGAGATCTTGGATTCAGAGACCAACCAATCAGAGAGAGATACCTCCATTGCCGCTAGCGCTGCGAGTGAGAGCAAATGGCAGTGAACAACCCCATTGATCCTATTCAATGTTCACATGTCAGTTAGTAAGTTATTGACCAGTTAATGAAGTAGTAGGTACCAATAGCTATAGCCTCTCTACCTTTAGGTATGTATTCGACACTAAAAGTATCAATAGATGGCGCTGCGGTCACTGTGAATATTTTCAAGATGGCGGGAGTAAAGCGGACTCTGTTCACGTCCAACATGGTTTCTTATGGCAAAACATGGTTCAAAAACACGCAATTAACAGGTTATTCAGACAATTGAAGTCCTTTTTAACCTGATACTATGTAAACTTATGAATGCATGTACATACAGTAACTATTCATTTCTGTTGATGGATAATAGATAATTTTTAAATAAAACTTAAAATTGTCAGTAATAATACTTCTAGAGTGACATGATTGGTTGGTCGATGGGCGGAGCTAGCTTCTTATTGGCTGACGCATTTCATGTTTGCATCATTCTGAGACTGCAATTTGAACTCGGAGAAAAATTCTGAGGTGACAGATCGAAAAATCATAATATTTTCTATAACTGTAATTATTTTTAAGTTTCTATGTTTATTAGTGCCTGATGTAGAGGTGTCTAAACTTAGCATGTTGCTTATGAGAAATGTATTCTGTCCTCAAACCTCTAGTGCCACTTTCTGCCGTCAGAGCGCACATTGCAACTTTTAGTGTCGAATACCAATAATAACTTGAGTACCTAGGTAAATAAATATTATGTAATAGTAGGGTACTAAGTAGCATGACCACCTAAAGACTAAAAAGAGGAATTTGAAAAGCTTCTTGCAGTATCTAATATTCTCCTAAGGTATTTACTACAAATGGTAGTATAATGTAATTGTATTCATTATTAGTTATTACTAATTCATTTTTTTTTTCAAACTACCATTTCAATTCTGCTTCATAAAAAGCTCTCATTAGTATTTAGTAATTTACCATGTCTAGGGTTGGGACTTGACATCGATTTTTCGATTTGACATCGATGTCGAATGATATTTTGAGTTTCGATTCGACATCGATTTGAATTGTTTAATCAAATAATCGTTTGACATTGTTTAAAAAAATCCGTGAAATTGCGCGCAGTATTGTAGAGCTGGCAACAGTGCCGCGTGCCCCTCAAGATCAGCTGAGTGGCCTGTTTCCGTCCTTCCTGCATACCGCGTGTACAGTTGTGGGTGGGTTGGTTAGTTGTCGCTTGCCATTTCAGCGCGTATTGTTTTTATTCTCTCGTCAAAGAATGTTTTTACGCAAAAAAATAATAATCCCGCCGTGGAGACGAAGTGAATTGTGCAAAGTGTTTGGATTTGAAGTGAACATTACGGGCAACATTGCTAAAGGATGTTGAATGCAGACAATGTTATGCTTCACGGGATATATTCCGGCAACAAGTCTAATAAAGCCATGAATTTGCAAATATGGATTTGCAACGAATTATTTTCATTAATTGTTCCCTTTTACATAAATAAATGGTGTAGTTTATTTTAAATGAAAACATTACTTTACTACTTCAATCATTTCCTCGTCATTTGTTGCCTTGAGGGGGTGTGTGCGAGGGACATCTCTCGCGCTAGGAATGTGGCCTTGGGTAGGCGCAACTGCAGTGTTGCCAAATTTCGCCGTTATTTCGATGTGGCTTATTATTACGATGTCAAAATTATTTCGATGTCGAAATTATTTCGATTTAATGTCGAAATTTTCACTTTGACATCGATTTAGCAATTCAAATCGAATCCCAACCCTAACCATGTCTGATGTAAAAACCAAGAAGTTCATTAATTCCCCCTATATGGGGTACCTATTTTAAGGGGGTTCCAGGGTTACGGCATAGGAATGAGAATTTGCTGTAATTCACACCAAAGATTAATGAAACCATATTACACACAACTAGCAAAAAATATTTGCCCCTTACGATATGATATAATTAAATATTCTTGATTGAAGATCATCTTTTCCCCCATAAGATAACACAGGGAGACATGAAATCGTCCCGGAAAATTGGCCTTAAATTGCTCCTAAAACCACAAGAGGAATGACAAATTATTGAAAATAGTCTCAAATTAAAGATAATAATTTTTAGATTAAGGTGCTGCAAGCGCGAGCGATTTTTCTGCTTTTTGTAGACACTTTTTGCGATACGATTGGAGACGAAATGGGTAGACCAAATTATTTGAAATTTTAATCGTGATTAGATAAAAGACAAACTTAGGGTTATCCCTTGGTACATTTTTAATTTTTTGTTTCGTTAATTAGTAATAATTAGTGGATTTTTGGTGAAAAATTAGCTATTTTCTCGTCTCCCTGGGCGCCGTATAAAATTAAATTTCAAAAATGTGCCAAGGGATAACCCTAAGTTTGTCTTTCATCTAATCATGATTAAAATTCGAGATCAATTGGTTAACGGGTTTGGTCTCCAATCGTATCGCAAATTTCATCGTTTTGCGCGGTTTTGTTGAATAACCAGCGCCTAATTAACGATGCAATAAGCAAAAATTAAAAAGTGCTACTAATAAACAATCAGACTGATCATGTGAACATCCTGTAAAAGTTACACTCACTTATGACACAATTTTTCTCTCTCAATTTTCTAAAACGGCCGAGCGCTAGTATCACCTTAAGACTGCCGTTTGAAAATATGGGGTCACCGGCCAAATAAGAAAGAAAATGTGTACAATGTGTGAAATTTACCATAAATCTGGCAACATTGCACTACAAATGTGAATTATTTTGGGATAGTTTAATTGGAACTTCAATGAAAAACATATAATTGGAGCACACGGTAAGATATAATTGTTTTAGCTGTTGTTTGAGGTATTATTTCATCAGAGATTTGTATGAATTACGGCGAATTCTAAGCACCATGGCTGGAGCAGTGGGACCACTTTAACCATTCAAGGTTCAAATCAATTACAGTACAGTGACAGTTGTTTATGAAGGTAAAGTTCGTTCATGTTTAGAATATCAAGGCCGTGCAGATACTACTGAAGTCAAATGAACAATTGTATTCCTATACATGTAAATGTCAATATAATAATCCAAAAATATGTATATTACAACTGTAGATAAAAAATAAATAAAAAAAATAAAATTTATTGGGTTTTTCTACTATTAAAAATTGTGTATTTAATTTAATTTATGCAATTTCAATAATACAAAGAAGAAAGTCTTGCCATTGACAGGGCAGTGTTCATGCGAACGACCAATGAAGGACGTGATCGACTAAAACGTCAGAAATATTCTTAATGTGAACAAACTTTAGGTACAACTTTGAATTTGCATCTTTCTTGACTGTGAATAAAAGCGTGAATTTGTTCGTGCATACACAGCATCACTCTCCGTAACATATTCAGATGTTCTGAACTCATGTCCTAAGACTATACATCCGTCCGTACCACGTGAGAAGTGGAAACAATCACCCTTTCTCCTTTTAACTGTACCTCTACCCGTGTAGGCCGCGAACTCGCCGTCTGTCAGGTACGAAGTGGTCCGCGTATCAATCAAGTTGTGTCGCTCACTCTATCCGACGCTAGTTTCATCTAGCTGTATTCACAGATGTGGCCACAACCTGAAATGAATGAGAAACATCGGTGTGTTTCAAGTCAGTCACATTGATTTGGAAATCATCTTGAAAAGTCAAATATTAATCCCAGCGAAACAATGCACAATGTCAAGCCTAGATGAGAGCATCAAAATGAGAGTGGTCAATTTGTGTTACAATTTACAATACAGTGGAACCTCTTTAGAACGTTTCTCCTTAATACGTTTTTCACGCTAATACGTTTTTTTTCAAAAGGTCCTGGCATTCCCCCATAAGAACACATGTTAAATTGTTTCTTTAGTATGTTTCTCACTAGTGCGTTTTTCGCGTTATTACGTTAAAAATTCTGGTCCCTTGAAGCAAATTACTAAGAATAGTACGTTTTTCATCCCAATTTCAACCCATTTTCGTACATAATTAAGGTCAGAAAACACACCTCAGTTTTTGGAAGTTTGTTTTTCAAAAACACTTTGTATGTGAAATTAAACCATGGGGATATGGGAAAAAAAACAATCATTTGTCAGGACCAAACTATACTTCTAAGTTCTATCTATTTTTCACTTGAGTTGAGTGACAGGTCCTTTGAGGGCTGGAATAACCAAAGTTAAATTGTGCCGGATTAACTAACTTTTGGATTAAATTCAACTGTTTCAATCTTTTTGAGGTATTTGATTGGCTGTGCCGCCAATTTAGTCCAATATTTAGTTAATCCAGCTCAGATTAACTTTGGTAATTCCGGCCCTGAGTACTTGACATGGGTTGGCCTCAGCTGTTATCTTGAGAAGGGGGAAACATGAATAGTGTGTATTTTAAAATTTATTGAAACATTATCATTGATCAACACTTCTGGACTGAGTAGAGGGGGGCCCACCCTTGAGTGTTTTTTCCATTTCAAACGGGAGATAAGACATTAAACCCCAATCTAAAAATATTGATCATCAAAAAAAAACATTGACCCGCGTCTAGACCCCTTTTTTATAAAATTTCTATAGTACGTTTTTCACTTTAGTACGTTATTTTAACCTGGTCCCTTCAAAAACGTACTACCGAGGTTCCACTGTATACGTGACACATATTTTTGGGAGTATTCTATTCAATTTTGAACCCATTGAAAGTGGATAGGAAGTTATCTACTATCAATTATAACAGTGGTACTCAACCTTTTGGCCTAGCGGGCCAATAATACGAATTTGCTTTTGTTGGCGGGCCGCATTTTATTAAAATTACAATACGGGGGGGGGGGGGGGGGGGGGGAGGAGGAGGACCCTCAGTTTTAGCCCTGCAGAGCATTTTTTTTAGAATTAACCATTGAAAAGTGATTCTGGGGCTCTAAAATACACGAACTGAAGCAAACTACCCTCAAATTGCTGCCCGCAGGGCGTTTTTTTTTGGTAGAATTAAAGCAAATTTATAAGTGATCCTTCCTACGTGCCTGGTTCATTCAGAGTCCTTTGTTTATTATGAAACGAATCAAACAATATTTCACACGCCAAACCAAACACTTTTTACAATTTTCGGAATTGGCAATGGTTTAATTTTCGTTGCAACAAGACTGTACCTATAAAGTTTCATTTAAGTAGCTCTCCTAGTATTTTCAGTCTGATGCGTGGATACTAACATGACAACTCTCAAAATATGTCTTTTTTCAGTGGTGATATTTTGTAAATAAATAGGTATTTGAAACATCAACTGGGGAGCCACAAAAATTAGTCCCGCGGGCCGCAGGTTGAGTACCACTGAATTATAAGATACAAAATATAATATAATATAATATAATTGTATAAGATACAATTATAAGATTCAGTACAAAAACGAAATATTTCCTGGCACTCAATTACATACTTGTGTTGTGCACATTCAAATCGTGTTCAAAGAAAAAGTTACAATTTAATTAATTTAGTAATTGCGTAGTGTAGAAGTAGAACTAGGCAGTTGCTCTATAAAAAATCATTATACTGTATCGAACCTAACGTCACAGCAAGTTAGAGGGTAGCTGCACCCGCCTGATTGCTATGGTACCTCTATCTTCTTGATTTTGTTGGGGGACAACAATTTATTATTTTTCAGTAGAAAGAAACATGATTAAAAGAAAGACAGAAGTGGTATGAAATAAAATATGGAAATTAAATCAAGAAAGATAATGATATTGATAACTTATTACTTCTTTACTGAAACCATCTGTCACTGTCCCCCAGTCAGAGTTTGTTTAACTGTGACGTCCGATGAGATTGTCATACTGACCGGTCGGACACTGTTTGTTCCCCGCGGCGAACCACTCCCCGATGTGCGCCTGGTGTCCGCCGTGCGCGCATCCCTGGCACCACGAGTACAGCCCCTTGACGGTGCGGTGGCAGACGGCGCAGGCGGAGCACTCCGACGTGTGGCACCGGTCGCACAACCAGCCGGACCGGTGCAGCGCCTTGCCGCACCGCGTGCAGCTGGTGTGCACGGTCGTCGACTGCTGGCTCAGCTGGTTCACGCTCGGCAGCCACGCCAGCTGGATCACCTGACACACGCGCGCAAGAACAGACGTTGTCACGGGCAAAATTAATTCAATTTGAATTTTATTTATGAAATTTGTGACATACAGTTTCAGTTAACAAAACTTTCTAGAGTAGTGTGAACCAGTTCAGCTTGGTTCGAAAACTTGAGGTTTGTATTCCAAACTCCCAGGTTTGTTTTTCGAACCTCTTTTTACATATTTTCATGGTACTAATTATGAGATGTGTCACTGTTGATTTAAATACTATTAGTACTAGATAATATAAAAATAAAGTACATGCCATCAAGTCGAGAAAATGGGAACATATTTTCGGCATCTGTAAATGCTATAGGTACAAGTTATGTGTGAAATAGGCTACTGGCTCTCTAAGCCACTGCAGCGTCTGATGGGATAACCTTGGGTTTCTGCAGTTTCTAAAGGTTCGGTTTGGGCTCGGATAAGGTTTGAAAATCTGGAGATTCTGTTCGGATTCGGTCCAACTTCAATATTGAGGTTTGCACAACACTAAAACTTACATGTCAAATGGAGTACTGTGAGAACGTTAGGACCCTACAGCTTTTTCTGTTTGCTCATGGTCACTGAGACCAAAATTCTACAAATCATTTTTGTGTACCTATTTTACAAATTTTTGGCGAAATATAGTTAAAGAAATTCAAACTTGCCTTTTAAAACAGTTTTCAACAAAAGAAATAGATTGATCAGTAGGACTATGTTACATGCGGTGGAGTCTGGAAGTTCCAACTTTTGATTTGCAAAATTAATTAATAATTAAACACCGAGTTAATACGCCTGAAATTTTTGAGCGAGCGTCTCCAATCTGCACTTTTTTTGGCCCTACGGCACATGTCACAATTTTTTCCGATCAAACTATAATTTTTTACACATACTTATATCATTCTAACTTAATTGTGTATAGATTTTGAGATCTGCCCTCTGATTGGTTCAAAAATGAAAATATGTCCCGATTGGTCAAAAATCAAAATGTTCCGATTAAGTTCAAATTTTGCATGGACATGAAGACTACCATTTTGTCTTATTTTACAAGTTTTCAGCCCAATCGTTAGATCGTTAGATAGTTAGTTAGTTTAATCGTTAGATAAACTTATTGACATTTAAATAGAATGTCAGAAGAGATTTTTATTGACATAATTTTCATTGCAACTTAGATCTGATTAGTGATTTTCTTTATGGATTCAGAATGTATAGATGGCTATTCACAGTTTCAATGAAGATCAGGTAATTTTATTTTGATTAAATGGATTGAATTTAAATTCACAGTAGATATATTATATTTTCTGTACGTTACGATATTCTGGTTGGAGATGTTGCACATTTCGGTGCTCGCTCATCAACGCGTTACACAGAGCGTTTTCCTAGTAGTAGGTAATACCGGCCTTGGAGTGTTTTCTCGGCCGCAAAGACTTTCAATACGATGGGAGACAAGAGGATCACCTGAGATAATGCGAGTATATCCGACTAACCTGAGTGGAGACTTCCCAGAGTCTATGACGGGCAAGAGTGTCCAGATATCCCAGCAGCCAGTGCTCCTGAGTCGCCTCGTCCAGCGATGTCAAACACTTCCTTCGATCTCCCAGCACTATGAGAATAGTAGAGGCCGTCTGCACATCGCCTGTGAAACAACACTTGTTCAGTCATCCGTCTCCGCATCTAATACAGCCACATAAGATATCCTGATGTTTATTTTATGTTCATGTATGAGTAGTTCAAAGTCTGGTTTTTCAATCTTTGTTATAAATCAGTTGATAAGTTTAAACTTATCATCACTGGTTGACCATTAATGAATTCAAGAATTGTATTAATTTAACAGAGCATTCACAAACCAGTCCTAGAACCAAATCAAATAAAAAAGTTTACATTTGCAGAACTATTAATAATAATAATTGGTCCACTGGTTCCATCCATACAATGGGGGTCAGGGGTTGGGTGTTCCCACCAACACTAGGACCGCAGGACTACTGGAGACCGGCTGGCCACGCAGGCCTGGCGTCTCCTCCTCGTCTTCTTCTTCTTCCTACACTTCCAATTGTTCAACAAATTGCTTCCACCTTTTTCTGTCCTCCCACTGTCTTTCAGCCTCAAACTTCCTCCTCTCTCCAAACACATCCTCCTTAATATATCCAATCCACCTCTCTCTTGGTCTTCCTACTCTACGTGGTCCTGAAGAAGCCGACTCAAACACCCGCCGTGGCACTCGCCCTGTTCCCATCCTCTTCATGTGGCCAAACCACCGAAGCCTCTCTCTGCCCAATTTAAACCACAATCTCCCCCCCCCCCCCAGCTCACTTCTTATCTTCTTACTTCGGATCTTCTCCATTCTTGTGACTCCCTTCCACTCCTCAAGAACTTCATCTCCGCTGCCTGAAGCTGATCCATTTCCTGTCCTCCCGCTGACCACGTCACTGGCCCGTATGTTACAATTGGCAGGAAATATATTTTATTATCACTTTACACACTTTTGGAAACTTCTCATGCCAAAGCAACTTCCTCACTGCCTGATAGAAACACTCCGTGTAAAAATACCAGCCAAGTCTCTTCAACTATAAAAAATAGAATAAATCTAAAAATTCAGCACTGAAAAGTAGTGATATCAAAAAATGGGCCAAGTCAAAACTTCATTTTAAAAACCAAAATATACTTGGCACATCGTGTATATAAATAGTATAGAAGTATATGCCAAAAATAAAATGTACGTCTATATATATAATGCTCTTAAAAACGATGTATATTTTGGTTTTTAAAATGAAGTTTTGACTTGGCCCATTTTTTGATATCACTACTTTTCAGTGCTGAATTTTTAGATTTCTTCTATTTTTTATAGTTGAAGAGACTTGGCTGGTATTTTTACACAGAGTGTTTTTTATGGGGATATCACTAATTTTTTTAGTTTATTTACACAACTTGTAACATATATCGGAGCAACAACGACTAATTCCTTTTAAAAAATACGCCATTTCCGAATTGGTTAATAAGAAAAAATGTGTTTGGTTCTAAATATAAGCTTTAAGTGATATTCCATGAAGAAAAGCGAAAGCAGAGTTCCAATCGGTCTAGGCGTTTTCGAGATATGGCATCACTTCCGGTTTTCAAAATGGCGGCTGAAATAACTGCCACCTAGAATTTGTTTCTATAAATGTTATGTATCATTATAAGCCTTCTGAATATGAAGTTATTATATTTAGAGGTGATTAAAGAATGATTCTTCATTTTTATGACGTCATCTCCGGTTTCGGCAATAGTACATTTTTACTTCAACTACTGATATTCCATATAAATGACCGTCTGAATCATTTGGCGCTATTCTTATTCCGATCGGTCTAGCCTTTTACGAGGTATGACGTCACTTCCGGTTTCAAAATGGCGGCTGCCGGTTGATTTAATAAAAAGGCACCTCAGACGCCAAAAGTGCACATGTGGTGAAAATTTCAGATCGATCGGCTCAGCCGTTTAGGCTGTGGCGGTGATAGCGGTGTTTCCTGGTATCATCTGAATCATCATCATCATCATCATCATCTAAAGAAGATGAAAGTGATGTAATTTCACTGTTTTCTCGGCCCTCTAGCTCACAAATGGAATAACATATTGTTCCCAAATTTGGTTTATGTGGGCGGGTGGGCCATATCTCAAAATTAAGATATTTCGCAACAATGTGAGATTTTTAAATTTTAAGGTGGATTTTACCTATATGATGCCAAGTTCTACCGCCACCAGCGCAGTGCTCTCAGAGAGCTCGTTGAGCACGGACGTATCGCTCCCGTTATTGCATTCTATGTGTGAGTGGGAGAGAGATAGATGATATGTCTTTCTCTGTCTCTCTGTCTCACAACTCATAAACAGTCACGTCTCCAGTCTGGCAGGTCGTAAACCAAAACAATTTCACTTAGTCGGCATATAATATCAACAAACATGCAGGCAGCTGTGACCTCGACATCATATTACAAGAATCTTGTAAGAAAAGAGCCTTCACAATCGGCAACTCAGATGCAGAGGCACATTAGCATCATTATTAGTTTATATTTCTATACCTCAGAGGTAGAAGGTCGGAAGTCAAGTTTCTCAATTCGATTGAAACGATTTTCTCTCGAGAGTGGCACATTTTGGATTTATGTAATCAAGCTCTATCAATTGCCTTTTTTAGACTGATGTCAACAAATTCGGGTGCAAATAGTTGCCCCCCCCCCCCCCGTTTTGGAAATTTGCTCAAAAACTATGGTTTGTGCAATCAAAAGTTTTGTTTTTACAGCACTAAAAGTTCCTTTTATTTTGGGGGGGGGGGGGGGTCAAAATTTTGGAACTAGCCTTCCCTTTTTGGATTTGTGCTCTTTGCCCGATTGCAATCGTTTGTACTACGTTTGTGCTGGTTTGTGCAATCAAAAGTTCCGGTGCAACACTGAAAGTATGTATTTTGGGGGGGGGTATCAGAATTTTCAAACCAGCCCCTCTTTTTGGATTTGTGCTCCTTTTCCAATTGCAATCGTTTGTGCTCCGTTTGTGCAATTAAAAGTTTCACTTTGTGTCACTGGAAATACCTTTTTTTGGGGGGGGGGTGTCAAAATATTAGCACCAGCCCCCCCCCCCCCCCCCCTCCCCCCCACACCGTTTTGCAGTTGTGTTCTTTTTACAGTTTGCAATCTGTTTATGCTACGTTTGTGCTGGTTTATGCGATCAACTTTTATTGTTTGTGCACGTCTCCTTATGTTCAAAAGCAATAATCAAAATTTGCCCCCCCCCCCCCCCCCCACCCCCAAGGAAATTTGTTCAAAAACTACACACAAACTGTGTTTGTCTACACACACAACATTTGTGTAAGTCTCCTTCGTCTATAAAGAATAAACAACATTTTTTAACGCCCCCCCCCCCCCCCCCCCCGAGGCCTTAGTTAGTGAGTATAAAAAGGGCCTCATCCCCCCCCCCCCCTTTTTTTGGAAATTTAGCCCAAAACTATTGCATCATTTGTACTACGTTTTTGTAATCAAAATTTTCATTTGAGCAAGTCTCCTTCATGTCAAAACACAATAAACAACATTTTGCACCCCCCCCCCCACCCCCCTTTGGAAATTTGCCCCAAAAACTATTATAATATATTGTGCTGGTTTGTGCAATAAAAAAATTCGTTTGCGCAAGTCTAGCTCCAAAATAGCCAAAAACAATAGTCAAATCTAGCATCCCCCCCCCCCACAAATTTGGAAACTTGCCCCAAAAACTATCGCAATCGTTAGTGCTACGTTTGTGCTGGTTTGTGCAATTAAAATTTTTGTTTGTTCAATTCTCCTTCATGTGAAAAATTATAATCAACATTTTGTACTAGGGCCCCCCCCCCTCCCCCGCCCTTTTTTGGAATATTGTTCAAAAACTATTACATTGTTCCCGTTGTTCCCGTGCAAGTCTCCTCTCAAACACACATCAGCTCTGAGATGCTACGGTATCAACAAGTCATTCTTGAGATTCAGCTACTGAGAAATGTAAACCAATACATTCCAACCATATACATTATACAGTTTTATGTTCGCTACATGACCAGAGCAAGACAAAACAGATGTCCCCCTCCCCCGCGCACGCATGCAAAACTCAGTACTTGGGAATAACTCCACTAGGAGCGCGTTTCTACAGAAGCATGAATTGCAGATACTGGTCCTCGTACTGGTCCAGAAAATCTACAGCCCGCGCGGTGTCACTTTTTCCCCCAGAATAACGTTAATATAAGTCCAATCAATGTGAATCTTTCACCATTAAATTCAGGGATGTTTCACGAGTGTGATGAATTAGTTTGCATTACATTTGAAATACCCGTCTTAAAGATACAGGCATCAGAAGATGACGATAATTTATGTGATATTTAATGGGATTAAATTTTATTTTTTTTACTCTTCTGGGGAAATGCATATGTGTTACAAAACAACCCACAACAAAATATACAGTTAAAAGGGTATTAACAAAATCTTAGCGTATTCCAAAATGTGATTTCAAAGTTCTGGGGGCAAAAATTAGCCTTATTTAAAATTCGATTTCCAACGATTTTCCGGAAAATTGTCGACCTAGAATTTTTTAATTAATTTTATGTTAAATTTTAAGTACATATATACTAAGATCAATACAAATTTCAACACATTTTGAAAGGTAAGATCCACCTTAAGATCTAGTAGGCCGAAAATGCCATGTTGTTGCTTACAGTAAAAGTGTTTGGTCTGCTCCTCAGTTTATTAAGCATTTACAGTATGTTGAGTGAGTGTGAGTGTACAGTACGACTTGGCTGGGTGGAGCGACCGCTCCACTAGATCTACTTTTGCCTTGTTAGTGAGCAGGCTCACTAGGTACTTAAATTCCTATACTTCTTTCAACCATCCATCTCTTGATTCTGGCATGTCCTTGTCTTATCTTCTTTAAATCAGGAAAAATTAATTTTTAGTTTTTTCATGGATTTGTAATGGACCAATAGCAAATATTTTCTTTTGTTTCCATAAACACTTCAATAACAAATTGGAAAACAAATAGAATTGATAATCTTGGTGTTCTCACCTAGAGTGTCTCCGTGATGTCTCAGCATGTCGACGATGATGGAACTGGGATCCCACGCCGCCATCTGCGCCACGTTGGTCACGCACAGGAGCGAGGATGGATGATCCTCCACCGCCATCGGCTGCATGTCTGCACAGCACACCACATACAACTCAACGGAACGCAGCATTCACACGGAAGAACGGGTTCAATGGTTTGAAGGATGGAATGGTAATTGTTGATTTTAGTCTAGGGATGGGATGTGACAATTCAATTATGAGTTATGACCTATTTTTAGTAAAAATAATTTAATAAAACAATCTCTTTAAAAGTATTCTTTTGAATATTCAGCATTGAATACTGATTTCATCAAATGCAAAGTCAAAATGAAATCATACAGCACAAAAGAGGCCTCCTACTGTTTGATAAACAATGTTCGAGGTGTAAAGCTGCCTTTCCATGCTCCGTCATCTTCCGTCAACGTCCGTCACCGTCCGACGAAAACGACCACGTGACCCGTCTCGACCAATCCGTCGCCATCCGAGATATTTGGGGTTGGCTCTGATTGGTCAAGACGGGTCACGTGGTCGTTTTCGTCGGACGGTGACGACGTTGACGGAGCATGGAAAGGCAGCTTAATACCGCATTCCCCCATGGTTAATATTTCCACTTCACACTCCCCCCATGGGAGATTTACAAAGAGGACTTTAAGTACCGTATTTACTTGCATATAAGCCGCACCTTAATAATAGCCGCACCCCAGTTTTTGGAAGTCTGTTTTTGAAAAACACTTTGTATGCGAAAATAAGCCGCAGGATGTAATAAAAATAGACATTTGCCAGCACCAGGCTATACTTGTATCTATTACAGTAGAGCCTGGAATAATCATATAATAATGGATTTTTTATTTAGTCTGAAAACAGTAGGTAGCTTACTGAAAACAAAGTTACATGTCGAAAACACTTGTACAATATGCTAATGCTATGTTTACCTATGTATGTTTATTCCATAACATTTCAATATGCTAATGCTATGTTTTTGTCTAGCAGCAATTCCATAACATTTCAAAATGCTAATTTGCTATGTTTATGTAAATTGCAAAGTCCACATGTCATAATATTCCGAGCTTTTCACTTTGCAAAGTAACAAAACAACAACTGTGCCCTTCTTGACAGAGAGAGTGGGATAAGAACTGCTGACCATCTGCCGACTGAGCCGCTGTGGAATGCAGTCTGGTGGGGTGGGGAAAAGTAGTTTCTCTGAAACTGAACGAGGGGATGGGGGAACGAGGGGATGGGGGAACGCCAATGCCAGGCAGGCAGATGCATGCTTTCTTGGAATAACCACTTTGTACAAAATGATCGTGCGAGCGCGGAAGAAATACTTGTTTTGTCTAGGGATGTTAGTGGGAAAATTAATCATATAAAAGAATAATATTTACTCAGGGGTCAGAGCTGAGCAGTGATGATGTAGGACAGAGAAAGTGACACGCATTTAAATGGGAAACATCGTCTTTGCACGCGATTATAAGCCACCCGCGATTATAAGCCGCATTAGGATTTCAAGGTAGTAAATAATTGAATATACCCGCGGCTTATATGCGAGTAAATACGTAGGTAGTAGGTACTTGAAAATAATACTAGGAAAACGCTCTGTGTAACGCGTTGAATGAGCGAGCACGACACGTGCGCAAACATGAACCGAATATGCGTTCGTTAACACACAGAAAACATTATTTTAAGTCAAACTGAAAGCAAACTACGATCCACTGAATCAATATAAAACAATGTGTCATTGTATGACCACCATTAATGTGTAATCCGAGATATACCTAACCTTCAAGGAAATGTCAGGCTAGACAGAAGCTCAGAAACGGAATAAATCCAACGTTTCCAAGAAGAAAATAATTTGAAATAATCAATCCCCTGGACAAAAACTGTAGATACCTAATATCTATGCTTTAAAAGCGATTCAATTTTACTAATACCTTCACAAAGTACACCAAATTGCCAAAATTATCAACGAAAAGAAGCACAATGCAGGAGAGATTTGGAATGACGTGTGAACGCTAGAAGAGAACAAACGCCACTCAATGATATTATTGAAATGTGAGCTTATGTTTCTAATCCCTCCTGGATGCAAAATCAGCCAAGTAGAAACACGGGAGGCACGGCCATCAGAACTACGAATTGACGAAAAGACAATCAAGGTCCTTAAAAACTCGAAATGATTTGTTGGAAACTATGATCCAAATTGAATTATTCAAATTTGATCAACTCAATACACATAAAAATATCTGCTTTTCACTAAAAAAGTGTACATACCATCAAAACACTCTTGTACCTAAAGCAAATCAGATTCAGTTGCATTGGAAAGACATTCATTTTCAATGTTTCATTTCTGACAGCTATTAAAAATGTCAATAAGTGCATACTTTCTTGACAGATTCGGCTGAAAATTGGTAAAATAAGTGACATTGTTGGTCTTACTGACCATGCTAAATATGAGTTTGATCACATTTCTCGAAGACCATTTTCATTTTTTAGGCTATCAGGAGATACTTATTTTAACAATGAACCAATGGATGGATTTCAAAAAAAAATTGGGTCTGCAAACAGAGAAGGTTGTCTTTACATGTGTGCAAAATTTCAGGTCGATCGGTGAAACGGTGCGACTTCTATTGCTTCCTTTAGCATACAAAAACAAAAACAAAAAAAAAAACAAAAAAAAAAACAGAGGTCCGTGCTAAAAGAGCCAAATGGAGTCGCTCGCTTCGCTCGCTCAATAATTTCCAGAGAATTTGTAAATTTTAGCCTCTTAATCATTTGTTAAGGTAAAAATAGGCTTAAAATAGCGACAAAATCTTGTAGAAAGAAATGCACCAAATTCATTTCTGGAATTAAAACATTTTCGGGGGCTTTGAGCCCGTGACCCGCATGGTGCTGGAGGCCCTCCTCCCCGGCCCCCCACGGACCGACTTCCAATTCGAGCACTGAATATCCGTCCGACTGAGCGTGGTTTCTCACCGGCATCGCTGAGATCCGGCGACTGGCTTGCAAACTTCTCCGGCGGCGGCGATCTGTCTTCCAACTCGTGTCGCAGCTGGAATGCCTCGCGCTCCAGCACCCAGTCCTGGGGCGTTCCGGCGGCGTCCGCGCTCGGGATCTGAGCACCCGTCATCGGCAGGCCGAGTCCCATGCCGAGCAGACCGCTGTTCAGCTGGTCGTAGTCCAGACTCAGCTGGTCAACCTAACAGTCCGACAACGCTCATATTAAATACGGCACTCTGTCATTTAGCTAGATCAAGCAGGCACCATCATTGATCAGATCAATATTTCTCCAACTCACCAGTAGTTTCAAGCTCATGGTTTTAATTACCTTTTTAAAATATCATCTAGAGCATTATTATGTAGCAAGTCCAGACCGTCAAAATCAAAATGTTCATCAAAATCAAAATGAAAAATGAAATATGAAATATATTGGTGTATTAATGTGTAAAAGTAATTGAAATAAATTTTATGTTGCCTAGCTTAAAATCAGGTAGGTTGTTCAATTGTTGTACTAAAAACACAAACGAAATCATGAGAACAAAATGCAAGACAGCGGAAGGACACAAAATTGATTTTCTGCTTTTTAATAAATTTGATGCATAAACCCGCTGCATTGTTCAAATAGATTGCAATTTTACATTCCTACTTTCTCAAAAGGCTCGAAAGACAATCTGTGTACAAACCTCTCCGTCGCCGAAGACAAAGTCCCCGTGCGGCACGGTGTTGGCGAGGTTGAAGACGAATCCTCCTCCGTTGTTGAACTCGTCGACGTCCCCTTCGTCGTCGCCGGCGGACATCTTGTCTCCCGGCGTGGTCTCCCCCCCGCCCAGCAGCGAGCGCTGGTCTCCGTCGCACACGCTGCCCACGCCTGTAGGACACGTGGACATTCGTATTCCTCATCTACAACTGCGGAATACCAGTTGATCACTTGTATTCGTAGCAAGATGAAAACTTGACTCAGCCCACCATAAGTAATTTCTAGCAGGCAACACCAACAGTAATTAGTTTTCTGACAATAGAGTGTGGTCAAACACAAATCGGTACCTCAGAGGCAGAAGGACCGACGTCAATTTCAATGATTCTTGAGGTGAGCTCAAAAACCATTTGGAGGGACTCAGCGAGGGGACGTCCCCTTTGAGTACGCCATTATCTAAGAAATCAGCACTTAAAATAAAATGCAAACAAAAATTTAAACAAAATAATTAAAATTAAGTTAAAATTTTAATATTTTTCCATGGCTAGGTATATGTCCCAGATCAGCATTTGCTACAGCTCTACCTACTCTGCAGTTCAAAATTGCAACAAATTGAATGACCTTGAATCAAAATTTTCTCGGGTGCTGTGGCCCCAAATACCCCTTTTTTAACTGTCATTCTACAAAATATTAAAAATCCTCCCCCCCCCCCTCCCCAAAAAAATTTCATCCATCGCCCTTGACCAAGATTCATGGACATCATTACTACATTCATACTAGATACTAGTAGAGACGGTTGTCTCACTCCTATACTGATAACATTGACCGCAGTGAAGCCTTTTTAGACCCTGTGATTGGGGAAATCTGGTAGGACCCCGTGATTTGAGCGACATCGATAGCGTGAAGAGTGAACTACTTGATGACCAATCTCTGACGATGGCTCAACCGCTAATTCATAGTTTACACTTGATGTGACTGCTGGCACGCAGAATAGCTGTTATTTGACGATATTTAATGGTTTTATAGTTCATTTTATAGTTTAATTGTAAATATCTGATATAAAACAAAAGAACATCGTGCATAGCATATAAATGCAACGACGGCTCAATGGGTAAATTTAGCAGTTAGTTCATATTTTTACCACTAGTGCTGATATATGCGCTAACGATGCCCGGATACCCCAATATTTCTCATGTCGAAAAGGCATCTAGTAGTTCATTGGTGGAGTGAGAATACCTCTGTGCTATAGTGTAAGTGTATATCTATATACAGTAAACCCTCATTATTTCGAACTTCAATAATTCGAATTTAGGGGTAAATTCGAACTAGGTGGATGGTCCCAGTGTTCAGTATAGGCTTTACAATGTTAAATAATTTTGATAAATCGAATTTTAGGTTATTTCGAAATTCGAACTGAATTTTGGTCCCAGCCCATGTTATAACTTGCATACAGTTGTTTTAATTCGAACTTTGCAAAAGGATTGACAAAATAATCGCGAACAAACTTCGAAAAAACAAACTCAAAAGTTACACATTTCCAATGTTTCCAATGGCGTCACGTCACAAAGAGAGTAGTCAAACTGCTCTCTGTTGTGTTGGGGTGGGGGAAGTGTAGGTCTAGTCTCTTTAGTATACAGGTTAAAGTTCATTCACGATTAGAATAGCAACCCGTAATGGCGGCGTGTACTACGGTAGTCAAGTGAACGTAAACCTAAACATGTAAACATCAATATAATAATCAAAAAATGTGTATAATACGGCTGTAGATAAAAATAAATCAATTTTATTGAATTTTTATAATTTTACTACTATTAAAAATTGTGTATTTGACATAATTTATACAATTTCAATAATACAAAGAAGAAAGTCTTGCCATTGACAGGGCAGTGTTCAAGTGACTGACCAATGAACGACGTGATTGTCTAAAACGTCAGTGATATTCTTATCGTGAACGAACTTTAGCCTACCCTGGAACACTTTAGGCGGGAATATTCAAACTTCATTCAACATTTTGAAAGCATTTGGCCGCGTATATAGTGCGAGTTAGCTTTTGAAGGCAAAAAATAATGAATCAACATCGCGTTATATCAAATCAATAGGTATGTACTAAAAAACTATACTATATTTCGAACTTTTTTAATTCGAACTGGGATTTTTTGGGTCCCCTTGAATTCGAATTAACGAGGGTTTACTGTATATCTCTCTGCCGTGCCTTGACAAAGGGCCCAAGAGGGCTAAGAGAGCCCCTGATTCCCTTGATTTGATTTTGCCTCAATTCTCTCTTACCAAATCGTGTCCATTTTTACAAGAATAGGTAGGTACACTCGGCCAAACAAAAATTGAACGTTGACCAAATTTGAATGACTGCTGGTCATGTCCCATAACCAATCAAAGCTTGTTATTATCATTGAAATGTGAGGTCACCTACTAGAGTGAGACAATGAGATCGCTTAGACTGACTTCTGATGGTGCAATCTTACATTTATCAGCCTATCAGATTTATTGAACGTTCAAGTTTTGTTTGGCCAAGTGTACCTACCTACTTTAAAATATCTGAGAGAAAACTTTTATTTAATAAACAAAACACTGTCATCAGACATGACTGCCACTAGGACACAGTATAGTAAAATAATAAATTGAAATTGAGAATAATAAATGACTAATGGCTAATATTATAACTAATATTGATTATAAAGATGATTACGTAAGATGGAAATGGAGCCCTTCAATTGTTCAATTGTTGACACCTGACAACAGTCAAATTGGAATTGAAAGAACTTGCTAACTGTGAAATATGGTTTTTACTGATTCCCTCAGTTACGTGAATGTTAATAAATACCAACTGCAATATGAAAAGATTTTCCTCGAGTGGGACTCGAACCCACGACGACCTTCCGATATCCAGTCATATGCTCTACCAGCTGAGCTACCGAGGCAGTTCACATTGCAGCGGCTGTGTTTCAATATAAGCTGCGTTAGCAACTTACCGATTTTTGAAGAACTCGAGGAAAATCTTTTCATATTGCAGTTGGTATTTATTAACTTGCTAACTGATTTAGCTTGTGTTCAAAGCAAAATCAAGAAAATTGACTTTGGGGCTTCCACCTCTGTGGTAACAGATTTTATTTCCAAGAGCAGTATTCTGGTGACGTAAAACTGTTAAAGCAATGGCCAAGTCAGCAGATATGTTTGTATCCAAATCTGCCTTCCCCTACTCAAATCTACGACACTATCGTTACTGCCAAAAATTGACCATTAATTTCAAATAACAACGTAATTTTAACGACTGAATATGATCGTGCGGTCTCACCGATGATTGTCTCCGCGCCCGCGCTGGTACCGATGGATCCCTGCACGGTGCTGAGAGCCATGTCGTCGCGCGACGCGTTGCCCGAGTTGGCCGGCTGACTGTCACCCACGCGAGATGTCAGCAGCAGCAGCGTTTTCAAGATGCTCCACACCAGGCTCACCTGATGCATTACAACATTATTAGCGTTATTCACATTGGCATAACTAATGTAGGCGGACATATAAAAACTAGGTACTACCTAAGGCAGGGGTCGGCAACCCGCGGCTCCTTGATGGTTCTTGAATGGCTCTTTATAATTTAAATAAAGACTTGGAATCAAACATTTTTAAAACTCGAAAAAAACGCCCTATTCAGTTGTTCATTTTAGAGTCCCAGAAACACTTTTAAATTGTTGAAATCCTATTTTTCAGAATTTCAACAAATTAAAGGTGAATTGGGACTCTAAAATGAACAAACTGAATCAAATAACATTCCAATTGTTGCCCCGCAGGGCGTTTTTTTAGAATTGCAACAATTTAAAAGTGATTCTGGGACTCCAAAATGTACAATGAATCAAATTAACCATCCAATTGTTGCCCCGCAGGGATTTACCCCTAGGAATTTACCCCAAAATTCGAATTATCCGAGTTCATAATAACGAGGGTTTACTACAGTTGTCTCGCCAAAATGTCTACTGCTTTTAAATTTCCTATTTATTGTAATATTATGAATTAAAATTTACACTTTTGAGTGTGAAAATAGTTTGTTTTACTCAGTTATGGTGATACATTGAAATAAAGTTTTTAAAACACAGCTTCCCTTTTATAAAGCCACGAACAGACAGAGACAGAGTGGTGATAGAAATGTGGAATGACTGAGGTACGTGTGGGAAGTGTGCACGGATTGATTTGCAAACTTAAAGCAACATGATTCTATATTTAAAGTGTATTTGTTTGTTGTGATACGCAGGAAGACAGTGAACTCACATGTGATCGCCCAAGGTCGCGCGCAACGGCCGCGTTGTGATCGCAAACGTCGCCCAGCGGTCCGGTGAGCGCATAGCGCGCGGCGCACTGCAAGAACACCGAGTTCTCCCTCGTGGGCCGGCCGCCAAACCAGTGCATCTTGCTGCTCGCTTGACAGAACTCGCTGTGCTGAGGAGTCTTCCTGCAAATAGCCAATCAATACTTAGTTTGTAATCTATAGCGAGAGAAGAGAAATAGAAGAGAGGTTTTGGAGTACTCACCCTGCTGAAATTTAAGATCTGACAAGATTTTTCAGCATGGTGTGCATTTAATATTGATACATGCAAAGGTAGTGTTGGGATTTCATGAAAATTTTCAATGTTTTGAATCCTGAGGAAGGTAATTTTTTTTTCTTGTAGGTGCATTGACATTTTTAAACGTATTTCTATCACGCATAATAATGTAACACACCTCCATTAATACTTTACAAAATAAAAAAATCGAAAATATGCTAAAAGGTACACTGTAAATGAGTATTATCATGAAAATTTTCATAAACATTTTCAACAGGTCAATACTACTTCCTGATCGGACCGGTCAACCGGCCTCGGCATCCCAGGAGGCCCTAGGACGGTCCACCCCCCAACCCAACATCTTTGATAGGAAAAATGGATATTATATTATATTTTTTTGGTTAATCAAAATTATTTGTTTCAGAATTTGATTTTGATTCTATTGCCTTCAGAATGTCATTTCAAATGCTTGTTTGATCATAACTTAAAAACTTTCAAAATCTATAACTATCCCAAACATTGGAGACTTTTTTGTAAAATAATATTCATGTTGAACAGACTGTGACATATTATGACTGTATCACAATTCACTAGTCAGTAGTCACTCACTACCACTAAATTAAATATCTAGAACAGTGGTACTCAACCTTTTTGACTTGCGGGCCAATAATACGAATTTGCTTTGTTGGCGGGTCGCATTTTTAAAAAATTATTACAATAATGCCCATGTGATCAGGCAGGTTCATTCCAGGCACTTAGGAACTACTTTAATTAAGGGGGGGGAGGGCAAAGCCCCTTAGTTTTAGCCCCGCAGGGCGTTTTTTATAATTTAACCATTTAAAAGTGATTTGGGTCTCTAAAATGCACGAACTGAAGCAAACTACCCTCCAATTGTTGCCCCGCAGGGCGTTTTTTTTTTTAGAATTTAAAGCAACTTTATAATTATAAGTGATCCATCCCACGTGCCTGGTTCATTCAGTGCTTTTGTTTATTTTGAAACGAATCGAACAATATTTCGCACGCCAAACCAAACACGTTTTACAATTTTCGGATTCGGCAAATGGCTAAATTTTCGTTGCAACAAGGTATGAAGTTTAATTTAAGTTGCTTTCCTCGTATTTTCAGCCTGATGCGTGGATCCTAACATGACAGCTCAGGTATTTGAAACATCAACAGGGGGGCCACACAAATTTGTCCCGGGGGCCGCGAATGAGTACCACTGATCTAGAACGACTGCTACCGGTGATTTAACAATATCTGTAGCTGATTCTAGCAGTGATCGATGTCAGTGCTCGTGATGCTCACCTGAGAATGCCGCTGAGTTTGGCAGCTCGGGACGAGTTGACTTGCACTCGGCAGGCGTAAGCTACGTCTCCATCGCTGTTGATCGCGAAGCCTTGCGGGTTGGCTTTGTTGGCGGGCCGCGTGGCGTCCGAGAACACGTGGTGGTACAGATTGAAGTCCTGCGCAAGCAATACGTGATGGATCATAGGACACATGCAGAAGACTATTATTGCCTTCAAAATCAAATCCAACTTCACAGAAGACTAACAAAACATGTGCTACTCGACAGATTTGCTAACCATCACAAACATACTGATCTTGATTTACGAGCGTGTGTATTGTGACTAGATATTTGTATCTTAAATTTTGAGATAGGTAGTTGATGTTGAACTACTGCCATGAACTAATAAATAATAAATAAGGCTGTGCGGGACACGCAATTCCCGGGTCCAGGGACGGGATATTTTTGTCCCGGACCCGTCTCGAAAAGTATTTTTGTCCCGAAATCAAGCGGGATGTGACTGGAATCGGGACAAATGAATAATCCCGTTTTAAATATCCCGCCGTATTTCAAATTCGAAATGGGCCAATCAGAGCCCATTCAGAGCTCTGATTGGCTGCTGCGCGTGATTGGCTGACCGCTTCTTGGCTTCAAGGACAGAACTGTCACTGATTTCTGCCGCCTTCCGCCATTTTAGAATCAAATATTACGTGGTTTAGTTTACCATTTCTTCACTCTGTTTTAATTAGTCAGTGCCAATTTCTTCGAGATTATTTGTTACATACCAGTATAAATGTAAATATGTAAACAAACATTTTTGCTAATAACCTTGGGTGTTTTTACTCCTGTCAATAAATCCAATTTACGCATACATCGCACTAGGTATGATTTCAGTGCATAACCTGCAAATAATGGAGACTGATGGAAGACCAAGGTAACACATTAGAAGAAGACTTTAAATAAATAAATAAACATAAATAAATAAATGTAGAGCTCGTAAACATTTCTAGACTTGGGGTTAAATGTCTTAACATACCAAATTTACATCACATCCAATTCAGAAGTTGATTTTGCACAATCCCGTCCCAAAACCCGAGATTTTAATGTGTCCCGACCCGATCCCGGTTTCATATTTTAAATTGATCCCGTCCCGAATCCCGAGTTCTTTTACAAATCCCGTCCCGGTCCCGTCCCGAATGAAAAAAAGTTGTCCCGCACAGCCCTAATAATAAAATACATTTATTTATCATTGTCCGATGCTTGAAGAGGATGACGAAAATTGCAAGCAAATTATTTCACCATCAAATTTACTTTTTATTTTAGTGGGTACACTCGAACAAATAATAAACGGAATTCGAAAGAAAATGATTGGTTGATCAAAGTTTGATGGCATCGTCCGATGAAGTCTGTGCAAACGCATCATCTTACTCTAGTAGGTAAGCTCTGATTTCATTGATAATAACAAGAATTGATTGTCAAGGAACTTGACCAGCAGCCATCTGTTTTGTTCAAATACAGTTATTTATTGGTTTGAGTGTACACAGTTTCAAAATATTGCAATGTTCTGAAACAAGGCTAATGGCGACAAAAGATAGATCATGATGTCGATCAATTGGCAAGGTGTACAGGAAACCTCCTCACCATTCAGGCGCATATAATGTTCTTACAATTATATTATGTCAAGATAAAAATATGCTTAAAAAGTGTTAAAATCGCATGAAATGCACCAAATTCATGCCTGAAATCCAAAAAATTTCCGGGGCTACGCGCCCCAGACACCCCCCCCCCAGCCCCCCATTGTCATTATAGTCACTAGTATTTCCAGCTCAAGTTCATTTACAATATTATTCCCCGGGCAAATTTAGTTCATACACGTCTATGGAATTTGCCTTGACTAGCAATAAAATGAATAACCTGACAGGAAGGATGGTGTTGGGAATCGAACCCGTTACCTATGGAGTGCAAGTCTAGATTAAAAGACCTCTCACCCTGCTAGTGGACAAGAAGACGTGAGGATCTCCCCTCCACGCCACCCCCGTCGCCACGTCCTTGTGCTCGTTGAACGACGCAAACGGAATGTACGGCCGGCGCACGTCCCAGATGTTGACGCTGCAGTCGACGACGAGCGCGCAGCTGGCGATGTGGTGCTTGCGCTGCGGACGCCACTTGACGTGGCCGACGGACGCGATGGTGTTGATGGTGAACTCCAACGCGGGTTTCACAGACAAGTCCCACACCTGCGAGACGAGAAGATGGTTACGCAGATGTAGACGCTGTGCGCAGCTGGCGATGTGGTGTTAGTGTTCAGGTCGCTGGACTTGTCAACAAGAATTGAGGAATCGTAGGATTATGGAAATCGGAGAAATCGGAAATGAAATGGGAAAAAAGAAATCATTGGGTAGGTACTCAATAAAATAGGTCTATCATGAAAGTAGGTACCTACTACCTACCTACTATTGTCATTAAAATAACTTTTTGTCATTTTGAAATTAAATATGAAATTAAAGGAAGAAAATATATTTTAATTGGTTGTAGCTACAGATGTCAAAACTAAAAAAAGTTCCTAACTTTTAAACTCTATTATTTTCTAGGTAGGTACCTACACTTTGCACAACAAAAATTAATCGTGCAATAAATCTGATCGACTCAAAAAAGTTAGATCACACCATCAGAAGTGAGTCCAAGTGATCTCCTTGTCTCACTCTTGTAGGTGACTTCACATTTCAATGATAACAAGCTTTGATTGGTATGGAACATGACTAGCAGTCATTCAAATTTGTTCACCAATCAATTTTTGTTGCCTGGCTCAACAGAGCCAGGCTCCACTAGTGAGAATGTAATAGAGAAGGGAGGAGAAGAAAACCCGGTACCGGCATGTAGCTTACTCCTGACGAAAGATACCAAGGGGGTACAGCGGCTTAACGTCTCATCCAAATGACGGTATTTACAGCATGAGCCTCCACAACTCGCGCCGTCGAGAGACTGATAACAGGTGGAGGGAGGTCATCACACTAACCCCCAAACACCTCAGTCTCTAGGCCAATGGCAGCAACTGGCAAGTTGGAGTAGAATGGTCACCCATTTCACCTCTGACCGTGCTCAATGATCGGTGATCTGACGAGAACCGAGCTATCCAACACACCAGCCGTTGGGTACATTCTTTAAGTACCTAATACTAATTTTAGTAATTTAGTAGGTATTATTAGTGTCATATTATTTTTGATCTCTAGTAAAAACCTTCTCAGTATTTGCCTCGTTACTGAGAGAAACAACATACCTAGACTCAGTTAGTATGGAAGTCCAAGGGAATCCCACCAGGGCCCTCCAGAGTGTAAGTATAGCCTGCCCGAGCCAGCTGTCTCCATCTAAACTGCATTGTGAACTGACTGCTCAGTGTTTAACTCACCTTGATGGTCTTATCTCGACTGGCGGTCGCGAGCCAGTTGACCTCGGGATGCCAGTCGCAGGCGAACACCGGGCCGCTGTGCGCGGTGAACTGGTGGTAGCAGCGTTCCGGCCTGCGCATGTCCCACAGCTGAACGTTGCCGTTCTCAGAGACCGCGGCGAACTGGTGGTGCGCGTGCGGACTGAACTGGACGTCGCGAACACTCTCGGTGTTACTGCGGGCCGATTGCATGAGAATAAGGGGGGATTTGTCAATTGAGGACAATAAAAATTAGTTTTTAGTATTTTTTCCTCCCAAAGCTACGTTTCTTTCAGCTGATCATGGTCTTTAGATCAGAAATACTTTATATTGCAACTACCTACGGTAATGCAGTAAAACTGTATTTGAGCGAGCGAAGCGAGCATCTCCTTTTGGCTCTTTTGGCATGGACCTCTTTTTTTATTTTTTTATTTTTTTTCTGTTACCTGACGATATAAAGATCAGAGTTTTTCTTCGATCGAGCTGAAATTTTGCACACATGTGGAAACAACCTTTTCTGTTTGCAGACCCCAAAATTTTTTGAAATCCATTCTTTGGCTAAAATTTAAATAAACATCTCCTGATGGTAGGTTGAAAAATGACAATGGTCTTCGATAAAACTGATTAAACTCATATTTTGGCTATACAGGTCAGTTATTCTTTGATCGAGCTGAAATTGTGCACACATGTAGAGACAACCTTTTCTGTTTTATGAAGGAACCTAATTTTTTTGAAATCCATTCATTGGTTAAAATTTAAATAAATATCTCCTGATATCAATACTAACATCCAGCTACAAGGAGAAGTACTCGAAGTAAAGCAGGAGTTCAAATATCTAGGAAGCATAGTGACCAATGAGGCCAGGATGGGAGCAGAGATATCTAGGCGGATACATCTTGCCAGTGGCTTCTACCAATCAGTCAGGAAGCTTCTGTGGAACGAAGATATGCCAACCAAATGCAAGATGCTACTCTACAAGACCTACTTCATACCAATACTAACTTATGGTGCAGTTACATGGACATTGACGAACAAAGAAGCAGGAAATGTCCAGGCGGCCGAGATAAAATTCCTCAGAAGCATCGCTGGAGTATCGAAGATGGAAAAGCAAAGAAGTACTGACATAAGGAAGAAGCTAGGTGTTGAGAGCCTCAACTATAAGATAGGAAGAGATAGACTGCGCTGGTATGGTCATTTTAGAAGAATGAATCCCAAGAGAATACTGAAGAGAGAATTTGAAAGAGCGAGAGACTGGGAAAGCAGAAGGGGTAGACCGAGAGTGAAGTGGGAGGACCAGGTGAAGTGGGATGTAGAGGAAAGAGGTGAGGAGTGGGGAACAGTGACTGCAGGAAGATTGTGGGAGGACAGAGAGAGGTGGAGAGTCATGGTGGAGCGGCAGCAACCAGAATACGAAGAGGAGGAGGAAGAAGAAGAGTGTGATGTGTCAGGACCGGCCACCCGACATCACTGAAGCGAAGGCCCAAGATGGATGGTGGAATTCCGCCCCCCGACCCGACATTGTGTTGGAAACGCGAGACAGATATTTATTATCTCCTGATAGGCTGAAAAATGAAAACGGTCTTCGATAATTCTGATCAAACTCATATTTTGCATGTTCATTAAGACCAACATTGTCTCTTATTTTACAAAATGTCATCCCAATCAGTTAAGAACGTATGAACTTATTGACATTTTTAATATCTGTCAGATGAAGTATCGAAATGAATGTTTTCCAGTGCCAATTGAAATGAATCATCTGATTTTACTATATTTACCAGGGTGCTTGGATGCTATTTTCAAGTTTCGAAGAAAAGCATTAAATACTTTTATGTTGATTTAGTGATCATATATCTATTCAATATGGATGTAGGTAGGTATATGTTTTCTGTGCGTTGTGTACGCATTTCCGGTTCGAGAATTTGCACGTACCCGTGCTCGCTCATCAATGCGTTACACTGAGCGTTTTCCTAGTTGTAAGATATGGTATTTATTGGAAAAATGCTTCTATGTAAAACATTTGGTACAACCTACCGTAAGAATCTACAAGGCTTTATTTTTTAGTTACTTACTAAAATTTACAGCTCGACGCGCCGACCTTGAAAGATCAACATTGGTTAAGTTTTAAGGTCGGCGCTTCGACGTGTCCGAACTGAGCCACCTGATTGTGTAGCGTCAAAGCGTCACAACGCCCGAGCGTTCGTGTTGCCAAGCTGTAAACGTGCTTGAGAGTTGTCAACCAAGTAAAAGCAAACCAAATCTTTAGTTACCTATTCAGGATTACCATTTGAATGTAAATGATTGAAAAGCAGACAGAAACCTGTAAAATGTTCTCGTCGCTTCCCTTGTCCTGAGATCGAAGCACTTCATTGTTCCGTCCTGCGATCCCGATATGAGCCATGCCGGTTCGGTCGTGTGGAAGCTGACCTTGTTGACGGTGCGCTTGTGATCAATGAAAACGTGTTCTTGCTTCGATCGACTCGACCTGTTCAAGTCCCAGACGACGACGGCGCCATTCGTTGCCGCTGTTGCCAGGCGGTGATCTGAAAACACACTCAGTCACTCTTTGCAACCGTTCATTCAATAACAGAAGAAGTGGATGAGAGAATTTCTTAGAATTCTGTTGTTGCATCCTAGACCATGAAATTATCTAGAGGAATTATTATTCTATAACTAGTGTAGGTAGGCCTAGGTTAGTTATTCGTGGGTACTATTGAATCTCTTCCCTCGTAAACAACAAATAAACTGTAAGAACTGCAGTTCAATCCAATTGATTACTTGATGTATTTCTTACCTTCTATTTGATTCCAAGCTACATCATTACAAGAGAAATTTAAGTTCAGATTCTTTCCAACTCGTAGATTGCAGCTCTCAACGAATTCCTCTTCTTCAATCGTAAACACCTTGAACACTGAAAACATTCAGATATAGAAAGATGATTATATAAGTTTTGCCGCTTGGTTATAGTGTTATTGTGGACATGAAATCCTAACGTACCATTCCGGCCAGCAATGACAACTTGATTATTGTCTCGGTTGAGGGCCAGAGCATTCGCTGGGCCCTCCTGGGTGACAAACATGCTCCGAACCATCCTTCAACAGTTCTGGAACGAAATATAATTGAGAATTGACAACTAGGTAGGTAGGTTCTTGGGCTACATGGTAATACAGCGTGAATAACAAATTTACCTTACAAGCTAGGTTAATATACCTTACAGGTTTTCTTTCAGTGAACAACAACGTGACAAGATCTTGAGGGATATTTGGAACATTTAACAATCACCTTCTAACTCAATTGTGATGGATGCTGCTTAACAAATTTTAATAAATTGAATATTATTTGTCCCGCCCGGTTAAAATCGGAAGAGACATAACAAAAACTGACTGACGACCAAAATAAAGTGAAGAAACAGCTGACTGTCTGATCAACAAGTCAAGCTGTATGAAGGTAGCTGCATGATAGCCGTACCCCACTTAGGCGGGAAGTACAAACAGGACAAAAATTTGTCTAGGTTTCTGCTGCATTATTTGAAAATTCTAAATGTAATCGACCCGACAAAATAATGAATCCAGAGAAAATTAGTGACATAGAAAACGTATAGTTTTACTGTATTTCTACTTACTAGGAAAACGCTCTGTGTAACGCGTTGATGAGCGAGCACCCAAACGCGCAACATCTCCAACCCGAATATCGTAACGCACAGAAAATATAAAATACATCCATAAATCCACGCAATAGAACATTGCCAGTAAATTAAAACTATAGTCAATTATTGTGCAAAAATGCGGGTTCAATTGCGGAAATAAAATTAACACACTCGTAGACCAAGCGTAAAAAATCTGCAACAAATGACTGCTCTCTAAAAGAAACAGGACGCCAATAGTTGCTTGAAGACGCACTTCCGGCTCTAGCCGCTCCTGCAGACTACATGCTAATAATAGAGGGGTAGGGGAAGGGGTTGTTGTCGTCCACTCATCTGTGCTCCTCTTCCGGCTCGAAAGAGGGGTACCTAGATGTGTAGAGTGGGCAATAGAGGGGTAGAGGGGAAGGGGTTGTTTGGGGTTGGACAGTGGAAAGTCAGTAGATTTTTTTAGATTTTAACCAATTGAAGAATTTGGTTGAAACTTTGTAATATTTGAGACAATCTAGGTCGCAATGACTTGTCAAAATTTCAAATTGATCGGACCTACCAATCGGAAGATAATTTTTTTAAAATTTGAACCAATCAACGAATTTCAAAAAAATTAGGGCTGCAACGCCCAGAGATGGTCCGAACATGTGTGCAAAATTTCAGCTTGATCGGAGAAAAACTGTGACCTGTATACGAGCAGTAACAGAAAAACACACAAAAAAAACAGACACCCGTGCCAAAAGAAGACGCTCGCTTCGCTCGCTCAAAAACAATATTTTTAAAAATATACCTAGTAAAACTACCTAAGCCCCCCCCAAAAATGTGTACTACTCTGGCAATTTTCAGCTGTAAAAAGTATTCTAAAAATGTATACCTACCTACTAAGGAGTCTAGATCTGGTTGCGTGACCAGATCTAGACTCCTTACTACCTACTAATAAAAATTTTATTCAGGTATAGATGAAAACAAATAAATTTTACAATTTGATCCTCACCTTTTTATCTCCATTGCAGTGGTCTGGCCAATTTCCCAATCGAGGTTTGACGTTTCGATCTTGAGGTTCCCTTTGCCATGTACGTAATATTATTTTTTGTAATAGTGTTTGTTAAAAGTGAGTAATCACACTGGTTTGTAATCCATGGGGGTTATTCTAAATTCCCTTGTCGTCTCGTATCAATTGATACGGTGTCACCACTCACCACCATGTTAAATAGATAGCACTCCAGTGTGCAGTGAGCCCGTATCACATGAAACGAGACGAAATGGGAATTTAGAATAACCCTCCATGGCTGAAATCTGCAGTTGGAAACTTTTGTTTCAAAAAGAGGCACTGGTTGCACTGGGTTTACACTTCCAGAGTATAAAAAATTGCAGTTTTTGTGATCTTTGTATTTTTGTATTTGACGTCAATTGACCCAAAAAGTATTTGACCGGTCAATTTCTATCCCTACAAAATTGGTACTTTATTAAAAAAAGAACTAGATTTCGTTATGATATAGAATTTTCAAAGCATTAAATGCAACAAGAATCAGGGCATCAATGGGCATCTACCTATTGACTCATCGTTTAATTAATCCTACACTTTGCTTTGAGTGTGTCATCAAGATTCTAATTTCATTCCTTTTTGATATCTTGATCGATGAATCAAACTCAGTTCCCTATAAAACTTTGGAAACCTCTACAATGTGATGTCAAAATAAGAATGAAAATGAGAATCCGAATTATGAAATGAAAGTTCGGACACACAGATTATTCTAACTAGAAAAAAATTACATTCCTGAGATTAATTTAATATCACATTTAGTACCGACTAATGGCCCACTTTGTAGGTCTTTTTTACCATTAATTAATAAACATAACAAGTTCCATTTACAGTAATATTTTAGGAAATTCAGAGCATAGGTAGGTAGAATGACAGATTGAGAGCATTTGAAAAATATGTCTATTCCCGGAAAATTTTCGATGAAAAAACCATTACAAGTTCTTGTAGAAAAAACATACTGGCAAGTGGCAATACGATTCTTTTTGTGCCTAAAGGAGTTGTTTTGTCGTGCTTACAGAGTGGTTATTCTAAATTTCCTTGTCGCATCGGATCAATTGATACGGTGTCACTGCCATGTAAAATAGATAGCACTCCAGTGTGCAGTGAGACAACAATGAAATGTAGAATAGCTCTCCAGGGTCAGTGCAACGTGCATGGAACTAGCTTCACACATATATAGAAGAGGAGAGGTGGGGACTCTTCAATGTATCACCATTGGCAATCTTGAATACGATTTATAGGGGAATTCATGTTTGAGCAGCTGGCGCTCTATAAGTTGTGTGGCAGACATAGGGTTCCAAATTTTACGAACCGAGAATTCTCGAGGAAAAAACGGTTTCTTTCGTTTTTTTCCGGAAAAAAACGGGCATTTTGGGAAAAATTGATTATAGCTCATATTTTGTCATTTTTTTGCTTTGTACCACGACGAATTAATTTTTCAATACTTCAGTCACAGAAGAAAGTCTTTCACTAAAATTTTGATTGTTACACGTCCTTTTCAGTACTAAAATAAAATGCTATTAAGTAATTCTTAGCTTAGTAGGCGTTGAGTTGATGTTTTAAAAATCTCCTGCCTTTTGCAAAGCAGGGGAGTGTCCTCTTACAGCTTCTATCCCTCTATGACAGGATCTGAAGCCATATTCATGTTACCATTTCGAAAATTACAATATGATATCACTCATATAATATTATTATCAGTTTTTTATTTTGAGAATTTCAATAAATGTATCATTTACAATGTATTATGATTGCATTTCCTTATTGACTGTATATGAAATGCTACATTCTCCACTCCTCTAAGTCATGTTCATGCCAAAATATAGTTTAAATCCTCCAATATACAATTTGAACATAAAAAGTATTAAGAAACAATAAAATAATAATTTTCAATTTGTCTAAAAAAAACAATTTTTCCCACCTCCAGGAAAAAGAACAAAAAAATCTTTTATTTCTCGAAAAAACGTTTCCCACTCAAAATACCTAGGCAGACATCATAACAAATTTAAGCTTTCATTTCATTCCAAAATTCAAATATAGTTCCACTGTTCACAACCTGAGTGCCACCTGCTCAAAAGTAATGGGCTTGTTCACTGCCATTTGCTCTCACCAGGATCGCTAGCATCGGATTAGCTTGGGCAGCTTCGTTGGGCCGAGATGGGTAACATTAGTAACGTCTGGCGGCAGCTTGTTTTAGAATAACCACGCCCCTTTATTTCGCTGAATACAAGTCCACGCTTCAGAATGAAGGAACATCTCACTTTGTTGGCGAAAATTACAGCTGGGCAACCTAAAAAAAATAACTCTATGGCTAGACAAATTCAAACTTGCGCAAATTCAAAATAAAAAAAACTCGCAGGGGACAGGAATCGAACCCCGGCCTGCCGCATGGAATGCTAGCGCACTAACCACTGCGCTGCAGAGGCAATGTTGGAATACGCCGCTTTTGGACTACATAACTCAACGTTCTATAAAACAGATGCGCGCGCATACAAACCCAACTTAAACATGCTCTCTTCAGACGCTTCTGGTGAAAATTTTCTTAGTAACCAAAATGTCCGTGGGATGGCGCCAGCGGTTGGGTTACATCTTTGGTAGTAACTAAAATGAGTTTTAAAGAGTTTAAATGACCAATTTATGTATTGATAGTCTTTGGTAGTCTGTTGTAATCTCAAATACATTTAAAAATGTAAATAACAGTGTCCTACGTGCATAATATATCTTTGTAAAACGAAATGTCATCATTGACCCAACATAGTTTCCATATTTTCAAATTTTCGTCATCTTGCCGCGTTCTAATCTCTGCCAAGTAAATAGTTTTCACATGAAAACAAGAGACGACTTCAGGCTACATCTTTGTACAATGTAAATTTTTGGGGTTATTTGTTTTTTTTTGTTAATTTTTGGGTCATTTTTAATAATGTAAACACTCTGTGCCGTAATTATTTGTACCGGAAATCAAAGCCGGAAATGACGTCATTTTGTTACCCATCTCGGCCTAAAGTCGGATTAAAGCAGGTAACATAGTGGCGCCATCTATGCTGAGCTTTGCGTGAACAAGCCCATTGCTCAGAAGTCAGAATTCATTCTAAGACTTGATCAATTCCCCCTGGAGCTGGTATTGCCAAGAATGTTCAAGTGTCCCCACCTCTTCTATATATGTGTGAAGCTAGTTCCATGCACGTTGGTCAGTGTAGTTCCATCATTGTTTGCTCAGAAATAATTCATTCAGTTTTACTCAGTTGCTATTATAAAACTGTTTATTAACTAAAATACAAAGTCACAAAAATAATTATCAGAAACAGAATTAAGTAGAGAGTAGGTAGGTAAGTAAAAGTACTAAGTATATTAAAATGTAGGTAGGTAGGTACCTAATGGTCTAGATTTTTTTTTAAGCAACAAACACAATGAATAATGACAAATAAAAGTATAAAACATTGAATAAAAGTACCTATGAATAGTAGTATTGTTTATGTAAAAGACAGACCACTTTTTGACATTGTTTTATGAAAATTACGTTTCCATTAGTAAGTTATTCCGGATGCTAAATTAGTACCTACGTAAATTTTCATCTATTGAACTACAAACTAGAACATGCGCATTTATTTATTTCACAAAAAACAAGATAAATTGAAATGCAAGTAAAAATTTCCACTTGATTGCACTTGAAAAGAGTGCAGTGCTAAATTACTAGAAACAAAATACACAACTACTGAAGTTTGTTTGTTTTTCCTATCATTGACTGTACAGAGCACTGATGTAACACTGAGCCTCCGAAAGCCTCGAGGCCCACACTAACCCATTCCTTAATTACTCAGCGCAGTCTCTTGATCAGTGATTAAATCTAGTTTTAAAGTCACCAAGCTTTTGCATTGACAGACAAGAGGACTGTTTTTATTCTTTACAAGAAACACTTTTCTATGCTACAATGTGAATCGTAACAGAAAAGGTCAGCGGCTGCAGTTCCAAAGTGCTTTGCATCGAGAACCTAATTTGAGATGAGATCATACTTTGGAAACATCAGCTCTTCGAAGAATTGGTCTCCGATTTATTTCAGGGAGACCTCATCAAATCCATCAAGGAAGACAATCAAACTCCTGTAGCTGAACAGAATATATCACCAGATGGGCATATTTAAAGGCCAAAAGAAGACCCTCGGCACTCTTAATTTCTCTTATTATTTTTTTTTCAAGTAGAGTTGTATTGAATTGAGGAATACATGAATTACACAGGCTCGAATTAGCATCTTTACTTGTTGAGACTTAGGTATCTCATGTGCCAAGAGTGTGGACTTTCCCCATGCCAAGCTTGTACCCTTCTTGAAATTATTGTCAATCATCAATGCCAATCGTGTGCCACAGTGTAGAACCTTTAATAATTAGCTTACCTGCAAAAATGTTGTCTGAGAATATTTCATTATTGATAACATTCTTGCATTCCATTTTACGAGGCATGTAGCAGCTACATTCCTTCATCAGATCATTTCCAATGACGAGTGATTCACTTGCTAATGGCATCAATCACATCTCTACACTCATTTGACATCACATCCAAGTCGCTCCCAAGTATCAAGTCAATCTTAGTTAACTTTCCCTGGAAGATGACTTCTTTCTGGAGAATCGAGTTTAAGGATTCTTGAACACGTTTCTTCATGTGGAACGGATCTTGCAGGAGTGTGACTTTCGTTCCACGTTTGTCTCCATGCAGTTTTGTGAACGTGTAACTTGAGGGTGACACCCACTTGTTCCGCTTCCCATTCTTCTTCCGAACGACTTGAGATAACACCATGCCGCTTCCATTCTCATTATTGTCTGGTAGATCGCTCTGATACTTCTCTCGAAAATAAATTCCATACCCTCCTGATAGAGCTGAGAAAATCATATGATCAGCTTTCTGCAAAGCCTTGATGAGAATAGGACTGTTCTTGTCAAGGTCAATGCATTTGTCTTTTTGCCACCAATTCCTGAATGCTCTTTCATATAAGAGATACATCAAGTCGATGTAATTTAAGCCTTCTCTCTTACAATACACTCGCATTTCCATCTCGATGAAGTCGTCCAACTGATGCTGCGCGGGTTCTCCAGTAAACAATCTGAACTTCTTAAGGAAATCTCTTGCATCCGCTTCCACGGCTTCTAAAGCTGCGATAATATCCGCATCCGCTTCTTCAGTGAAGCTAGATACGAACTCAGATTCTACGCCTGTACGTAGAAATGCATGCATTGGGCTGTACGTAGTGACTCTTTGATTTATTGAATCATTGGGTTGAGATGTATTTGTGAAGATTACGAAGTGAGAGTAATCGAAAGTGCCGTCTAAAATCGACAACTTATTCTCCTTGGCCATAACCTTCTTTACATTTACAAATGATGCGTAGTATTTCTTAAGCGCAAAGTCACCTTTTGCAGCTAACAACATGCGCCGGGTTAACTGACCAGCTTGTTTGTGTTTTAGCTGGATGAAACAAGTTTGCCAGACCTTATCCGATGTCTTTACTCTGAACACGATGTCATCGAAAGTGCCTGCGTCCTTGACGTTGGTTGCCATCTGGAAGTCAAGGCCACTGTTAACGCCGCGCAAGAAGAGCAGCGCGTTCATCTTGATCTCGAACAACTCGCCCTTCATGTCGGTGATGTTGGCCGGCTTTCGGTGTGTCGTAGCTTTATCAAGCATGACCTGCAATCAGACAACATCATCGAGTTCAAATAGGGCAGCTTTTTACAAATTACTCAATATACCAGTTCATTCATCCCAATTTAGGAGTCAGTTGTGAAAATTGCAGTGTTGTGAAGTAACATGATACAAAGTAACATGTTACTGGTAACATGCTACTTTTTTCAAGTAAAAGTAACTGTAACATGTTACTTTAAAAATAAAGTAATTGTAATTGTATTCAGTTACTTTCTTTATTGAAAATTGTAACTGTAACTGTTATCCCGTTACAATTTTGAGTAACTTTACTGAAATGTAGCATGTTACATTTAATCCATCATTGAATAATGTAAAATATCCGATTCCTTAGAAAATGGTAAAAATCAACCCTCTAGAAGGCATAAAATGACAAAAAATTTCAAAAAAGCTGCTGGACTGGACTTTTTTCTTGTCCGGCCAGTAGGGATGGCACTTTTACCGGGTCTGAAAAAATCGGTAAATTTACCGGTAAATTTTACTGGTAAATTTACCGGTCAGCGGTAAATTTTGAAAAATGATGGCAGATACCAATTCATGACTATAGGTACCAAATACAAAAATTACCCTACTTTATTATTTGATCAAAGATTACCGCAGGCAGGACAATAACAATACCTACATCTATAATCAATGTTAATAATGACAATACTCCATATTGATAAGGGATGATATAGCCGAATAGCATTGATTCGACCAATCTAGTGTAGGCTATGCCATGCTGCCTGTGCTATTCTCCCATAAGAGGAATTGTCGACCACCAATTTGATCAAGTTACAATCTGTGTCTGCTAAACAAGCAAACCTGAAGAGAGATTCCGACATTGGAAGTAATGGTATATGGATGGAGTTATCATTCTGAATGATTGAGGACAACCAAAAATCAACGTAAAATATGCCTAACTGCTAATGTTGTCACACTGATGTTTACTTATAGTTTTTACTTAAAATTTGATATCTCCATTCATACATTGGAGAAGGTCAAAAAACAAAATTTACCATTTTTTTTACCGGTAAATTAATAATCGGTAAATTTACCTTAATTTACCGGTTAATTTTACCGGGTGCCATCCCTACCTGCCCGCCCTGTTCACTATCGTCAGTTATCAATCGCAACGTAATTCAATCCCTTTAAATGTAAAAAAATTCAAGGAAAAATGCTTCCAAATTGAAAGTAACTGTGAAAGTAACTGCTGTCAATATGACAGTAACTGTAACTTAACACTGATACTTTTCGTTCGAAAAGTAACTGTATCGGTGTTACTTTTGAAACCCCAGTAACTGTAGCTGTAACACTGTTAGAATTTTGAGCAAGTAACTGTAACACTGCTACATTTTAAAAGTAACTTTGACAACACTGGAAAATTGTGATACAAGCATAAAAATTTGTGAACTTACTAATTTGACCACGAGAAATCCAAAAATGTATGGCCCCAAGCTGAATTCCTGCAACTTTTGGAGTAATTGAGCGAGCGTCACCACAATACTCTTATGGCACTTTCTGTGTTTTTTTTTTTTTTTGTGGTCACACCCCAGGTCAAACCGCTCAAGCAATCAATCTGAAATTTTGTACACATACTAACGTACTCTATGCGGTCCCTGGGATCGTTTTTGAACGGGATCCCGTGATTGGTTCAAATTTTAAAAAAATTATCTTTTGATTGGTTTGTTTTATCAATTTGAAATTTTGACAAGTCATTACCACTAACATTTTACCCAATCATACAAAGTTTCAGCCAAATCCTCCCATTGGTTAAAATTTTAAAAAATCTTTCATATGATTTTTGAAATTTAAACTAGAACCGTATGACCGATCAGCTTAAAACTGTGCATGGTCATTGGGACCAACATTATCTGTATTTTTGACAATTTTCAGACTTATCTGTGTTTAAATCCAAAAGTGATTGACATTTTACTGACATTTTCCGTGCTATCTGTCAAATTTCTCGAAAATGTTGATCACAGCTTCTTCGACTCTTGATAGTTCCAAGGTAGTTAGAGCAGAAACTTTCTAACGTATGAAACTGATATGACCGTTCAACAGATCGTCTAATATTGTGTAAGTACACACACTTTTATCATATGAGTGGTCCCAGGTATATATATTTTAAATATATCCTATGATTTTTGAATTTTAACAAGGAACATTTTAATCATAAAGGTTCAATCGATCAACTTAAAACTTTGCATGGCTATTGGGACTAATACTTTAGGAATATTTGGAGATTTGTACACCTACAAGTCTGACGAATTTCAAGAAATATCAGAAATTAATGATATTTTCGATAGACATATTTTCGGTTCGAGGTGTTGCGCGTGTCCGTGCTCGCTCATCAACCCGTTATACAGAGCGTTTTCCTAGTTCAGTAAAATGTCAAATAAGAAATAACACACTCTTTTCAAGTCCTTAAACACAGAATATAAGTGCTTTGATTCAATTAGATGCCTCCATCTAAATTTTCTTTTTAACAATGTTTCTTTTTAACAATTTTAACAACGGTTTATATTTAAATTAAAATAGTCATAGTATAAATTAGGTAAGGTCGGGGACAGGCAAAGATGAACCCACTTCAGCATTGCCAGGTATAGGGCGGCCCATGCTAGCGCGGGTTCATCTTTGCCTGTCACCGCCCATAGGTAGGAACATTATATTCAATTTTCATATTTTCAAAAAGTTGCAAATTTAGTGATATTTGACAATTGTTTAATTTAATTACTTAATTAGTACTCCGAAAGTTGCAAGAATTCAGCTTCGGCATAGGCGTGCGCACGGGGGGGGAGGGGGGGGGGGGGGGGGGGCGGGGGGGCCTTGTCCCCCCCCCCCCCATCTAATGGGTCAACCTCAACTAAAAAATTATAAAATGTGGTCCTCATAGTGTCAAAATTTTGTTTTAAATGGGTTTAAACAAAAAAATTTTCCCTGCGCGGCAGACTGGAGTTGCTCAAATCACTCGACTCGAGTACTGGGTTGATCAAAAACACAAAATTTGGAAAATAATGCCTATAAAGTACCTTCCAAAAACATGATTTTTCATGAATTTCTAGGGGTTTCCCATAAAAATGTATTTTTAATATGCCTCAAAATTGCTCTTAGATGACCATCATATTAGAACACACTTTCATATCAATTTATATTTTTATGTCGTGAAAAAATTAAGTTTTGGGAACAAAATGCACCTTAAAACGTCTCAAATTCATTTTAAAGTGCCCAAAATACTAAAACGCTCTGCCGGACCAGGTTTTATAGGGCATGCCCCCTCACCTTATTGTAGTGAAAAGGTGTGTAAAATTAAAAAAAAATGTAAAGAAAATGCTCCTCAGAATGTCTCAAAATTTATTTCAAAGTGTCAAAAAACGCCCTGCGGGGCAAGGTGGGGGGCGCGCCCCCCACACGCGCCCATGTTGGCCCCACCTAATGATTTTTCCTGCGCACGCCTATGAGCTTCGGCCATAAATATTTAGATTTCTCATGGTCGAATTGACACACTGGACTAGTGTTGGGACTTGAAAATTTTCAAAGTGAAAATTAATCGTGAATTTTCAAAGTTTTATTTTATTATTTATTGATTGATACAACTTTGACTAATGCTACTATACATGTTTCAATTATTAATAATAGTCAATGTTCTTAAGTGCACTTATTCGTCGGTTGTTGTAGTTTTATAAGTTCATGTCGGAATAATGGACTTCATCCTCTTCCTCAATTCTTTATTGTTCTGGGGAAGTGGCTCCACGACGCTGGCAGGCAGGTTGTTCCACAATCTGATCCCATGCGCTGCGAGAGAGAACTTGCCAGTGTCTGTTCGCGGCTGCAACAGACGAATTTTCTCGGTGTGGTCTCCTCTCGCGGTGTAATTCGGTCTCTGCAGTAGCTCACCTAGCTCCTCCCAAGCCTCTTCATGGCAGTAAGCCCTGTATATAGCGATAGCTCTGGATGCGTCTCGCCGGTCTTCCAGAGACTCCCACTTCAGTGATTTTATGAGTTCAGTGGGGCCAGGAGAGTTTCCGAATGAACTCTCAACATACCGTGCAGCCCTCCTCTGTACCATATCCAGCTGGTGTTTATTCACCATGGTATATGGACTCCACACACTGGCACAATATTCCATCTGTGGACGAACAAGGGTGAGATATGCCAGTTCCTTTGCCTTCTTTGCTGCACCTTTGAGGTTCCTCATGACGAACTGCAGTGATTTGGATGCCTTCTTTGAAGTTACATCAATGTGGTTATTCCACTTCAGGTCATCAGACAGCCACACTCCAAGGTACTTAGCATCCTTTGTGGGATCAATTGGTAGGTTCCCAAGCTGGTACTGGCACTGTATCCGTGTTTTCCTAGTGCTGAATGACATCTTGATGGTCTTATCGATGTTGATTCGCATCTGATTCAGGTCCACCCACTTGGCTAGTTCTTCGAGGTCTTCCTGGAGCTGCCCGCAGTCATTGGTGTTGTTGACAGTCCTGTAGATTATACAGTCGTCTGCGAACAGCCGCAATTTGGAGTGCAAGATACACTGTGGAAGATCGTTCATAAAGATCAAGAAGAGGAGTGGACCGAGAACACTTCCCTGGGGTACTCCTGATGTCACTGTAATTGGCAGGGAGATTTCTCCTTCAATCCTTACTACTTGCTTTCTGTTATTTAGAAAGCTCCATATCCACTTAATGACCTCCTTGTTAAGATTTAGTTGGGATATCTTTTCCATAAGGAGGTCATGTGGCACTAAATCAAATGCTTTGGCAAAATCTATTAGGATGGCATCAACTTGCTTTGCTCTGAAGTCCACTTCTTGAACTAGGTCTTGTGTAAGACCCACGAGACTAGCCTCACAAGAGTAGTGAGGTCGGAAGCCAAATTGACTTCTTGTGAAGAATTGAGTTTCGTCTAGGATTTGCCTGATTTGTTTTTCAATTATCTTCTCAAGTATTTTACATGGAATACAAGTTAGACTTATAGGCCTATAGTTGGAAACGGAGCTCTTACTACCACCCTTGTGTATTGGCGAGACAATTGCCATTGTCCAATCGGTGGGTAGGGTGCTTTCTTCTATCGATTGTGAAAAATTTTCATGAAAATACTCATTTACAGAGGAACTTTCAGCGTATTTTCAATTGTTTTATTTTGTAAAGTATTAATGTAGGTGTGTTACATTATTAGGTATGCGTGATAGAAATATGTTTAAAAATGTCGGTGCACCTACCAGAAAAATAAAAAAAATAAAAAAATAAATTTACCTTCCTCAGGATTTAAAACACTACACTGGACACACTGTCAACTTCTGCAAGAGTGGAGAGCAGCTCTCTCATTGGCTGACAGCGGACACGTGACCTTATTTGAATGGTCACGTAACAGCTGTCAGCCAATGAGACTCCACTCTCCACTCTCGCAGAAGTTGACAGTGTGTCCGGTGTTTAAGTACAAATATGTTCATGCTTGTAACACAATTTTCACAATTGCTGGCCGAATGAACTGCACTACAATCACTAAGAGGCCTGGGTAAGGTAATGGGCCAGGTCTTCAATGTAGCGGAACTTCAATGTGTTTTTCTGAGTTTTTTCTACACACAAACAGAATCTACGAAAAACGAGTACATACCTAAATTCTAATACCCTGTTCACCCTGATACCCTGTTCACACTGAGGATTCGATCATGATCCAAAATCTCGATTGCAATCGAAAATGTGTGTGAACTGAACTCAATCGAACTCGATCATGATCCAAATCTCGATTGAGTTGTAAGAACGCAATCGATCTGAATCATGATCGAACTCAAGGTCAAACAAAACAAAAACATGAATTTTAAAAACGAAAACTTACAAATGCATGCTCTAATTGCATGTAACAAGCACCATAAAAAACACTCCGTGTAAAAATACCAGCCAAGTCTCTTCAACTAAAAAAAAAATAGAAGAAATCTAAAAATTCAGCACTGAAAAGTAGTGATATCAAAAAAAGGCCAAGTCAAAACTTTTAAAAATTACTTGGCGCATCGTGCATATAAATAGTATAGAAGTAGGTCGGTAATCAAATATACTCATCTATACATAAAATATATCTATAATCCCATAGAAAAACGATGCGCCAAGTAATTTTTAAAAGTTTTGACTTGGCCTTTTTTTGATATCACTACTTTTCAGTGCTGAATTTTTAGATTTCTTCTATTTTTTTTTTAGTTGAAGAGACTTGGCTGGTATTTTTACACGGAGTGTTTTTTATGGGATATCATTCCTTTTTTCAGTTTATTCTTACAATTTGTAGCATATATTGTGGAACCAAAGACTATAATTCCTTTAAAAAAATACGCCTTTTTGATTTGGTTGCTAAGAAAGTTGTGCTTGTTACTATGTATATGCCATAAATGATATGCTATAAAGTATAGCGCAAGTTTCGTTCCAATTGGTCCAGCCGTTCTCGAGTTATGGCATCACTTCCGGTTTTCAAAATGGCGGCTGACTTCACTGCCACCTAAAATTTGTGTCTTTAAATGCTATGTAACATTATAAGCCTTCTGAATATGTAGTTATTGTTATAAGAGATGATTTCATTCAAATTTGGCATTTTTATGACGTCATTTCCGGTTTCGGTAAAAGTACATTTCTATTTTGACTGTTGATATTTCATTGAGAAGACCATCCGAATCGTTTGGCGCTAGTTTCGTCCCAATTGGTCCATCAGTTTTTAAGATATGACGTCACTTCCGGTTTCAAAATGGTGGCACAAAAAATTCGTAAGGACAAGGTATCATCAGACGCCAAAAGTGCATATATGGTAAAAATTTCAGATCGATCGGCTCAGCCGTTTAGGCTGTGGCGCTGTCAACAGTGTTTCCTGATATCATCAGAATCATCATCTTCAGAATCAGAAAGTGGTGTAATTTTACATATTTCACGGCCCTCTAGCACGAAAATGACATACCCTATTGTTCCCAAATTCGGTATATGGGGTGGGGTGGGCCATAGCTCGAAATTAAGATATTTTGCAACAATGTGAGATTTTCCAATTTTAAGATCCAGTAGGCCGAAAATGCCATGTTGTTGCTTACAGTAAAAGTGGTTGGTCTGCTCCTCAGTTTATTAGGCATTAACGGTATGTTGAGTGAGTGTGAGTGTACGGTACGACTTGGCTGGGTGGAGCGACCGCTCCACTAGATTATAAAGTTAAACTTGAATCTTGCCTCCATTTTGATTTCGATTGTACCTAATTGAACTGGATCATGATCGAATCCTCAGTGTGAACAGGGTATAAGGAAACATTTCAAGCTTACTCTATGCTCAATAATGTCACATACTGGAGTAGGTACACTACGACCTGTGGTAAGTCCTCGAAGTGATAATACCTAGCTTATTTTATGATTATTTTTGTAGTTCACTTTGAGGTCGTACCAGAGGTAGTAATACAGTTTCATGAGCGTGTAGGCCCCCTCACCTCCTTGATTTTTTAAAATAGGTACGTACGCTTGCGGCTTGAGTGAAGAAAAAAATAAATTAAAAGGAGACAATCAAGAACAAATACCTAGCCGAGTTATCAATTGATTTATAGAACCAAAACATGATATTACCTAGCTTTGAGTTCTGAGAGCCGGATGTTATGAATTTAAATCCGACGCTGAAGTGATAATGTAATTCATTCTCTAAGGGCCAGTTTTTCAATGGTGTGGTGTGTTAAAACCAGTACGTAGTACCTAACCTACGTAAGTTTAAATCATTCAAGGAATGTCATTGAACATTGCCGTTGCAATAATATAGTCCTAAACAACTGTTTAAAATTTAGCAGTGCATTGAAAAACTGGAAAAAAACAATAGACACAATAATTAATTATATTTAAATAAGAATATTGACAGTAATGTAACTACAAGTGTAGTAGCACTATAACTAGAGCCAAGATTAATTGTTTTAAAATTGTCTAAATTTCGTTTGAAATTTTGGCAATTTCGCGTTTTTGTGGTTTTTTGATATTATTTCTCTTAGTTTTATGTAAATCAACAGAAATAATATAAAATCACAAAATAGAAATTTTTCAAAATGTTTGATTTTATAGTGAAATTTTGTGATTAAAAGTGATAAAACCATATAATCTTGGCTCTAACTATAACTAGTGCAGTGTAACTTTCAATACATGTCACTGACCTCCTTGCACCCACAGCTCAACTATCACACTGCCCTGTAAAGAATGCAACCAGTGACTTCACCCCTACCCTACCTCTCACCCAAGGTTGACAAGGTCGAGGAAGGTCGGCTGGCTTGAGAAGCAGTTGGCCTTGTGTAAGCTAAGCAAGGTTGATGACCTGCTAACTAATAATATGTACAAACTACAAACTAATACAAACAAATATACACAGTAACAAATATACTAATAATATACAAACTAATAATATTGCTCCTAAAGATTAAAAAAACATCAGGGCACCTGCCTATAGAGCATTACTAATCAATTCATTACATTTAGGAACCAAAAGGTTTCATTAATGACCCGAGTAATGGATTATCCGGGACGGGAACCGCCCATCTGGTTCTGAGTATTCGAGTATGCAGACTCAAATCGCCTCCACCCCACCCGACAGCTGTCATTTAAGCCAAGTGGTGGAATTTGAGTTCAATGCCTAGGCATAAACACCACACATGCTCATGACTCATGAGGCAAGGGCTTCCCATGCTGGACAGGCCAGTGGTGACGCCACATAGAGAGCACACATTCTTCAAATGTGCTACAGCCTAAATCGAGCCTTGGACTTTCTCAATTTTCTACCACTAGACGTTGCAGTCCTTCTCCAATTCTTTACTCCCAAAATAAGCAAAGCAGCCAGCCAGATTGATCCCTTGCCCTTCCATGAACTACCAGCTCTTCTGTGGTGCTGCCTGGACCACCGTCCTTTCTCTTGAAAGGAAACTGAATCCTCTGCACCGAGGTGTGTATAATTTTCCCCAATCTGTGCCGCGCCATGGTCACTTTGTTGCATTTTAATTGAAGTTTATCATCAAATATCCGTTTCATTAAAGAGTTTAGCAACTTTGGTACCTACCTATTAGGTATTATATGTATGTATGTTTTATTGATCCGCTTTGTGATACAATGCACGGTGGCAGAACATAAAATAATGTGATAATATTATCTTACATAATAACATGATAACAATAATTATAATACATGCGTCTCGACATAAAAAATCTAGTGTAGAATGAGAATGAATGAGAATGAGATGAGTGATGTGTGATGAGTACAAACAATAATAATATGGATTCATGCTGCACCTTCTCAAGAAAATCAATCTTAGTTGAGTAATGACATTAATTATTAATCATGATAACTCGAGATTAGATGTCTAGTATGTAGAATAGTGATTAATGAGATGTGATGATGGTGTGATGTGTACATAGTATTATAGATGCATGCATCTTCTCAAGTAAATAGGTGAAGGGGTAGTAATATTAGGATGAAGGTGCCATGTTTCATTAGTGAATGCAGAGGTGAAAGATGACAGCAGGACAGAATGGAGGTAGAAGATTGAGGAAGACAAGATTTAGGGAGGCACGTCGATTAACTTGTTAAAGTCCACGATGGTCACCACATCCTCCAAGTCCTTTGAAAGTTGATTCCACAATCGCACTGATCTGCCGAGGAGGGAGTATCTGCCCATGTCTGTCTTGTGCCTCGGGAGATGAAGTTTCCTGTTGTGGTCCAAACGGCCAAAGAACGTGGGAGACTTGACTAGCTGGTGAAGATCCTGCCATCCAGGCTGTCCGGAGACGGTCTTGAAGAGGTATCGAAGGCTGCATTTCTTTCGGCGGGAAGCCAGCGATTCCCAGTAAAGGTTGTCAACGAGTCTTGAGACGCTGACGTGTGGTCGCTGTGTTGCCTTGTTCCATCTCCGATGGCAGTTCCAGACGTACCTTGCCGCTTTTCTTTGGACCATTTCGATGGAGTGTATTGCTGCCTCAGAGTGCGGATCCCAGACTCCAGAGCAGTATTCCAGCAGTGGTCTAATTAGGCACTTGTATGCGTAGTCTCTTGTCTTGGGGAGGCTGCCTTTGATGTTTCGCATAACAAAGTGACGCATCTTTCTTGCTTTGGCTGTTAATTTGTTGATGTGAGGCGTCCAGTTCATGTCCGAAGACAGAGTAATTCCGAGGTATTCGCAGGATGATGACTTTTCCACGTTTTGACCATTGATGTTATAACTAGTTGGTATTTGACTCCGCTTTCTAGTAAAGCTGACTACTGAAGATTTAGCAGCATTTAGTTGCATGCCATTTGCTACAACCCATTGCTCAATCCGTTCAATGTCACCTTGTAGCTTTTCACGGTCGGAGACGTCACGGATAACAGCATAGATAATTATGTCATCGGCGAACAGCTTCTTGGAAGACCTAATTACCTCAGCTAAGCTATTGTTGAATCCAATAAACAGGGTTGGCCCCAAGACTGAGCCTTAGGGTACCCCAGATGGGATTGGTACTGGGTTTGAGATGGAGTTACCAACTTGGACATTTTGAGTTCTTCCTGAGAGAAATAGGCCGATTCAGTCGACCACTCTTCTATCAAGATCCATTGCAGAGAAGACGTCCATGATGATGTTGTGCGGGACGACATCGAATGCTTTGGAGAAGTCAAAGAGAACAGCGTCGACTTGAAGCCCCTGGTCCAAAAGCTCGATTACTTCTTGCGTGAACCCTGCAGTGGCCGTTTCGCAAGAGAAGCCCTGACGGAATCCGTGCTGGGTGTCCCCTAGCCAGTTACTTTTTTTCCACTGTGAGTGGATGTAGTCAACTAGAAGTCTCTCCATGGTTTTGCAGATGATCGACGTGCTACTAATGGGCCTGTAGTTCGAGGGGTTGCTTCGAGGGCCACTTTTGTAGATGGGATGGACTATTCATAGTTTGCGTGAGTCTAGCGCTTTCTGTTGGATTTAGTATGGAACCCGGTCGGGCAGCCATCTTGGCGTATCACATTCTGAAGGATGGCATAACTGTCATGCTGTATACATAATTTGTTTTGATTGTAATAATGTTAAAATGTGTCATTTAAGCTCAGGAAATACTCTGATAGGCATAAGACTCACTCTTTTACGAAATACCATTGATTATTAGCAGTCAATGTACAAGAATTTAGCTGTAATAGTCACCAAAGAGGCGACATTATTTGACGAAATTGCGCCTACTTTTAAGTTGCCCAGGTGATGTAAATTCGACCCTTTGCGTGTTTATTTCACATAAGAATTGAAGTTAAGTACACTGATCACCTCTACTAGTATTTATTTGAATATCAAGAATGATTTGGATGTGTATTTCTTTGTATTTACCTCCTCCCCTTGGCTCAATTTCTAGGCGTAAAATTGTGTATGTAGCCGCTGTGTCTTGTAGACAGACTATTTGGAAGGAATAAAAACTATATGAGCTGCCACATATATAATATATAGGTACATGTACTTGAAGAAATGAATGAATTAAAGCTCATTATTGTTTTTATTCATTCCAAATACTCCCAAAACTCAACCAGTTACGTACGTATATACTTGACACTCAGAAGTACACAATCATGTTTTACGGCTAAAAATTGAGCCATGAGGAGGAGGTAAATACAAGGAAATACACATCCAAATCATTCCTGGCATTCAAATAAATACTGGTAGAGGTGATCAGTGTACTTACTTCAATTCATATGTAAAATAAACACGCACAGGGGTCGAATTTACATCACTTGACCTGGGTCACTTTAAAAGTAGGCGCAATTTCATCCAATTATGCCGCCTCTTTGGTCACTATTACAGCTAATTTCTTTTACGTTGACTGTTTATAATCAATGGTATTTCGTAAAAGAGTGAGTCTTATGCCTATTAGAGTGTTTCCTGAGCTTAAATGACACATTTTAACATTATTACAATGAAAACAAATCATGTATACAGCATGACAGGTAGGCCATCCTTCAGAATGTGATACGCCAAGATGGCTGCCAGCCCTAAAGAGACGTGACGTGACGTCACGAGAAAACTATGAGCGGTACTCCAATCGGCCGGGATCTGGCTGTTGTTTAAGGAGATGGAGAAAAGAAAATTAAGGTAGGGGATAACGGCAAACTGTGCCGTTTTTATAAGCTGAGATGTTATCTTGTCTGGGCCTGCTCCTGTGTTGAATCGAAGCTTGTTCAACGCTTTGCGAATAGTCTTGTTACCCAGGATGAAGGGGGAGGTCAGTTCATGACTTGCGACTGCACTCGGCGGGCTGCGGTTTGTGATAGACCAGCACGGATCAGAGTTGAAGACAGATTCGTATACAGGAGTTTAGGAGATTAGCTATGTCAGTATCTGTGGTACTGGTAGCCATTCCGTCTGGAGACTGGAGGGGAGGGATTTGGTGTTGTTGTCCCTTCTTACCATTGACATGTTTGTGAAATTGGCGCCAGTTTCCAGGATTGTCGATATCCAAGAGCTTAACCATGTGATGGTCGAGAGCCTTTTTCTTTTCTTCCATGAGTTCCTTTGACAGGGCCTTGAAGTTGTCCACGTTGATCTTCCTACATTTGTAGGCCTTTCTGCATTTCCGTTTTAATGATATGATCTTCTTATTAAAATATACAGGATTGTCGCTCTGCTTTACTTGCCGCTGTGGTACAAACGAGCTCCGCGCCGATTCCAGCAGAACCTCTTGCCTTGCAACCATTGAATATAGGGCTTCAATATAGGATTAAAGCCGAAACCACACTACCTACCTACCTAGCAAACTTTTGGTGATCAACTTGGTTCTGCACGCAGAGTCCTATTATCGTCACCTAAGTTACACTATGCACTGTGGTGGTGCAGAGCCAAGTTGATCAACCAAAAGTTCCTAGAGTGGATTGGGCTTTCCAATTTTACAATGACAATTTATTTGCAAACTTGAAAGAAAATATTCTACTTTTAATAATTATTATTTATTATTCTACCTACATACCTACATAATAATTAAAATTCTACATACTACTACACCCTAGGTAAGTTAGTTATTAATTTAAAAATAATAAGTAGGTGGATGCTCGGCAATTATTAGGAGAAATATAATTTTGCCTACGAAAACAATGGCAGGGTTCCCCCTTACCCCCACCCCCAATATAAGGCGGAGAGCCCCGGGAAAATTTTAATTTAGTACCTCCTACCCTCAATATAACGATACATTTCTGTAATTTCAGTCTATTTACCGTATTTACTCGCAATGTCCTCGGGTATATTTCAAATATTGAAATCAACAGGGGAGGGATGCGGACTAGATACACGCAGTAAATGCATATAGAATTTTTTTTAAAACCAGTTTCAAAAACAGGGGTGCGCAATGCAGACTATACGCGGGTGCGGACTATAATATGCGAGTAAATAAGAACCTAGTACTCAATTTTGTGTTGTGACTTGTGACACTTATGGAATCCATGTCATTAACATATTATATTGACTTTCACATCACATTACAATACAGTTGCAAGGAATGTCAATTGCTATACATCCTAGTTCTTTTACACAATTACCGTCACCTCAAGTATCATTGAAATAGACTTCTGGCCGTCTACCTCTGAGATAGGCAACAGATATAATTAGTAGGTACATTTAACTGAATGTTTGCTGACCTGTAGCCAGACGCTAGTTCTTCAACTTCACTGCACCTGAAGCTGTAGCTTGATGGTTCCACCACAGTGACAGAAGAGGAGGGATGACCGAATGCCTCAGTAGGTAGGTACCTAGGTATGTAAAAACAAATAGAAGAGAAGTGATTGAATGTAATCATCCGACAATTATTAACAAAAAATGTATAAGGAAGAGTCGAATTTACATCTGCTAGTAGGTACCTACCTATTGTAGGTATTTATATATTTTATGAACACCAAAGATCAACACCAACCACAGGCTAGGAGCTAGTAGGAGTCAAGTCTATCTACTACCTAGGTTAGGAGTTTGCGATCGTTTGAGAATCGTAATCGAACAGATGGTGCCTATAAAACAAACTTTTGACTTTACCTAGGTATCTCAATACTCTTGAGGCGATCTGGATCATTTAATTTGATTTAACACCTGTTGCACTCGTTTCTGCGACGTTGCTGAAGACAGACGCCAGACGGATGGGAGACCTAAAGTTGACACAACCTCATCACAACATGGCGGCCAACTCTGCCGATCTGCCTTCGTGTATCTTCGGTTCTTTTTCGCGTGTCAGAAGGTTAGGTTAGGTTAGGTCTGTTCGTCGGCGTCAATAACCAGCCAGGATGGCTCCTGATTCTGGTCCCTGTAGTTTTAATCAATTAGTCCAAGAAACCCTGTTGGATTTCAAAATTAACAATGGATTTATGTCGGGCTACATTGACGGTAAAGAGTTGTATGACAATTTTATATGCCGCATCAGAGCCCTGGGGTATGACTTCTCCATCAGAAGCAGTAGCAGTGGAACTTCAAATGGTAAGATACTACCTACCTAACCTATGCCAGACTACATCTCTCACATGTAACTAATTAGTATGTAATTAGTTGAAGTGTTTGAATTAATTATGCTTGCATTATTAATGTTACTAATAAAATCTGTATCTTTACAGAGGGCGGCCGACAGTTTCTTTGGCAACATCGTACTAAAGGCGATATTTCGATTGATTTCTTTGGTTCGCCATTTGGCATGGATGGAACTGTCTCATCATTATGCTCTCAGGGACCAAAGTACTACAGTGGTAGAAGTGAAAAGCAATGTCCTCATCCTGGACGACTCTTGTGCCTTTGGCATGATTAATGCTAGAGTATTGGCAAGCGATACCGTTGCCAATACGGTTCAAATCGAGAGTACAGGTGATGATGAGATGGTATACGGAGATAATGTAAGCATTGATAATGCTAGTTCCCCAAGTGAGACAAGTCTCACCGCCCTGCAACAACGCCTTCGAGAAGTTCATAGAGCTATTATTAATCAGAGTTATCTCTGTTCTGATAGGGAAGTGCTAGAACGGCTCACAAAAGAAGGACAAGAACACCTTAAAATAATTGAGAGTTGTCAGGAAACTTTAGGGGGTCTACCCCTGGAAGCAGAGTCTACTGCAACCCTACCTTCACGTCAATGCTCATCTGCGAAGATTAAGTACAAAAATTTACCTAGTCGCAATAGGAAACAAAAAGGTGCTTGGAAAAGTCAGGGGCGTGTAGGCAGTAAGGCAAGCATGTGGAAAAAAGCATCGGAAGGCCCCAGTGTTCTTGATTGATTTTCAGTTGCAGTGAAGAGTTTAACAAAGTGTTTTTTTTTATTGATTTTCACTTGCAGCGATGAGTTTAACAAATGTTTATTGATTGATTTTAACTTGCAGTGATGAGTTTAACAACTGTTTATTGATTGATTTTCACTTGCAGTGATGAGTTTAACAAGGGTTATTGATTGATTTTCACTTGCAATGATGAGTCAGTTTAACAAAGTAAAGTGTTTTTGAAAGATGTTCACTTGCAGTGATGAGTTTAACAACTGTTTATTGATTGATTTTCATGTATACAATAATGACAAGAAAATTTTTTGCAAGCAAGTAATATCAATCCATAAATTAATAATTATGATACATTTACCTTAATTTTCAGTCAATTTAGACTTCAATATTGTGTCTGTTTATTTGCATAAAAATAAATGTACAGAAAATTGAACCCTTTATGTGTTATTATTTCAGTAGATACAAAACATTTCTCATGTAGTTACCTATTCACTTTCAAATTGCAACTAATCACATTAAAAAAAAACAGAAATATAAGGAGTTTGAAATTGGCGCCTATAGATTTAAATTTTCGAAAAACTAACCAACAGAATTGAAAGGAGTTTGAAATTGGCGCCAATAGATGTTAACTCTCGGCAAACTTCGTGTATTCTGGCCGCCATGT